>JAXCHB010000088.1:2400000-3022500 GCA_036926305.1 Uropetala carovei | reverse complement strand
GTTGAAAATACATAACAACTCAAAAAATACGTTTCTTTAAGTATGTTGCAATCATTGAATAATAAATACACTAGTTCAAAATTATTATTATTTTTGCATAAGCTTTTAACTTTAAGAACCCGATTTCTCGCATGAAAATTTAGTATACGCATGTAATGTTGAAAACACAATAAATAAAATAAATAACAGAAGATAAGGAAACATAGTCGACATTGGTATCGATCAACTAAGAATTTTATAACAATTACAAATATGCAGCAAAAGAATGAAAATGGAGGGGGGGGGAGAAGGAGGGGGAGGGAAAAGGGGGTGGGGCGGAAGAAAAACTAAGGAAACAGTCGATATTGGTATCGATCAACTAAGAATTTTATAACGATTACAAATATGCAGCAAAAGAATGAAAATGGAGGGGGGGGGGAGAAGGAGGGGGAGGGAAAAGGGGGTGGGGCGGAAGAAAAAATAAGGAACCACCGGCACCAAGAGAAAAATTACTGTTCTTTAAAAAATGTACGTTTGCTCATGCAACCGCAATATCAAGCAACCGACACTCTTCAAACCACGTAGATGCTGGATAACTTTGCTTCTATTTTACTAATATCCAGCGAAATAATGAAAATAAGGGGTTAGAATTATTTTTGATTTTGGCTAGGGTTTATACAGTGTAACTTCGATTTTACGATCTCCGATTTCACGTTTTCTCGATTTTACGCATTTTTTCTTGGTCCCGGTGGTTCCTTAGTTTTTTTCCCTCCCCACCCCCTTTCCCCACCCCCCTCCATTTTCATTCTTTTGCTGCATATTTGTAATTGCTATAAAATTCTTAGTTGATCGATACCAATGTCGACTATGTTTCCTTAACTTTTATTATTTATTTTATTTATTGTGTTTTCAACGTTACATACGTATACTAAATTTTCATGCGAGAAATCGGGTTCTTAAAGTTAAAAGCTTATGCAAAAACAATAATAATTTTGAATTAGTGTATTTATTATTCAATGATTGCAACATACTTAAAGAAACGTATTTTTTGAGTTATGTGTTTTCAACGTTCTACTAAATTTTCATGTGAGAGATCGTGTTTTTAAACTTAAAAGCTTATCCAAAAACAATAATAATTTTGTATTAGTCTATTTATTACTCAACTAGTGTATAGCCCGTCAAAAATGACGGGAGGAAAGTTACGACCGTTCAAACTATTTAGGGAGATAATATTAACATCAGAAACTGTCTTGAAAATCGTTCCTCCCTCCGTCCTCTCCCTCCCTCCTCTCCCTCCTCCCTCTCCCCACTCTCTCTCCCTCTATCTCGTATTAAAAGCATTCAAAGCACGTTTATACCCATATGAATTGAAATAACAATATGATTTCGACTTCTAACAATGGAATAGTTAGGCAAGGTAACATCCCGTTAAAAATGGCAAGATTTCCTCGAACTGTGTGACTTAAACGTTTAAATTGAGCGATGTCAAACTGTAGGCGGGAAAAAGATGAAAAGAATAAGAAACTTTGTAATGTTTTCTTCAAAATGGTTTACATCCGAAGATTTTAGGTCAATTCTATCTATGTTTAATCTAAAAAAGAATGAAAGCCTGCACGTCGAAATATCCAAATGGACGTGTTACCTTATGAGAAATGGAAATTATGCCGTTCTCAGAAAATTTTCACTCGCGAAGCAGGGGTTTCCCAGCCGTCGTCGTTTGCATAAAAAAGGAAGTAGTGTTATGAAACTTTTGATGCTTCGCTTTTTCATGAAATGCTTCAAAGGTTCGCGCGAATTTACTTTCAAAGATTTCCTCAATTCTTATCAAACGCAAAACAAATTTATTTGCGAAATTAAACACTCTAATCGATTATTATTTTGATCAATAATGGGTCCACGTATCATTCACTCGTATACACACAAAATCATTCGATTGGATAATGTGCACGATTTCATCATGCTATGCAGCAAGTGATTGTATTTACTGCTCAATGTTCTTCTTGGGGTAGTCTCGGATCAATGGCGTATAGCTGTGCTTTAAAGCGTTTATTTTATAAAATATTATTATTTAGTTTTATTTCTCGCGTACCACCGTGCTTGAAAATTAAACAATTAAAAACTACAAAAGAGGTGTGTTCGCACGCCACTTCTTTTTGTTACCTATCTGGTTGGTATTTGTTTTAGAAATTATTTATGTAAAAAAAATACTAAACAGGTTGTGTTCGCGCGCCACTTCACCAGAGGTGCTCCATCCATAGAGAAAACTACGTTGTCGAGGCATGGGATGAACGTATGTATACGTGCTTCGAAACATTGCCCTCTTTCCGCATTTTATAACTCTCTACTTTGTTCCACGTATGTACATAACTTGATTAAAATAATGAGAGTTACGGTAAAAGTCCTCGCATGCGAACTGAAATATGTATGTAGGTCGAGTGATAATGGGACTTCTGCAGAAAGATCCAAATATAATAAAAACATTTTATCGAATGTAAATGTAGAATTAATTAAATAAAATGCTATATTAACACAAATTAAGTATAGTTTATTTTATGGGAGAAGTTTGAATTGCTTGATCACTACTTATGTTTTCTATAAATGGAGGCAATATACTGGTGCCGCCATCATCCATATAAGTTAAATTTTTATCATGAAACTGCGCAGAAAAACAAACGAGGAATCTAAAGTACATTTGGAGTTCTAAGAGTGAACCCTGCATTAGCCAAGCCCAAAAAGTCGGGTAATTGGAGATATTGAATAAATGAAAGTCAGATTCAGGGACATACTAAAATTTGGGGGATTATTATTGCGCAATCTATACGCTGTAACCGCCTATGTATTGTTAGATTATAAGATGGCGATTTTCCAATGCAATATTTTCTGTAATCACATATCCGTGCTATGGTTCATACAAATTTAGTAAAATATTTTTCTAAATTTGTATTATTCTAAAGTTGTATTATATTAGTACAATCCAATTTAAGTCTTAACAAACCTTTAAGCTTGTTAGTCACATCCGTCTAGTACATATTATGTACATCAATCGAAGTTTCGCGAATCGCATCCCGAAAACCAGGGCCGGGAGTGCTAAACGCGCACTTGAACATGGTGCCAGCCTTTTGGGAGGCGGAAAAGATGAGCGTCAAATGCAATGCATAGAAACAATTTTAGGCGCGTTTCGCTTCCAGCGTGAGCGCCTATTGTCGTCTGTCCGTCCGTCCGTATGTTCGTCCTCGGCTTCTACTGAACGGATTTTCATGAAATTTGATATTAAGGACTAACTATCAAAGATAATAAGAAAATTGCAAAAATGAATCACGTAAGCCAATCAGGGGTATCACTTTACTGGTGACAAAAAATGAACTTTCCGTCATATATCGTAAACTATTGCTCATATCAAAGTATATTTCAAATGAAACTTGTAGAACTGGTAAATTAGAGTATTCCTTTTCCTATACATTTTTATCGTAGGAGTAGCCGTTATCAAGAAAACTAAACAAGAATGTCTTAATTCGAGTTGAACTTAAAAATTTTCTTGCATGGTTTCTTCTTCATTTTTGCTAACATAAACAATCTCACAAACAAACGTTTAATTTACTTACATGTGCATTCATTATAATTAAATACGAAGAAAATGCATTATTTATGATGAAGAAAAGAACTTTAAAACGCCATTTCCTTTACGTATAGGCAGTGCCGTAACTAGGGTATGGCGAAGGTGGCATTTGCCATAGGCGCCGCTTGCAAAAGGCGCCAAACGTTCTCGAAAAAAGTGCCAAAAGTTAATTTTCCCATAAAAAAGTATTATTTTGATACTCAAGCGTTAATTTATATGCAATATTATTCTTTATTAAAACGCAGGACAAATTATATCTACATATCCAAGGTGTTTCTTAAAATTTTGCCATAGACTCCATATCGCTTAGGTACGCTCTGCGTACAGGTATATCATTTCTTTCTAATACTCCACTGCATGAAACTCGCCCATTTGTGATACGCAGTACACTTTCCTAACTTGTTTATAATAGTAGTGGACCTATTACACTTCCCTGTGGAACACCTGATGCGACTTTTACCGGGTATGAAGATTTCCCATCAATAACTACTATCTGTTTTCTGTTGGAAAGGAAGTCTTTTACTCAACTCACGATATTAGGGTTTATGCCGTACTTTCCTAGTTTTCATATTAATTTATTATGGGGTACTTTGTCAAACGCTAATTTTCTTGCATGGTTACTTCTTCATTTTTGCTAACATAAACAATCTCACAAACAAACGTTTAAGTTACTTACATGTGCATTCATTATAATTAAATACGAAGAAAATGCATTATTTATGATGAAGAAAAGAACTTTAAAACGCTATTTCCCTTACGTACAGGTATATCATTTCTTGCTACTACTCCATTGCACGAAACGCGCCCATTTGTGATACGCTTTACACTTTCCTATTTTAACTTGTTTGATAAGCATTACGCTACGGAATTCGAATAAAACCGAACGATCCGTGACTTCGTCGTTTGGATCTTTCTCTGCTCTTTTAAAACTCTCCAAATTAAAATCTACATCGACCAGGAGTCACAAATGACTTCTGTCAAACATCGTTAGGTAAGTACATGGGACTTTACCTCGACTATATATTGACGCCTCACATGATGGTATGCTATTTTAGATTGTTATTGTCTGCTAAGTTACACGTAGAACTCACGAGGAGCCTCTGCTATTGAGTGTTTCGTGAATGAGTTCTTTCATTAATTTTTAATCAAAAGAAACAGCTTTAGAGATATGGCAGAGCAGTGGCGTAGCGGACACCCACGCAGCCCCCGCGCGGCGGGGAGCCCCAGGGCCTAAGGGGTCACAAAGCGAAACATGGCTAAATGGCCTCACGGTCAAAGAAAAAAGTTAAGAGGGAGATGAAAGAAAATATGCTTGAACTATACGAGAATATAGGGATACTACCTTTGTTTTTCCTCCTATGAATAGAACCAAGTGATAATGCTGCTCGCTTGAGAAAAAGGCGTATGGGCTGTTAGTAATTACGGCGACGAATAAACACGCCCACGACCTACGCCTGCGGTCCATTTATAAAATGCTATACGTAGAGCAGAACCGTTAGCATAAAGCATTTCTATGTTACACCTGGTTTTTAATTAAGGTATATGCCACGTAATATGTGTCTAGTGCACTTGGCCAATGGAGTGATTGACAGAGTGGAGACTCCACTAGCATCCCTGCATTGTCTTACAATTAGCCAAAACTTAGCTTGTTACGGACTTCGCTGCCCTTTTTATTCCAGTAGTTTGCAATTAGGTGAACAAAAAAGAAAAAGTTAGTGTCTGAGTTGATTTGTGATTTTCTCATTCTCACTCGTAAGTTAAGCAGCGTAATTGTGTGCTGTGAATTAATTAAAGTGTGTTTTAGTGAAATATTTTCCCTTTTATATTAAAATATAAAATACTAGCTGAAACGCCCGGCTTCGCTCGGGAAAGAGTGGCAAACGATTTTTATTGCTCGGGGCAAACGTTCCCCATTCCTTAATTATGCAAGCGATGCTTACATTAACATTTACTATTTTGTATTGTGTTGTACGCATTAACGTCTTACTTAATATTCACATGGATAGATGCACCGAAGCCTTAAAAGCGGCAATCAAATGATGTGGATTATGTCAATACTATTAGCCAAAACGTAAACAATGAACAACATCTTGGTTACCGAACAAATGTAAGTAGATGTATCGATTTATGTTGCGATAAATCTTTCAATGTTAATGGTAAGAGATAACAATGTTCTAATATTCCTTAACCCTGCACTGCTTCCCGGGGTACTGGTGTACCCCACTAGACAAAAATATTTGCAGTTTATCGCTTGGAGGCGTTGGCAGTCTGAGACTGCCAGTAGTTTCATATTACATGAAGTCAGTCTCGAGGTTAGCCTTGACCGTTCGACTTTATTTTTTGTTCTCGTGCTGCAACACGTTTGGGGTCCGCTTGTACCCCAGGGAAGTGATCGAAGAAGGTTTTGTTTTTTTATTGCATTTTCTTTGATAAGTAGCTTTCACTTTTCCTTCTTTATTTTCATTTATTCTGTTAGGTACTTTTACATAGGTACTTATAATAAATATCTACTGCAGGTATTCATGAATTCTAAAGAAGTATTTGACCTGCGCTGGGACATAGAACAGGTCCATCGAATTTTATTTGAAATGGATGAAGAAGACTTCGAGACTGATGACGATGAAGAGGACGGATTAATACCTGATTTCCGAAATATCGATGAAGAAACAAGGACAGAAAAAAAAACTGAATCCTTTCCCCTACCTACGTCACCGACTATTGAGCCTAATAATATGGGCGTTGTCTTAACTGTTGCTTCTAACACCAGAGATAATGAAGAATGTGAACCCGACGAGGACGAGGTACGGACATCAGAAAAACTGAAAATAGAACAATTCCAGCAAAATTGCGTGGGAAAAATGGCTTCCAATGGAGTGGAGAAAAGGGTAAAAGTTTTCGCACTCCAGCAACTAACTTGGTAATCCACCTTCCAGAAAACAAGGGTGAAGCTAAAAAAGTCAGTAATGGACTTGATCCTGGTAGTTGTTCTTTACAGAGGCCATTCTGAGTGGAGAATAGGCGTTCTTTTTTGAAGAAGCTTGCCCTCGACTTGATTACTCCTCACATGAAGGCACGTTTCGAGGTGCCTAGTTTACGACGCCAACTCCGGGAATCTATTGGGCGGATTTTGAAACTCGAACCACCCCAGGAGTCCCCTATCAACAGGGAACATTCGGCAGGACGACGCGCTTTCTTCCCATGAGCGAGCGACATAAAAAGCAGAACCAAGTGTGAACTGTGCAAAAAATTCATATGTTTGACTCACGAAAAGGAAGTTTGTAAAAACTGCGTTAAATAATTCCGTTTTTTATTTTTTTTTGCGTATAATGAGTTCTGTAAGAGAAAAAATGCCATATTAAATTTTTTTTTTCTGAATCAGTTATTGGAATTTTTGTTTAATGGGGTACACCAGTACCCCGGGAAGCAACTGCGTACCTTTAAGTATGCGAAGCAATCCAGGGTTAAAAATCATTTGATTCACTTTAAAAGTATTCATAGAGTATATTTAGGCATATCTTGGCGTTAGTTATTCTTCCTGTACGGCGTGCCACGGCGTGGATTTTCCTTGCATTAATCTTTACGTGTATATCTCCCTTTGAAAAGGACAACAATTAAGAAATTTAGCTTTGTTGCCGCCTGGAAAATGGACATCTAAACCGATAAATTTTGCGCTTAAAGGAAATTTTTGAGCGATTTACCGTGTAATACCACGAAACATGAACAGAATTAAAATATTCAGCCTTTCATGCGTAAAATAATCCATTTCCCGTCATCGTAAGTTAATATTTAGGTATATTTATATCCACATCAGTGAAGGGCTGCATGGCATTTTAGGGTTTCTCCACACCATTTCCCATGCATTCTTATGGAAATAGTATTTTGTTGACCCCATGGGGTATAAGAGACCCCACGGTCTGCAAACCTAGACCAAGTTCTTACGCCTTCGGCTCGCTTTGTTTTACTTTCTCCATACGTAGTAATGGGAAAGTATTGTATTCATGAAAAAAATCGACTTCGAGATTTCAACGGAAATACATGTTTTGAGGTCCCTAGAACACGTTTAGACTATTTTCGGAATGATGTCTGTGTGTGTGTGTATGTTAGTGTGGGCGCTCTAACTCAAAAAGTACATACCATATCGTTACCAAACTTCATATATAACACTTTAACATGAGCACAAAGAACTGATTAGTTTTTGGACAATAACGGATAACCGGAAGTAGCGGTTTATTCGAAACCCGATTCGGTTTTAGCGATAATTCTTTGTTAAAACATCATTATTGTATATACAATTCTAAACAAAAGTTATAGAGAATGTAATTTCCTACAGTTTTCATTTGAAACAATTTTCTATAGGAGTTATTGTTTAGGAGTTATTTATAAATAACCGGTTTTTCGGTTTCCGTTAAATATCTCCTTAACAACATCATTATTGGTAATCTTCGTAAGGAACAAAGTTGTAGAGAATAATATTTCTTCCAAGTTTTGTTTGAAACTAATTTTCGTAGAACCATCCATTTCGGATATATTTCGCTTTTTCTTAATACCAGCCTACAGCGCCAACACCATGTAGCGGTGAATTCTGTAAACATTCAAAATATACGTAATTTACGGCAACGACGTGTCTTCTTTTACGATACGAAATAATAATTTTGCCTTATAATGCTACTCATAATAATTTAAATATCTATACCCCAAATATGGAGAAAGTCATGTGTTGGCCACATCAGATTTTTATTTTAGTTGTCGTCTACGGGCGCTACCGCGCCCTTCGCCTCGCTGGAACCAAACTATCCCTCCCCGTTGTCCGGTGATCGGGTTTGTAAATGTCGCGACAGGCCGATCAGGGATTGTTTTTTTCATAGGATGGCCCATGAAACTTTTGAATATACTCTAAAATATTTATAAGATGATGACCTTTATATTTTAAGATGTCTAAGTCAACTCAGCCAAGTATTGCCCAAAAACGTAAATTTAAACGAGAATGTGAACGTAACCCTTCAAAAGAATGCGAAATTATTGAAAAGTTTTTTTGAAACAAAAAGCAGCCCGCCAGCGGCCACTTCTACCGTGTCTTCGGGAGTAAAACATCTCAGTGAAACTAAAGATGTATGCAATACTCCGGGTAATGTACAGTGTAGTTATGCACGTAGGTTAATAATAAGCAGCTCTATAATAGTAGTATTCCCCGTGAAAACGTTGATGTAATGGTAGAGCGCAAAGAAATTTCAGAAGCGAGGTGTTTCTTAGATTTTGATAAATCGGTTTGCCAGTATATCCTTCGGATAGAAGAATATTTTCTGAAAATATTAATTATCCCAACATTAAAACAATTATTTTGGGATATGGATCCTGTAAACCGAACGGGTCTTTCAGTGTAGATTATTATTATGAAAAAAAAACTCCTCAAGGACAAAAAATACCTAGAGATGAAGTTTTGGTACTTCCGTATTAACGGGGAGCCCAACTAAATACGTAAGTACCGATTGGTTTCTACCGAGATATTTGTAGTCTACAGAAAAATTATATCTCGCTTGACTGCTGCGCCGCAAATGGAGAGGATATTGGCGAGCCTTAGGCTCGCTTTGTTTTTATTTTAGTTGTCGTCTACGGGCGCTACCGCGCCCTTCGCCTCGCTGGAACCAAACTATCCCTCCCCGTTGTCCGGTGATCGGGTTTGTAAATGTCGCGACAGGCCGATCAGGGATTGTTTTTTTCAATTGTTATCTATAATAAACCATTTAAATGTTAATTGGTTTCCTTTAATGTTGTTCTTAAAAATTAAAACAATTTAAATAGTATTTGTTCCGTTTTTATATTTTTAATTTGGGCTCCCCGTTAATACGTAAGGACCGATTTTTTGATTTAACTGCTATAAATTGTGTTCAAATAGAAATTTTTTTCACATGAGAATGAAAAAATTAAAAAGATTTTCATGTAGGTATTTTTTTATATGTAATTGCCTTTAAAAGTGTAATTATGTTTATTTTTCAAGTTTCACTCATTATAATTAAAATACTACACTAAAGCAGGGGTGGGCAAACTACGGCCCCCGAGTCAGATGTGGCCCTTATGTGGTACCTTATATGGCCCGCGATTCCTTTATAAAAGAGAACTGTGAAATGTGAAACAGTAAATTTCACATTTGGTGGTTAAAATTACGGCCTGAAAACCTTATATAGCGAAGCTATTGTATTAAAATTGTATTAATAACTGATTTTCACTAATAGGACCCTTCGCATTCTCTCAAATAACTTCCTATGTGAGACCTAATGTGGCCCACCTAACCACCCACAACTACTAATGTGGCCCGCCTCGTAAAAGGTTTGCTCACCCCTCTACTAAAGGATACGAAAAGCGCCTAATTTATGCTGTATGATTAGAGTGAATTATTCCTACTTGTTGCCCGTGGCGGGGGAGGGGGGGAGAGGGGGAGGGGGGGGGGGGGCAGAATGATTCCGCTACGCCACTGTGGCAGACGCATGCGTTCTTTATGCTTTATGTAAACGTGCCGAGAAGTAAGGACGGCCATCGTTTCATTTAAGGGAGAACCCTACTAACTCACACTTTACAATGATGCCTGTTCCTTCACTGATGAAAGGTAAAACTTGAAATATTGCTTTCAACTGCATTTTTCCTAAGAGTACTTCATTATTAATATTATTTAAATACGTAGTACTATAAAAGCAATGAGAGATTGGGTGTGGGGGGGGGGGGCGGCAAAATCAGCATTTGCAGAGGGAGGCAAAACTCCCAGCGCCGGCCCTGCCGGGAACTGATAGTTAAACTTTATGTTATCTTGAAAGTCGACCGCACTTAATAATAAAATGCTTGGCTCGTCGATATTTGAGGTCAAATCAGGAGAGCCTTCCACATCAATATATTTTCAGGGAACGTCGTCCGAGCTCTAAATAGAGCTCGGACGACGTTCCCTGAATAACAAGATCACCGACGATGACATGCGATCGACCGTTTCGAAACAAATGGATCTCATCAATCGCATTACCCTCTCACGACCTTCTCCGAATTATGTTCCTTCAACGCAACAATACGAAGCCGCAATTGCATGGAATTGACTCGGATGCGCGGAAAAATCCATCCTAGAGACAGGAGACTATAAATTCACTAGTTCGTAAAGTGAATGAAAACAAATTAAAAAAGCACACGAGTGCCAAATATTAAAAAATCACTTATCTTAATTAACTCTAATTATCATCATAGGTAGTCTGTCCGTAGACAGGTCCGTGATTATTAATGGTTAAACTTGGTGCTCCATATACGTACTCCTATTTTCCGCAGTCTTCTTCATGTCTTGATAGCTCTCTTACACGTGAATCAAGTTGTAAAGGTCAGGTTGGAGAATGCGGACACCAGCGGAGTAAATATCGGTAGAGGAGTAAGACGGCTGTTTTCCATCGCCGATATCTTATAAATATTTTAGAGTGTATGTGTGTGTGTATGTTCTTTATACGTTTTTACACCGTTGAAGCTATCGAATTCAAAAGTTTCATGGGCCATCCTATGAACCAAAGGAAGAACTTGGTCTAGGTTTGCAGACCGTGGGGTCTCTTATACCCCATGGGGTCAACAAAATACTATTTCCACAAGAATGCATGGGAAATGGTGTGGAGAAACCCTAAAATGCCATGCAGCCTTTCACTGATGTGGATATAAATATACCTAAATATTAACTTACGATGACGGGAAATGGATTATTTTACGCATGAAAGGCTGAATATTTTAATTCTGTTCATGTTTCGTGGTATTACACGGTAAATCGCTCAAAAATTTCCTTTAAGCGCAAAATTTATCGGTTTAGATGTCCATTTTCCAGGCGGCAACAAAGCGAAATTTCTTAATTGTTGTCCTCTTCAAAGGGAGATATACACGTAAAGATTAATGCAAGAAAAATCCACGCCACGCCGAGGAAGAATATCTAACGCCAAGATAAAGGATACAATGGATTCATGCCTAAATATAGTCTATGAATACTTTTCTACATCTACATGATACCCTGCAAATCACCAGACTGGTGGGTGGCAGGGGGTGCAGCACACCAAAACCTACCTAATAACGTCCCTCGTGGGAATCACTCTCCTGTTATGATCCCGTATGGTCCTTGGGAAAAACGAGCTCTGATATCGCTCGGTCCTACAGTCGATCTCTCGTATTTTATTCTCATGATCGTGCCTGCCCATGTACGTAGGTGCCTCTAATATTCCTGAGACCTCCTCTAAGAGAACATCCGACCTAAATTTCTCCAGAAGCCTTAACCTACCGCTAATTCTGCGATCCTCTAGCGATATCCAATTCAACTCCTTCAAGAGTGATGTGAAGCTTAATTTTTGCTCATATTTTTGCTTTACGAATCTGGCTGCTCTGCGTTGGATTCTTTCTAACTCAAGTATCTGTCCCTTTTCGTACGGATCCCATATGCTGGAAGCGTATTCGACCTGAGATCTGACCAATGATAAATAACACGTTTCTCGTACCTGTTCTGTGCTACTTCTTACTATTCTGCCTACGAAGCCCAATTTTTTATTAGCTGCGCCTACGATCCTTCGAATATGCATATTCCACGATAGATCACGACAAATGGTGACTCCTAAATATTTAACGTACTCTGCAGATTGGATATTCAATCTATCAATTCTGTACTCCGAGTCTAATTCATTGTTCTTACTCTTCCAGAAACTCAATAGGGAACATTTTCTGTGATTAACTTCGATTTTCCAATCTTGACACCATGCTGAAAGGACGTTTAAATCTTCCTGGAGCGATTTTTGGTCATCCTGACTCATTATCTCCTTATATAAAACGGCGCCATCTGCGAAAAGTCCTATTTTGCAGCGAACTACCGAGCAGATATCGTTTATATATATCAGGTATAGTAGTGGGCCTATTACACTTCCCTGTGGACCACCTGATGCGACTTTTACCGGGTATGAAGATTTCCCATCAATAACTACTATCTGTTTTCTGTTGGAGAGGAAGTCTTTTACCCAACTCACGATATTAGGGTTTATGCTGTACTTTCCTAATTTTCATAAATAAATTGAAGAACTCACGAGACACGGTGAAGACAATGAATAAAATTGGAAAAATACCTCCAAATCACCGTAAAGGCGGTACTTACGTGCCAAGGCACAGAAGACTCGCGGGATCACTTGGGATGCGTGTTTCGACAGCTACGCTGTCATCTTCAAACACGCCTCCCAAGTGATCCTGCGAGTCTTCTGTGCCTTGGCACGTAAGTACCGCCTTTACGGTGATTTGGAGGTATTTTTCTAGTTTTCATATTAATTATTATGGGGTACTTTGTCAAACGCTAATTTTCTTGCATGGTTACTTCTTCATTTTTGCTAACATAAACAATCTCACAAACAAACGTTTAAGTTACTTACATGTGCATTCATTATAATTAAATACGAAGAAAATGCATTATTTATGATGAAGAAAAGAACTTTAAAACGCCATTTCCTTTACGTACAGGCAGTGCCGTAACTAGGGTATGGCGAAGGTGGCATTTGCCATAGGCGCCGCTTGCAAAAGTGCCAAAAGTTCATTTTACCATAAAAAAATATTATTTTGATACTCAAGCGTTAATTTATATGCAATATTATTCTTTATTAAAACGCAGGACAAATTATATCCTACATAACCAAGGTGTTTCTTAAAATGTTGCCATAGGCTCCATACCGCTTAGGTACGCTCTGCTTACAGGTATATCATTTCTTTCTAATACTCCACTGCATGAAACTCGCCCATTTGTGATACGCAGTACACTTTCCTAACTTGTTTATAATCTAAGTTCGGTGAATAAACACTGAAGACGGCTGCATCGTAGTCGAAATGCGCATCTGGTTTTAATAATCTTGCTATGGCTATTGGAGATACCTAACAATAAGTACCTTTATTTGTACACGTTTTACACCCAAATGCATATTTTTTCATTCCCTCTTAAGAGCGATAGCGACATTAAAAATTCAGTGAAAAAAGAAGATAAACCGATTAGGATCTTGAATGTTTAAATAAAAATTTCTGTCGTTCATTTTTTCCAAGGTCGCGTACAGTTATTACACTCTCAGTCGTCGGGTTGGGGTCATGGGAAAGTAAGCATAAATTACCGAAAGAAAACATCGAGACGAAATGAATGGTGTCAGATGAAAAGAACGAGTGACGGAGTGGGAGAATATAACGGCCAACGATGACGCTGCTCATTCATAGGGAAACCACCGCGGTTCTTTCCCCAAAAAAAAAGCTCACTGATAAATCAAGGAGATTAGGTGACAACACATGCTCTCGAGAGAATCGCTCAAAGTGTAAAACTCGGAATCGTTTATCGCACCGGTTTTATTTTAAAAGGATCTCTTCACTAAGACGGTTATCGACGGAGCGGTTATCTAGCTGATATTATCTTCTTTCTGTTGCTACGCGGTGATGATAACCATGTCTCGATTACATAGTCAAAGATGATCCTTAACTAACCGAGACTACAAAATAACGTGCGAATATTTTTTGTACTTTGCGATTTAAATCAAATTATTTTCAATGCTGGCTCCCTTATTACTAACAATAAGTTTTTGCCGGGTTTGTTGCGTCCAAAATCCAAGCAACGCTGTTTGAATGTTTTACATTTATTATGGTTATTGTGCAGTGGCCCAGAGGCCCTCGATTTACGTATCTGTTGGGGGAGGGGGATCACAGATATTATTTTGCCACAGGCCCTACCGCTCCCAATTATTCCATTGTCCTTGCAAAATATGTCTACTTTCTTAGTAGTTGAAGTGTGTTCATGCTATGTAAAGCTGTATTTAGCGCACCTATCGTATTAATAATTTTTATTATATTTTATTTAATAACGTAAAAATCAAAAATTGATTAGAATACAAAATTTTGTTTCAGAAAAAAATAATATGCTCAGTCAATATGATAGAAATAAAATAAAAACTATTAGAAAATTTTACGCTATTTCTGTCGCAAAAATGTGCCATTATAACAAAGAAAATGATGTTTTAAAAACATCTACTAAGCGAAGTTATTAGTAACACAATAAGATAATATTTGTCTAACGCTCGAATCATCTTAAAGTTTTTCCAGAGAGATAAGGCAATATATGAGCAGGTTACACTTGGTCAAATATTTGCGCTACTGTCCATCACAATCAAAGGTAAACCATAAAAAAACTCAAGGAGAACGGGCATGATAATGATTGCAAACAAGTCTCCAGAGGAGTGGTTCTCAAACAGTGGGGCGCTCCTCCCTCCAGGGGGGCATGAGATATTAACTCCTTCTTTTTAGGAATTCCTTGGCTGAGAACCACTGCTTTCGAGGAATCAGCTATGTACTATGCTTATTGCTAAAGACGAGCATTTTAATTTCCACCCAACGAAATTTAACAAGATTAATAAATGGATCTACGATTTGTTTTGATCTCACTAACATCCAGCTTTTCATGACGTCAATAAAAAAGGAACGATATACGTCTCAAAATAAAAAAAACAGTGAATCATTCCGAAATTTTACGAGAATAATAATCGCGCAGTTTGTTGATAAACGTTTTTTTTTTGGGATGGCGTTGACCGAAGTATATTTTTATTATCACAACGCTCCCAGCGGCGAATACGGTTGGGGTGGGAGATTGGGGTTGAGGGAAGGGACGATTTGAATTTTACGAGACCTCTTAGGTCACTGAGATATCACATAATTTGCACGGGATAAAATGATCAATTGTGAAATGCTCCGGTTAAAAATTAGGATAGTCTACATATAAATAATAGAATCATTCTTGGACCTTGATTTCGGACTAAGATTCATAATACTTTTGGGAAAATTTAACGTGTTGCATTTTCTGTTAGAGATATTGCTAAGATCTTTAAACCTTTCTTCCTTCCAATGTCTGGTTTCATCCCTGGAATACGGATATCTTACAATTAGTGATAAAGCTTATCGACTAAAAACTCCTCTGCGAAAACTTTCCTCTCTGGGTTAACTCTGATAAATCCACGATGTTTTTATGGTACAATCCCAGCGAAAAATAACGAGAATCGACGTTTGGGGTCATTTATATCGGTCGGTAGAACCAAAACATCGATTATGCAACGGGTAATGTCACAATTCCTTCTTTTCCTGGCAGGTTTCTTCAGTGCAGGAAGCAGCGACGAAGAAAATGTTTGTTTTCTGAATCGGAACGCGTCCTTGAACTGCTTGTTCATGTAAGGCCACTATCCATTATATTAATGGCATACTTCCGTAGAACAATTTTCGGTATCTTAACGCTCGAATCGCTCCCGCTTCGATGATGTTATCTCCTTTTAATGTTATTCTTTTGTTTTTGAAAATTAAAGTGTCCTCACCGAACACATTGAAAATTACTTAAGATTCTGCTATTGAAAATTTGAAGGAAACGATTTTTAGACGATAAAAACATAACCGGATCAAATAAAAATTATATATACTTAAGGTCCAATGCTAATAATCTCATTGTTCTCATTCTATCAGACAGAATAAAATTAAATTTACGGGTTTTCTTAATTTAATTAGGGCTTGTGTCGACTAACTGGGACCACTTTATAACTGACCACGAAGCTGACCCTCGACCCTCATTAACTCGGGTTAGAGGCCCATACCTCGAGGCCCGTCCTCAAATCCGAGCTCAGGTGTCTTTACCCTCTCAACAGGGGGCCACTAGCCGACCACGTCTTTTGCAATAAAATTTAAGCTATTTTATGTTGTTAACTCAGTGCGATTGTGACTCAAGCAAAATATTAGGGTGAATGCGCTGATCAAGAGCGTCTTTTTAACGGAATTCTACGATAAATAATAACATATTTACGCTCAAATCTAATCTTGACGCCAAGGAATACCAACCTCTTAAAGAGTTTTTGGACGGAATTGTAATAAAAGCAGACATTCGCGAGACGGTGCGGAGGGTGTAACGCTTGGTTGCTATATGGTGTTAGATGGGAGAAAAGGAAAACCGCTCATAACTAAAAAGCTTTATAACCTTTTTCGATCAAACTTTCAGGAATCGCTTGACTATTCAACTTTTCAATTTTAAATTGCTCGCCGTGCACATAGTAGTCCTGGGTTTGACTTCAGGAGGATATCTTTTCTCCATTTGAATAATATGGGCAGAGCTGAAACGGAGCGAGGCTTTTTTTCTTTAGCATTTTCAAATATCTTAAAAATGAAATATCGACGCGGTATTTTCATAGTTATGCCGAAAAAAGTAACGAAATGAATTTCCATATCGTAGAAATTCAAATCTCATTCGAAAAAAGCCAAAAATTAGGTTTAAAAGTATAGAAACTCGAAATGTGGCAGATATGCTGGATATACATATTTTAAGGTGATGGCAAAAAAAATTTCGAAAGAAGTCTTGGGTTCGATTCTAAGGAAGGCATTTTCACTTCCCATAAGGTAACACGTAAAACTCGGATTTACGACGTGCAGACTTTCATTCCTTTTGGAATTATAATTAGAAAGAATTGGTATACAATCTTTAGATATAAACCAAAGCCAATGTCTGTTTTTATTACAATCCCGTCCAAAAACTCTTAAGAGTATAGACTCAAATATGAGCGACATAGAAATATCCGAAAGCCGTATCGTTAAATTACTAAGTCAGGTCCATAAAAGAAAATTGCCAGGGCCGGAGGCCATCCTTGCATTCATTATAAACTCGTTAACAAATGAATTAGCTCCGTACCTTAAGATCGTATTCACAAAATCTTTAGATGAGGGAATAGTTCCTTTGATATGGAAAACAGCCCACGTTACACCAATACATAAAACGGGAAGTAAATTAACAGTGGAGAACTACCGCCCTATATCGTTGACGTCAACTTCTGTAAGGTTTTTGAGCACATTATCGGTAGCTCAATAATGCGATTTCTCGAAAGCAAAAAAGCGCTTAATAGAAACCAGGATGGTTTCCGGCGAGGTAGGTCATGCTAGACCCAGTTAGCTCTAATCACACATGATATTGTGAAAGCAGCGGATAAAGGAATAGGATTTGATGCAGTAATTTTAGACTTTAGGAAAGCCTTCGACACCGTTTCTCAAGTGAAAATAGTTTCAAAATTAAGGGCTTATTCAATTAACGAGAAAATTGTAAATTGGATCGCCTCGTTCCTTTCCGATAGAATCCAGAGATTAGTTCTCGGTGGAGTTGCATCAGACGTCGTCAAAGTGACTTCCGGTGTGCCTCAGGGAAGTGTAATCGGACCTCTGTTATTCTTGATATACATAAATGATTTAGCGGATAATATAAAGTGTAAAGTTAGATTCTTCGCGGATGACACACTTGTGTATGGAGAAATCAACACAATACACGACCAGAAGAATTTGCAAAGGGACCTTCAGGCTATTACGAAATGCCGTAAAGATTGGCAACTCGACCTGAATATAGAGAAATGCGCCGCAATGAATTTCACCCGCTCCATGAATTTCAACAGTTACTCGTACCAAATATCCGAATTAAAGCTAAAATACGTCAATACCTACAAATATCTAGGAGTAACTCTCAGTAGCAATTTGTCTAGTAGAGAGCATATCAAAACCGTTATAGCATCGGCAAACAGAGTTCAAGGGTTTTCCTCTAGAGTCCTGCGGGGATGCCCCTCGAATGTGAAGGAAATCGCATACTTTTCTCTAATCCGACCCGTAGCGGAATACTGTTGCGCCGTCTGGGACCCTTTCGAGGGGTGCCTAACTAGAGAGCTCGAAATGGTTCAGCGTACAGCGGCTAGATTTGTAAAAGGAGAATATCGGTATGATGCGAGTGTATCGGAGATATTGAGGGATCTGAAATGGCAGACGTTGAAGAGTAGATGAATTTAATACAAAAGGAAACTATTTGAAAAATTCAAAAGCTCCGAAATCGTTGAAGACGTATGTGGCATAGTGGTGTTAGTGAACGTAATGTTAGATCAGAGTGCAGGAGAAAATATGTCGAAACAATCGCTAGAACAGAGAAATACTACAGATCCTTTTTCCAAGACGCGATAAGACAGTCCAACAGAGGAATTAGGAGTTCACTTGGTGTTGTGACACCCTCTGTCAAACACTCTGGCGGCTTGCAGGGTATTGATGTAAATGTACATGTAAAGAGGTTGGTATTCCTTGGCGTCAAGATTAGATGTGAGCGTAAATATGTTATTATTTATCGTAGAATTCCGTTAAAAAGACGCTCTTGATCAGCGCATTCACCCGAATATGTTGCTTGAGTCACAATCGCACTAACAATAAGTTAACAACATAAAATAGCTTAAATTTTATTGCAAAAGACGTGGTCGGCTAGTGGTCCCCTGCTGAGAGGGTAAAGACACCTGAGCTCGGATTTGAGGATGGGCCTCGAGGTATGGGCCTCTAACCGCGGTCAGTTTTAAATGTGGTCCCAGTTAGTGGACACAAGCTGAAAAGCTTATACCATAAATTTCTATACTAATGTAACCCATGCATTTTCTATACGTTTCGGTTTAATTAATAGGAAATATCGAATAAATCTAAGAAAAAGGAAATAGCGAGCCCTATGGTTAAATAACGATAATGAATGGAGAAGCCTAATAACCATAAAAAATGTTTATAAAAGGGAAAGCATTAGGAGAATTTATCCATTCACTGTCGAATAAATCAATTAACGTACAAGTCAACCGAGTATTTCTTTGTGCCACTAATAGCTGTAAATAAATGCTCTCTTCTTTAAAACTGGAAAAAGCCAACTAATTTAGTATAGTCGTGAAAACTGTTTCAAAAGTTCCATTTTCCTGTAAGTCTAACACGTGGAACACCATAGGAAATCTTAACGATGTATTTTTGATAAACAGAACCGATAATTAACTTGGTCAAATAAACGCCAAAATACATACATTGCATGCATACATACATTTCTCATATCCGTTCGATTCTGGTCCATAGAATAATTTAGCTAGATTGACAGACTAAAGAGAGTTGGACAGCACGGTGAGCCAAACTAGTAATAGCAACCACTTTTCTGGCAGTGTTGACATTTACACACTTAACGCGACCCATTTTATGACGCTAGTAGGCTAGAACGGTCCTAGGTAAGTAGGAATTATGGGATATGGTCGAGGGTAGAGACAGCAGACATTTAACTGAGGACTTTCTTCTGTCCCGCAAGAAGAGCCTTTGGAACACACCGCGGCGAGACCTAAGACAATGACACAAGACACGTTTAAATTGATGCGTTGGAAATTAGGAATGGTATGCTAGCGTTTGGCTGATAATTCCGGTTTCCTTCATTTGTGCGAAAAAAAAGGAAGGAAATAAATATCGCTTTTGAGTTTTGGCTCACGTTCAGAAATATTTTTTTGTCAGTTCAGGATGTCGGTACAACCAGGGCTGTGGAGTCGGAGTTGGAATCAATTTTGGGTGGAGTTGGAATCGGAGTCGGAGTCGGTAGAAATGTACCGACTCCGACTCCAGCTTCAAAATAAAAACTTATAATATTATAACACTGTTATATTATAAACTTAAAAAGAACAAGTTCTTTGTATTGTAACTGACAATGCTTGAAACATGATAAGTACAATTAAACTAATGAATGCAGATAATGAAGGTGACCAACAGCTAGAAGAACACTTCAGGTTCAGAGATATAGGAATGTTCGAAATTGAAGAGCATGCTACTGCAACTATGGAACAAACTGAAGTTGTTACAGAACAACAACAAGAACAAAATGGTCCTTTAGATGATCTTGTTGAAGCTGCCTCAAAACTCTCCCGAATTCATCACATGCGCTGTGTTGTGCACACACAGCAGCTGACAATAAGAGACAGTCTGCAAGAAGGACATGCTGCTGCTCTGATTGGCAAGATGAGGAAATTAGTTGCTACTGCCAGAACACCTAAAGTTGATTCCATTTTGAAGAGACGCGCCGGAAAAGGTGCAATTATAGATCAAGTCACACGCTGGGGCAGTACCTACTTAATGATTCAGTGCTTGCTTGAACTGAAGCCCTTTCTTGTGGACATGGCCAACCCTCAAGTGACGCTAAGCGAAGATCAGTGGACACAGGTGACAGAATTGGAAGAGTTCCTTCATCACCCATTTACAGTGACTCAAAAATTACAAGCTGAGGACTTAGCTCCTGGCATTTTCTTGAAGGAGTGGAGGGACCTGATATTTCGCCTGACCCAAAGAGGACGGTTAATTGCAGATGGTATTGCTGCTTCAATGAAACGAAGAGAGGTGCTATTATTAGAAAACAAGATTTTTTTGGCAGCTGTTTATGTAGGCCCAATGCACCGGGTTTAGCTGGATCATCAGCAGCTGACTAAAGGGAAAGATGCTCTGTTTGAGGTAGCAGTTACTGGGTTACAGGAATGTCAGGAGGAAGAAGAAGTTAGTGTTGCTGCCATGTCTTCAACCACATCAACTGAGGATGAACTTGATTTTGAAAAATATTTGAATCACAAGGAGCGTGCAAAGCGTCGCCACAAAGAAAAGGATTCCTCCAAACCCATAGAGAACAAAGTGAGTAAATTTCAGCTAAATTTCTCACTTACATTAAAAGAAGTTGAAAATTTTGATCGTTCCTCAAAACTAACAGTGCAAGAAGCCATTCCCTTATATCCTGAAATTGTCAAAGATGTTGCCCTGGTGGTTACTGCTTTGCCACCGACCCAAGTTAGTGTTGAGAGGTTAGAATAATTTGATCAGATTTGAGAGCATCCATGAAGGAGGATCTGACTGAGGCGATTCTTTTTCTGAGGACAAATTCTTCATAAACGTATTAAAAATATTAAGTGCGTAACAGTGTATTATATATTTTCATCTGACAGCATTTTTTTGTTCAGGTTCTTTGCTCAAATAAATATATTTTGTGGTCTATTTAGTCCTAATTTTGTACATATGTTTATTAAAGAAATATCCTATGTTTCTTTAATTAATCATTTTTAATATATCCTATGTTTCTTTAATTAATCACTCTAACTCCATTTTTTAAGGAGTCAGAGTCGGAGTCGGACAGTAGAAAAATAGAGTCGGAATCGGAGCGGAGGTTTGGCGTACCGACTCCACAGCCCTGGGTACAACACCGGTTCGGCGACCTGGCCCACCCCCATGACTAGGAGGACATTTGAAAATAGGTGTGTAGTAATGTACAGACTTACGAGAAACTCGTCACATGTCGAAAAACTGGTTTTCGACAATCTCGCTTTCGAAAAACTTGTTTTCGAAAACCTCGTTTCCTATATTTTATTCGGCACTGATGCCGATAGCAGTTAAATTCAGTTAAATTTTAAGAGCATTTGACGAGGGAAAGAGGCTTCATTTCAAATGACAAAAGTTACGGAAAATTCCTAGGAACACAGGTGTCGTAGAGCGGAATCATTCGGCCCCTCCCCGCCACGGATAACATGTAGGAATAATACACTTCAACCATACAGTATAAATTAAGAGCTTTTAGGTATTATTTTTATTTTAATGGGCAAAACTTGGAAGATAAGCATAGTTACACTTTTAAAGGTATATATATAAATGCATACATGAAAATCTTTTTATTTTTTCATTCTCACGTAAAAATATTCCATTTGAACAAAATTTATAGCAGTTAAATAAAGAAATTTCATTTCTAGGTATTTTTTGTCCTTTATGAGTTGTTTCATAATAATAAGCACTGAAATATCTATTGTGTTTCTCGTCTTTCGGAAAAGGCCCGTTCTGTTTACAGGATCCATTGCTCAAAATCGGTTTTCATTTTGGGATCATCTATATTTTCAGAAAAATTTCCTCTATCTGAAGGATACTGGCAAACCGATTCATCAAAATCTAAGGAACACCTCGCCTCTGAAAATTCTTCAATCTCTACCATTACATAAACGTTTTCACGAGGAATACTACTACTATAGAACTACTTATTATTAAACTACGTGCATAACTACACTGTACATTACCCAGAGTCTTGCGTACATCTTCAGTGTCACTGCGATGTTTTACTGCCGAAGACAAGCTAGAGCCGGTCGCTGGCGAAGTACATTTATTAACCGCATTTAGCGGTCAGAAGAATATTATTAAGATTATATAAGAAAATTTACAACTGCTTCGAACTTGGAATTCTTTAAAATTACTCCTTGCGCATACACATGAATAATGCCCGAAGAATTAATCAAGTCAGATTTTTAAAGGCCATAATTTTAACCATTATATATATATATATATACACATACACCAACGCTTTTTTATTTAAAATATTGGTGCCGGTACTCCCCTCCCCTCCACCATTTCCTACACCCTCTCCCCCTTCTCTATTGAATTTGTGATGAACTTTTAATAACAAAGTTGATAATAAAAGTCAAAATGTTTAACATTTATAGAATCCGTTTATTACTTTAAGTTTTAAAGAATTAAAAAAATGAAAATGTACCGAAATTAGACGTGGGTCAACATCGCTCTGAAAAACGATGCCGGTACGTACCGTCACATAAAAGCAATGTGTGTGTGTATACACACACACGCACGCACGCACACACACACACACATATATATAAGGTGTTGCAGGAAGCCCAATTTACACCAGGCAACTTTTAATAACTGCTTTACTGTAAGAATTATCCGCGCCCTAGCGGATGACACCCCCGCCCCCCTACTTCGACAGTGGGAATTAGCCTACATCTTTCTCCTTGACTCTTTCTCCCCCCCAGGTCTTAACCTCCAAAAACCCTATTGGCCGTCCATCCTACCCGCCTCCTCCTATCCCCGAACTCCTGTCATTACCCCTCTCCCCCTCCCCATATCCTCCCCAGTGTGTCACTTTAAACAGCATATGTCTCTCCTTGCTGAAGATGGGCGTCAGACCGAAAGCTCCACATCTGTGTCGTTTTTGTATTTTTGTGGTTTTCGTGTGTCCTCAGCACCCCCAGCGGCTCTTCAATCTAGGTAAGTGTCCACTGGGCTTCCTCCAACACCTTGCTGCCACCTTAATTATTACCTTCCCTTTCCTTAAGCATATATATATGAGACTTGAATAACTACAGACCGATCAACCTACTTCCAACAGTCTACAAAATGTTCACCTAAATACTCACTATGCGCCTTCAAAACCGTCTTGATTCTGCCCAATCCAGAGGGCAAACTGGATTTCGCAGTGGGTATAACACGATGGACCACATCCAAGTCGTGAGAGAGGTAATCAGTCGGACTAACGAGTACAAATTACCTCTATGTATGTGCTTCATCGACTACGAGAAAGTATTCGACTCTGTCCGAACTTCGTCGGTGTTACGTGCACTAAAGAAACAAGGAGTAGAAGAAACGTACATGACCTTGATCACGAATATCTACGAAAATGCGACAACATCGGTCCAGCTGCATGAAGAAACGAGTGCCTTTAAGACCGAAAACTATGTCCCCTAAATTATTTACAGCAGCTCTAGAGGAAGTATTCAAAACGCTAGACTGGAAGGAAAAAGGCATAAAGGTAAATGGAGAACATCTGAGTCACCTGCGCTTTGCTGATGATATCATACTGTTCGCAGGGAGCCCAGAAGAGCTCCGTAGAAGAACTGAAGAGCTTGAGCAAGCAAGCCGAGAAACTGGACTTAAGATGAATCTTAATAAAACAAAGGTTATGTACAACTCCTTCACAAATTCTGAGAAGCAGAACTCGAAGTAACCAGCTATGTTTACTTAGGTCAACTCATCACTACTGATGGTTCGCTTCTTGGAGAAATCAACCGGAGAGTGAAGATGGCATGGAGTGTTTTTGGCAAGAATGCAAATAACTTTAAATCAAATATTCCAGTCTTCCTAAAAATGAGACTGTATGACCAATGTGTTCTGCCTGTTCTGACATATGGTTGTGAAACATGGACCATGAATGTCAGAATAATACAGCGCCTGGAAACAACACAGAGGAGCATGGAGAGAAGCATGTTAGGGATCACCCGAAGAGACCGCATGAGGAACGACTGGGTAAGAAAGAAGACGGGAGTCTGTGAGGTGATTAGAAGAGCGAAAGTGCTAAAATGGCAGTGGGCGGGCCACACTGCTAGAAGAAATGACCAGCGTTGGACGTCCAGTGTCATCGAATGGATCCCAAGAAACATCAAGAGACCAAAAAGAAGACCGAAAGACAGGTGGAACAGAGAGCTTGTTAAGTTCTTGGGGCAAACTTGGAGGAGGGAGGCAGTTGACAGGGAAAACTGGAAGAGTCTGGGGGAGTCCTTCACCCGTCAGTGGACTGAAAAAGGCTGATGATGATGATGAGATATATATATTTATATATATATATATACAGGGTGTCCCAAAATTTCCTAGTCATTTCAAACCAACCTTAGGGTTGAAAACTATGTATGAATGAATATATATATATGTATTTATGTATGTATGTATATATATATATATATATATATATATATATATATATATATATACACACACACACAGGGCCGTGCCCAGACATTTTGCCGCCTGGGGCGAGATATAATGTGGCGCCCCCTTATTTTTTTTATTAATTGTAAGTACTTTTATTATATGCTAGTCAAAAATGATAGGGAATAATAAAAATCTATTTATTCAAATCCATAATTTTATTTCAGATCGTTCTAAACTTTTGTTTAAATTTATTATCACGTAAACTTTAAGAAGTTCATTTATTTGTGTGGAACTAAAACATTTAATTGAAAATTTGAAATCGTGTGATAGGCTTAGACGGCTGACTCAAGACTTTCGTGCGCCCCAAGCAGATTTCAATTATGGCACACATAGAGTCATACAAGTTATATGAGGAATAGTTTATTAGTTTAATAGGATGCAATTATTTTGATTTTGTGTGTATTGTTATGATTGATGAAATGAACCGCATTTTCACTTGTTACGGATTCTCTCAATGCTAGATCTTTGAGGAATTTATGTAAAGACCCGGATTGCTTTTTCAGTCCTAATTCAGTCATAGTCTTTCTTTTGCGATATTCAGCACCAGTTAATTTTATATGGCCAACCATCGTCCGCCTCGGGCGTGGGCTGGCCTTAGGAATTTATTTTGATAGGTTTACATTTTTGTCAAATTTTGGCGCCCCCCTTCAAGAGGCGCCTGAGGCGGTTGCCCCGCCGCCTCACCCATGTATACACACACACACATAGACACACAGTGTGGGACCCTGTATCCGGCTACCTAGTATCCGGAACGTTCCGAAAACCGGAAACCGACAAAGTGTAATATTTAAAATGCGCGCCAAGTAATTTGTGTTTGTTGTGGCGCCACTGATGTGTTTTATAACCAGTCGATGGTGAAGGCTTGCATTCTCTATATGCGTCCCCTGCGTGGAGCGGGAGGCTCAGGAAGTCCTCGCGTCAGCGGTTCTCAGTTGCTGAGAGAAGGTGCCTGAGATCCATCCTCAGGTTAGGGTGGATAGGGACGAACGAGGCTGTCTATGACATGACTGGAGTGCTCCCCCTGGACGTACGGTTGGCGGAGGCAGCCCGGAAATACTACGCGGCGCTGCTTTGCAAGAACTCCCCAGAACTTCGCCTCCTGGGGAAAAACACCTGCTCCACCTGGGACCGACACCGTCGCCCACGCTCGGCTACTGAACTAGCCGAAGATCTCCCTCCGCCGAAGAAGCGGAGGCTCTCGTAGGGCAGAGGGCCCTTTCCTGCGGAGGACGAGTGTGGCCTCAGGCTCGCACACGCACGCAGAGGCCCAAAGGAGCCAGTCGTGCGAGGAGGATGGAGGGGAACATGGCCTCCATCCCGTTTATGCACATTTCGGCATTCTCGTGATTTTTGCTCACATTTTTACTGCAGAGCAGGTGTATAATGCTGACGAGACTTCTTTATATTGGAGGTATATTCCTAGAAAAATTGTTGTTGCACCAGAGGAATCAGCACCCAGCGGGTTTAAAGACTCAAAAGAAAGGATAACAGTGCTAGGTTGTGTATTTGTTTGTACATTTTAGGCCTGGCTACCCGAATTTCGGAAAAAACCCCTACCCTCAGGTCCCAGGCATGCCGGATACAGGATCCCAGAAATTTGCCGTTTCAATCGAGATATAACGCGCTTCTATTTTGTAACAGTGTCCTCCACACGACTCTGCATTGCATGATTATGTTGAGAGATTTCGCCAACTTGTAGGCCAATTCTGCATAAAAGCTAAATACACGGTTCTTTTAAGCATTGTTTTTAAAGGAATCGATATCGGCACGCCCCAATGTGGAGTACACATTACGAGCTTACAAAGGAGTACAAGTCGTTTTAAAGGAGTACATGATTTTTCAGGAGTACAAAGTCGCTGAAAGGAGTACTAATAATAATAATACTATTATATTCTTTCTGTTATCTTGTTATTTTTTTAAAATGATTTATTTGTTACTACACCCAATGTAAAAGACCTCTGTTGCTGTTATTGGTGTCCTAATAAATAAATAAATAACATAAATAAAAGGGCAGCAAAATCCGTAACAAGCAAAGTTTTCGCTAAGACTGAATGCAGGGACGCTAATGGAGTTCCTACACACTCCAAGTCCGCTCTCATAACATTGGTCAAGATCTTTCATCGCTAATATCATTGGGAATGTTGTTTTACGTGGCATATACGTTCCTTAAAAACAGAATGTAACATGGAAATGCTTTATACTAACGGTCCTGCTATACGTACAACATATAGTAAACTGACTGCAGGCGTGGGTCGTGTTTATTCGTCGTCGTAATTACTTACAGCCCAAACGGATCTTCCTCAAGCGAGCAGCATTATCAATCGGTTCTGTCCATAAGAGGAAAAACGAAGGTGTCCCTATACTCTCGCACAGTTTAAGCATCTTTTCTTTCATTTCCATATTAACATTTTTCTTTGTCCGTGAAGCCGTTTAGCCGTGGTTCGCTTTGTGCCCCATTAGGCCCTGCCCTTCCTCCCCCCGCCAGGCGGAAGCTTCGGGGGTGGCCGCTACGCCAGAGGTGGGGAAACTACGGCCCGAGGGAGCACTTTATACAGCCCGCGACATCATTGGGAAAACGAACCATTAAATGTAACACAGACAATTTCGTATTATTTGGTTAAAATTAGGACCGGAGAACCTTTTCTTGTGAAGATTAAACGAGAAAATAATATTCATTTTCAATTTTCACAGATAGAAACCTTCTCATTCTCTCAAATTAACTTCCGATGCGGAACCTAATGTGGCCCGCCGAAGCATTTTCATCTGCTAATGCGGCTCATCTTAGCAACCGTAATGGCTTATGCGGTCCGTCTCGTCCAAAGTTTCCCCATCCCTGCGCTACGCCACTGGTCGTAGCATATTCAGATGACCTGCTCTCCATAATCAACGAGCGGATGAACTACCGCAAACCTTTGAAGAAAAACCAAAATATGAATTTTTTTACACATTTAAAAACATTTCCGACACCTTGATTCATAAAATATCAGCTAACTCTGTCAGAGCCCAGAAATATTCCGCTCACCAAGGAAATTAGTCACTCACTGAAACTACATTTTCTTCCAGTAATGTTGAAAAATTCGCATACATTCAACTTTTAACAGTTCCATTTTCACTCTCTATATCTGAACACGCGATTCACTCGAAAATTTCAAATGAGTACATTATCATTTCGGATTAAAGTGCGAAACATTTATTTGGCCGCGACGCCGTCATTTACGGCCATATTTTACCTTTATAAATTGTTCTAAGATTTTTTAAGCTTCATGTTTTTTTATTAACGAAGAACAAGCAAATAAACAAATATTAGTAAAAAAAAGAGAATCAATTGTTTATAGGTGTTTCAGCTTAAATGATTTAAGATATTAAGTGACATCCAAAATAATGCGCCTCCGCGTGAAAATTGAGATACATATATATACCCGATATTCAGAAAAAGGTTGGGAATGAATTTGAGTCCAGCTAAGGGGCGAACTCTAAAAATTCTTTTTTGAACTAAAAACCCGAGCTAAGTTTTTTTACTTTCTAACGAAAATGCGTGACAGCGAAAATGTAATGACATTTCACACATCTTTCTCTCCCCAATACCGATTATATTCAGAGTAGGATAAAACCGATTATAAACAACGGCCGCTTCGCCTTCAAACCCGCAGCCTTCTCGGCTAGAAGACCGCCTTTCGACTCATCTAGTATGAACTGATTACACAATCCCCAATATCGCACGTGCCAACGTAGTGGGATTGTTCATTCGAAGTTAGATTTTGGAAATTACGACCTTCCAAACGCAGCATGCAAACCAGGAATGATGCACTCTCGTTTTACCCTCGGTGCCAACAAACGAACTGATTCGCGAGATTCGCGCGTGACAAGCGTTTTCGCAATTCGCTCAAATCTCGTAGCTCAACGGAGGGAGTTCCCCATATTAATTACAAAAAATACGAAGAATACAAAGTTGCGATATCTCCATCCGTCCATCCATTACTTACGACGAAGATTTCGAGGGTTTAAGGAGAGACCTTTTGATTGGCCGACGATTACCAGTGGACGAACAATGTCAAAGACGCGTGACGTCACGGGACGCGGATATAAAGCGGTCGCTCCATTCTTTGCTTCAGTCGCAGACGAGATATCCTCCGGTGCTGACGTTGTGTGAAAACATGTCGAGTCGCGGCGCTTTATGTATGCTCTTTCAGATAAGCGTAATCTTCGCAGTGTTGTACGCCAAGGAAAGTGAGGGATGGCGTTATGACGGAATAGGGGTCTCACCTGGACCAACTGTCGTGCCGACGAGGGGTCAAGTGTGGCCAAAACCGCTTGGGAGGACAGAGTCTGATGACTACTTGGTCGTGAGAGCTTCTTCCTTCACTTTCAAGGTAAGGAAACTAAATTTCCTTTCGTCGAGAGACTCCGCGATTTTATTTAACCATTGAATTCAAAAGCGGTTCGCCGTCGTGTTTGTAAAAATGACCGTGAGGAACACGGGGAGTGTTTATTTATTGTTTTTTTAATGCAGGATTTGGTGAGATTAATGGAAAGTGGAATAGGTTGTTGTAAAATTTCCAAATGATTTGCGTTTTTTAAAAGTAAACATAACCTGTAACTTCGTAAGTTAAATTAAACAATGGTGTTATTTTCAAAAGGGGTCCGGAATAACCCAGTAGTACAAAAATAATGTGCTTCATCTTATGGCTGTAATCCAACTGATAATTTAAATACCTCCAATAAGTAACTTTATATATTTATCGGAGCTATTTATAAATTATCAATTGCGCCACTTATAGACAGGATAGTTTCAGGAATTTCAAACGAAAAAACATTCTTCTGAGCAAAATAATCCTATGGAGACATGCGATATCCATTTTCAAAATGCTGGAAATATATAATCTTGCATTTCGTGAAGTTATTAACGTTAATAACTTAAATAGAATTCAAAATACATTTTAAAAGGGACATAACTATTAATTTTTAACTATAACCATTGTTATGTAAGCGTTTTTTTGCACATTCACATTCAAATAAGCATGAGATGGGTGATTCCCCGTCACATTATCGAATACAGATCTTGGCGAGGAATACTTCCTGGTTTACTAAGAATCCCTCTATTCATAACATCCGTCACTTGAGAAACTGGGGCTTGTGCGAAGCCCGCACTCTCCACTTCCCCGACGGGTCAAGATGCTTTTCCCCTCTGTGAAATGATCTTGTTAATTAAAGGACGCTATCATGCTACAGCGTGAAACGTGAAACAGTGCCTCCCATTCTAATCCAGAAAGACGGAGGTTAAAAATATCCTGTTGTTGTTTACTGTAACATTATTTTTTTTTAAAATGATCCTCGCGTGCTAAAGTGGCCCCGGTTCAATTACACCGTTTGGATTGCAGGGAAACCTTTCCTTCATTCAATCTGAAACTCGTCAAAACCCACAGCAGTAGAGAGACTATAGCTGATGAGCGCTAAATAACCCCACACGATTTAATTAAGAGGACGCGAAACTCATGAAAGTAATCCCTACCATCCGAACACAATGAAGTTTATTGTTTTACGAGATAATTGTCACTCATTTTAGGTATAAATAAACCTTGTCAAAATGGAATTATCGCGCCTTATAGTATTTTGTCTCTCATTGGAGAGGGATTATCGTATATGTTTAAAAGTATTTATTTCTAACGAAGAACGATACGAAATGTCCTCTCAAAACATCCGAAATAAAATGAGAAAATGTGAAGTATTACGAGAAAATGCGCTGTGCTCTGCTCATAAAAATATTCGCTCTGTCAAGAGCCCCAAGTACACAGATAGTAACCTGCTTGCAAGACCAATTAACGTTTCGTTTTCTGTCGAATTTCTCCAGCCTCCGCATGTCATTTTGTCTCCGATTAAGAAAACCAGCCGAATTAAGATCTTCTCTATCGGGCGTAAGTGATGCATTTCGTAGCTTTTATTGACAAATTCGTTTGAAATACTTTTTTCCAGAACCAGTTTCGAATGGGACGCATATCGACTTCGGTGATTTAGCGAAGGCAAGTGAATGAAACAGACGGGTTTACCATTAAAAACGCGGCGAAAATTCGATTAGAGTTGACCGAATCTCCTTTCTTTCAAAGTGCGTTGTAATCGATTGTACACCAAGTTAGTTTATATCAATGCAGTGGCGCACATAGGATTCTCTCAAGGGGGGTCCAAAATATTTGGCAAGCACAAAAGTTGTCCGCAGTTTATATCGTGTTATATGCAGGCGCGTAACTTGGGGGGCGCAGGCCCACGCAGTGCCTGGGGGGCCCAAGATATTTGGGATCCCACAAAAATACTTAGAATTTTTCCCGTAATCTGCCGTAAGGTATTCGAAGTAGTAATATCCTTATGGGAATGAAAGATTTCATCGCTCGAAATGAAGTCGAAAATACCCATCTCAAATGTTTGGAGTTGTTTTGTCCTATCCTTATAATGTTAGAATTATAGGAAGTCTCAATGTATGTTTGGAATTAAAACGTAAAAAATATCGATAAAAATCAAAACGGTATAATAATTTCATATGTTTTTATACAAATGGGAGCCCCAATAACTTGACTTGCGTGGGGGCCCCAAAACCGTAGTTACGCCCCTGGTTATATGTCGCATATTGCCTTATTAATTATATGTATCATTGTTAAAAACAAAGGAGCAAACCGTCTCCTATTCCTCTTCCTGCTTCTACTCCTTCTCCCCTTACTTTTGCTCCTACTCTTCTTGCTCCTATCCCTGTCCTTACTCCTCTTGCGACTCCTACTCCTCCTCCAGCACTTTATCAGACTCAGGCTTCTTTTACGACTCCTGCTCCTTCTCTTACTTTTACTCCTACTCTTTCTCCTGCTCTTGCTTCTACTCCTCCTCCTGCTTCTACTCCTACTCTTCCTATGACTCTTGCTCCTACTCTGCCTACTTTTGCTCCTGCTCTTCCTGTGACTCCTACTGCGACTCCTTTTCCTACTCTTACTTGTGCTCTTTCTCCTACTTCGACTCCTGCTCTTCCTCTGACTCCCATGAACCCAAATTTAAAATAACTATGTATGTTTCCACAGTTTAGAAAAAAATCACAACTTTCCCAGGGGGGAGGTCCGGACCCGGTGGAACCTCCGTGTGCACACCACTGTATCAATGTAACGTTTCCACGACTCGACGTAGTTATTATTCCGACTAACAAATGTATACCTTATTTTTCTAACAGGTGAACGGACACGACTGCGACTTGCTGCAGGAAGCATTCAGGCGTTACTATTCAGTTCTGATCGGCGCAAGTCGACGGCGCCTTTCAAGATCTAATCGCAACAAGCCATGGCGCAAAGACGTGAACTTTTTGGGATATATGGACTCGCTGAAAGTGGAACTATCTACTCCATGCGAGAGCAGACCTCACGTCGACATGGACGAAAGCTGTGAGTCACGATTCGCGACTTCCTGCCGCACACTTCTCACGGCGGCTGCACTATTCCATTCTTTCAGGGAAAAGCAAGGCAATGCCGCTAAAGAATGAGAGTAAATGAAAACCGGTTGCGGTCGCATGGGACCGAAACTTTCTCCTGAAAATCTTTTTGCATATTTACCGGCTAGTAGCTGGGGAATGCGGCCGGGTCTCTGCCAACGTGTTTTCGTCGATTCAAGCCATTAATACAATTCGGTTTCGATCAAGTCGTCCTAAGAGATAGTATGTGATTTTAGCGCCAGAATGTCGCCGCGAGAGTATAATAGTCTTCGCTTACGAAGTGCTCGTGCGCTTACGAAGTTCTCGAGGCACTTGCAAAAACGGTTCTCAATTTAGATTCAAAATTGGGAGTATTCCCGAAATTGTGTTCGGAGGCACGCTGGTGTGCCACAGCTGATTATTAGGGATAAACGAGTTAATGATTTGGAAAGGAAAGGTTGACTGTACCGACAAACGAATGCATCCAAACGTCGTGATACCCATGTGTGTGAGTTTAGAAACGTGTTTCAATGCGGAGATGCCGCGAAATTCTCTGTATCTTCGACCGCGACTGCAAAAATGTTTATAATCACACCTCTATGAGATGTACGCCATTCTTGGCATTCTTTTCGCTTGAAAGCTACTGATAGGCCTTGGTTCGATGGTGACCATATTATGATGATGAAGCGAGACCGGGATGTGTATTTTGTCGCTTATTAAGCAGTTTTGAGTATGTTTAAAAAAAACGCAGCAAATAATTTTAAAATTTACAAGATAGAAAATATTATGGCGGAATATATAAGAAAAAAAATGATCTTTAAGACTCAAACATACTACGAATTACCATGGTTACACGCGATTTTGCAGTCCACGCAGGATCCCGAATGTTACGCTGTGCAATCAAATCGTATAGTACGTCTACTTAAAATATAGAGAATCCGGTGTCCCGAAAAAGTTTTTTTGGGACACCGGGAGACAGCACAATCTGGTAACACCATCTGTTTTCCATATCTTGAAGGACGAGAATCGAGAAAAAAATTACCTAAAACGAATGTGGTTAGAAAGATAGGTAAATCACGAGAAATGAGAATTTTAATTTCAATAGATTTTTTACCAAGACCTTGATTTTTGTCTTTTAGAATTTATTTTTAATAATTAAACTGTGAAACGATAAATGATTTCGAGCGTCTTACTGGTTTCTTCTTATATCTCGTAATGAGTAACTTAGAATACTGACTGAATTTAGGAAAATGTAATATGGCAATTATTATCGTACGTGTGATTTTAAATTAATTCCTTAAAAATGGTTACAATAAAAATATAGAAAATAATATTACTTTTCGATAGTAATAAATTACTGTAATTTAAAACTAGACGGTAAGGCTTAAATAATGTTTGTAATGTTAAAAAATTGCCTCATGCAGTAGGTATTTGAAACATTTAATCGTGAGAGAAAGTTGCGCTGCAGTCTCATTAATCGAAATTTTGCTAGGTTTGAATATCATGTGGTTCAGCAATTTCTGCCCTATTAGTATCTACTTTGACAAGCCGTAAACGTTACGACTGCCACTGAGCATTTCTTGGTTAAACGTCAACAACGCATCCACGAATTGGTATCAAAGACCTTTTAAGGGGCCGCTGTGAAGAAGAGGCAGTGTTGTCCGCCAGCAATCAGAATTCTGCCGTAACGATTCTAAAAGACCAAGGTCAACAGTATGGATTGAAAAGGGTCAAGTGGTATTCCTTCTTCCCCTTCCGAAAGACTTTCAAGCATAGTAAAAATTCTATGGAAGCGAATGACTTCCTTTGTACTTGTCGACGCCGCGTAAATAATTGAATTTACACTTTCAATTAACCGACGGAAGCGGTCGGACTAAAATTAAGGAGGAAACTTGAACAAATACGCATAGTGTAACGTCGAATGAGAAAGTTCGACTTGAAAGTTTTTTTAAACCTTCAACTAATGAAGTGCGGTCTATGAAACACCACCCAAGTTATAATGTCAAATTACCCCGCTAGTTAACATTTCACAAAGTCAAATATTGTTTTTTCTTTTAATTGCTTCTTAATCCTCATGATCGTTAAACACGGAAAATCCTATTTTAGATAGAGATATTTAATGAATATTAGTTACGATCATAATTTACCTCGCTAGTTAAAGGTTAACACGGAACCACACAGGAGGGATGCTAAGTTTTGTGAAAATTACCCTGGGTCGTTTTTGCCTTTCCAATGCGCCACAAAAAGGAATCCTTCCTATGGATTTCTTACAGCAGAGTAGCATACATTCCTTGCTGTTATAACAAAGAAAATTACGGTAAATCGACAGTTTTATGACCTATTTTCACGCTAACGATCAATTTATAACCGCGAGGTTAGCTTATTTTATATTGTTTTGTAAAATAATAGATACACGATCTCTTTCGCCAACAATGATATCAGGTAGTTATTCTTCAATTGGAATTCCGTTGTAATTAAAATGTTATTTTGACAAGAATAGCTTCAGATAGCTCGTTAAATCAAGTCTTTAATGAAAAAGTAAATATTGAATAAAAAATTCTGTCAGATTATGAAGAAGACTCTGTAAACAAATGTTTTTCACAAGGGAGTGACAAATTGGAGATCCTTCGTTGAAATGGCACTTCTCTAGAAAATCGTTTGGACATATTTTCAAGGGTGCACTTTTAATGAATTTCAAACAGATACATTCCCATGGAAATTGTTAATGGTAGAATTTTTCTTTCCTTTCAGATGACCTACACGTGGCAAAAGATGGATCTTGGTTATCTTCAAAATCAGTATGGGGCATTTTGCGCGGCTTGGAAACTTTCTCCCAAACTGTTGTTATGTCCCCAGATGGGACAGCAGTGAGTATCTAACTATTTCTTATGTTAAGTTGGGGAATATATGTTTTTGAAGTATATTAAATACCGTAAACATTTGCTTAAATTCTCATAGATTGGGTTCATATACTTTAAAGGCATTTTAAAAATTACATTTAATAATTTTGATTTTTTGCCCACTTGCATGTAAAATGAGGAAATGCACAACTTAAAAGAAATCTTTTTTTATATCAAAATGGAATTAAGCCTCACCTTAGAATAAATAATATTTCAGTATAGAAATGTAGTAACATGGATGCAAGAAGAAAGTTCAAATTTTCTGGCATAGGTAAATGAATTAATTCAAAATCAAAGTAAAATTTTTGATTTTTACCTACTTTGTTGCATTGAAGCATAAAGTAAACTACTTTCAGTATCAATTTTTTCTTCTCCTATACTAAGTATTCAATAACTGTCACTGTCTTGCTGATATAATTATACATTTTCAGAAGCAAGGGTTTCTATGGTGAAATTTTCATTTCATCGGCAATAAAAAAGTAGTTTTTTCTTTTGTTTACAAAACTTTTCAGAGTAAAAATTAGGAACTTTAAACATCAACTTGGTTTCTTCTATTGAATATCCTTACATTCGTATAAAAATGAATTCTCAAAACAAAAAAAAAATTATACTGTAAAAGTATAAGTTAAAGGATTATTATCCAATTAAAAAATCTACAAACTGCTACATTACAGTCACAAAATATTTTATATAGATAATTTCCTTGTCAAGCCCACGTAGTCTAATGATGCAAATTAGAACAATGTTGTGTACATATCACAAAACCAGTTTGCTACACAGGTAAATAAAATTTTGAAATATAAAAACTATTTTGTATTCATTCCAATAGCTTGTGACAAAAGTGTCTGATACAACAGACTCACCTCGTTACCCGCACAGAGGATTGCTGCTGGACACATCCCGTCATTACTTGCCTGTGCGATCTATTCTGAAAACATTAGATGCTATGGAAGCATCCAAACTTAATGTCTTTCATTGGCACATTGTTGATGATCAGTCTTTTCCTTATCAAAGTGCTATATTCCCTGAGCTCAGGTTAGTCTACATTTTTTTTTCAAAATACTGTTGGAACTACACTAAAAATCACTGTTTGCAAAAGACAGACATCAATTAAGTTTATCAAGAACTCATTTTTGAATAAAATTTAAAGAAGTACTTAAAATTAATATTTACCTATCAGATGCAAATAAAAGCTCAATAATTTTGATATTTTGGAGCACATTGGTGGTAACAAGAAGGGAGCAATGAGAGCAATAGCTCTTCCATGATGGGTCATTTTTGTACTGAACCTCTTGATATGGCACATCAGCTTTATGTACATAGGACAATTGATTTGCCCTATGCTACTCTTGGGAAATTTCTGGACCAACCCTGTCTGTGCATAACAATATTTATAAATATAGGGTCAAAGTTTAACAATAATTATTATGCTAATCATAATAAAATCTCTGTATGAAAATTATTTGTAAAAAATTAACTTACTAAACTGAAATTACATTGTTACATTTCACATGATTTTTGACAATTATTATGCTTTTAGTCTGATTTTTAAATGACAGCTTAAAATTAAAAATTCCTCCAATTTTGGCCAAACAAATTCATAAGCGATATAAATACATTTTCCAAGTATTGTTCTTTTTGTTTTTCAAATTTTAAAATTGACATTGCCATTATTAAAATGTTGATGTCAGATAATTTTTTCATTATGGCACATTTTTATTGTAGCAATAAAGGAGCTTATCAACCACTTACTCATATATACACTCGAGAGGACGTACAGAAAATTATTGAGCATGCCAGATTACGAGGGATTAGAGTCATTCCTGAGTTTGACACTCCAGGTAATAAATAGTATCATTTAAGATGTACTTTATTCCTGACAATTGCAATTTTCTTATTGGTAAATGAACCACAATATTTTTTGTTAAGTTCTATGGAAATTATGTAAAATAATGTACTCAAAATCAAATTATCAATATTTAATCAAACGCAATGTTTTGTTTGACAGCCAATTCATTACTCTATTCATTCAAAAGAAACTCATCTGTAACAAGAAGCTATTGATAATTAATGAAGGATATTTCAACTACTTTTTAAGGACATACAAGGTCATGGGGTGAAGGCATTGAAGGAATTCTGACACCATGCTATGAGGTTAATAGTGAAAGGGAAATTGCACCAGATGGAAGCTATGGACCAATTGATCCCACAAAACCTGAAGTATACGACTTTCTAGAACAATTCTTTGATGAAGTTACTCAGTTGTTTCCTGATAAATACATTCACTTGGGAGGAGATGAAGTTAGCTTTGATTGCTGGTAACTATCAAGAAAAACTTTCTGCATTATTAACACTAAATACTTAAACAATTATAAAACTATTCTTTTGTGTTGGTGAAATTACTTTGGAATAAATGATTGAAGCGGGAGCTTAAAAAGACATTTGAAAATTGATATATTAATGAAAATTATTTAGCTTTTAAAACATTGTCAAATTATTTGATTTTCAGGAAAAGCAATCCTGACATAAATGAATTCATGTCTGCCCACAATTTGACTGGTGACTACGCGGGTCTTGAAGAATATTATATACAAAAGTTGGTGGATATGGTGAAAGGTTTTAATGTAAGCAACGTAGTTTGGCAAGAAGTCTTCGATAATGGAGTGCAGATACAACCTGACACTGTTGTACAGGTTTGGATTCCAAGAGATTCCCAAAAAGAGATGTCCCAGGTACTCGCTTTAAATGCTATTATTTAAAATAAAGTAGAACTAGGTTATAACAACATTCAAGTGACTGACAAATTATTGTTGTTTTAATATACAAAGTTCCATGGGAATATAAAATTCTATAGGAATCACTGTGCAATGTCACTTTTAAATTATTAACTGCTCACTGTCTACATTGAAGACATGGGTTTGACTCGTATTCTCTCTATTTTAATAACGTGAAGTAAACAGTATAAAAGCCTTTTTTGTTAACATCTCAAAATATCCTAACATTGAGATATGGACACAGAATTTGCATTGTACTGGAAAAAATACAAGATTAATTTTATTATGACAAAATTCAAATCTCAATTGAAAACATCTAAAAATTACATTTTAAATCAGCTTATGTATTTCTGACATTTAATCAATTTTGTATAATGGAAATGCAATTGTTGAATTCTATTGTTGACTCTCTTATCAATCATAAATTTTCCCAAAATTCCTATTTAAAAATTCATAACTCGAGAAACATTTATCACCTTTTTTATTCTTTACACTATAGCAAAGTTTTGTCTCAAAGTCTGTGTTTAAGTCCAAGACCTTCTCTTGTAAGAGCTAAGGAATGATAAAACTTTAAGGGATATTTCATACAATTAATGTGTCATTTGAGGATAAATTCCAATTTACCAATCCACAGATTTTCATTAGGCTTGAAAAATAAATTTCATAAGTAATTAATTTACAAAAGTTCAAATCTTTCATTTACTCATGAATATTCCATCTACATCTAAAATGCAGACAAAACATTTATTGCTTTTTGTCTCAAAGTTAAAATATTTTCTTACATGCAACCTAATTAAAATGCTACTTGCATCTGAAGTCTCATGCAATAATTTTTTTCAGATAACAGCCAATGGGTATCCAGTTTTGCTCTCCTCCTGCTGGTACCTAGACAGTCTTAGCTCTGGAGGAGATTGGCGCAAATTTTATGAATGTGATCCCGAAAACTTTCCTGGCACACCTGAGCAAAAAGAGTTGGTCCTTGGGGGTGAAACGTGCATGTGGGGTGAGGTGGTGGACTGGACCAATTTGGAATCAAGAGTATGGCCAAGGGCTTGTGCAGCAGCAGAGAAGCTGTGGTCTTCTCCTGAAGCCTTTCAGATAGGTTCAAGAGCCAACATGCAGCGTTTAGCATGGCATGACAGAACTAATCTTTTTAATTATGACATTGATGAAGTATCGGCAAGATTAGAAGAGCACAGATGCCGCCTTGTCCAGAGAGGAATACAAGCACAGCCTCCAAATGGAGCAGGTTTCTGTCCAGGAGAGCGATGGTAGCGAGACTATCACTCATTTTTCAGACATTATAATTGAATTTGGCAACTAATAATTAAGGATTGGGATTTATTCGTGATAAAGATGTTTGCTGAGGCTGAAACAAGGAGTTCAAATAATTGAAATACCTGATGGTGTGTACAATATTTAATATATATTTCATATTGAAACCAACCTTGTTATGAATGCATTACCAAAGACTAATATGGCCAACTTTAAACTGAATGTAATAATAATATTGAATATCAATCAAAAAATATACTCATTTAAAAGTATCAATGACTTTATCATTTTCATGTCATAACATTTGATCCATTTTTATTGCACATAGTGATTGGATGTATATTGTTGAAAATTTAATGGGGAATAAAACTAGACAACTATAAAATCATGTTCAAGCAAAGAGAAATGGTGAAAGGCCTCTTAATTTACATGTGGGGGAAAAATAAGAGGATAATATTTTATACAAATATTGAAGTTTTAGGAACATCGCAAAGAAAAAGAATCAAGGAAGATAAATAATATTTACTATAGAGGTAGATTTGAATTATATATTCCATTCTGACGCTACCAGCATGTACACAAATTTTACTGCCAATTTTTGGCAACAGTGATGAATAATTCATTTTCAAAACGTTACAGGTACGGCAAGCAAGTTTAACTAGCTTTGAATCAGCAACTGCTATAAATCTCAAGAACCAAAAAAAGTATTGGTCCTGAACTCTTTTCCAATATTTACAGATCAATCAAATGTAGACGGAATGTTAAAAAAAAACATTTAATAAAAATCACAGATAAAACCTCTCAGCAAGTGATGTACACAAAATCTCTCCCATTTTAACTTTATCAATATGAACTACCCCAAACACTAAGATTCATATTTAAGTTCAACTTTTGAAACACCAGGTTATTATATACCTTTTAAGCATAAAGATTGACTCAACATTAACAAACGTTAAGGCATCACTTATAATCATTATGGAGAGATGCATTCCCTTTTGTGTTTCATAGCTTGGCATTCTCATGCCTGCTGTGCATGTGATAATGTGTGGCCCACATTATTGAGATTCACACCAAGGCTCTCGACTAATTCTTCCTCTTCGTCCTCATCATCTTCATCGCTCTCCTCTGTGCAAACCTTCTCAAATCCTGAATGAGGATCAAGCAGCTGACCTAATTTGAAACCACCATCAGATGATGAATTGCCATAAGCTCTCCAACGTCTAGGACACAATGAGCAGCCTTGTCCTTTATCTGAAATGAGTTTAGTCAAATATCACAATATTTTCAGTCACTGCTAATTGATAATTATCACTCTAAAAAGGGCACTGCAATGAAAGACTTCTAAAAATACTCCACTCATAATTGGTAACTTTTAGCATATAAATTTCAGTCACCTTTTTTACTGTCTTAGAGCAATAATAGGCACACTAATTTGAAATTAATGATTTCGTTCCTCTTTTGAATTTACACCTCCATAAACAATAGAAAACTAACAAAAAAGCAGCCTACATTAACTTTTGCAATACTTTTTTGTGCATATAGCTCACCCGCTGAAGTTTTTATTTTCTCTGACAGGTAAAAGTTAGCGTTTTAGGAAAAATTATTACAAAAGAACTACTAGCACTATTGAAATAAAACAAGTATACTTCCTGTTAAGATTCTGCTATTGTCATCCTGATGCGACTAGAATCTGTTATGTTGATTTTTCCCCATATATTTCTGGCTGTACTCACATAAATAAAAATTTCAATCTACTACAATGCCTGATCTACAAAATGAAGACATGCACAATGTATAGAATACTAATATTTTAGATGTTTCTCCCTTACAAACCCAAACCCTAAATACCATAAATGGAAAAATTTTGAATTAAGAAAAGGAAATTTTCTTTAAAAAGATGAACTTTGGTCACACTAATTTTAAGAAACTTGTACTATTTTTTATGTAATTGAAAAAAGTTGTAATTAATGTAAAATTTTATCACAAAAATCAGATTTATAAAAAACTAGGAACAGTTCCAGAAGCAAACTGTTCCGTAACTGGAACCAAACCATTCCTCCATTTGATCAGTCGGAACCAAACTTGGAACAGAACAAGTTGCAATACTTGAGGTCAGAACCAAACCAGAACTTTCCAGCTCTGGTCAATACAAAGAAAAGGAAATGTGACAGGGAAAAGCCAGGCCACTGCCAATGTCCCTTATGAGAAAAAGCACTCAGCATATAGCTTTCAGTGCAGATCCTAACATAAATATTACTGCTCTACTCTGGTTCCTTTAACTATAATAAATTGCTGTTATTAAGATAATCATTTCATATTTACTTTTTGATCAAATATGTAAGACTGATTTTTTCATTAATTTAATGGAATCTTTAAAACCTTACTAAATTATGGCTAAGGATAAATACTTTCCAAATAAAAATGTTTTGCAATTCATCCAACCTATTTACTTAACTACACAAAAGTAAAAGTCGTGACCTTAAAAAAATAAATATGCTTTCAGTGATTTATAAAATATTCATATGGGGTCATAAGTGCCAGTAAAATAAAAACACTAATGAAAATGCTAACAAATGCAAATTTGCAATCCTTACCTTGGATTCTGATGAAAGCTATGACGGTAATTATGATAAAACATACAATGAGAACTGAAACAACTATCAAAATTATTTCAGTTGTTTGTGAAAGATATTTCTCCTGCTTTAGCCCTTCAAAAACTTCATTAGTTTGAAGATTAGTCAGGTTTTTACCTGGAAAGAGAGAAAGGAGTTGTAAAACTGTTTTAGGAGCAGTGATTCTTCAATATCTAAACAGAGTCTTACTGTAAACTGTCTTTGATGCAGTGTAAGATGGTTTCACAACAGGATTTTGACTTGTATTTTCCATCTTTGAAGGCAGTTGATGCTGACTTTGTTTTGGATCAAAGACCTCTTTCTCCTCTGAAACTGTAAAAGATCACAAAAAATATACAACACGGAATTAATTTTCCAATGAAATAAACCTTTGATCCAAATGTCATATGTGCTCATGTGATACACATGTGCATATCATACCTCCATTTTAAACTACCATAATTTTCCAATTATAATACGCAACCTATATAATACGCACCCATGTTTTTACAAGTGAAATGTGAAAATTGTCTTATCACCTTGTATAATACGCAACTCATTTTTTGTAATAAGGTCACTGTAATTTTTCAATTGGTTATTAGCAGTATCAAGACAGTTCTCACCTTGCTGCCAAGTGAGATATGTGAGAGTGTTTACGAAACTTTACGTCTATATAGTTTTGACGCTCACTTTAAAGATCGATACAATGTATAAAAACATGTCTCCATGTCGCATTGTGTAGTAATCTGGTCAGTTGGAATAACAGTACTCGCCCTGCCACTGAGCGAGATAGTTTACGTGAATATCATGTCTACTTTTGACTCTTCATACAAGCCGGTTGAGGTATGTAAAATAATATTTGTTGCTAGAAATTTGCATTGAAATTTTCTTAAAAAGTGTGCCTTTAAAAAGTGTTGCCTCACAAACGCCATGGATGGTTCTGAAGACGACATCATATGGGATGATGATTTCGCAGGGGTGGATAGTGAGGATGAAGATGACGTTCTCTTTACGTAGATGATGAGAGAGAACACAAAATCGCTGATGAACTATTTGAGGACAGCAATAATGAATTCAGAGGCTAAGATTCGAACAGCTAAATAATTAATTATTCTTATTTTTGTTTTGAAAATGATATTTAAAGGAATATTATCGAAATGCATTGAAATGCACAATTTATTGGTAAAAATATGTCCGAAAATATAAATTATTTCCCTACTAAAAAAAGTTGTATGCGCTTTTTACCATATATATATAATACACCCTCTAACTTTCTGTCAATTTTTCGTGAAAAAAAATTGTATTATAATCGGAAAATTATGGCAAATATCAGGAAAAATTAAAATCTATGAAATGCCTAAACTGCAACTTTGGACTTAGGATATACGAAGGCCACATCTATATAGCAATATATCAGGGATGACACAGTGTAAAACCATAGATAGATAGATAGATAATTGTCTTTATTTTCAGGAAGAAATTGAGACCACAAGGTACCCTCTTCCATTTAACCCTAAATAGCGAGGGGTACAGGGCTTAAGGGATGCAAATTCACCGACTGATTTTTATCGGTAAAAGCAAATCCACTAAGAGGTCGCAGACTAACGTAATATTCTAGCGGATTAAGACAAAAATGCTTGTGGGAACTGACACGAGATGCAATGAATAACCTTCGTATTTATCTTTAGGATATAGTGATACCGTAGCTTGTTTACATTTAGATGATCCTTGAGACTTAAGAAATGGCAATCGTAAGTGGGTCAAAGAAAAATATTTCTCTGTCTATCCAAAATATCTGCTGTAGGAAGTCCCGCTTCAGGTTGCCACCTCTTCTTTGGGGTTATTGCTTATTCTTCAGGCTACACTTTTGTTTTGAGTACATATATAGTTCCTTAGACTGGATGTACCAATGGGCCAGGGAAGTTTGCAACTGAGTTGAGGTATCTCATGCCAGCTAGCCTTACTCGAACCAATTTCCCATTTTGGGAACAGCACTTTCCTCTCGTCAGTTCCACAAGTAATATCATCAACGAAACATCGATAGAATGAGTTTAACGTTCTTGCAGATTTTAGTGAATTGAGCATCAAATCAGGTAATATACAACAGGATGGTATTATTGCTAATATTTAATAACATTTTCTTCTCTTTGCATTTTATATGGATATTGATTTTTACTGTTTTTCTGTTAATAAATACAGGTGTTACTTGGAGACTTATGTTAGAACGGTTGGACACCGAGTCAAATTTCCTAGATCAGGTCATAACAGGCGATGAAAGTTGGTTTTTGAGTACGATCCTGAAACAAAAAGACAGAGCGAAGAATGGCATACACCAGTGTCCCCAAAGCAGAAGAAAGCTCGCATGTCCAAATCGAAAATCAAGATAATGATCGTCATTTTTTTCGATTCCTGCAGGAATTCGTACCAAGTGGACAAACAGTGACTTCTTTTTGTTTTATAAATTAAAATTGAATGTCAAAGGTCACCATTTCGAAACAGTTTCGAACATTCAAAAGACCATAACTGACACTATAAAGGAACTAACAGAAAATGATTTCCGATCCTGTTATGAGGCATGACAGATGCACTGGTGCAAGTGCGTTGCTTCTGAGGGATGTTATTTTGAAGGCGACTGTAATGTTTTGAAGGATTAAAGCAATAAATAATTTTTACAAAATTAATCTCATTACTTTTATGCCACACCTCGTGTGTGTGTGTGTGTATACACACATACACGTATCCCTCGCCGTTTGCGGGTTTGCCGTTCGCGGTTTTGCTTATTCGCGGTTCCTCAGCAATACCCATTACTCATTTTTTTGTCGAACCGAACGGGGAAATCTTCCCATTTCCTAAAGGATCCATAGAACACTGAACGGGGAAATCTCCCAGTTTGCTCCACTCTATGTTCTATTTATTTTTCTCGCCACCTGTGTAAACAGTATTAAGTCTGCTTGTTTTGATCCGGAATAAATATGGCCATCGGACTAAAAGACACGTGGCTTGTTGAAAAAGGGACTTTTAGGGGAATATAAGGGGACCTTCGCAAGCTTGTTTTCCACATTTATATCAGTTTCTGTTCTATAGTGCCGCAAGCAACATGACTTGATACCCTTGGTGTGTTTGTGGTATTAATGTGATGTTTCATTTTATTCTCTCATTTCAAATTAGACAGGACTACGCTTAGTGACGTTGGCATTGTATTATAGTAGTGCTTTTATAAACATTTTTCATTTTTTTAATTAACCCATTCTTTTACATTATTATGGCTTCTAAACGTGTTAATATAAGTGGAAGAGCGCATTATCTAAGAGACAGCGTAAAGTCATGACTTTGAGGGAAAAGATCATGATATTAGATAAGTTGCAAAGTGGAACAAGTTACGCTTCCATTGGTAGAGAATATGGAGTAAATGAATCAACCATACATTCTATAAAAAGGGTCGAAGACAAAATACGAAGTAGTGTAATGGCTTCTACTCCGTCTAGGTCTAAAGTTTCTTTTGTAAGTAGACGTGACCCTGTGTTAGAACAAATGGAAAAACTCTTAAGTGTGTGGATAGAGGATAAAACATTACATATAAATTAACATTTGACTATTAAAATAATATTTATTTATATGAAAATGGACTTTTGGCACTTTTCTGGGAACGTTTGGCACCTTTTGCAAGCGGCGCCTATGGCAAATACCACCTTCGCCATACCCTAGTTATGGCACTGACTTAACCTATATGAACATTTAAAGAGTGGAACTGAAGAAGATGATGAAGAGAATTCTTCTACCTGTTTTTTAGCGAGTAAGGGCTGGTTTGATAATTTAAAGAAGCGTTTAAATTTGCATAACATTAAGCTATCAGGAGAAGCTGCATCAGCTGATCAAGAGGCAGCGAGGGAATTCCCTGGTGAATTTTTGAAGCTTATCGAGGAGAAAGGTTATAAGCCAGAACAAATTTTCAATGTCGATGAAACCAGTTTATATTGGAAGAGAATGCCAAATAGGACCTTTATTTCCAAAGAGGAACGTACTGCTCCAGGTTTTAAGGCTGCAAAAGATCCATTCACTGTAATATTATGTGGAAACGCTTTGGGAGATTTTAAATGCAAACCAATGATAATTTACCATTCAGAAAATCCTCGTGCTCTAAAAGGGAAGATTAAATCAGATCTGCCTGTCTTTTGGAGGTCTAATAAGAAGGCATGGGTTACTTGTAAACTGTTCGAAGATTGGTTTGCCAACTGCTTCATCCAGCAGGTGAAGATCTATCTGAGGCAGACGAATTTGCCATTTAAAGTGCTTCTCGTATTGGATAACGCTCCGGGTCATCCAGTTTCTCTTGGGTTACTTGTAAACTGTTCAAAGATTGGTTTGCCAACTGCTTCATCCAGCAGGTGAAGATCTATCTGAGGCAGACGAATTTGCCATTTAAAGTGCTTCTCATATTGGATAACGCTCCGGGTCATCCAGTTTCTCTTGCAGAAGGCTACTCTGACGTAGAAGTTGTATTCCTACCACCAAACACAACACCACTCTTACAGCCGATGGACCAAGGGATCATTGCGACCTTCAAATCTTATTATATTCGCCAAACTTTCAAACATATTTGACAGCAAATGGACACCAATTCTTTGATTTCTGTTCGTGAATGAACATAAACTAGGACCTCTCCTGCTTTTGTCACTCACACTACCCTTTTCATCATTTGATTAAATACTGCAGGTGCGTTTACTACTCCAAAAGGCATTTTTGTGAACTCGTACAGTCCACCTGAGGTGACAAAAGCTGTCAAGGGTCTCGTCTCTGGGGCCACAGGGATTTGATAATATCCTGACGCCAAGTCTAACGTGGTAAAATAACTGTTTCCTGCAAGCACGTATAATTGTTCCTCAATGGCCGGCATGTGGATGATCTGTTGATACCCAGCAAAATGGTGAAGGAAGGGTTAGAGAAATTAGAAAGACTGCTGCAAGTACTGAAGAAATTGGGGCTAGCGCTAAAAGTATCAAAATGTGAATTTTTCAAAACCAGAGTAGACTATTTGGGCTTTGAGATAACCAAAGATGGGATCCGACCAGGCGAGAGAAAAATTCAGGCAGTTAAAGAATTTCGAAGGCCGGAGAACGTCCACGAAGTGCGACAATTTATTGGGTTGATGAGGTTCTTTAGAAGATTTGTACCAGGATTCACTACGTTAAGTAAGCCCTTAACGCTCTTGACGAAGAGAGATACGGCATTCGAGTGGACAGAGAAACAAGAAAACGCACTTCGAGAGCTGAAGAAAAGGTTAGTCAAGCATCCAGCACTTGCATTGTTTGATGTAGATGCCGAACATGAAGTCCACACTGACGCCAGTAAAAATGGACTAACGGGGATTATCTTACAGCGTCGAAAAGGAGAATCTCAAAAACCTATGGCATATTATAGCTGACATATGACAGATCTAGAGAAGAACTATCACAGTTATGAGCTAGAAGCATTGGCAGTAGTTTGAAGCCATAGACAAATTTCAAATGTACTTACTGAACAGACCCATCAAAGTTGTTACTGACTGTAATACTTTAAAGACCACTATGTCCAAGAAAGAAGTAATACCGTGGATAGCGAGGTGGTGGCTTCGATTACAAGAGTATGATTTCACGATCGAGTACCGACCAGGACACAACATGAGTCACATTGATGCCCTCAGTCGAAATCCAGTGGGAGGTTCTGAGGAACCGGATACAGCAGACTTGAAAATTTTCAAGTTGCGAATTAATCAACTAACAATGCAGCTGCAGGACATAGCTATCCAGAAAATACATTGCACCTTAAAGCAACCAGTGGTCACCAATGAGGATAGGCAGATCCACACAGACTAAGTGCTGAAAGACAACCGTGTCTGTAGAAAGGTAGATGGTGGGGTCCGTTGGGTTGTGCCAAAGAACTCTATTTGGTGCATTCTAAAGGGAAGTCATGATGACATGGGACATTATGCAGAAAACCCTAGAACACGTGAAGAGATATTTTTGGTTTCCGAAGATGAGAAGAAGGGTAAAGAAATACATTGCAGCCTGCATTGAGTGTGCTTATCATAAGAGACCGGGAGGTAAAAGAGAGGGGCAGTTGTACAGTTTACAGCGCGTAGTTACCCCATTTCACACAGTTCACATGGACCATTTAGGACCATTCCCACGAAGTAAAAGGGGCAATGAGTATGTTCTCGTGTATCAAGACAACTTTACAAAGTTCATCTTATTAAAGGTCGTTAAAACCACAAAAACCAAACCAGTGTGCGAAGCTATCAGTGAGATTACGAGTTTATCTGGGTGTCCTGAGCATTTAATCACAGATCGAGGTACTGCATTTACAGCGAGGGAATTCGAAGAATTATGCGAAAGGAACCAGATAAAGCATATAAAGAATGCAACTGCCACACCTCGAGCAAATGGACAAGTAGAGCGATCAAACACATCCATTACAAATGCCATATCCACTATGTATGCACAAGAGGATAGAGGCGACTGGGACATGAATTTGAGAAACACCCAATTCGTCATGAATTAATGTTGAATAAAACTACTGGGAAGAGTGCTTATGAGCTATTGTTTGCTTATAACCCAAAGAATTCATTGCAAAACTGTTATACTGGCTTTGCAAGAAAGTGAACTCAATGAGACTAGAGAGACCTTAGGCGAAGCGAGGGAAAAAGCGTTAGTGAGGATATCAGAGATGCAGAAGAAACAGAAAGAGCATTACGATCAAAGACATAAGGTGCTGAGAGTGTACCAGAAAGGAGATTTAGTCATGGTAGAATGAGAAGCTCAAGCGACAGGATGTTCGCGAAAATTAGATCCAAAATTTAAGGGTCCGTATAATGTATCAGAAGTGCTATCTTGACATAGGTATTCCATCATGGATATACCAGGGGCAAAGAGGACACAGCGAGCATTCAATTCCATATTTAGTGCAGACTGAATGGAACCCTGGTGCAAGCCCCCCCAAGATGAAGCAGGAGACAATGAAGAAGATGACTACCAGGCTGCGGGCAGCCGAGGTGAAGATGACGAGTGGCGGCTGGAGAATGGCGGGAGTGCCAGAGGAGCAGTTCAACGGGAGGCAGACTGGACCGGGACTGAGGATGGCCCCAATGTCTGGAAGGGCCGACTATGAGATCACGTGAAGTGAAAAAGACAGTTGACTGTGACTGGACTCGAGTGTGGTGGGAGCCGGGTGTTGGCTCATGGGAGGGCTTCTGCTGGGTGAGCAGAAAGCTGGTGTAGTCTAGTTGAATAAAATTAGAGTCCCTTGGACGATTTTGTGTTATTCGTGTGTGCCTCCAAGGCGGAAGAGGGTTGGAGTCTGACACACATACACACACAAATATATATATATATATATATATATATATTCCTCGACATACACCCCAGACCACTCCTGCCGCTGAGGTATATTTTCCTTCTTTGGACACATGGACCTGCCTCACTCCAATCCTTTTTACAGGGCCTCTCTTCCCACCCCACGCTCTCCTTCACCTACCACTCCTCCCCCACCAGCATCACCTTCTTGGATGTCGACCTCCCCATCCAAGAAAACCAAATCCACACCAAAGTGCATTTAAAACCTTCCAACCACCTTCAATATCTCCACTTCCACAGCTGCCACCCCCTCCACACTAAAACTTCAATCCCCTACGCCCTAGCCCGCCGAGGACGGAGAATCTGCTCGGACAGAGACTCACTTTCCGAGTACTGCTCTGTCCTCGAAAATGCTTTCCTCCAACGCGGATACCCGCCGGACCTGATTCGGGACCAAATCCGACGGGCTGTCGCACCCAGCACCCGTAACCTACACTGCAACCGCCCTGCAACCCCCGACTCTACCCCCCAACTCACCCTAATCACCATCTTCTATCCCGGCATCCACGATACCCTAAAAAGCATCCTAAAGGCAGCCCACCCAATCCTCACTTCCTCCCCCAACCAGGTCTCCTTCCCCACACCCCCAATCCTCTCCTTCCTCAGACCTCCCAACCTTGCCAACATCTTGTGGAGAAAAGAACCCCCATCACCCACTCCTCTGCACCCTGCAGGGTCCCACCCCTGCCGCAGACCACGATGCCTAACATGCCCTATAAACCCACCCTCCAACTCATTCTCAAATCCCACCACCAACATCACCTACCCCATAACATCCCCTACCAACTGTACCACCCGCAACGTCATCTACCTACTAACCTGTACCCAATGCCCCGTCTTTTACGTCGGATTCACCAGCAATTCCCTCAACATTCGCATGAACGGCCATCGCAAGTGTTAGTCTTAAACGACAGCTACCCGTGGCCGTGCATGTGAATAACCACAATCTTAGTTTCAATGTTTCTTTCACGGTGAGGGCCATCTGCGCCCTCCTGGACGACGCTTCCACCCCCCAACTCCGTCAATGGGAACTGGCCCATATCCAAATCTTAAGCTCTTTCTCTCCTCCTGGCCTCAATATCCGTTAATATTTCCTGCTTTCCACCCTCTCTTTCCCCTCTCCCCCTTCTGCATCCTCCAATCCCCGATCTTTCCACGCTCCCTTCCTTCCACCCCCACACCTTCATCCCAGTGTCACTGCCATATCAGTTGTCTCTCTTGTGCTGACGAAGGGATCATCCCGAAAGCTCTACCCTCTACAAATGTGTCTCTCCAACATCCCAGCGGCTCTACTTCCGGTAAGTGTTCACTGGGTTTCCTTCAACACCTAGTTGCCCTAAATATCCTTACTTACCTTTCCTCTTCCATAGTATTTATATATATATACATATACATATATATACATATACATACATATATATATATATACATACATACATACATACACACACAAGCAGTCCCCTACTTTTGTATATAATGCGTTCCTGAAAACGTGTAAGAAAGTCGAATGTACGAAAGTCGAATGTACGAAAGTCGAATGTACGAAAGTCAAACAATAGACTTACATGTTATAATTGGGGTTCCGTTCCCAGAGAGCCAAAAAATATTATAAAATCTCTAATTATGGTATAAATGTTTAGTTTTTTGACCAGGGGCCTTTTAGACACAATCGTAGATTTTACAATATAGAGAGATAGGGCAAAATGCAATAAAATATTTATATAGTTGCACATAATAATTGCACTGCTGTACAGACAAAGATGCCGACGTGGTGGAAACTGGCAGCTGACAACTAGCACCACTCAAAATATTCGTTCATCATTTCGCTGATGCACAAAAGCCCGAATTCGGCATACTAAAGGCGAGTCAGGAGTGTCAATGTATAATGTACGAAAGTGCGAGTTTTTTTTCATTAAAGCATTTTGCTATTTTCATAGTTTTTTTGTAATATTGCCTAATCATGGCCCCAAAGCGAGTGATGATTGAAATGAAAGAAAAGTTGGTGAAACGGGTGAAAAAAGCGATGAGTTAGGAGAAGAAAATTGAAGTTTTAGATAGGCTTGCGCATAATGGATCTGCTTCATCAGTTGGTAAATTACTTGGTGTGAACAAGTCCACAATAAGATTGATAAGGAAAGTGAAGAATCGATTAGAGCTAGTGTTGCAAGTGGTACTTCAACGAGTACAAAAGTGTCTTTTGTACCTAGGAATCCGTATGTAGAGAAGACAGAGAAGGCTTTAAATCAGCGAATCGAGCCCCAAACTCACAAGAAAGTCTCGCTGAGTTCACTTGTCATACGCGAGAAAGCCAAGCAACTGCAACTTGTTTCGCGGTCTGCTAACGGGATATCACCAACGTCATCGAAGTGTGTGCAGATCAGTTCCTTGCTCTTTAAAAAAATTTAAATCTGCCAGGTCACTTTCTAGTAACTCATCAATTGAGTAGAATGATTTAGATTTTAGCCAAGAAGACATTACAATTTTGAATTTTATTATATTTATGCATTTTTCTTCATTTGGTAATTTATTAAAAGTGTTGACTTGGCTGACAGACAGCGCCACTATGCGATAGCTCGAAATGTTTGTTCGTCAGCTGATGTATGAAAGTCCGAATTCACCGTACAAAAGCCGGTTTAGGGGTGAGAATGTATAATGTACGAAAGTGTGAGTTGTACGAAAGTCGAGGACTGTCTGTATATATATGTATATATGTGTGTGTGTGTGTGTATATATATATATATATATATACACGAGGTCTGTTCAAAAAGTATCCAGACTGAGGAATATAATGTATAAGAATCACAGAGCGAATATTACCCTCAGACCATTAGCTCGATTCTCTAATCCACGAGTTCTGTTACAAGAAAATTGTTTACATCAACAATACTTTGGAAACGAAACAATTTATCCAATCACAATTTGTGGAAAATCTACGTCTAATTACTTAAGTTACTTACGTAATTTTACAAACATCTTCCTTTGGAGAACTCTATGCCACACATAAACATCATTAAAAGGCTGTTTATTAGTAATATTTTAATTATAATCAACAAATATTAGTATTTAAAAATTAAAATTATTATTCATGTTTTACTAACCTGCTGTACATAATGAACAGTTTATTATGATACAATTATGAGACTCTTAAATCGTTATCCTCATCAAATAATTCTTTACAATGAGTTATTCTAAACTATCCCAATACAAAAAACATTCGGTTGTCAAAATAAAAAAAATTTGTTTGGTTAAAAAGGAAAGAGAGAACAATACCGTTGGCCATGGTAGTTGTAATAAAAATGGCAATATTTAACATAAATTTACATTTTTAATGATTAATACGAGAAATTTCGAATTTCTAGCGGAAAAAGACGAACAGAATAAGAAACCTTATAGATTTTTCTTTACTATAGTACAAATACGAAGTTCACAGGTCAATTATTTCTGATTTAATTTGGCAAAAAAATAAAACCCTGCATGTCAAATTTTTGATTTTTACGTGTTATCTTGTGGGAAATACAAAATTATACCCTGAGGTTGAACTCGGGTCTTTTTGTGAGATTATTTTTGCCTAAAACCTTCTCTGGGATGACATAAAAGCATGTGCAAAGTTTGAAAGTTTTTTGGACTTTGTATTCTTGAGTTATTAAGGTACAAACATACAAACATTCTTATATATATATATATATATATATATATATATATATATATATATATATATATATATATATATATATATATATATATATATATATATCCTTTATCTAATTTTACAAGAGTCAGTCTGTCTGTCCATCCATGTATCCCCATTTGTATCTTGAGAACTGTTTGTCTTAGAGATATGCGATACATGGCATTTTGTTTCTACTAGCTAGGTCACACCAAAGTAATTTACAAACTGATGAAGCAGATTCATTATGCGCAAGCCTATCTAAAACTTCAATTTTCTTCTCCAAACTCATCACTTTTTTCACCCTTTTTACCAACTTTTCTTTCATTTCAATCATCACTCTCTTTGGGGCCATGATTAGGCAATATTACAAAAAAACTATGAACATAGCAAAATGCTTTAATGAAAAAAACTTGCACTTTCATACATTATACATTGAACCCATAAATCCTTATGCTGAATTTGAGCCACACCAATGCCATGGCAAATGTTCTATCTTAACCATCCAGCAGGTGTGCTGTGGCACAGAGTGCAACATTGTTAGATTTCTTAGTCACATAATGAGTAGAGGGGGGAGTTATGACCCAAACACTCATACATATTATTCTTCCTTTGTATCAGTATCTAGCCAACTGTTTAGCTGTTTGGTGTCTAAATAGTTCAGTGTGAAAATAAAACAAGTAGAAACCGGATAAAATTGTTTTCGTTGCACTGAATATATCGCCCGTCTGGTCATCTTTTTTAACTTTTATTTTTATCGAATTGGCTATTTTTTCCTTTTATTTTTGATTTAGTTGTTTTGTTACATATTAAAAATAACCATGGTTGTAATTTTGGAGCCCAACAACAGATAGTCACTTGAGAGAATGATGAAGTCAAGGATCGTGAATACTCATTTGCTCTGTTTACGATGGATGAAGTAAAATAAGAATTTAGTAATAACATGAAAAAAATGCTGTGGCTGGCACCACAGGCCCCAAGCCCCTCGGGCCCCCCTGTTGTGCCAGACCTGGCGGCATAGTAGTTATGCCCCTGGTGCCACATAATGTTGTTTAAAGCTATGAGATACCATCAATAAGCAACTTTGACATAATTTTTTGTTCCATTGCTATTATAAGAATGTCCTTTGTTTCTATATATGTAATTCTCTCCTATTTATAGAGAATATTTAGTTGAATCAGGTAATCTCGAAAGTTAACAGGTAAGGAAATTAAAAACTCCTGGGTGCCTAATAATTTACATTTATAAATGGCCTGGAAATGAAGTGCTAAAACACTTATGTTAACAATAATTATGATAGTATTACATAATTTAAACAGATGCTAAAAGATAAAATTACTTTTGCTTTCTTGATTGGAGATACAGTTAAAGTTTGGAGATTTTCCTCCACTTTGAAAGATTTATTGTGCACAAAATATGTAGAAAATACATTTTCTGAATCAGCAACAGCAAAATTCATGTAATAATACTTCCCATTTTACAAGTGAATTTTTTGGGGGAAAATGTGGATATGAGCAAAGGCAGTACAAAATCTAATCTTACCTTGAGAAAATTTCCATGCTTTAAACGGCTGCAGTTCAACAACATATACTTGCTTTCCATCCTCTGATACGGCTATATCATGAGGATTTGAAAAGTCATTACCATTTGGTCTTATTTCTTCAACCAAATTTTTTGTATTAATATCAATTTTGAAGGCTCTAACAGGACCAGGAGTTGCCATTTCAGGACCATTGACAGCATACAGGAAGCCACCTAAAACAAAAATATAACAAATTTTAAGATTCCAAACTGAGCCAGATGAGGGTGAACAAGTAATTCAAAACAATTTTGGTTAATTATATCATTCATACATAAATCCCAGTAATTAATTACTTGGATATTTTCTACCTTTTAACTATTTGCATTAATCTAGTTGGTGAACTTTCAGTCATTTCAAAATGGGCATTGAAGAACTAATTACAGAAGTGCATTCAAGACCAGTTCTATGAAATAACTTCCAAAATAAAGTGGAATTTGTCCACACTTGCCATGAAATATTTCCAGAGATGAATTTCATCATGCCAAAGTAGTTTGCACAGGAGAAGATAGTCTCCCACTAACTCAAATCTCTACTATGCCCTTTTCAGCAATCTTCCTTCTAACATAGAGCATTAAAAATATACAAGAATCACCAATGTTAGGGCCATTAGTAAAATGTTGCAATAACCACACAAACAAAACAGGCTCAGATCAGAAATACCGAAGACCACAACTACTGCTCTACTACGCACAATTTTACATACACCCGCTTACTCAGATCAGCATAGCAAATAATTACCCATTTGATTCCAACCATAAAACATGATTATGATGAAATTAACACCATAAATCTATACATATAAAACAAAGTCGGGTTAGTTACACCATTTATAACTCAAGAACGGCTGGACCGATTTTTATGATCTTTGATTTGTTGGATTTGTCTCCGCCCCGAATAGCAGAATAACTATTAAAACATCGGAAAAATTCACGAAAAAAAAATTTATGAAGAAAATTCATTTTCTCATACATTTTGTATGGAACGGCTTTTTTGATGATATCTCGAGAACGGATTGACTGATTTCGATGAATTTTTTTTTTGTTCGTCTCAGCCTCGACAAGTTTCCTCGCGCATTGGAAAAGTAAGAAAATCACAAAAAATTTAAATCCGTATACAACGCCATCTCTGATACATGACAGAAACAAAACACGGACAAAAATGAACATGGCGTTGTATGCTGGTTCCGGTAATGCCAGTAGATGGCGTTGTGTGTAAAGAGGTGAGTTCAGTTTGATGAAGTACACATTGTGAAAGGTTATGTCGTTTGTCATTGTGCGCGCATCGACAATCAATCCAATCGGTAATTTTGGACTGTGTGTTTGATTTTCCAGGCGGATTCGTTCGTAATTCTGTGGAATTCTATTTTCGATCGTGATTTTCAAACGGTAAGTTGCCTTCGAAGATGTTCACTTTGTGAGGTTATCACATTTGTGATTGTGCGCGCATCGATAATTTCTTCATTATGTAATTTTGAATTGTGTGATTAATTTTCCAGTGTTATTTACAATGCCGCGAGCCAGAAGATCTAATCTTTCACAACGAAGCCGTAATGCAATTAGACTTCGGAATATTGCGAATCAATCCACTGCAGATGAACAAGAAATCGCACGAGAAGAGCGCCGCGTTAGTATGGCCCGACTTCGTGCTTCACAAACACAAGAACAAAGAGAGGCAGTACGTCAAACGGCTCAGTTGGCAATGAGAAATCGTCGAGCTTATCACACAGATCAACAACGTGATAATCTTCGACGCGCAAGAAGAAATGCTTCAAGTGTTGATTTGAATCGAGTAGCGTTTCAATACGATTGCACAATTGACTACAGCTCGCATCCTTTCGTTCGAATTGGCCCAGTGGAGGTTGTGTGCGACCACTGCGGTGCATTGAAGTTCGCTGGAGAAACGCCTGGATTGTGCTGTCTCAGTGGCAAGGTGAAATTGCCATTATTGCCTCCGCCACCTGAGCCATTGCATTCATTGCTTCGTGGCGAAACACCAGAATCACGACATTTTCTATCGAACACTCAAAGATACAACGGATGTTTCCAAATGACTTCATTTGGAGCAGACATTATCGAAGAACGCGGATTCAATCCGACATTCAAGGTAATTTCTGCTCGAGAGAGTAAACGTTCATTTTCTTTTGGTGATCATAAATCAGTAATTCTGACTTCGCCTTTGACTTTACAGATCCAAGGCCAAATTCACCATCGTATTGGATCATTGCAACCGCTTGAAGACGCACAGCATAAATTCATCCAAATTTACTTCATGGGCAATATGGAGGACCAACTTGATCGGCGTCAAACGATCAATACGGCAATGAAAAGAGCAATTCTTCAAGATCTGCAGCAACTACTTCATGAACATCATGCATTGGTTCGGTTGTTCAAAACTGCGTTGGATCGCATGCCAAGTGATGACTACAAAGTCGTGATCAGAGCGGATAAACGACCCGCTGGAACACACGAACGCCAATTCAACGCTCCAACAATAGATGAAGTCGCAATTGCGATTGTTGGTGAAAACTTGGAAACGCGCGATATTGTGCTTACACGTCGCGACACTGGACAACTGCAACGAATATACGAAACACACCGTTCATACGATGCATTGCAATACCCGCTGATGTTTTGGCAAGGAGACGATGGATATCACTTCAATATCAAGATGATAAATCCATTGAGCGGTGAGTATCGATATCATAATTTTCATTTCAACATGACACTAATTTCACTGATTTCATTTCAGGTGAGGAAACTACCAAGAAGGTTAGCTCGATGAATTATTACGCATATCGTTTGATGATTCGTCAAAATGCTGACAACTATTTGCTGCGATTTCGTCGATTGTTTCAGCAATATTGCGTCGACATGTACGTCAAAATCGAAACGGAGCGCCTCACTTTCATTCGGTTGAACCAAGCCAAACTGCGTTCGGAGGAGTATATTCATTTACGCGATGCAATCAGCACCGAAGGAGATGCAGCTAATGTTGGTCGATTGACTATTCTACCGGCGACGTACATTGGCAGCCCGCGTCATATGCATGAATATGCGCAAGATGCAATGACATATGTTCGTCATTACGGTCGTCCAGATCTATTCATCACCTTTACGTGCAATCCGAAATGGATAGAAATTGTTCAACTGCTGCTCCCCGGACAACTATCAAGCGATCGGCACGACATCACCGCACGTGTCTTCAAACAAAAAATCCTGTCGCTGATGAACTACATTGTTAAGCATCGCGTCTTTGGGGATACTCGATGCTGGATGTATTCGATTGAATGGCAAAAACGAGGCTTGCCGCATGCACACATTCTTATTTGGTTAGTCGAAAGAATTCGACCAGACCAAATAGATGACATCATATGTGCCGAGATTCCTGATCCCGAAACCGATCCAGACCTGCATGATGTTGTAATTACGCACATGATTCACGGACCGTGTGGCGCCATCAACCCCCAATCACCGTGCATGGTCGACGGCAAGTGTTCCAAGCGTTATCCACGAAATTTGACGGCGGAGACTATCACTGGCAACGATGGTTATCCACTGTATCGGCGTCGATCACCCGATGATAACGGTAGAACTATCACAACGAAAGTGAAAGGAAACGATTTCGTGGTCGACAACACTTGGATTGTTCCGTATTCGCCACTTCTTTCCAAAACATTCAAGCCGCATTGCAACGTGGAGTATTGCAATTCAGTGAAGTCCATCAAATACATCTGCAAATATGTCACGAAAGGCAGCGATATGGCGGTTTTTGGCGTTCAAACTCTGAATACCAACGATGAAATCACGCACTATCAAGTTGGTCGATATGTGAGCTGCAATGAGGCGATTTGGCGTATATTCTCATTCCCCATTCATGAACGTCATCCCACTGTTGTACATTTGGCGGTGCATCTGGAGAATGGTCAACGAGTTTATTTCAACGCATCGAATGTTGCTCAACGTGCTGAAACACCTCCAGCGACAACATTGACCAGTTTCTTTTCGATTTGTCAAAGCGATCCGTTTGCACGAACGTTGCTCTACTCTGAGATGCCACGTTATTACACTTGGAACGCTTCATCGAAGAAATTTCAACGTCGGAAGCAAGGCGATGCGGTTCCTGATCATCCGGATGTGCGTTCTACTGATGCTCTTGCTCGCATTTACACAGTTCATCCGAAGAATGACGAATGCTTCTACTTGCGGTTGTTGCTGGTGAATGTTCGTGGGCCGACATCATTTGAATCACTTCGAACTGTCAATGGTGTAGTGTGCCCAACATTTCGTGCTGCATGTCAACAGCTCAATTTGCTTGAAAACGATACTCATTGGGACATGACAATCGCTGAAGCAATTGTTTCTGCATCTCCAAGTCAGATACGCACATTATTTGCTATCATTATTTCGACATGCTTCCCATCGAATCCACGTGAACTGTGGAACAAGTACAAGGATGACATGTCAGAAGACATTTTACATCGAATTCGTGTCAGTTCAGGGAATCCCGATCTCGAGGTGAATGAGGAGATACATAACCAGGCTTTGCTTTTGATCGAAGACATGTGTTACCTCATGTGCGGCAGTTTGTTAGTCAAGTTAGGAATGCCAACGCCAGATCGTGGAATGAACGACGCTTTCAATCGAGAATTGGAACGTGAACGTGAATATGATCGAGATGCATTGAACCAATCAGTTCGAACGAATGTACCACTGTTGAACCCCCAACAGAAGGAAGTGTACGATACGTTAATGAAGGCAATTGATGATGGAAATGGTGGCTTACTTTTCCTTGATGCGCCCGGTGGAACTGGGAAGACATTCCTCATGTCATTGATTTTGGCCACTGTTCGTGCGAGATCCGAAATTGCTGTAGCAGTTGCTTCTTCTGGGATAGCGGCCACGTTGCTAGAAGGATGCCGAACGGCTCATTCAGCGTTGAAATTGCCGTTAAACCTTCAAACGACTGAAAAACCGACATGCAACATTGCGAAACACTCAGCAATGGCCAAAGTTTTGGTAGCAAGTAAAATCATCATCTGGGATGAATGCACAATGGCGCACAAACGCGCATTGGAAGCACTCAATCGAACTATGAAAGATCTGCGCAATGACTCAAGATGTTTTGGAGGCGCAATGATTCTACTGTCTGGCGATTTCCGCCAAACACTACCAGTCATTCCAAGATCGACCGCTGCCGATGAAATAAACGCTTGCCTCAAATCATCGACTCTGTGGCGCTATGTGAAGAAACTTCAGCTGACGACAAACATGCGAGTTGCATTGCTAAACGATCCATCTGCCGAAGATTTCTCCAAGCAATTGCTGACTATCGGTAATGGCCGTGTTCCTGTCGACGAATCGAACGGATTGATTTCGTTTCCGCCGAATTTTTGCAATTTCGTCTCAACGAAGGACGAGCTCATCAACAAAGTGTTCCCGAACATCATTGCTAACCACAAAAATCACAATTGGTTGAGTGAACGAGCAATTCTTGCGGCAAAGAACAAAGATGTGGATCACTTAAACTTCACAATTCAAAATCAAATCGTTGGTCCACTGCATTCCTTCAAATCTATCGACTGTGTAACAAACGAAGACGAAGCAACCAACTATCCAACTGAATTTTTAAACTCATTGGATCTGCCTGGCTTGCCACCGCACAATTTACAACTGAAGGTTGGCTCGGTAGTCATCATGCTTCGAAATCTGAACCAACCAAAACTATGTAACGGAACGTGTTTGGTGGTGAGAAAACTCATGGGCAATGTGATTCACGCGACGATACTCAAAGGAAAGTTCAAAGGTGAGGAAGTTCTCATTCCGAGAATTCCGATGATCCCAACCGATATGCCATTCGAGTTTAAACGAATTCAATTTCCGATTCGTCTTGCATTCGCCATTACGATCAACAAATCACAAGGCCAATCCTTGAGTGTTTGTGGCCTGAATCTAGAAAATGAATGTTTCTCTCACGGTCAATTGTACGTAGCATGTTCACGTGTCGGCAAACCATCCGCTTTGTTCGTTCTCGCACCTGACAACAAAACGAAAAATGTCGTATATCACCAGGTGCTTCAATGAAGGGAATCGACCCGAGTGCAACCCATCCAGCAAATAGTTTAACAGAAAGTAGTGCAACAATGCTACGCGAATCATTTCGATTCGCTTCAATAAAGCAAATGCCTTGCTGCCACGTGAATTACATTCATTTCAATGTAATTAAAATAATTTTCATTTTGATTTTTGTACATTTATTGAACTTAATTCATTTTGAGTATTCATTTTATCTTAATAAAAAACTGAATTTAATTCAGCTAATAAGTTAACACAACATTTATTGATTCTGAGGCGGTACGAAGTTCGCCGGGTCAGCTAGTAATAAATAAATATGAATGAAAATTCTGTGATAATGATATTTTCCAAAATATTTTTTCAATGTGTTTCTTTCCCCTAAAACACAGAAGCATGCATTCTTCATTATTTTTGCTACAAATGCTTTTTATTTGAACAATTTATCACCAATAGTTCATGAGATATGCAATTTTTACAGAAAGTGGAAAGAATAATTTAAATAGGACAAAATAAATTCAGAGTATCAATGTCAATTTGAATAACTACACATGACACTCTTGATGTATTAGATCATGTATAAATATGACCTTGGATTTTATTGTCATTTACAGTAGGGCTGTCCAACTTCTTTGGTGTGGCAGGCCAAATATGCTGAAAGCCACTGACTGGTAAGCTGGATAGAGGTTGGGGGAGGGGGGAGGGGGGGGATGGTAGAAATTTTGTTTGAGCGAAGACATTATTATATTTTTATAATATTAAAGCTGTACCTTCTAAATGAGTTTTAAGTTTATCATTGTCACTCAGAATAAGCATTTCTGTCATTAAAAGATTACTATCAATTTCTATCTATACTTTTGCTGGAATAAGTTGGCATCTGGTATGTGTTTGCTGAATTCTTCATGAGCCCTTGATGCTCTTTTAATATAAGAGCGGCAACTACCAAGGAGGAGATTTCTTCTAGTATTGGCATAAAACACAATAAATTGCATCATGCAGGTAGGAGGGAGAAGATGCTTAACATGGATGGACCTGGTTTCAGAAAGGGAGAATCAGTGAAGAGGCAGACTTTTTAAAAATCCTAGATGTCAATTTATTCTTTCAAAAATTTATTTTTTTCCTCTCCAAACTGGCCCAAAAATAGGGATGCACATGATACATGAGGGTGCAGGTCACACGAGTAAATACCTATTTACTATACTGGGAAGAGGGTGGTAATTATATATATATATATATCTAATAAATAAAAGAGGATGTCTGTCTGTCTGTGGCAGCCATAACTCATCAGAGAATAAAGTTAGGAGCTTGAAATTTTGACAGCAGCTTCAGGTTGATCATGGGAGTTGCAGTGCCGAATATAATTCAAATCGGCCAACGGGGTCGTGACCCCGGAGGTCACGGATTGGTCTGTCAAAATTTCAGCTTCTTGAGGATATCTCAGCAACCATTGGACCGATTTTGATGAACCCTACACCAATGATATACATTTTCTAGCTGAAAATGGACAAAATCAGTCCACTGGGTCGAAAGGTCTTAATGTAATGGCCGGTTCAAATTTTGGTTTTTCGAGTATATCTCAGAAACGAATGGAAATAGGTTTAAAAATATAAATTTTTCATCAGTTATTTCTGTAAGATATAATTTTCGCATTTATGGCATTACTGAAGTATAGAAATTTACTAACATTCCATATCTTACGTAAAAACTGTTGTTGAATTTTTGTTTAAATTGGTTTATTTCATTGAAATATTTGTTTTTAATTGAATTATCTTCTAATCTAACATATAAAGGAGAATGTTTGTAAGTTTGTTCGCTATGAATGCTTTTAACACGAGATAGGGAGGGAGAGAGATGGATGGTAATGGAAGGGGGAGATGGAGAGAAGGAATTAGAGAGAAGGGGTGGAGAGAGGGAGAGAGGGGCAGGAGGGGGAGAGAGGGGCGGGAGGGGAAGAGAGGGGTGGGAGGGGGAGATGGGAAGCAGAGGGTGGAAGGGAGGGGGAGGGAGTTTATATGTTATTTTCCTAAGATTTTCTTCCTTCATTCATCTAAATAGGAAAATGCGGAGCGGTTTTCTTCATTTTAGCTTTATTCGATGGGTATAACTGTGAACTATCTTATTCTTGCGATGCTTACATGTTACATGGTCGAAGTTTTAGATTCACTAAATCCGTTGAAATTCAACGGGCACTCCTGCTAGTGTGTGTGTGTGTACACACACACACCCAGGTGAGCCTCACTTAACACGGGGGATGCGTTCCTGAGATCTCCACATTAAGTGAAAATCCGTATTTGCCAGGGCACCATAACCTTTAGGCACCCAGAGGGAAATAACTTCCCAAATGGTATTTTTGGACCCACATTCGATGTAAAACATATTTCTACCAGACTTTTAGAATGTAATTTATTAAACAAACTATAAAATAACCTAGTAAACAGTAAGACAAAAAAGCTTTTTAGTGGTAAACGTACATAATTTCAAAATATTTCTCAGAACACCTACAAAATTTTACTTAAAAAAGACTCCAGGGTCGACTGCTTAGCTTTTTTTCACTTATTACGTAAAACCTGTCGGTAGCATTCAAATTGTCCGTCGCAGCCCCGCTTCACGGCACTCACTTCTGTGAAGTCATTGTCATGCTACGAATACAACTGACAAGAGCCGAACATTTCGACCGCTAAAACCCAAGCCACCATAAGTCGATCCTGACCCGGCATACCACATGTTTTTTCATATGTAGACCAAAATGTGTAGTGTTATTACTTTATTATTATTTATAATGATATGTTAATATGGTAAATTAACTTTGTAATAAAGTAATTGTCAAAAATTATAGATTTTAAAAATATAAATCATCAAAAACATTTTTACGATCCAATGATGCCAAAGAAACATGAATCATATTTCTATTTCTGTTTTTCAAATATTTTCCATCTTAGGGAATATATTTTTTGTGTTAGACCTGTGAAATTTACAGGGAAAAGAGTGAAATTGGCCACCAGACACTGCTGATATATCTCACTATTTAGGATACTTTAGGAAATTTGATTAGTGCAAAATTTAAAAAATCATAAGATATTAGACTGCGGTCGCACTGTGCATAAGATATCCATATTTTTAAAAAAATTTTTAATTTGAAATAAAATCCGCGTTATAACAAATCTGTGTTGGCCAGGGCCGCGTTAAGCGGGGCTCACCTACACACACGCATATATATATATATATATATATATTGGGTGTACATGTGAACGAAAAGAAGAATTTCAGCTCCAACTGAAAAATCGATTCAGTGCACTGGAAGACCAAGAAGTTGAATCCCAATTTATAGAGATACTCAAGGAAACTGCTGAAGAAATAGGCGGAACAGTTAAAACAAAGCCAGAGAAAAAGTTGACTGAAAAAACAAGACTGCTGATGGAAAAAAGAAGGAAAATGTTAATTACTAATGATCCTAAAGAAATGATCCATTTTGCAGAATTAAACAAAACTATAAGGAAGTGCATCAAGGAAGATGTGAAAAAATATAATTATGAACTAATTGAGAAAGCCATAGAAAACAATAGAAGTTACAAGAAAATGAAGCAACATCTCTCGATCGGAAAGAGACAGCTGGTGGCCTTGATGCTAGAAGACCCATAGTAGGAAACTCATCCTGAAACGGGTACAAGAATTTTACACCAAGCTGTATGAGGATCCTCTAGGAAATGATGAAGTAAATGATGATGCAAACATGCCCACCGAAGAGGTCCCAGGTATCCTTCCGGAAGAGGTGAGACATGCAATTAGAAGTATGAAGAATGGAAAAGCATCTGGAATGGATGGTATCACAGCGGAAGTATTCAAAGCAATCATACGGAAACAATTCTCGCTAAGATTTTTAATTCCTGTCTGAGGAAGAAAAAGATACCAGAAACATGGAACCACGCATGTATTATCCTTCTGCACAAGAAACGTTCCAAAGAAGACTTGAATAACTACAGACCGATCAGCCTACTCCCAACAGTCTACAAAATATTCACCAAAATACTCACTATGCGCCTTCAAAACCATCTTGATGCTGCCCAACCCAGAGAGCAAGCTGGATTTCGCAGTGGGTATAGCACGATGGACCACATCCAAGTAATGAGAGAGGTAATCAGTCGGACCAACGAGTATGAATTACCTCTATGTATGTGCTTTATCGACTACGAGAAAGCATTCGACTCTGTCCGAACTTCGTCGGTGTTACGTGCACTAAAGAAACAAGGAGTAGAAGAAATGTACATAACCTTGATCAAGAATATCTACGAAAATGCGACAACATCTGTCCAGCTGCATGAAGAGACGAGTGCCTTTAAGGCCGAAAAGGGAGTGAGACAAGGAGATACTATGTCCCCTAAGTTATTTACAGCAGCTCTAGAGGAAGTATTCAAAAGGCTAGACTGGGAGGAAAAAGGCATAAAGGTAAATGGAGAATATCTGAGTCACCTGCGCTTTGCAGATGATATCATACTGTTCGCAGGAAGCCCAGAAGAGCTCCTTAGAAGAACTGAAGAGCTTGAGCAAGCAAGCCGAGAAGCTGGACTTAAGATGAATCTTAATAAAACAAAGGTTATGTACAACTCCTTCACAAATTCTGAGAAGATACATATCAACGGAGCAGAACTTGGAGAAGTAACCAGCTATGTTTACTTAGGTCAACTCATCACTACTGATGGTTCGCTTCTTGGAGAAATCAACCGGAGAGTGAAGATGGCATGGAGTGCTTTTGGCAAGAATGCGAACATCTTTAAATCAAATATTCCAGTCTTCCTAAAAAGGAGACTGTATGACCAATGTGTTCTGCCTGTTCTGACATATGGTTGTGAAACATGGACCATGAATGCCAGAATGATACAGCACCTGCAAACAACACAGAGGGGCATGGAGAGATGCATGTTAGGGATCACCCGAAGAGACCGCAAGAGGAACGACTGGGTAAGAAAGAAGACGGGAGTCTGTGACGTGATTAGAAGAGTGAAGGTGTTAAAATGGCAGTGGGCGGGCCACATTGCTAGAAGAAATGACCAGCGTTGGACGTCCAGTGTCATCGAATGGATCCCAAGAAACATCAAGAGACCAAAAAGAAGACCGAAAGACAGGTGGGACAGAGAGCTTGTTAAGTCCTTGGGGCAAACTTGGAGGAGGGAGGCAGTTGACAGGGAAAACTGGAAGAGTCTGGGGGAGGCCTTCGTCCGTCAGTGGACTGAAAAAGGCTGATGATGATGATATATATATATCGATTTTTGTTGTAATTTTAATGCTTTTATTTGTATTAAGACTTAGAAAAACTTCTATTTTCTAGTTAAAATCTACCAAAAGGAAAGAGTTGCATAAATTATTTTAACCTGTATAAAGCGGAATACCTGCAAAAGACAGAAAAATAGACCAGTCCCATGAGGTTTCACCTCTTGCAGGTTTTACTGTATTAAGATTAACACAAATGAAAAAGTAATGTTTAAACAGATAACCTATTTAAATATGAAGCACTGTGAGGCATACTACCAGCTGTGACTTGGAATGACACTCAACTGTGGTGCTTCTGGTGGCAAATTATGGTTAAGCACGAATAACTCCAGGTTGAAAAGGATGATTTCAACAATGTATTTGCAATACACTAGGAGCTACCCCTTGCAAATTTTAAGTATATCATTGTCTATCACAAGTTCATGGGTTCCATTCCAGAAGTGTTTAATCTCTACATTTGTTTAACATGAGTGTATCATATTAATCATTTGCATATTAAAACTACTTTGTTTGAAACTACAATGTTTTATATGCCCTAAAAAGTAAAAAATTTAAAACTCCCATGATAGTATATTCCATAAATTCAGAATAGTATTGGGCACTTAAAAGTTTAAAAAATAACTATTCATTAATGCTTCTTTTCAATATAAAATTTTCATGCCCAAAACTATCTTTACTTTCTGGAACATTCAGTTATGTGAATTTTATAGTTACTGTTTACTATTTCCATAATGTAAAGGTTGGCTTCATTAGTTTTTATTTACGTTTTATTTTAATTTAACATTTAAGTCATGTATACCCATAATTTTTACAATATAATTTTATTATTACCAACCTTCAGCTGGTGAGTATGCAACGCTGAATAATCTGCTTCTAAATTCTGGATAATGCAACTCGAAGGCATAACTTCCATTGTGCGTATAAAAACATTCAAGTCTGCCATTTTCTCTGTCAGCCACACATAGCAAAGATTCCTCCTTAGCAAGAGCAAGTGCATGTGGAATTGAAAAAGCATTTGGAGCTGGATATATTACATCAGGACCTGTTAAAGTAAACTCCAATTAGCTAGAAGTATGTAAGACAATGCAGCTTATATAGCTTTAGAAAGAAAGAGAGAGGAGGGAAAGTTTGCACTATTATCTCTACATATAATAAAAACGTAGTGGTCATCATGTGTAATGGCACGGGAATGAGTGCAGGTTATTTTTCGTTTGCATTTTAAATTGCTTAGAATCATTGTACAAACTCGGGACTTGAACCAAAGAATGCCTAAAAGAATGAAAATTTATTTTCCTACCGTCAATTTTATGAATCATGACATGGAAAAATACAATTTCCCAGAAAAGGTCCCAGGTTCAACTCCATAAGTTTACGAGGGATTTTCGATTTTTCAAAGTGCAAGGATTTTTTCCTTCATACATCAAAATACCTAAATATGGACAGATTTTCTTTGTTTTTACTTTATTCGATAGCAAAAACTGTATACTATCTTATTCCTATGATGTTTACATGTCACACTGCCAAAATTTTCAGAGATAGGCATCCTTTTTCAAAATATTATGAATTATTCATACTCTTTCTGTGTGTTGCCAAGGTGACCCTCATCATTGCTTTCAATTCTATTAGCTTCAACTAAGCCATCAAATAGACGAAATAATGGTGTTATTTGCTTCGAAATTTAATTTAAGTATCGAAATTATCGTTGTAACAACGTCAATCTATATACATAGCAATGTAAATAGTTACTGATAATTATTTAGGAAACTGCACATGGGAAGCATTTAAAATGATTGACCAAAGCAGTTGAATCTTCTTTCATCATATGGATACTGGAATTTTATCTTTTTTGTAAATAAAATGATTATATTCTACATTCTACAAAAAAATATTCAACCTATAGAAAATTCAAGTTATAGAAGAAAAATAGCATGAAAAGGTTTTGTCTTGTAAAATGAATTCACTTCGAGTTATGGAAAATTTGAGTTATAAATGTTCGAATTATAGAAATTTGACTGTAAATTTTTAACAGAGAGTTTATAATGTCATTACATTGCAGATTATATAAAAATGCAAAGAACTTATTTTTTTAAATATTGTACTTATTTATTCTATATTTCAAAGACTATGAACAGATTACAAAACAAAAAATAGACTAAATTTTAGGAAAATGTACTGATGGGAAAAATTGAAGTTATGCTAATACTCATCTTGGCCTAGCTACATACAATCGTATAGTACTAGACCTGTTATCTGCTAGCACATATGAGAGAAAATGGAAAAGGAATTAGAATTACAGGCTATGATTCAGGAATTTTTTTGGCTATTTCCTCAACACCCTCCAACACACACTGTATATCCAGAGCTGCAGTACAGTATTCTTTCCCTATATGATTTTAAAAGATTTCATATATTTATATTTTTCAAAGGAGGACTCATAATTTTCAAATAATTTAAACGGCACATTATCACCCCTCAAAATATTATTATATACCTATACTGCATTTTTATCTCATGATGTCAAAATTTTTCATGAAACTCCTCCATTATTGAGGAGTTCAGTGAGCATCCATAAACTCATCTATTATTGGATATACGATAGAATAATAATTTAGAAACACTTAGTATGTTAGTAACCATAATACCATTCAAATGAAAGGTTCTTAAAAATTTTCTGATAGTAAAAATAACTACAAAATAGATTTTAGAAGCTTACCATAAAAAGTTTTTCTACCCCAGTGGATTAAAAGCTGTGCATTCTTGTCATATTTCAAAATTCTAGAATTACAATATCCATCCGCAACAAAAAAGTCGCCATTTTTCATTACAGCAACCGACGTTGGCTTACAAAAATGATCAAGGTCTGCACCAGGAATAAATTTTTCACCTAGCATTAGAGCAGGTTTGTTGCCATTCCCGCCAGGAGAGAACTTCATAACTTGATGAAGGGCAACATCAGTCACCCAAACATTGTTCTCTTTGTCCACCGTGAGACCATGGGGTAGATAAAATCTAAGTGAGGGAGAAATAATACATATAAATATCCTTACGTAGGAAATAATAGCATATTTGCATGTCATGTTTATGCACATATATATGTAGTAGAAACTCAATTATATATTATTCTTTTATAAAAAAATGTATGCAAAACAATCAACATTCAGAAAAAACACAATTCTTCTGGTTTTAAGCTAAGCCACTATTTTGGTGATACAGAAATATTTGCAATCTTGTTTAACATCTAAAATATGATGTAGACTCATCAACAGCCATGTAAAAGAAAAAATCAACATCATCCAAGGGTTTTCCAATTCCAAACCAAACAAAGATTTTTAAATATGAACAAACTGAGATTCAGTTATTGTAGTATATATGGTTTCAAATGGATGTAAAAATTTTTTTCCAGTGGGCTGAACTACTTTAGACATGTCACTATGACATGCCACTATGAAAAATTAATGAGTTTCTCATTAAAAAATTTATTTAGAAATGAATGGATATATTTCATACAAAACCTCACTCATTCTAGTGATTTAAAATATAAATAAAGAATAATTAGTCTTAAAACCTAAAAAACTTACATATTGCTTCCCCATTCATATACAACATTTCCAGTCACAGAGTTAAACCCAACAATTGTGTTATCTTTGATAGATCCTCGTTGTCTCTCATTATATATATTTGAGTGAAGAAATGTCTGATCATTCCAAACACGATCTCCACGATGAAACACAACCACATTCCCAAATGTATCAATGCTAACAGCTGATAACTGTCCCAGCTTCTTCTCTGGATTAGGCCAATTTTCAACTGTTTTGAAGGCTGAAAAAAGTACGAAATTAGTAAGAAATCTCATTCAATGACAAAAATAATCATTTGATGTTTACTATTTATTGTACCTGTTTATATAATAATAAAATCATAATTATTTACATACTGCTGTTAACAAAAGGATGGATGGCTTCTCCCTTTCTTATTACATGGCTTTCTCTGGTTTTAGGCCATGTAACTTTCTTTTCAGGAAAACTTGTATCTGCCATTGGAATGCTAGATGCATAATCCATATCTTTTCCTGAAGTCTTTCCATCTTTATTAGAGGCATAGTCATATTCTTGATATTCTCCATAATTATCATCTCCAGCAAGAGGTGCTGAATAATCCCTTGAAGGGATGCCCAATTTCCATTTGCGAAGGTAATCTTCATTCAAAGGATTCGGCTTGTAGTTATCATTCTGCAGAAAAATAAGGCCAATGAGACACAAATACGCTAGTTGAATCATTTGCTAAGAGAAATCAAGAATTATTTTGAAACTGAGATTACATAATTCTAAAATTTTCAAGATACATTGAAAATTAAAATTTGATATCACCACAGGACATTAAAAAACTCTTCAAAATTAAACTTTTGCAAAATTTAATGATCTTTTCTTCGATGGTTTGCTTATAATTACTTCTGATTGCATAGTTTTGAATGAAACTAATTCCTCTGGAAGCTTTATGTTATAATATTTTCAATTACAAACTTAAACTTCTCTATTACAAATCCATAATGCTCGTATCTATAAGAAAATGATTTACCTATAAACTATACGAACTTTTCGCAATTTAATTATAACAAACTTGTCAGTCATTACACAGCTCTGTTCGCTTATTTTGTACATTAACACAATTATGGCATAAAAATTGGGATTACAAACCTGGTATTGATTGTTATTAGATTCAACATCAAGAACAATAGCAGCAGCAATCAATAATATGTACATTAACATCCCAGAGAAACAAAAGGCACAGCCTTATTCCCAGCATATGTTCATCCCATGAAGCATTACCTGAAATATATTTCAATAAATAACATATTAAAGGAAGTCTATGTCTCACATATATAGATATATGAAAAAAGGCAAATGGTGTATGCAGTCGCTGTATAATGAACTCTAAGACAATACTACGTGGCGCATTGGGGCCATTAACACATTCTATAAATAGTCTGAAAAGTTTACATACAAATCGATGCTAGGTTTAGAGTCATACGTCATAAAAAGGAGTACAGAAGACAAAGCTTTTCCAAGCTAGTACCGTGAATGTTGATGACAAAAGTAAATTCTTGTTTTCCTCTATCTTTTAAATTACCTACCTTAAATCGCATAGAGAATAGTTACAGCGTACTCAACACCATTTCAGCCGAGTCCAAAAGTAAACTTTACATTGGATTAACTTTGTTATTTATGCAGTTGATTCAGAAGAGTAAAAATAATGCATTTGTAGATATAATTGACAAATACATCACATATATACAACCTGTTGACCTGCGCCAGTCGCCATAATATAATGCGGAACGCGTTTGAGTGGGCGCAGAGTGGTAGCCAGTTTTCACGGAAAGATCTTTAGTGTAAAAATATTCCTCGAAGCGAGTGCAGTCTGTAAGTGAACGGTAGCGTTTCAAAGTGTAGTACCATATATTTATTCATTGTAATGATATGATTAATACTCATTAACCACTTATTATGAATATTTTGCGGTATAAATCAGTGTAAAACAGTCGAAAGGCGAGAAATGTTGATCAGTAATGAAATTTCGAATTTTTCGAGAATCTCACTAACTATCATTCTTATTAAAACTTGACAGTATTATATTTCTATAACAGTAACGCCAAAACCATTAGGAATTTATGAAACGAAATAGATAATGCGTCCCTATCGTTAATGGCCCGCTAATTTCTAAATGGCAATTTTAGAAGTGGTAAAACTCATGCACTGATTTATGTTGAAATCATTATTATTAATTGAATTTGGAATTAATTAATTAAGCGTGTAGTTTTTGTAAAGTATCTGTATGAACTCAATGAAAGGAAGTCTGCCATAAAGATTTTTGTGTCAAGCATTCTATTATTGATAACTAGTGTAATGCCCGTTGAAATATCAACGGAAGAATTATAGATAGATTATTATTATTTTCATTTAAAATAATTAATATCGCACTTTTACATATGAAATATTTTGCCATACACAACATTTCTAGTGAATATTCTGTTGTTGACGGACTATCTTTAGTTAAACTTAAAATATTTGCCTCTCTTTCCCTCCCTCTCTCTCCTCCCCCTACCCATTTCTCCCCCTCCCCCCTCTACTTCCCTCTCGCTCCCCCCTCTAACAATGGAATTGGTAGGCAAGGCAACATCCCCTTAAAATGGCAAGATTTCCTCAAACTGTGTGAATTAAACGTTTACATTGAGAAATGTCGAATTGTAGGCGGAAAAATATGAACATAATAAGAAACTTTATAATGTTTTCTTCAAAATGGTTTATATCCGAAGATTGTAGGTCAATTCTTTCTAATTTTAATCTAAAAAAGAATGAACGCCTGCACGTCGAAATGTCCCTTTTTACGTGTTACCTTATGGGAAATAGAAAATGTCTCCAGGAATCGAACCCGGGTCTTTGATCTCAAGTTTAATACGTTAAAACGTAATTTTATTATATCGTAATGCTATCCTTAAAATCTCATCAAATTCGGTTCATTAATTTGCGAGATATTAAGCTTCAGCCTTTGCTGACAGACACGCAGACATTGTATTTTATTATAGTAGATAGTTGTAAGAGGCTGGTTCGCTTATATACAAACCCACATAAGCATTCTATTGGGATAAATATCAGCCCAACAAACTTCAAGGGTGCAAATTTAAAAAATGTAAACAATATGCTAGGTTGATGTAGCACTCACGTTACTGAAGTATAAACTCCTATTTAAAAATTTGGATAATTTTTATCGTTTTCATGAACGTTAAATGTCCCGTATAATTTTCGATATAAGGTAGCTATTCCGTGTAAAATACTAAAAATAAACCCTACCAGGGCCGGTCCAAGGCGTGGGCAGCATGGGCAAAAGCCACAGGCGGCCGGTCAGAGGGGCGGCCATCCAGCGACTTATTTGCGAACATGGATAGGGAACGGCGCGGAAATTCCGTTGCCCGAAATTTTTCCATCTGTCCAATCACCGACATGGTTTTTCCCATGTCGTTGGATTATTGTTTTGGAAAGGGCGTCGAAGAAAAGAGTTGAGGATGCAATTATGTGCGACAGCAAGAAAGTGGCATTGTCCTGTGGCGTCTGTGCCGCGTGCCGTCTGCTGAGTTATGACCCATTGAGCCCTCTCCTCGAGGGCTGATGTTCTATGGTGCTTCTATCCCGCTGACATGGGTTTTTTTCGAATTGTTCTATCCTTCTAGGATTTTGGAGACGTCATGGCTCTTGTAAACAAAGGACTTATCTTTCGTTTCCCTTATAAAGACCTATGGCACCAAACGGAAGTAATACCCAGGTTGAGATTACCCATACCCAATGTCGACTCCTCTTCTGCTACCATTCTCGGCCTCTCTAACGACCTTTCCAACAGTAGGACAATGGCGAACACGCATCGCTACCCTTTCTGCAGTGATTAGTGGAAGAGGCTAGGTTTCCTTTTCAGAGGTATTTCTCCTTTATCTCGGTTCTAGTGCAGATGCCTCTGTAGAGCTGCGCATTCTTTCCATCATCTCCGCGATTTCGGAACGGGTTTTCCCTGAAATAACTGAAAGTTCCTCCTTCCTCTCACTCCTCCTATATGACATTTTTGATACTTTCCGCCAGTCTTTCATTGTCAGTTGTAAAAGAATTATCTCAATATTTTTGTGCTCTGGACGATTTTCTTCACCCACTGAATTACAGGTCTTATCATTTTACAATTTATATATATAGACCCAGCTCTCGATTTACGCGGATTTCATTTACCCGTTTTTGGAATAACGCGGAAGTGATATTACTACTACATATCTTCAAATTTACGCGGTCATTAGTTTAGAATTACGTGCTAAAATTACGTACCAATGAAAGGAATCTTCTTCTGTTCTCGCGCAACCGATGTCGTAGTGTGAGTGATATTTTTTCTCTTGTGATTATTCGTGTGTTTTTGTAGTTTGTTGTGAACTATTTTCCCATATTATGACTGGAAAACGCCCATCTACATCGCATCGGAAATTATTTTTGATTTACGCGGCCATTTTCAAGAACGCAACCACCGCGTCGAGAGCTGGGTGTATTGTATCATCCTGAATATAACAAGATTACGAAAAGCGCAATATTTATTTATATCTATGTAATTTGGTGAGCTATTTCTGAAAAAGCGCTTGGCAGAAAACTTTAATATTTCTTAAATCATTACATCAGGAATAATTCGTGGTTGGCATATACAATAATCAAATAATTTTGCCGGCCAGTATTAGAAGCGTATTTCTACGAAATGGGGAAAATACCGATCATCCAATGCGGAAGAAGTAAATCTCATTCTTATCTAATAGGTGTCAAGTTAATTTTAAGATCTTTAGTCCAACGGAAAGTTAATACGAAGTGATTCAGTGATGCGGATTTGATTCGACGATGGATGTCTTTCCTTTATCATTTGGCTTCGGGGGTTGTTCTCCCAAAATTGTAATTACATTACTTTTTTAAGTTTTCAGTGTTTATTTAATTATCAAGGTACGTTTCCATAATATTTAACTGTAATTGTTTCTTTTGCGAATTATTTGAGGTATTAGATATGCACTATTTTTTGGTTTTGTTATGTGCGGTTATGGCGATTTATTATTATATCTACATCAAGTAGGTTCGCTTCCTTCTCCGAACGAAATTGTAAGAAAACTAACGGCGCTCTCGGAGTAAGTAACGCATTTCGCATGTCACCATTGTCCTTTATCTGCCGGATAAAAAGTTTTTGTTGGCCTTCTAATGAAATTACGTACCTGTCTCACCTAATGTTTCAAAATCTTTAGTTTCCTCGAAACAGGAATCTCTATCAACATCACGGCTACATGAGCCTGGAGTGTCTCTATCAAAATTTTCTCTTGGTTTTAAATATTTTAGGAAAGCGCCTTTATGTTTGGTGCAAATATATTCTTTTTCCGCTTTCCGTTTTTTATATTCATACCCAGACAAACGCAACTTCTTTTTGATTCCATCCGCCATTCTAAAATTAAATAAATTAAGGGATTTATTATAAGTTCTCTTTTAATTATTATTTTTAATTTCTTTACAAAAGTGTAGTATTATTAAAAATCATTACCAAGTATTTTGAATAGTATGTGTAGCCAAAATAGTGGAAAATGTAATGATTAATAATTAAGAAAACTAAATATTAAAATGTTATTTCTCTGGCCATACAGAATTCCAGTTGAGTTAATACTCGACTTAAACGAAAACTGTCAAACATCGGGCAGTTACCCTTCAGACTATGGAGGATTAATTGTGATATTATGCTTAATCTGCCAACAGTCATATATGCGATAAATGTATCTACTCGCAGCTGAGGGGAAGCGAATACGGTAGGTTCTGCAGATAGTGGACAACTATCTACTGCCATATATTAAGTAAAGAATGCTTTCAATTAGAACATTTTCACCAATATCCACTGCCATATATTAAGTAAAGAATGCTTTCAATTAGAACATTTTCACCAATATCCATTGGTAACATATTTCTTCAGTTCTTCAACGCCACGACAGGAGCCAAGAACATTGATTCTAAATGGAATTCTTTCATGAACACTTTCACCCTTTGCTTTAATGCAGCCTTTCCTGTCAGAAATATTAAACATAATGTAAACGTGCATAAAAGAAAATTATACTCTTCTCATCTTATTATCAGGTCTCAGTATGTTCGGGACTTATACTTTCAATATAAATTTGTTGATTCTAACCTTCGTGGGGCATACTTATGTGCTCTAAAGGACTTCAGAATGCACTTATCAGCTGAGAGAAAAGCTGCAAATGTTAACTATATAAATAATTCCAATAATATGATTAAAGCGTCATGGAACATTATCAAACTAAATTCCAATGCTGCATCCAGCAACTTAAGTCCTTCTTTCATAGACTTCAATGGCATAGTAGTTTCTAATCCAGCTGATATAGCTATGAACTTTAACAATCAATTTTGCAATACTAATGATAAAGCAGCATCTTCCCCTGAATACCCCTCCAGGAATACCAGCTCTGTTTTCTCAAATTCTGTTTTTCTTCACTACACTGATACTTCGGAAATAATAGATATCATCAAATCTTTTGAAAGCTCCTTTTCTAGCGGTATAGATGATATTCCCATGACAGTTATTAAGATAAGCTCCCACATCATTGCACCTATTCTATCTACTATAATCAACCTATCTTTCAGCACTGGACAGTTCCCTACTAACCTAAAATTTTCTCGTGTATCTCCAATACCTAAAAAAGGTTCACCCTCAGAATCAGAAAACTATAGACCAATCTCTATTCTATCTGCCTTTTCTAAAATATTTGAAAAATTATTTTTTAATCGCATACTGCTTTTTCTTGACTCCTTCAATTTGTTAACTCCTAATCAACATGGCTTTAGGAAAGAGAAGTCAACATCTACTGCTGCTTTCAACCTCATCAACAGATTACACCAAGCTTTCAATAACAAACAGCATACCTTAGGTATATTTTATGACCTCAGTAAAGCTTTTGACAGTATTGACCATAAAATACTTTCTGGGAAGCTCTGTAATTTGGGCATCAGGGGCAACTCCCTGAACTGGGTTATTTCCTTTCTAAGTAACCGCTATCAAATTGTGAGGTATTCTCAAAGAGCTAGAAATGGCTCTACCACAGCTAATTCTATACCTCTAAAAATTAATACTGGTGTTCCTCAGGGATCAATTCTTGGACCACTTCTCTTCATAATTTTCATGAATGACCTTCCCAAAGAATTCTCTGATTGTTTTCCGACCTTATATGCCGATGACACATCCTGCCTGGTAACTGCTGATAGTCTCCTACTTCTGGTTGAGGTTGCTAACAGATCAGCTAACCAAATGATGGAATGGTGCAATCTAAACAATCTTGTTATAAATATCAATAAAACCTCTTACTTACTATTTCACAATAAAAAAGCTATCCCATATAGTAGCCCACTTCTTAAAATGAACAATAAAAGCATTGCTAGATCTTCATCCACCAATTTCCTTGGGCTACATATTAAAGAGAATTTGGATTGGCTAGATCACATCAATGGAGTTGCTAAAAAAGTAGCTACTGGAGTCTTTATGCTAAGAAAATTGGCTCCAATACTTCCTATTGAAAGCCTATTATCTCTGTACTATGCTAAAGTGCATTCATTATTAAACTATGGAATATTATTTTGGGGTAATTGTAGACTGGCTATTAAAGTCTTTTCCTTACAGAAACAAGCTGTCAAAGCTTTATGTAGAGTACCTTACCGTACACAGGGTAAACCCTTGTTTTCATCTCTCCATATCTTAACCCTACCATCTCTTTACATTTTTAGTTGTGCAACTTTTGTTAGATCAAACCATCACATTTTTCCCACAAATGCAGAATACCATAGCCATTTCACCCGCTCGCTATCTCACATTCACATCAATGACTACAACAATGCTCTTTCTCAAAAAGGTCCTCATCACTCAGCCTCTGTAATATATAATAATCTGCCCGCGGATATTAAATCAGTTCAGTCCTACAAAGTGTACAAAAGAAAAATTAAAAAGTTCCTCTAGAAGAAAACTTACTACAGTGTCTGTGAATACCTTGATGATAAAGTATGATTTTGCTTTTCTTTGTGTTATTGATCATTGTATTTTCTTTGCTAGCATATCTATATTTTCTCTCCTCTTGTCTTGTTTTGTAAATATTTAATATTGTGACAAAACCATGCAAATGTATTTGCCAACGGTGAAATAAATTGTATTATTATTATATTATTTAACTGTTTCCAAAAGTGATTAGAATTATAGAAAAAGGTTAAAAAATTATTTGACCATCTGTAAAGATTTGCAAAATTTAATGAGGGCTGAAAAACAGTATTAGATAGATGTTCTAAAACGCTTAATAAACGTACAGAAAAATCGACTGTTTATGGGTTCCTTTTTTCGTGTGGTTACGGATAGGAAATTGAACAATAGTATGTACTTCGCTAACCAAGAGTTTCCTTCCAAGAAAACAGCGCCATCGGGAAAATTTAGTAAAATACTAACATAATTTATTGTGTATGCCCATGCTTGTAATGAATAAGGAAATAAAAGTAATTATTACAACATTTTTGGTGATTATAGATGTTTTTCGTCAAAAAGCTAACAAAATTGGTAGGATTAAATAAATTTTGCATTGGAAAATAATGAACGTTCCCTTGAAATAGCGTATTCTCAAAACTTTGTAGGGTGTTGGTAAGACAATATACATGCATACATATTTATATTTCGCTAACCGTGGATACTAGAAACCGTGGTTGGTAAAGAATTCCTTTATTAGGGGCGGCCAAATAAATTCTTGCCCACACTCGAAAAAAGGCTTGGGCTGGCACTGAACCCTACTTAATATCAATTACCTGGAAATAAAGTGAAGTGGTGCTATCGTATAGAACAGGGGTCACCAACTAGTTTTCTTCGCGGTCAGTATTAGAAAAAATGTAACTCATCGCGGTCCGGATCCCTTACTGGCATAACATTAATAAAACGTCAAATAAATGTTATAATAACATTTTTGTTTCCTTTTATTAATTATTACAGGACACTTAGAGATAATATTTATAACTATATTGCAAATGAATACGTTAATGAGAAAAATTACACTTATTTTCGACAATAATTTTCTCAAAATTTGGAGTCAAATTTGTACTTGATATTTGTAGCAAATTTCGAAGAAGTTTGTCGGTTATCCGAGATCGAGACTTGTTTGTTATAATATTAACTTTCGAAAATGTTGATTCACATATATATGTTGAACTGAGGACACAAGTGCCGATGCTGAATTGAAAAAAAAGTGAATCATTATGACAGGAATTGGTAAAGCTTTACCGAAATATGCTTGTATTTGTGGCGATTATTTTAATTAATTAATTGCATTATAAAATAAAATTACGTATATTTCAGAAGTTTAATGGCCTCGGTAACGCGAAGAAAGGCTCATCATTCAGTATAACGTATGATCGATTTTTTAAATGTCACACGTCAAATTACAAAAATGCAAAACTAAAATAATTACAATAACGTACAAATTATTGACTTATTGTTAGATTCAGATCACACGCGATCCGCGAAAAATCGTTGGCGGTCCGGATGCGGACCGCGGTCCACCAATTGGTGACCCTTGGTATAGAATATACCTTATTCAAGATTTTTCTCTTTATAAGTACCGTGTTCTTATACGCAGGGGCGGATTTATAGGTATGCGCAGAAGCAGGGCCCCGTGCTGCTGAGGATCCCCCGGATTCCAAAATTATCAAAAAAAAATAGGTTCTCAAAAAAGGCTGCGTGCAGGGCCCCACTATCCATAAATCCGTTCCTGCTTATACGTCCTACAATTAGTAAAACTTAGGTAGCGATTTTTGTTTCCTTGTAGATGTAATTCTGAAAACTGGGGTAAAGAAAAAGACTACCAAACAGATGATCAGCTATCATTATCTCCCAATCTTAAATGGATTCATATAACTATCAAACATTGAACAATATATAATATCTGATACAATTACTTGCACAAAGAAGATGGGAATGAAAGGATTTGAGCTACAAATAGACCTCAAAAGAAATATACCAAACTAATGCAAATTATGAGTATTTAATAAATTGGCAAGCTGTACCTACATGGATGAGAATAATCAATTGCAGTGAGAGACTCATCTTCATAATTTTAATACACTTTTCTGAATAAACATATTATTTATACTATATCAAAATATTTTTTAAATAAAGTAGATTATTAATACCTTTTATCTATTTAGATCCTCAACAGTACTAATCAAACAGTTGTATTGGATAGTAAAATAAATTCCTTGCATCAAATCTGTAACAAGATATTTATTATTTTTCTTTTTATCCTGGGAAATGCTATGTTAGCTGTTGCAATTCTCAAAACACACACGTAAGTGCACAATGGTATGCAGTAAAAGCATGTTTCAAAAAATGTTTTAAAATAAAGAAACTTAGTAAGCATTCTTGGAAAATGAACACATTTTGATAAAGTGAATAGTTGTAGTAAGGAAATTTGTTGACTTTGTCCTTTCAAGTACATTTTGCTCTATCTGACATTCAATTACCGACAGTGTATGAAATTAATATATTACGAACAGGGCAGTTGTTAAGAGCCGGCGTGATTATTTGCGGGGCCCAGTTCTATAATGAGCAGGAGTGGGGCCTATTTATTAATGTATATATACTCGGTGGCGCAAAAAATTGTTTTTAAGAACAATGGTAATTTTTAAAACTAAAAATGGTATTATTAAATTTAATTTTTTAATTATTAATATGTAATAAAAGTTGTCTAAATCTCAATACATGAGAATGGAGCCTTGTACGGGGCTCCTTTTTTATTGCGGCTCTGAGGTCGCTTTATCTGATCTTTGCGGGAATTAGAAGGGATTTTAATAAAAAAAAACAATACACTATTGCAAATAAAAATAAAAATTTCATTTTAAATGTTTAAATTTAATTAATGGCTAATATATCAAGGGCGGTGGCTTCCAATAAGCATATTCCATGTACAATTGTTTGGCATCTTTCAGACAATAAATTTCTGCGTAAAGCGGCTTTAAACTTTCGGCGTCCCATTGTTATCAGACCGTGATGCGTCGCTAACCTTCGTATAATGTGGAGTGCTTAGCTCAACAACCGGCACGCCGAGCATAAAAGATTTTAACATACGACTCGCGCGTGTTGTACGGAGGCGGCTGGTGTCAACACGGATTGTCTTAAAAAAAAAGCTACAGGACGCGAACCCCGTACCTTCACCTCTGTAGCCCACCACCTTACCCCTACGCCACTCCTTACGTTACAGATATAGCAGAGACAGACGTATATCTCTGAAAGTCCAAACTACAAACGCATTTTACTGCTAAACTATTGCTCATATAACCGCAAAAGGGGGGTTATTCATTATCGTGGTGTTGCGGGCTATATACCTACCAAATTTCAGCTAGATCGGTGACCCGTAAACCTGGTCTTCCCCTTGTTAGATTGTATGCTTATGTTGACACTGTCGATTAAACTAAGAATTTAGAACCACAAACTTAAATCGGAGATAAAGTGATAGTCAATTTGTTTGATTAGGCTTTCTAAGGTTGAAATCGTTTCTGGGATTTGTTGGCACAAGGCTATATCTTTTAAAACGCACAAAACTTCGGGAAATTGACGATAGAGAGAATCTACAGCTGTCGTTTAGCTGACCATCTATTGCAGTTATTCCCAAACTGTGGGGCACTTCCCCCTGGGGGTGGGACGTGAGAGAGTTCCAGGGGGGGAGGAGAGACGCGAGGTCACATGAGGAAAAAAAATCAATTTTTAATGTCAAATTCAGCTGAAATATTATAAACGTAGTTTTTAATTTTTCCAACATGTACAAGATACATGGGTTAAATAATTACGAGTAAGTTGATAATGAATAATGAGGTAAATACGAGTGCAAAGAGTTACATTTATTTCAATCAAAAACATGGTGGGGCTTGAAGGCTTGGTGAAAACCGAAAGAGAGGCATCATGTCAAAAAGTTTGGGAACTACTGTCTTAAACGATCCGTTTTAGAAAAATGTTTCACACAAAACGTGTAGAAAATTATATTTTCTACAAACTTGACGATGAAAATTATTTACATAAATTAAGTCCTATGTGACCAGGCTAATGCGTAGAGAGAAAGAGAAGGATATGTGATATGTGCGGAAAATATTGGCTTGAGCTCGAGCCCCCAGAAATAATGGGCCCCGGTTATTTGCATCCCCTTCTGCAGTACCCCTGGCCCCGGATCGGCTATTTTTCATTTGATTATTTTTGGTGCACCTGGTACGGTAAATTTTTACTCCAACGGTTTATCCATTAACGTTAATAGAATAATGATTTTCAGTCCACGTATACACAGTTTTGAAAATATTTGATTGTGATAGAGATAAAGTTACTGATGAACACGGTGCGACAACAATAATTTAAAAAAATATTTGTATGATATTCACAGAATTTTCTCATTCATGAATTAGCGAAGATTCTGAAGGTTTTGGGACAACGAGATGATGCTTCGCAAACAACACCTGATTGAGTGGCTTGGGCCCTGGCGAAATTTTTCGGGCTAAAGGAGTTAGGGGGTGCTTGAGATGCTTGCTTTACGCTGTCGTTTTGATTGTGGCTTTCTCTCAGCCGCCTGCTCCAGGACACTATTTAATGTAAAACAGCTCGTTTTATATAGAATTTTATCTGAAAAAACTTATGATATAATTAATTCTAATCTAATTAAATTTATTTAACAACAACATGACCCTCAATAATACCAATACTTAAGGATCTTTATTTGTCTTCGTAATGAAATTCAGTTTCCACCAAAATATTTTAATATGTATTTTTCGCAAAATAAATAAACAATTATTGCACATTGCCACAAAAAATATTACCTGCGATATAGCATATTTCTGAAAACTTCGACAGTATAACATGTAAACGTCGCAGGAATAAGATAGTATAGAGTTTTGTTCATCGAATAAAGCAAAAACGAAAAAAATCGGTCCATATTTACGTAATTTAATGCTTGAAGGGAGAATACCTTGCAAGTCTAGAAATGGATTCATACGTGTTATCTTATGGAAAAAAGTCAATCCCCTATATTGGCAGCTCTGATTAATCCCGGTTGACCAAAGCTTGACCATTCACTAAGTTAGCATGTGAGGATGAACCGTACCAAATTTGGTTATTCTAGCTTTTATCGTTTAGGAGGAATTCCATGAACAAACCAACAACTACACGATTTAAAAAATATTATAGTAGATAGATATAGATTATTGTTCGTGGCCACAAAAAACTATTACCCGCGATATACACGTGACCCATGGTGAATCTCCTATAAAAAATGCCGTGCAGGAATGGTGGACAATAAAGCACGCATCGCCCCGGGCGCGATAAAACCTGTGTCCGCCACTGACTTAAATATAACTCACGTGAATGGGCGCTTGATCCTTTCAAGAGACTCCAGAATAAACAATAACATTTTATTTATTTTGCAGGCCTGTTCGCCAATTTCTGGAGATATCATAGCGTCATTGAAAAGACCGCACGGGTCACAGGACTAAGTTTTTTCAAGGTCTTCACGTAGGTCTTTCGCGTGCTCCATGAAACGCATTTACCACGTCTATGGTCAAACCATCGCATTTCATATTCCCCATTTCGGATTTTGCTTCCACCCCATTTGTATTTCCCACTTTTTTTTACTCACCCCCCCTCAAAAATCCCTCTCTCATTCCTCCTTGTCTGACGGCGTGACCCTAGAGGGGGGCGGAGTCGATGGTTGCTCGCAGTGGCACCTCATTGAGTAGCAATTCTACGGGAAAGATCGAGCCTTGTGGCCACCAAGCGAAGACGATCGTGCGATTAAATGTGATATCGGCTTAATTATTGTCGCACGGGAGTTTCTAAGTGAATGCTAATGATTTTTGATTCTCCCACATTGCTCTCCATGGAAATCCAATTGTCGTTTGCCAAGGAAAAACATTCTCAGGAGGAAAGGATGAAAAAGCGTTCGTTTGTTAAAAGAGTGGTAACGGGTGCATGTTTAACAGTTAGTCGGCGTTACTCCAAGAGAAAGTGTCGTCTTAATTTGGTGCGTATGCATAATTTAATGTGTCCACGATGGTGCGTATGCGCTCGACAGTAGTACGTGCATCGACACAGCAGCGATGGGCGCACGCCATCATGGAATCATCAATCCTTCGGACACACCTGTAAAATACGTTGGGTGCAGGTGTTTTCGCCGAGTGCCGTATACTTATGACACAACAAATGGTGAGTTGATAGCTCCCCCATTTCTCTTGTACTCTCGTATCGCCTGAACCAACCTAGGAGAATTATGAAACATTTTAGTTCCTGTAGCATATATGTACTCTGAACCATCCTCTAAAAATTCGCCTCAATCACGCCCTTCAGTCACGGGACGTACACTCACATAAATGCATTGTACTCAAAGGATGTTATTTTAAAGTTGAACATGCGTTGCTAAATGAATAAATCTTACGTGAAGTCAATTACTAATTACCTACCGGATAGTCTTCGAAGGACGGATCAAGTACGATAAATTTATTGCTCTTCTGAAAATGTCTACATAGATATTTGATTCCTCAACATTTCATTCTTGCAGATGTATTGATCCATAAAGAAAGTTAGGCATTCACCGTAAAATAACAACACACACTTACGGTTGGTACCACTGCTTTATAATGATATCAATTGAAAACTTTTTCTCTAAAAAGAATTTTTAAAACATTAGTAATTATCCAAGAAATCCTTTTTTATTGAATCAACTAAGAAATATTCCTTTATATCACCGAGAAAAGTCAATCTAAATTATTTAACATTTCGATCCCAGAAATAGCCTGTGATATGGACCGATAGATGGCGTGTTTTTCTACTGTTGCAGTTCTACCTTGGTCGGAGTAGGACGTCTTTTCTTTCCATCAGTTCGTTAGACACGATCGCGACTTCCAGAAAAATCCGGCGGTGCTCTCAAAGGTCAAATCACCGCCACCTAATCCCGAATTAGGTAGCTTTCAACTATTCAATTTCTTAGTTTAGTTACGTTTACCTCTAAAAGTTTAAGTCACTATGTGACGATTTGCTAACGTAGGCTTGGAGAACAGTTGCCCTGGATTCATATTTATTTTCATAAATATGTAACCTTATATTTGCATTTTTTCACACCAAGTAACGCATAGAAATGGAAGTGTTCTGCACTCTTCTCTTTTAGCAACACTAACACTGCAGTCGCCTCTGTTTCTATGTGTTTTCATTCAGTTAGAGTTAGGCGCAGAGTTATTAATTACATTTAGAATCAGGTGCATTCTGGTTATTAGCGTAGAATATCTTTACTAATACTAACACACCAGAGTGTACCTGTTTCTAAATTTGCCTCATCAAGGAGTTTTTGAAGTCGTGAATTTTCTTGTTCAATTCTTTAAATTCTGTAGGATGAATCATCGCCTTTCACTGGAGTACGCTTTCCAAGTGTTCGTAATAACAGCGAACGAGGCAAAGATACGACTTCTTCCTAGGGGAAGTCAATACTACGTTTCACTTGGATATGAATTCCGTGTTAGGCCGATGATTCTATCGGTATTAGATTTGAATTTGCAGTTTTACATATTACTACACGGATGCAAAGTGTCCATAGTAGTGTAGTGTAGTGCTTAACCAACTAACCTTGGGCGCTTCGCATCTGTACTTATGTTTTCATTTCTAAATTTTTTAAGTGGTAAATTAAACTTTCAGCCTCTCCGTTAGATTTTTGATTACATAGGTGGGTTTTTCTAAATATATGGGTCCGGGGCAATCTGCTCTCAGAGAGAGACAGTATCGTTTCGACAGTAAGTAGAGATTGCTGGTAGGGACAGTCGGCTAATCGGGATTCGTGGCGGTCAGCCAGTGGACCATTTGTGCTGACGGAAAACAAGATCGGTAAGTCAACGGAATTTTTCATCCCCTACAACTTACCCTCGAATTGGTTTGATTTTATATTCGTGTTACTATAGGGAATTTATGCAAGGAATCCTACTTCAAAGTATCCGTGTGGATGAGATACGAAAATACACATTGAATATGTATTGTCACAATTTTGCTGAAATCGTGATTCTTCAGCATGAAATATTGCTTAACAATTACCTTAATGTGCATTGTTTGAATTTTGTTTTGTTTTCTTCGGGTTTTATTTGTGTAAAGATGCAGCCTATAACAGAAGGTTGATCGCCTTTGTGGATTTGATTTTTTTAATATCCAGCTGAATGTATCAGTGTAAATGAAATCATTTAAGTACGCGTGTCTGTTCGCATAGAAACGCTCTCCCGAACGTTCCATGAATTTCGAATACCAGCTGGTTATTAAACGGCGATGGGCATTCAATTTCACGAAATAAAATTAATGGAATGGTTTACAGTGCGCAACTGCGCATCAGCGACGACGCCATGGGACAGACCGCCGACGGGCTGAGCACCGAGGAGCCAAATGCCGACAGCTGCGGCAGCGAGAGACGACTACGAGTGACACGTCGCTGAGGAACAGCCTGCAGTGACCGAGGATAAGGTATTGCAGGCAAGAGGTGCTTCGGAGGATGAGGTATTTCACCTACGGTGTGGTATTCTGGGTGATTTTTGGTGAGTCGTGTAACGATTTGTTATCGATGTGTTTACGCCTAATTTACTCGCATTTACCTATTGTTTTTTCATGGTATTGAAATGAGGTTTTGTTCGCATAGTGCTTTAAGGACTGACTGTATCTATTCACATGTGTTATCTTATGTTGTTGTATGACTGACAACCCATAGCGCTATGTGGTTTGACAGCACAGGCCTGTGCAGACATGGGACATTGTTTACGATGTCTATCGTCTGACGAGACGAGACGCTTAATGCTTACGACTGTTTGGATTATTTGATCGATTTCAAGTGTATTACTGCTGTTTTTTTGGTGTGATTCGACTGCCATATTGAATGAATCGGTGTCTCGTTGTATTTACTTGTTTTGATAATTTGTGTTATTGCCTATTTATTTATAGTCGAATTTATTTATTGGTGTCTTGTATTAACATTTGTACCTATTAGATTATTTTATGACTATGCTATTTCACTATATCATATTGTTGTTTACCAGCGACTTGTTTTCATATTTTGTATGTTTGCATATTGATTTGAAATTGCTATGTGTTAATTTTGGGTTTATTTATTTTATTTCGAGTACTCATATAAGTTGTATATCCATTTTGTGATTGTGCTTAATTAATGAATTATTTTTTAATTCTACGAATCTTTTTAATGTGTTCGTAATTTATTTTTCAGTGATTTAGGGTGAAAAATCTTGATTTCTGTATCATTTAATCCAATGAGTATATGTCATTTCATGTTTTTCGATTATCCTCTTGCAGGAGTTGCATCAATGGAATAGGCCTCGATTATATCGGGGGAAATGCCATATAAAAGAAAGGTTAACGAATGGAATGCTCTACCTCTTGGGTCATTCGGAAACGGGCACAAATTTGAAATCCTCCAGTGACTTGCATCATCAACTAAGAGAGCGTGGTGGAATTCGTACTACTTGAAGACTGGGAAGGAGCTCATCTCTCTGGAAAGTGATTTTTTTCCAATGTTTTATGAATTTCTTTGAAATCATTGAGGTTATGTATTTCTGATAGCTTGCTGTCATTCGTGAAAAACTAAATTGTATTTTAATCATGTTAAATGCTTAATAAAGATTAAAATGTTATCTTCATTAAAGTCATTATTTTAGAATATAGAAATGTCCTTTCACTGACTTAGAGGTTGAAGGTAAAAAGGCTACATTAATTTTTGTTCCATTCATTCACGTTTAATTGCATATTCTGAAACAACATTAAGTGGTTTTTTTGGTTTTACTTGTATAGCTTGCAAATTGACATTACAATGCAGTAGTAAGTAATAGGTCTTACGTTTTATTGAAATGAAATTCACTTTCCATCAAAATATTTTAATGTTTTTCGCAAAATAAATAAACAACTACCTGTGCCCCACATAACATATGCTGATCTATCAGGTCTTAAATGTCTTCATTAAGCATTCAGGCATTTTTTTTAACTTATATTTTTTAATCAAAGTTTTCTCTAAAGACAAAACTGCCAATTTCTGGGTTCTTTCCTCGCACTACAGTAAGTGAATCAAACGATCTGACTCTTAATAGAGCAACATATAATTGTCCATGACTAAAAACAGGCTTAGGTAGGTAAAGGCACTTTATCAAATGTTTGGCCTCTTGACTTAATGATTGTCATTGAAAAAGCCAATCATGCAGATAATTGTTTTCATTTGAAACTGAATGGTAAATTTGTATCTGATGGAATGAGTGAGATTCTCGGAATAAGTACCGTGTCTGAGTTTGCTACACCGATCAATTTTGCTTTGATTATGCGTGTTTGTATCTGAATGACAGTAAGTCTGTCACCAGTCATAGTCCTCTCAAATGCATTAGATTTCTAAGCAACATGATAACGGCTCCTACTTTAAGCTTCAGTTCATGAGGAGGCATTCCGGCTGGAGCTGTACCCACGTAATGTTTACACGGATTTCTTTCAATTAATTTATTAATAATAATGTGATACAATTAATGGTGCAAATGACATCCCCATAGAAAAATATTCCATTAAAGACTTATTTTACTATATTCTTGCATTATTGATACATCTCCCTCTCTCTCCGTATCCCACCTCTCCCCCCTCCCCCTCTTTGTCCCTCCTCTTTCCCCTCTCTCCCTTCCACCTCTAACTTTCCCCCTCTCTCACCCTGTCATCTTTTCCCTTTACCCTCTATTACTACATTCTTCTCTCCTATTTCCTATCTTCCTCTCTCTCTCCTCCCACTACCTATCCCCCTCTCTCCTGCTTCCCCCTCCTCCCCCCTTTCTCCTACCTCCCTTTCACCTCTCTTTTCCCCTCACTCTCTCCCCTCTCTCCTTCGCCCCTCCCTTTCTCGCCCCTCTCCTCTTCCCCTTACCCTCTCTTCATTTAAACGGCTTACCAAAAACGTTCACTTTACGCTAGTAAGCTATATACGATTTTACAACAATAGGACTTCTTTCTTTATAACGATCCAGGTCCGAAGCTCAGATTCCAATAGTTCGAATTTTTGTGAGAATATGAATAAAAGCCTGCACATCGAAAAGTCGAGTTGGTGCAGGCATCCAAAGCCTTTTATAGATACTAGTTGAACCCGCGCTATGTTTGCGCGTTTTTTTATAATTAATTTATCAAAAATTACGTACTGTGTAAAAAAACCCGATCTCAATAATTCACATTTATCTATATTGATGCGTTTTCCATGTTCATATTGGTAAGGTTCGCGTGTTCGAATCTCGTTGAGGGCACGGCTGTGTTTGCGTATTGACAATTTATTATGCGATGTCAGTCCGAAACCTACATTTTAAATTTCAATTTAGAGAGAAAATTATTGCTACGCAGTAACTGATTGCGAACTTTTTCATTTCCCATAAAATAACACGTAAAAATGGAATTCTCGACCTGCAGATTTTCATTCTTTTTGAGATTAAAATAATAAAATATTGACCTACAATTTCGGTTATCAACCATTTTGAATAAAACATTATAAGGTTTCTTATTCTGTTCATCATAATCCGCCTACAGTTCGAAATAGCTCAATTTATACGTTTAATGCATGTAATACTGGAATTCAAGTGGAAAATAAAAGGGTAATTGAAATGGTAAGATCAGTTTATATACATGGGTCAAAAACATACGTATGTCCTTATTCTCATCTAATTTGAATTTTATGCGTCAGACTATTTGCGTTAATAAGCATTGTTGATGTATAATATAATGGTTCTACTTAGAAAAATATATGATACCAGCAATCAAACGATGAAATGAAGATTCACCTTCTTTGAATCGATCGTTAGAAACCCTTCCCATACGCTGTTTACTGAATAATTATCCGTAAATATTTGCCTTTCTATGCATACTCAAATTTGACGTATTCTTTTCAGTAGATAATATTATCGGACCATGCATTCACCTCGTACGATCATATAACTCAATTCAATTTTTTCCTTTAGAGGTTTCTTTAAGTAAAGGGGCACAGACCCTGACTGCTATCCGGTTTAAACGCGTGAGATTGGTGTCAAAAATAGAGCATATCTTTCCAGCTCTGTTTAAGAGCTTGTGTGTTAAGTCTTCTGTCTCTTTTCAACATCCATTCGGGAGAAGAACCCATAAGTCAGTAAGAAATCTGCTTTTTAAGTCATATTAGAGAGGATATTAATGCTACACAGTAATTGATCACGAACATTTATGTTTATAAATTTCTTTGTTTCTTATTATTGAATAATATGACATTTCTTTTTATATATAACAATCAATGCAACCGTTTATTTAGAATATCTACGAAGAGACGAAAACCGTGTAACTTTCAATATGTTCAAAAAATTACGTTCTCACAGGTCACAGGACTAAGTTTTTTCAAGGTATTCACGTAGGTCTTTCGCGTGCTCCTTGAAATGCATTTACCACGTCTATGGTCAAACCATCGCATTTCATATTCCCCATTTCGGATTTTGCTTCCACCCCATTTGTATTTCCCCCTTTTTTTTACTCACCCCCCCTCAAAAATCCCTCTCTCATTCCTCCTTGTCTGACGGCATGACCCTAGAGGGGGGCGGAGTCGATGGTTGCTCGCAGTGGCACCTCATTGAGTAGCAATTCTACGGGAAAGATCGAGCCTTGTGGCCACCAAGCGAAGACGATCGTGTGATTAAATGTGATATCGGCTTAATTATTGTCGCACGGGAGTTTCTAAGTGAATGCTAATGATTTTTGATTCTCCCACATTGCTCTCCATGGAAATCCAATTGTCGTTTGCCAAGGAAAAACATTCTCAGGAGGAAAGGATGAAAAAGCGTTCGTTTGTTAAAAGAGTGGTAACGGGTGCATGTTTAACAGTTAGTCGGCGTTACTCCAAGAGAAAGTGTCGTCTTAATTTGGTGCGTATGCATAATTTAATGTGTCCACGATGGTGCGTATGCGCTCGACAGTAGTACGTGCATCGACACAGCAGCGATGGGCGCACGCCGTCATGGAATCATCAATCCTTCGGACACACCTGTAAAATACGTTGGGTGCAGGTGTTTTCGCCGAGTGCCGTATACTTATGACACAACAAATGGTGAGTTGATAGCTCCCCCATTTCTCTTGTACTCTCGTATCGCCTGAACCAACCTAGGAGAATTATGAAACATTTTAGTTCCTGTAGCATATATGTACTCTGAACCATCCTCTAAAAATTCGCCTCAATCACGCCCTTCAGTCACGGGACGTACACTCACATAAATGCATTGTACTCAAAGGATGTTATTTTAAAGTGGAACATGCGTTGCTAAATGAATAAATCTTACGTGAAGTCAATTACTAATTACCTACCGGATAGTATTCGAAGGACGGATCAAGTACGATAAATTTATTGCTCTTCTGAAAATTTCTACATAGATATTTGATTCCTCAACATTTCATTCTTGCAGATGTATTGATCCATAAAGAAAGTTAGGCATTCACCGTAAAATAACAACACACACTTACGGTTGGTACCACTGCTTTATAATGATATCAATTGAAAACTTTTTCTCTAAAAAGAATTTTTAAAACATTAGTAATTATCCAAGAAATCCTTTTTTATTGAATCAACTAAGAAATATTCCTTTATATCACCGAGAAAAGTCAATCTAAATTATTTAACATTTCGATCCCAGAAATAGCCTGTGATATGGACCGATAGATGGCGTGTTTTTCTACTGTTGCAGTTCTACCTTGGTCGGGGTAGGACGTCTTTTCTTTCCCTCAGTTCGTTAGACACGATCGCGCCTTCCAGAAAAATCCGGCGGTGCTCTCAAAGGTCAAATCACCACCACCTAATCCCGAATTAGGTAGCTTTCAACTATTCAATTTCTTAGTTTAGTTACGTTTACCTCTAAAAGTTTAAGTCACTATGTGACGATTTGCTAACGTAGGCTTGGAGAACAGTTGCCCTGGATTCATATTTATTTTCATAAATATGTAACCTTATATTTGCATTTTTTCACACCAAGTAACGCATAGAAATGGAAGTGTTCTGCACTCTTCTCTTTTAGCAACACTAACACTGCAGTCGCCTCTGTTTCTATGTGTTTTCATTCAGTTAGAGTTAGGCGCAGAGTTATTAATTACATTTAGAATCAGGTGCATTCTGGTTATTAGCGTAGAATATCTTTACTAATACTAACACACCAGAGTGTACCTGTTTCTAAATTTGCCTCATCAAGGAGTTTTTGAAGTCGTGAATTTTCTTGTTCAATTCTTTAAATTCTGTAGGATGAATCATCGCCTTTCACTGGAGTACGCTTTCCAAGTGTTCGTAATAACAGCGAACGAGGCAAAGATACGACTTCTTCCTAGGGGAAGTCAATACTACGTTTCACTTGGATATGAATTCCGTGTTAGGCCGATGATTCTATCGGTATTAGATTTGAATTTGCAGTTTTACATATTACTACACGGATGCAAAGTGTCCATAGTAGTGTAGTGTAGTGCTTAACCAACTAACCTTGGGCGCTTCGCATCTGTACTTATGTTTTCATTTCTAAATTTTTTAAGTGGTAAATTAAACTTTCAGCCTCTCCGTTAGATTTTTGATTACATAGGTGGGTTTTTCTAAATATATGGGTCCGGGGCAATCTGCTCTCAGAGAGAGACAGTATCGTTTCGACAGTAAGTAGAGATTGCTGGTAGGGACAGTCGGCTAATCGGGATTCGTGGCGGTCAGCCAGTGGACCATTTGTGCTGACGGAAAACAAGATCGGTAAGTCAACGGAATTTTTCATCCCCTACAACTTACCCTCGAATTGGTTTGATTTTATATTCGTGTTACTATAGGGAATTTATGCAAGGAATCCTACTTCAAAGTATCCGTGTGGATGAGATACGAAAATACACATTGAATATGTATTGTCACAATTTTGCTGAAATCGTGATTCTTCAGCATGAAATATTGCTTAACAATTACCTTAATGTGCATTGTTTGAATTTTGTTTTGTTTTCTTCGGGTTTTATTTGTGTAAAGATGCAGCCTATAACAGAAGGTTGATCGCCTTTGTGGATTTGATTTTTTTAATATCCAGCTGAATGTATCAGTGTAAATGAAATCATTTAAGTACGCGTGTCTGTTCGCATAGAAACGCTCTCCCGAACGTTCCATGAATTTCGAATACCAGCTGGTTATTAAACGGCGATGGGCATTCAATTTCACGAAATAAAATTAATGGAATGGTTTACAGTGCGCAACTGCGCATCAGCGACGACGCCATGGGACAGACCGCCGACGGGCTGAGCACCGAGGAGCCAAATGCCGACAGCTGCGGCAGCGAGAGACGACTACGAGTGACACGTCGCTGAGGAACAGCCTGCAGTGACCGAGGATAAGGTATTGCAGGCAAGAGGTGCTTCGGAGGATGAGGTATTTCACCTACGGTGTGGTATTCTGGGTGATTTTTGGTGAGTCGTGTAACGATTTGTTATCGATGTGTTTACGCCTAATTTACTCGCATTTACCTATTGTTTTTTCATGGTATTGAAATGAGGTTTTGTTCGCATAGTGCTTTAAGGACTGACTGTATCTATTCACATGTGTTATCTTATGTTGTTGTATGACTGACAACCCATAGCGCTATGTGGTTTGACAGCACAGGCCTGTGCAGACATGGGACATTGTTTACGATGTCTATCGTCTGACGAGACGAGACGCTTAATGCTTACGACTGTTTGGATTATTTGATCGATTTCAAGTGTATTACTGCTGTTTTTTTGGTGTGATTCGACTGCCATATTGAATGAATCGGTGTCTCGTTGTATTTACTTGTTTTGATAATTTGTGTTATTGCCTATTTATTTATAGTCGAATTTATTTATTGGTGTCTTGTATTAACATTTGTACCTATTAGATTATTTTATGACTATGCTATTTCACTATATCATATTGTTGTTTACCAGCGACTTGTTTTCATATTTTGTATGTTTGCATATTGATTTGAAATTGCTATGTGTTAATTTTGGGTTTATTTATTTTATTTCGAGTACTCATATAAGTTGTATATCCATTTTGTGATTGTGCTTAATTAATGATTTATTTTTTAATTCTACGAATCTTTTTAATGTGTTCGTAATTTATTTTTCAGTGATTTAGGGTGAAAAATCTTGATTTCTGTATCATTTAATCCAATGAGTATATGTCATTTCATGTTTTTCGATTATCCTCTTGCAGGAGTTGCATCAATGGAATAGGCCTCGATTATATCGGGGGAAATGCCATATAAAAGAAAGGTTAACGAATGGAATGCTCTACCTCTTGGGTCATTCGGAAACGGGCACAAATTTGAAATCCTCCAGTGACTTGCATCATCAACTAAGAGAGCGTGGTGGAATTCGTACTACTTGAAGACTGGGAAGGAGCTCATCTCTCTGGAAAGTGATTTTTTTCCAATGTTTTATGAATTTCTTTGAAATCATTGAGGTTATGTATTTCTGATAGCTTGCTGTCATTCGTGAAAAACTAAATTGTATTTTAATCATGTTAAATGCTTAATAAAGATTAAAATGTTATCTTCATTAAAGTCATTATTTTAGAATATAGAAATGTCCTTTCACTGACTTAGAGGTTGAAGGTAAAAAGGCTACATTAATTTTTGTTCCATTCATTCACGTTTAATTGCATATTCTGAAACAACATTAAGTGGTTTTTTTGGTTTTACTTGTATAGCTTGCAAATTGACATTACAATGCAGTAGTAAGTAATAGGTCTTACATTTTATTGAAATGAAATTCACTTTCCATCAAAATATTTTAATGTTTTTCGCAAAATAAATAAACAACTACCTGTGCCCCACATAACATATGCTGATCTATCAGGTCTTAAATGTCTTCATTAAGCATTCAGGCATTTTTTTTAACTTATATTTTTTAATCAAAGTTTTCTCTAAAGACAAAACTGCCAATTTCTGGGTTCTTTCCTCGCACTACAGTAAGTGAATCAAACGATCTGACTCTTAATAGAGCAACATATAATTGTCCATGACTAAAAACAGGCTTAGGTAGGTAAAGGCACTTTATCAAATGTTTGGCCTCTTGACTTAATGATTGTCATTGAAAAAGCCAATCATGCAGATAATTGTTTTCATTTGAAACTGAATGGTAAATTTGTATCTGATGGAATGAGTGAGATTCTCGGAATAAGTACCGTGTCTGAGTTTGCTACACCGATCAATTTTGCTTTGATTATGCGTGTTTGTATCTGAATGACAGTAAGTCTGTCACCAGTCATAGTCCTCTCAAATGCATTAGATTTCTAAGCAACATGATAACGGCTCCTACTTTAAGCTTCAGTTCATGAGGAGGCATTCCGGCTGGAGCTGTACCCACGTAATGTTTACACGGATTTCTTTCAATTAATTTATTAATAATAATGTGATACAATTAATGGTGCAAATGACATCCCCATAGAAAAATATTCCATTAAAGACTTATTTTACTATATTCTTGCATTATTGATACATCTCCCTCTCTCTCCGTATCCCACCTCTCCCCCCTCCCCCTCTTTGTCCCTCCTCTTTCCCCTCTCTCCCTTCCACCTCTAACTTTCCCCCTCTCTCACCCTGTCATCTTTTCCCTTTACCCTCTATTACTACATTCTTCTCACCTATTTCCTATCTTCCTCTCTCTCTCCTCCCACTACCTATCCCCCTCTCTCCTGCTTCCCCCTCCTCCCCCCTTTCTCCTACCTCCCTTTCACCTCTCTTTTCCCCTCACTCTCTCCCCTCTCTCCTTCGCCCCTCCCTTTCTCGCCCCTCTCCTCTTCCCCTTACCCTCTCTTCATTTAAACGGCTTACCAAAAACGTTCACTTTACGCTAGTAAGCTATATACGATTTTACAACAATAGGACTTCTTTCTTTATAACGATCCAGGTCCGAAGCTCAGATTCCAATAGTTCGAATTTTTGTGAGAATATGAATAAAAGCCTGCACATCGAAAAGTCGAGTTGGTGCAGGCATCCTAAGCCTTTTATAGATACTAGTTGAACCCGCGCTATGTTTGCGCGTTTTTTTATAATTAATTTATCAAAAATTACGTACTGTGTAAAAAAACCCGATCTCAATAATTCACATTTATCTATATTGATGCGTTTTCCATGTTCATATTGGTAAGGTTCGCGTGTTCGAATCTCGTTGAGGGCACGGCTGTGTTTGCGTATTGACAATTTATTATGCGATGTCAGTCCGAAACCTACATTTTAAATTTCAATTTAGAGAGAAAATTATTGCTACGCAGTAACTGATTGCGAACTTTTTCATTTCCCATAAAATAACACGTAAAAATGGAATTCTCGACCTGCAGATTTTCATTCTTTTTGAGATTAAAATAATAAAATATTGACCTACAATTTCGGTTATCAACCATTTTGAATAAAACATTATAAGGTTTCTTATTCTGTTCATCATAATCCGCCTACAGTTCGAAATAGCTCAATTTATACGTTTAATGCATGTAATACTGGAATTCAAGTGGAAAATAAAAGGGTAATTGAAATGGTAAGATCAGTTTATATACATGGGTCAAAAACATACGTATGTCCTTATTCTCATCTAATTTGAATTTTATGCGTCAGACTATTTGCGTTAATAAGCATTGTTGATGTATAATATAATGGTTCTACTTAGAAAAATATATGATACCAGCAATCAAACGATGAAATGAAGATTCACCTTCTTTGAATCGATCGTTAGAAACCCTTCCCATACGCTGTTTACTGAATAATTATCCGTAAATATTTGCCTTTCTATGCATACTCAAATTTGACGTATTCTTTTCAGTAGATAATATTATCGGACCATGCATTCACCTCGTACGATCATATAACTCAATTCAATTTTTTCCTTTAGAGGTTTCTTTAAGTAAAGGGGCACAGACCCTGACTGCTATCCGGTTTAAACGCGTGAGATTGGTGTCAAAAATAGAGCATATCTTTCCAGCTCTGTTTAAGAGCTTGTGTGTTAAGTCTTCTGTCTCTTTTCAACATCCATTCGGGAGAAGAACCCATAAGTCAGTAAGAAATCTGCTTTTTAAGTCATATTAGAGAGGATATTAATGCTACACAGTAATTGATCACGAACATTTATGTTTATAAATTTCTTTGTTTCTTATTATTGAATAATATGACATTTCTTTTTATATATAACAATCAATGCAACCGTTTATTTAGAATATCTACGAAGAGACGAAAACCGTGTAACTTTCAATATGTTCAAAAAATTACGTTCTCACAGGTCACAGGACTAAGTTTTTTCAAGGTATTCACGTAGGTCTTTCGCGTGCTCCTTGAAATGCATTTACCACGTCTATGGTCAAACCATCGCATTTCATATTCCCCATTTCGGATTTTGCTTCCACCCCATTTGTATTTCCCCCTTTTTTTTACTCACCCCCCCTCAAAAATCCCTCTCTCATTCCTCCTTGTCTGACGGCATGACCCTAGAGGGGGGCGGAGTCGATGGTTGCTCGCAGTGGCACCTCATTGAGTAGCAATTCTACGGGAAAGATCGAGCCTTGTGGCCACCAAGCGAAGACGATCGTGTGATTAAATGTGATATCGGCTTAATTATTGTCGCACGGGAGTTTCTAAGTGAATGCTAATGATTTTTGATTCTCCCACATTGCTCTCCATGGAAATCCAATTGTCGTTTGCCAAGGAAAAACATTCTCAGGAGGAAAGGATGAAAAAGCGTTCGTTTGTTAAAAGAGTGGTAACGGGTGCATGTTTAACAGTTAGTCGGCGTTACTCCAAGAGAAAGTGTCGTCTTAATTTGGTGCGTATGCATAATTTAATGTGTCCACGATGGTGCGTATGCGCTCGACAGTAGTACGTGCATCGACACAGCAGCGATGGGCGCACGCCGTCATGGAATCATCAATCCTTCGGACACACCTGTAAAATACGTTGGGTGCAGGTGTTTTCGCCGAGTGCCGTATACTTATGACACAACAAATGGTGAGTTGATAGCTCCCCCATTTCTCTTGTACTCTCGTATCGCCTGAACCAACCTAGGAGAATTATGAAACATTTTAGTTCCTGTAGCATATATGTACTCTGAACCATCCTCTAAAAATTCGCCTCAATCACGCCCTTCAGTCACGGGACGTACACTCACATAAATGCATTGTACTCAAAGGATGTTATTTTAAAGTGGAACATGCGTTGCTAAATGAATAAATCTTACGTGAAGTCAATTACTAATTACCTACCGGATAGTATTCGAAGGACGGATCAAGTACGATAAATTTATTGCTCTTCTGAAAATTTCTACATAGATATTTGATTCCTCAACATTTCATTCTTGCAGATGTATTGATCCATAAAGAAAGTTAGGCATTCACCGTAAAATAACAACACACACTTACGGTTGGTACCACTGCTTTATAATGATATCAATTGAAAACTTTTTCTCTAAAAAGAATTTTTAAAACATTAGTAATTATCCAAGAAATCCTTTTTTATTGAATCAACTAAGAAATATTCCTTTATATCACCGAGAAAAGTCAATCTAAATTATTTAACATTTCGATCCCAGAAATAGCCTGTGATATGGACCGATAGATGGCGTGTTTTTCTACTGTTGCAGTTCTACCTTGGTCGGAGTAGGACGTCTTTTCTTTCCCTCAGTTCGTTAGACACGATCGCGCCTTCCAGAAAAATCCGGCGGTGCTCTCAAAGGTCAAATCACCACCACCTAATCCCGAATTAGGTAGCTTTCAACTATTCAATTTCTTAGTTTAGTTACGTTTACCTCTAAAAGTTTAAGTCACTATGTGACGATTTGCTAACGTAGGCTTGGAGAACAGTTGCCCTGGATTCATATTTATTTTCATAAATATGTAACCTTATATTTGCATTTTTTCACACCAAGTAACGCATAGAAATGGAAGTGTTCTGCACTCTTCTCTTTTAGCAACACTAACACTGCAGTCGCCTCTGTTTCTATGTGTTTTCATTCAGTTAGAGTTAGGCGCAGAGTTATTAATTACATTTAGAATCAGGTGCATTCTGGTTATTAGCGTAGAATATCTTTACTAATACTAACACACCAGAGTGTACCTGTTTCTAAATTTGCCTCATCAAGGAGTTTTTGAAGTCGTGAATTTTCTTGTTCAATTCTTTAAATTCTGTAGGATGAATCATCGCCTTTCACTGGAGTACGCTTTCCAAGTGTTCGTAATAACAGCGAACGAGGCAAAGATACGACTTCTTCCTAGGGGAAGTCAATACTACGTTTCACTTGGATATGAATTCCGTGTTAGGCCGATGATTCTATCGGTATTAGATTTGAATTTGCAGTTTTACATATTACTACACGGATGCAAAGTGTCCATAGTAGTGTAGTGTAGTGCTTAACCAACTAACCTTGGGCGCTTCGCATCTGTACTTATGTTTTCATTTCTAAATTTTTTAAGTGGTAAATTAAACTTTCAGCCTCTCCGTTAGATTTTTGATTACATAGGTGGGTTTTTCTAAATATATGGGTCCGGGGCAATCTGCTCTCAGAGAGAGACAGTATCGTTTCGACAGTAAGTAGAGATTGCTGGTAGGGACAGTCGGCGAATCGGGATTCGTGGCGGTCAGCCAGTGGACCATTTGTGCTGACGGAAAACAAGATCGGTAAGTCAACGGAATTTTTCATCCCCTACAACTTACCCTCGAATTGGTTTGATTTTATATTCGTGTTACTATAGGGAATTTATGCAAGGAATCCTACTTCAAAGTATCCGTGTGGATGAGATACGAAAATACACATTGAATATGTATTGTCACAATTTTGCTGAAATCGTGATTCTTCAGCATGAAATATTGCTTAACAATTACCTTAATGTGCATTGTTTGAATTTTGTTTTGTTTTATTCGGGTTTTATTTGTGTAAAGATGCAGCCTATAACAGAAGGTTGATCGCCTTTGTGGATTTGATTTTTTTAATATCCAGCTGAATGTATCAGTGTAAATGAAATCATTTAAGTACGCGTGTCTGTTCGCATAGAAACGCTCTCCCGAACGTTCCATGAATTTCGAATACCAGCTGGTTATTAAACGGCGATGGGCATTCAATTTCACGAAATAAAATTAATGGAATGGTTTACAGTGCGCAACTGCGCATCAGCGACGACGCCATGGGACAGACCGCCGTCGGGCTGAGCACCGAGGAGCCAAATGCCGACAGCTGCGGCAGCGAGAGACGACTACGAGTGACACGTCGCTGAGGAACAGCCTGCAGTGACCGAGGATAAGGTATTGCAGGCAAGAGGTGCTTCGGAGGATGAGGTATTTCACCTACGGTGTGGTATTCTGGGTGATTTTTGGTGAGTCGTGTAACGATTTGTTATCGATGTGTTTACGCCTAATTTACTCGCATTTACCTATTGTTTTTTCATGGTATTGAAATGAGGTTTTGTTCGCATAGTGCTTTAAGGACTGACTGTATCTATTCACATGTGTTATCTTATGTTGTTGTATGACTGACAACCCATAGCGCTATGTGGTTTGACAGCACAGGCCTGTGCAGACATGGGACATTGTTTACGATGTCTATCGTCTGACGAGACGAGACGCTTAATGCTTACGACTGTTTGGATTATTTGATCGATTTCAAGTGTATTACTGCTGTTTTTTTGGTGTGATTCGACTGCCATATTGAATGAATCGGTGTCTCGTTGTATTTACTTGTTTTGATAATTTGTGTTATTGCCTATTTATTTATAGTCGAATTTATTTATTGGTGTCTTGTATTAACATTTGTACCTATTAGATTATTTTATGACTATGCTATTTCACTATATCATATTGTTGTTTACCAGCGACTTGTTTTCATATTTTGTATGTTTGCATATTGATTTGAAATTGCTATGTGTTAATTTTGGGTTTATTTATTTTATTTCGAGTACTCATATAAGTTGTATATCCATTTTGTGATTGTGCTTAATTAATGATTTATTTTTTAATTCTACGAATCTTTTTAATGTGTTCGTAATTTATTTTTCAGTGATTTAGGGTGAAAAATCTTGATTTCTGTATCATTTAATCCAATGAGTATATGTCATTTCATGTTTTTCGATTATCCTCTTGCAGGAGTTGCATCAATGGAATAGGCCTCGATTATATCGGGGGAAATGCCATATAAAAGAAAGGTTAACGAATGGAATGCTCTACCTCTTGGGTCATTCGGAAACGGGCACAAATTTGAAATCCTCCAGTGACTTGCATCATCAACTAAGAGAGCGTGGTGGAATTCGTACTACTTGAAGACTGGGAAGGAGCTCATCTCTCTGGAAAGTGATTTTTTTCCAATGTTTTATGAATTTCTTTGAAATCATTGAGGTTATGTATTTCTGATAGCTTGCTGTCATTCGTGAAAAACTAAATTGTATTTTAATCATGTTAAATGCTTAATAAAGATTAAAATGTTATCTTCATTAAAGTCATTATTTTAGAATATAGAAATGTCCTTTCACTGACTTAGAGGTTGAAGGTAAAAAGGCTACATTAATTTTTGTTCCATTCATTCACGTTTAATTGCATATTCTGAAACAACATTAAGTGGTTTTTTTGGTTTTACTTGTATAGCTTGCAAATTGACATTACAATGCAGTAGTAAGTAATAGGTCTTACATTTTATTGAAATGAAATTCACTTTCCATCAAAATATTTTAATGTTTTTCGCAAAATAAATAAACAACTACCTGTGCCCCACATAACATATGCTGATCTATCAGGTCTTAAATGTCTTCATTAAACATTCAGGCATTTTTTTTAACTTATATTTTTTAATCAAAGTTTTCTCTAAAGACAAAACTGCCAATTTCTGAGTTCTTTCCTCGCACTACAGTAAGTGAATCAAACGATCTGACTCTTAATAGAGCAACATATAATTGTCCATGACTAAAAACAGGCTTAGGTAGGTAAAGGCACTTTATCAAATGTTTGGCCTCTTGACTTAATGATTGTCATTGAAAAAGCCAATCATGCAGATAATTGTTTTCATTTGAAACTGAATGGTAAATTTGTATCTGATGGAATGAGTGAGATTCTCGGAATAAGTACCGTGTCTGAGTTTGCTACACCGATCAATTTTGCTTTGATTATGCGTGTTTGTATCTGAATGACAGTAAGTCTGTCACCAGTCATAGTCCTCTCAAATGCATTAGATTTCTAAGCAACATGATAACGGCTCCTACTTTAAGCTTCAGTTCATGAGGAGGCATTCCGGCTGGAGCTGTACCCACGTAATGTTTACACGGATTTCTTTCAATTAATTTATTAATAATAATGTGATACAATTAATGGTGCAAATGACATCCCCATAGAAAAATATTCCATTAAAGACTTATTTTACTATATTCTTGCATTATTGATACATCTCCCTCTCTCTCCGTATCCCACCTCTCCCCCCTCCCCCTCTTTGTCCCTCCTCTTTCCCCTCTCTCCCTTCCACCTCTAACTTTCCCCCTCTCTCACCCTGTCATCTTTTCCCTTTACCCTCTATTACTACATTCTTCTCACCTATTTCCTATCTTCCTCTCTCTCTCCTCCCACTACCTATCCCCCTCTCTCCTGCTTCCCCCTCCTCCCCCCTTTCTCCTACCTCCCTTTCACCTCTCTTTTCCCCTCACTCTCTCCCCTCTCTCCTTCGCCCCTCCCTTTCTCGCCCCTCTCCTCTTCCCCTTACCCTCTCTTCATTTAAACGGCTTACCAAAAACGTTCACTTTACGCTAGTAAGCTATATACGATTTTACAACAATAGGACTTCTTTCTTTATAACGATCCAGGTCCGAAGCTCAGATTCCAATAGTTCGAATTTTTGTGAGAATATGAATAAAAGCCTGCACATCGAAAAGTCGAGTTGGTGCAGGCATCCTAAGCCTTTTATAGATACTAGTTGAACCCGCGCTATGTTTGCGCGTTTTTTTATAATTAATTTATCAAAAATTACGTACTGTGTAAAAAAACCCGATCTCAATAATTCACATTTATCTATATTGATGCGTTTTCCATGTTCATATTGGTAAGGTTCGCGTGTTCGAATCTCGTTGAGGGCACGGCTGTGTTTGCGTATTGACAATTTATTATGCGATGTCAGTCCGAAACCTACATTTTAAATTTCAATTTAGAGAGAAAATTATTGCTACGCAGTAACTGATTGCGAACTTTTTCATTTCCCATAAAATAACACGTAAAAATGGAATTCTCGACCTGCAGATTTTCATTCTTTTTGAGATTAAAATAATAAAATATTGACCTACAATTTCGGTTATCAACCATTTTGAATAAAACATTATAAGGTTTCTTATTCTGTTCATCATAATCCGCCTACAGTTCGAAATAGCTCAATTTATACGTTTAATGCATGTAATACTGGAATTCAAGTGGAAAATAAAAGGGTAATTGAAATGGTAAGATCAGTTTATATACATGGGTCAAAAACATACGTATGTCCTTATTCTCATCTAATTTGAATTTTATGCGTCAGACTATTTGCGTTAATAAGCATTGTTGATGTATAATATAATGGTTCTACTTAGAAAAATATATGATACCAGCAATCAAACGATGAAATGAAGATTCACCTTCTTTGAATCGATCGTTAGAAACCCTTCCCATACGCTGTTTACTGAATAATTATCCGTAAATATTTGCCTTTCTATGCATACTCAAATTTGACGTATTCTTTTCAGTAGATAATATTATCGGACCATGCATTCACCTCGTACGATCATATAACTCAATTCAATTTTTTCCTTTAGAGGTTTCTTTAAGTAAAGGGGCACAGACCCTGACTGCTATCCGGTTTAAACGCGTGAGATTGGTGTCAAAAATAGAGCATATCTTTCCAGCTCTGTTTAAGAGCTTGTGTGTTAAGTCTTCTGTCTCTTTTCAACATCCATTCGGGAGAAGAACCCATAAGTCAGTAAGAAATCTGCTTTTTAAGTCATATTAGAGAGGATATTAATGCTACACAGTAATTGATCACGAACATTTATGTTTATAAATTTCTTTGTTTCTTATTATTGAATAATATGACATTTCTTTTTATATATAACAATCAATGCAACCGTTTATTTAGAATATCTACGAAGAGACGGAAACCGTGTAACTTTCAATATGTTCAAAAAATTACGTTCTCACAGGTCACAGGACTAAGTTTTTTCAAGGTATTCACGTAGGTCTTTCGCGTGCTCCTTGAAATGCATTTACCACGTCTATGGTCAAACCATCGCATTTCATATTCCCCATTTCGGATTTTGCTTCCACCCCATTTGTATTTCCCCCTTTTTTTTACTCACCCCCCCTCAAAAATCCCTCTCTCATTCCTCCTTGTCTGACGGCATGACCCTAGAGGGGGGCGGAGTCGATGGTTGCTCGCAGTGGCACCTCATTGAGTAGCAATTCTACGGGAAAGATCGAGCCTTGTGGCCACCAAGCGAAGACGATCGTGTGATTAAATGTGATATCGGCTTAATTATTGTCGCACGGGAGTTTCTAAGTGAATGCTAATGATTTTTGATTCTCCCACATTGCTCTCCATGGAAATCCAATTGTCGTTTGCCAAGGAAAAACATTCTCAGGAGGAAAGGATGAAAAAGCGTTCGTTTGTTAAAAGAGTGGTAACGGGTGCATGTTTAACAGTTAGTCGGCGTTACTCCAAGAGAAAGTGTCGTCTTAATTTGGTGCGTATGCATAATTTAATGTGTCCACGATGGTGCGTATGCGCTCGACAGTAGTACGTGCATCGACACAGCAGCGATGGGCGCACGCCGTCATGGAATCATCAATCCTTCGGACACACCTGTAAAATACGTTGGGTGCAGGTGTTTTCGCCGAGTGCCGTATACTTATGACACAACAAATGGTGAGTTGATAGCTCCCCCATTTCTCTTGTACTCTCGTATCGCCTGAACCAACCTAGGAGAATTATGAAACATTTTAGTTCCTGTAGCATATATGTACTCTGAACCATCCTCTAAAAATTCGCCTCAATCACGCCCTTCAGTCACGGGACGTACACTCACATAAATGCATTGTACTCAAAGGATGTTATTTTAAAGTGGAACATGCGTTGCTAAATGAATAAATCTTACGTGAAGTCAATTACTAATTACCTACCGGATAGTATTCGAAGGACGGATCAAGTACGATAAATTTATTGCTCTTCTGAAAATTTCTACATAGATATTTGATTCCTCAACATTTCATTCTTGCAGATGTATTGATCCATAAAGAAAGTTAGGCATTCACCGTAAAATAACAACACACACTTACGGTTGGTACCACTGCTTTATAATGATATCAATTGAAAACTTTTTCTCTAAAAAGAATTTTTAAAACATTAGTAATTATCCAAGAAATCCTTTTTTATTGAATCAACTAAGAAATATTCCTTTATATCACCGAGAAAAGTCAATCTAAATTATTTAACATTTCGATCCCAGAAATAGCCTGTGATATGGACCGATAGATGGCGTGTTTTTCTACTGTTGCAGTTCTACCTTGGTCGGAGTAGGACGTCTTTTCTTTCCCTCAGTTCGTTAGACACGATCGCGCCTTCCAGAAAAATCCGGCGGTGCTCTCAAAGGTCAAATCACCACCACCTAATCCCGAATTAGGTAGCTTTCAACTATTCAATTTCTTAGTTTAGTTACGTTTACCTCTAAAAGTTTAAGTCACTATGTGACGATTTGCTAACGTAGGCTTGGAGAACAGTTGCCCTGGATTCATATTTATTTTCATAAATATGTAACCTTATATTTGCATTTTTTCACACCAAGTAACGCATAGAAATGGAAGTGTTCTGCACTCTTCTCTTTTAGCAACACTAACACTGCAGTCGCCTCTGTTTCTATGTGTTTTCATTCAGTTAGAGTTAGGCGCAGAGTTATTAATTACATTTAGAATCAGGTGCATTCTGGTTATTAGCGTAGAATATCTTTACTAATACTAACACACCAGAGTGTACCTGTTTCTAAATTTGCCTCATCAAGGAGTTTTTGAAGTCGTGAATTTTCTTGTTCAATTCTTTAAATTCTGTAGGATGAATCATCGCCTTTCACTGGAGTACGCTTTCCAAGTGTTCGTAATAACAGCGAACGAGGCAAAGATACGACTTCTTCCTAGGGGAAGTCAATACTACGTTTCACTTGGATATGAATTCCGTGTTAGGCCGATGATTCTATCGGTATTAGATTTGAATTTGCAGTTTTACATATTACTACACGGATGCAAAGTGTCCATAGTAGTGTAGTGTAGTGCTTAACCAACTAACCTTGGGCGCTTCGCATCTGTACTTATGTTTTCATTTCTAAATTTTTTAAGTGGTAAATTAAACTTTCAGCCTCTCCGTTAGATTTTTGATTACATAGGTGGGTTTTTCTAAATATATGGGTCCGGGGCAATCTGCTCTCAGAGAGAGACAGTATCGTTTCGACAGTAAGTAGAGATTGCTGGTAGGGACAGTCGGCGAATCGGGATTCGTGGCGGTCAGCCAGTGGACCATTTGTGCTGACGGAAAACAAGATCGGTAAGTCAACGGAATTTTTCATCCCCTACAACTTACCCTCGAATTGGTTTGATTTTATATTCGTGTTACTATAGGGAATTTATGCAAGGAATCCTACTTCAAAGTATCCGTGTGGATGAGATACGAAAATACACATTGAATATGTATTGTCACAATTTTGCTGAAATCGTGATTCTTCAGCATGAAATATTGCTTAACAATTACCTTAATGTGCATTGTTTGAATTTTGTTTTGTTTTATTCGGGTTTTATTTGTGTAAAGATGCAGCCTATAACAGAAGGTTGATCGCCTTTGTGGATTTGATTTTTTTAATATCCAGCTGAATGTATCAGTGTAAATGAAATCATTTAAGTACGCGTGTCTGTTCGCATAGAAACGCTCTCCCGAACGTTCCATGAATTTCGAATACCAGCTGGTTATTAAACGGCGATGGGCATTCAATTTCACGAAATAAAATTAATGGAATGGTTTACAGTGCGCAACTGCGCATCAGCGACGACGCCATGGGACAGACCGCCGTCGGGCTGAGCACCGAGGAGCCAAATGCCGACAGCTGCGGCAGCGAGAGACGACTACGAGTGACACGTCGCTGAGGAACAGCCTGCAGTGACCGAGGATAAGGTATTGCAGGCAAGAGGTGCTTCGGAGGATGAGGTATTTCACCTACGGTGTGGTATTCTGGGTGATTTTTGGTGAGTCGTGTAACGATTTGTTATCGATGTGTTTACGCCTAATTTACTCGCATTTACCTATTGTTTTTTCATGGTATTGAAATGAGGTTTTGTTCGCATAGTGCTTTAAGGACTGACTGTATCTATTCACATGTGTTATCTTATGTTGTTGTATGACTGACAACCCATAGCGCTATGTGGTTTGACAGCACAGGCCTGTGCAGACATGGGACATTGTTTACGATGTCTATCGTCTGACGAGACGAGACGCTTAATGCTTACGACTGTTTGGATTATTTGATCGATTTCAAGTGTATTACTGCTGTTTTTTTGGTGTGATTCGACTGCCATATTGAATGAATCGGTGTCTCGTTGTATTTACTTGTTTTGATAATTTGTGTTATTGCCTATTTATTTATAGTCGAATTTATTTATTGGTGTCTTGTATTAACATTTGTACCTATTAGATTATTTTATGACTATGCTATTTCACTATATCATATTGTTGTTTACCAGCGACTTGTTTTCATATTTTGTATGTTTGCATATTGATTTGAAATTGCTATGTGTTAATTTTGGGTTTATTTATTTTATTTCGAGTACTCATATAAGTTGTATATCCATTTTGTGATTGTGCTTAATTAATGATTTATTTTTTAATTCTACGAATCTTTTTAATGTGTTCGTAATTTATTTTTCAGTGATTTAGGGTGAAAAATCTTGATTTCTGTATCATTTAATCCAATGAGTATATGTCATTTCATGTTTTTCGATTATCCTCTTGCAGGAGTTGCATCAATGGAATAGGCCTCGATTATATCGGGGGAAATGCCATATAAAAGAAAGGTTAACGAATGGAATGCTCTACCTCTTGGGTCATTCGGAAACGGGCACAAATTTGAAATCCTCCAGTGACTTGCATCATCAACTAAGAGAGCGTGGTGGAATTCGTACTACTTGAAGACTGGGAAGGAGCTCATCTCTCTGGAAAGTGATTTTTTTCCAATGTTTTATGAATTTCTTTGAAATCATTGAGGTTATGTATTTCTGATAGCTTGCTGTCATTCGTGAAAAACTAAATTGTATTTTAATCATGTTAAATGCTTAATAAAGATTAAAATGTTATCTTCATTAAAGTCATTATTTTAGAATATAGAAATGTCCTTTCACTGACTTAGAGGTTGAAGGTAAAAAGGCTACATTAATTTTTGTTCCATTCATTCACGTTTAATTGCATATTCTGAAACAACATTAAGTGGTTTTTTTGGTTTTACTTGTATAGCTTGCAAATTGACATTACAATGCAGTAGTAAGTAATAGGTCTTACATTTTATTGAAATGAAATTCACTTTCCATCAAAATATTTTAATGTTTTTCGCAAAATAAATAAACAACTACCTGTGCCCCACATAACATATGCTGATCTATCAGGTCTTAAATGTCTTCATTAAACATTCAGGCATTTTTTTTAACTTATATTTTTTAATCAAAGTTTTCTCTAAAGACAAAACTGCCAATTTCTGAGTTCTTTCCTCGCACTACAGTAAGTGGATCAAACGATCTGACTCTTAATAGAGCAACATATAATTGTCCATGACTAAAAACAGGCTTAGGTAGGTAAAGGCACTTTATCAAATGTTTGGCCTCTTGACTTAATGATTGTCATTGAAAAAGCCAATCATGCAGATAATTGTTTTCATTTGAAACTGAATGGTAAATTTGTATCTGATGGAATGAGTGAGATTCTCGGAATAAGTACCGTGTCTGAGTTTGCTACACCGATCAATTTTGCTTTGATTATGCGTGTTTGTATCTGAATGACAGTAAGTCTGTCACCAGTCATAGTCCTCTCAAATGCATTAGATTTCTAAGCAACATGATAACGGCTCCTACTTTAAGCTTCAGTTCATGAGGAGGCATTCCGGCTGGAGCTGTACCCACGTAATGTTTACACGGATTTCTTTCAATTAATTTATTAATAATAATGTGATACAATTAATGGTGCAAATGACATCCCCATAGAAAAATATTCCATTAAAGACTTATTTTACTATATTCTTGCATTATTGATACATCTCCCTCTCTCTCCGTATCCCACCTCTCCCCCCTCCCCCTCTTTGTCCCTCCTCTTTCCCCTCTCTCCCTTCCACCTCTAACTTTCCCCCTCTCTCACCCTGTCATCTTTTCCCTTTACCCTCTATTACTACATTCTTCTCTCCTATTTCCTATCTTCCTCTCTCTCTCCTCCCACTACCTATCCCCCTCTCTCCTGCTTCCCCCTCCTCCCCCCTTTCTCCTACCTCCCTTTCACCTCTCTTTTCCCCTCACTCTCTCCCCTCTCTCCTTCGCCCCTCCCTTTCTCGCCCCTCTCCTCTTCCCCTTACCCTCTCTTCATTTAAACGGCTTACCAAAAACGTTCACTTTACGCTAGTAAGCTATATACGATTTTACAACAATAGGACTTCTTTCTTTATAACGATCCAGGTCCGAAGCTCAGATTCCAATAGTTCGAATTTTTGTGAGAATATGAATAAAAGCCTGCACATCGAAAAGTCGAGTTGGTGCAGGCATCCTAAGCCTTTTATAGATACTAGTTGAACCCGCGCTATGTTTGCGCGTTTTTTTATAATTAATTTATCAAAAATTACGTACTGTGTAAAAAAACCCGATCTCAATAATTCACATTTATCTATATTGATGCGTTTTCCATGTTCATATTGGTAAGGTTCGCGTGTTCGAATCTCGTTGAGGGCACGGCTGTGTTTGCGTATTGACAATTTATTATGCGATGTCAGTCCGAAACCTACATTTTAAATTTCAATTTAGAGAGAAAATTATTGCTACGCAGTAACTGATTGCGAACTTTTTCATTTCCCATAAAATAACACGTAAAAATGGAATTCTCGACCTGCAGATTTTCATTCTTTTTGAGATTAAAATAATAAAATATTGACCTACAATTTCGGTTATCAACCATTTTGAATAAAACATTATAAGGTTTCTTATTCTGTTCATCATAATCCGCCTACAGTTCGAAATAGCTCAATTTATACGTTTAATGCATGTAATACTGGAATTCAAGTGGAAAATAAAAGGGTAATTGAAATGGTAAGATCAGTTTATATACATGGGTCAAAAACATACGTATGTCCTTATTCTCATCTAATTTGAATTTTATGCGTCAGACTATTTGCGTTAATAAGCATTGTTGATGTATAATATAATGGTTCTACTTAGAAAAATATATGATACCAGCAATCAAACGATGAAATGAAGATTCACCTTCTTTGAATCGATCGTTAGAAACCCTTCCCATACGCTGTTTACTGAATAATTATCCGTAAATATTTGCCTTTCTATGCATACTCAAATTTGACGTATTCTTTTCAGTAGATAATATTATCGGACCATGCATTCACCTCGTACGATCATATAACTCAATTCAATTTTTTCCTTTAGAGGTTTCTTTAAGTAAAGGGGCACAGACCCTGACTGCTATCCGGTTTAAACGCGTGAGATTGGTGTCAAAAATAGAGCATATCTTTCCAGCTCTGTTTAAGAGCTTGTGTGTTAAGTCTTCTGTCTCTTTTCAACATCCATTCGGGAGAAGAACCCATAAGTCAGTAAGAAATCTGCTTTTTAAGTCATATTAGAGAGGATATTAATGCTACACAGTAATTGATCACGAACATTTATGTTTATAAATTTCTTTGTTTCTTATTATTGAATAATATGACATTTCTTTTTATATATAACAATCAATGCAACCGTTTATTTAGAATATCTACGAAGAGACGAAAACCGTGTAACTTTCAATATGTTCAAAAAATTACGTTCTCACAGGTCACAGGACTAAGTTTTTTCAAGGTATTCACGTAGGTCTTTCGCGTGCTCCTTGAAATGCATTTACCACGTCTATGGTCAAACCATCGCATTTCATATTCCCCATTTCGGATTTTGCTTCCACCCCATTTGTATTTCCCCCTTTTTTTTACTCACCCCCCCTCAAAAATCCCTCTCTCATTCCTCCTTGTCTGACGGCATGACCCTAGAGGGGGGCGGAGTCGATGGTTGCTCGCAGTGGCACCTCATTGAGTAGCAATTCTACGGGAAAGATCGAGCCTTGTGGCCACCAAGCGAAGACGATCGTGTGATTAAATGTGATATCGGCTTAATTATTGTCGCACGGGAGTTTCTAAGTGAATGCTAATGATTTTTGATTCTCCCACATTGCTCTCCATGGAAATCCAATTGTCGTTTGCCAAGGAAAAACATTCTCAGGAGGAAAGGATGAAAAAGCGTTCGTTTGTTAAAAGAGTGGTAACGGGTGCATGTTTAACAGTTAGTCGGCGTTACTCCAAGAGAAAGTGTCGTCTTAATTTGGTGCGTATGCATAATTTAATGTGTCCACGATGGTGCGTATGCGCTCGACAGTAGTACGTGCATCGACACAGCAGCGATGGGCGCACGCCGTCATGGAATCATCAATCCTTCGGACACACCTGTAAAATACGTTGGGTGCAGGTGTTTTCGCCGAGTGCCGTATACTTATGACACAACAAATGGTGAGTTGATAGCTCCCCCATTTCTCTTGTACTCTCGTATCGCCTGAACCAACCTAGGAGAATTATGAAACATTTTAGTTCCTGTAGCATATATGTACTCTGAACCATCCTCTAAAAATTCGCCTCAATCACGCCCTTCAGTCACGGGACGTACACTCACATAAATGCATTGTACTCAAAGGATGTTATTTTAAAGTTGAACATGCGTTGCTAAATGAATAAATCTTACGTGAAGTCAATTACTAATTACCTACCGGATAGTCTTCGAAGGACGGATCAAGTACGATAAATTTATTGCTCTTCTGAAAATGTCTACATAGATATTTGATTCCTCAACATTTCATTCTTGCAGATGTATTGATCCATAAAGAAAGTTAGGCATTCACCGTAAAATAACAACACACACTTACGGTTGGTACCACTGCTTTATAATGATATCAATTGAAAACTTTTTCTCTAAAAAGAATTTTTAAAACATTAGTAATTATCCAAGAAATCCTTTTTTATTGAATCAACTAAGAAATATTCCTTTATATCACCGAGAAAAGTCAATCTAAATTATTTAACATTTCGATCCCAGAAATAGCCTGTGATATGGACCGATAGATGGCGTGTTTTTCTACTGTTGCAGTTCTACCTTGGTCGGAGTAGGACGTCTTTTCTTTCCATCAGTTCGTTAGACACGATCGCGACTTCCAGAAAAATCCGGCGGTGCTCTCAAAGGTCAAATCACCGCCACCTAATCCCGAATTAGGTAGCTTTCAACTATTCAATTTCTTAGTTTAGTTACGTTTACCTCTAAAAGTTTAAGTCACTATGTGACGATTTGCTAACGTAGGCTTGGAGAACAGTTGCCCTGGATTCATATTTATTTTCATTTATATGTAACCTTATATTTGCATTTTTTCACACCAAGTAACGCATAGAAATGGAAGTGTTCTGCACTCTTCTCTTTTAGCAACACTAACACTGCAGTCGCCTCTGTTTCTATGTGTTTTCATTCAGTTAGAGTTAGGCGCAGAGTTATTAATTACATTTAGAATCAGGTGCATTCTGGTTATTAGCGTAGAATATCTTTACTAATACTAACACACCAGAGTGTACCTGTTTCTAAATTTGCCTCATCAAGGAGTTTTTGAAGTCGTGAATTTTCTTGTTCAATTCTTTAAATTCTGTAGGATGAATCATCGCCTTTCACTGGAGTACGCTTTCCAAGTGTTCGTAATAACAGCGAACGAGGCAAAGATACGACTTCTTCCTAGGGGAAGTCAATACTACGTTTCACTTGGATATGAATTCCGTGTTAGGCCGATGATTCTATCGGTATTAGATTTGAATTTGCAGTTTTACATATTACTACACGGATGCAAAGTGTCCATAGTAGTGTAGTGTAGTGCTTAACCAACTAACCTTGGGCGCTTCGCATCTGTACTTATGTTTTCATTTCTAAATTTTTTAAGTGGTAAATTAAACTTTCAGCCTCTCCGTTAGATTTTTGATTACATAGGTGGGTTTTTCTAAATATATGGGTCCGGGGCAATCTGCTCTCAGAGAGAGACAGTATCGTTTCGACAGTAAGTAGAGATTGCTGGTAGGGACAGTCGGCTAATCGGGATTCGTGGCGGTCAGCCAGTGGACCATTTGTGCTGACGGAAAACAAGATCGGTAAGTCAACGGAATTTTTCATCCCCTACAACTTACCCTCGAATTGGTTTGATTTTATATTCGTGTTACTATAGGGAATTTATGCAAGGAATCCTACTTCAAAGTATCCGTGTGGATGAGATACGAAAATACACATTGAATATGTATTGTCACAATTTTGCTGAAATCGTGATTCTTCAGCATGAAATATTGCTTAACAATTACCTTAATGTGCATTGTTTGAATTTTGTTTTGTTTTCTTCGGGTTTTATTTGTGTAAAGATGCAGCCTATAACAGAAGGTTGATCGCCTTTGTGGATTTGATTTTTTTAATATCCAGCTGAATGTATCAGTGTAAATGAAATCATTTAAGTACGCGTGTCTGTTCGCATAGAAACGCTCTCCCGAACGTTCCATGAATTTCGAATACCAGCTGGTTATTAAACGGCGATGGGCATTCAATTTCACGAAATAAAATTAATGGAATGGTTTACAGTGCGCAACTGCGCATCAGCGACGACGCCATGGGACAGACCGCCGACGGGCTGAGCACCGAGGAGCCAAATGCCGACAGCTGCGGCAGCGAGAGACGACTACGAGTGACACGTCGCTGAGGAACAGCCTGCAGTGACCGAGGATAAGGTATTGCAGGCAAGAGGTGCTTCGGAGGATGAGGTATTTCACCTACGGTGTGGTATTCTGGGTGATTTTTGGTGAGTCGTGTAACGATTTGTTATCGATGTGTTTACGCCTAATTTACTCGCATTTACCTATTGTTTTTTCATGGTATTGAAATGAGGTTTTGTTCGCATAGTGCTTTAAGGACTGACTGTATCTATTCACATGTGTTATCTTATGTTGTTGTATGACTGACAACCCATAGCGCTATGTGGTTTGACAGCACAGGCCTGTGCAGACATGGGACATTGTTTACGATGTCTATCGTCTGACGAGACGAGACGCTTAATGCTTACGACTGTTTGGATTATTTGATCGATTTCAAGTGTATTACTGCTGTTTTTTTGGTGTGATTCGACTGCCATATTGAATGAATCGGTGTCTCGTTGTATTTACTTGTTTTGATAATTTGTGTTATTGCCTATTTATTTATAGTCGAATTTATTTATTGGTGTCTTGTATTAACATTTGTACCTATTAGATTATTTTATGACTATGCTATTTCACTATATCATATTGTTGTTTACCAGCGACTTGTTTTCATATTTTGTATGTTTGCATATTGATTTGAAATTGCTATGTGTTAATTTTGGGTTTATTTATTTTATTTCGAGTACTCATATAAGTTGTATATCCATTTTGTGATTGTGCTTAATTAATGAATTATTTTTTAATTCTACGAATCTTTTTAATGTGTTCGTAATTTATTTTTCAGTGATTTAGGGTGAAAAATCTTGATTTCTGTATCATTTAATCCAATGAGTATATGTCATTTCATGTTTTTCGATTATCCTCTTGCAGGAGTTGCATCAATGGAATAGGCCTCGATTATATCGGGGGAAATGCCATATAAAAGAAAGGTTAACGAATGGAATGCTCTACCTCTTGGGTCATTCGGAAACGGGCACAAATTTGAAATCCTCCAGTGACTTGCATCATCAACTAAGAGAGCGTGGTGGAATTCGTACTACTTGAAGACTGGGAAGGAGCTCATCTCTCTGGAAAGTGATTTTTTTCCAATGTTTTATGAATTTCTTTGAAATCATTGAGGTTATGTATTTCTGATAGCTTGCTGTCATTCGTGAAAAACTAAATTGTATTTTAATCATGTTAAATGCTTAATAAAGATTAAAATGTTATCTTCATTAAAGTCATTATTTTAGAATATAGAAATGTCCTTTCACTGACTTAGAGGTTGAAGGTAAAAAGGCTACATTAATTTTTGTTCCATTCATTCACGTTTAATTGCATATTCTGAAACAACATTAAGTGGTTTTTTTGGTTTTACTTGTATAGCTTGCAAATTGACATTACAATGCAGTAGTAAGTAATAGGTCTTACGTTTTATTGAAATGAAATTCACTTTCCATCAAAATATTTTAATGTTTTTCGCAAAATAAATAAACAACTACCTGTGCCCCACATAACATATGCTGATCTATCAGGTCTTAAATGTCTTCATTAAGCATTCAGGCATTTTTTTTAACTTATATTTTTTAATCAAAGTTTTCTCTAAAGACAAAACTGCCAATTTCTGGGTTCTTTCCTCGCACTACAGTAAGTGAATCAAACGATCTGACTCTTAATAGAGCAACATATAATTGTCCATGACTAAAAACAGGCTTAGGTAGGTAAAGGCACTTTATCAAATGTTTGGCCTCTTGACTTAATGATTGTCATTGAAAAAGCCAATCATGCAGATAATTGTTTTCATTTGAAACTGAATGGTAAATTTGTATCTGATGGAATGAGTGAGATTCTCGGAATAAGTACCGTGTCTGAGTTTGCTACACCGATCAATTTTGCTTTGATTATGCGTGTTTGTATCTGAATGACAGTAAGTCTGTCACCAGTCATAGTCCTCTCAAATGCATTAGATTTCTAAGCAACATGATAACGGCTCCTACTTTAAGCTTCAGTTCATGAGGAGGCATTCCGGCTGGAGCTGTACCCACGTAATGTTTACACGGATTTCTTTCAATTAATTTATTAATAATAATGTGATACAATTAATGGTGCAAATGACATCCCCATAGAAAAATATTCCATTAAAGACTTATTTTACTATATTCTTGCATTATTGATACATCTCCCTCTCTCTCCGTATCCCACCTCTCCCCCCTCCCCCTCTTTGTCCCTCCTCTTTCCCCTCTCTCCCTTCCACCTCTAACTTTCCCCCTCTCTCACCCTGTCATCTTTTCCCTTTACCCTCTATTACTACATTCTTCTCTCCTATTTCCTATCTTCCTCTCTCTCTCCTCCCACTACCTATCCCCCTCTCTCCTGCTTCCCCCTCCTCCCCCCTTTCTCCTACCTCCCTTTCACCTCTCTTTTCCCCTCACTCTCTCCCCTCTCTCCTTCGCCCCTCCCTTTCTCGCCCCTCTCCTCTTCCCCTTACCCTCTCTTCATTTAAACGGCTTACCAAAAACGTTCACTTTACGCTAGTAAGCTATATACGATTTTACAACAATAGGACTTCTTTCTTTATAACGATCCAGGTCCGAAGCTCAGATTCCAATAGTTCGAATTTTTGTGAGAATATGAATAAAAGCCTGCACATCGAAAAGTCGAGTTGGTGCAGGCATCCTAAGCCTTTTATAGATACTAGTTGAACCCGCGCTATGTTTGCGCGTTTTTTTATAATTAATTTATCAAAAATTACGTACTGTGTAAAAAAACCCGATCTCAATAATTCACATTTATCTATATTGATGCGTTTTCCATGTTCATATTGGTAAGGTTCGCGTGTTCGAATCTCGTTGAGGGCACGGCTGTGTTTGCGTATTGACAATTTATTATGCGATGTCAGTCCGAAACCTACATTTTAAATTTCAATTTAGAGAGAAAATTATTGCTACGCAGTAACTGATTGCGAACTTTTTCATTTCCCATAAAATAACACGTAAAAATGGAATTCTCGACCTGCAGATTTTCATTCTTTTTGAGATTAAAATAATAAAATATTGACCTACAATTTCGGTTATCAACCATTTTGAATAAAACATTATAAGGTTTCTTATTCTGTTCATCATAATCCGCCTACAGTTCGAAATAGCTCAATTTATACGTTTAATGCATGTAATACTGGAATTCAAGTGGAAAATAAAAGGGTAATTGAAATGGTAAGATCAGTTTATATACATGGGTCAAAAACATACGTATGTCCTTATTCTCATCTAATTTGAATTTTATGCGTCAGACTATTTGCGTTAATAAGCATTGTTGATGTATAATATAATGGTTCTACTTAGAAAAATATATGATACCAGCAATCAAACGATGAAATGAAGATTCACCTTCTTTGAATCGATCGTTAGAAACCCTTCCCATACGCTGTTTACTGAATAATTATCCGTAAATATTTGCCTTTCTATGCATACTCAAATTTGACGTATTCTTTTCAGTAGATAATATTATCGGACCATGCATTCACCTCGTACGATCATATAACTCAATTCAATTTTTTCCTTTAGAGGTTTCTTTAAGTAAAGGGGCACAGACCCTGACTGCTATCCGGTTTAAACGCGTGAGATTGGTGTCAAAAATAGAGCATATCTTTCCAGCTCTGTTTAAGAGCTTGTGTGTTAAGTCTTCTGTCTCTTTTCAACATCCATTCGGGAGAAGAACCCATAAGTCAGTAAGAAATCTGCTTTTTAAGTCATATTAGAGAGGATATTAATGCTACACAGTAATTGATCACGAACATTTATGTTTATAAATTTCTTTGTTTCTTATTATTGAATAATATGACATTTCTTTTTATATATAACAATCAATGCAACCGTTTATTTAGAATATCTACGAAGAGACGAAAACCGTGTAACTTTCAATATGTTCAAAAAATTACGTTCTCACAGGTCACAGGACTAAGTTTTTTCAAGGTATTCACGTAGGTCTTTCGCGTGCTCCTTGAAATGCATTTACCACGTCTATGGTCAAACCATCGCATTTCATATTCCCCATTTCGGATTTTGCTTCCACCCCATTTGTATTTCCCCCTTTTTTTTACTCACCCCCCCTCAAAAATCCCTCTCTCATTCCTCCTTGTCTGACGGCATGACCCTAGAGGGGGGCGGAGTCGATGGTTGCTCGCAGTGGCACCTCATTGAGTAGCAATTCTACGGGAAAGATCGAGCCTTGTGGCCACCAAGCGAAGACGATCGTGTGATTAAATGTGATATCGGCTTAATTATTGTCGCACGGGAGTTTCTAAGTGAATGCTAATGATTTTTGATTCTCCCACATTGCTCTCCATGGAAATCCAATTGTCGTTTGCCAAGGAAAAACATTCTCAGGAGGAAAGGATGAAAAAGCGTTCGTTTGTTAAAAGAGTGGTAACGGGTGCATGTTTAACAGTTAGTCGGCGTTACTCCAAGAGAAAGTGTCGTCTTAATTTGGTGCGTATGCATAATTTAATGTGTCCACGATGGTGCGTATGCGCTCGACAGTAGTACGTGCATCGACACAGCAGCGATGGGCGCACGCCGTCATGGAATCATCAATCCTTCGGACACACCTGTAAAATACGTTGGGTGCAGGTGTTTTCGCCGAGTGCCGTATACTTATGACACAACAAATGGTGAGTTGATAGCTCCCCCATTTCTCTTGTACTCTCGTATCGCCTGAACCAACCTAGGAGAATTATGAAACATTTTAGTTCCTGTAGCATATATGTACTCTGAACCATCCTCTAAAAATTCGCCTCAATCACGCCCTTCAGTCACGGGACGTACACTCACATAAATGCATTGTACTCAAAGGATGTTATTTTAAAGTTGAACATGCGTTGCTAAATGAATAAATCTTACGTGAAGTCAATTACTAATTACCTACCGGATAGTCTTCGAAGGACGGATCAAGTACGATAAATTTATTGCTCTTCTGAAAATGTCTACATAGATATTTGATTCCTCAACATTTCATTCTTGCAGATGTATTGATCCATAAAGAAAGTTAGGCATTCACCGTAAAATAACAACACACACTTACGGTTGGTACCACTGCTTTATAATGATATCAATTGAAAACTTTTTCTCTAAAAAGAATTTTTAAAACATTAGTAATTATCCAAGAAATCCTTTTTTATTGAATCAACTAAGAAATATTCCTTTATATCACCGAGAAAAGTCAATCTAAATTATTTAACATTTCGATCCCAGAAATAGCCTGTGATATGGACCGATAGATGGCGTGTTTTTCTACTGTTGCAGTTCTACCTTGGTCGGAGTAGGACGTCTTTTCTTTCCCTCAGTTCGTTAGACACGATCGCGCCTTCCAGAAAAATCCGGCGGTGCTCTCAAAGGTCAAATCACCACCACCTAATCCCGAATTAGGTAGCTTTCAACTATTCAATTTCTTAGTTTAGTTACGTTTACCTCTAAAAGTTTAAGTCACTATGTGACGATTTGCTAACGTAGGCTTGGAGAACAGTTGCCCTGGATTCATATTTATTTTCATAAATATGTAACCTTATATTTGCATTTTTTCACACCAAGTAACGCATAGAAATGGAAGTGTTCTGCACTCTTCTCTTTTAGCAACACTAACACTGCAGTCGCCTCTGTTTCTATGTGTTTTCATTCAGTTAGAGTTAGGCGCAGAGTTATTAATTACATTTAGAATCAGGTGCATTCTGGTTATTAGCGTAGAATATCTTTACTAATACTAACACACCAGAGTGTACCTGTTTCTAAATTTGCCTCATCAAGGAGTTTTTGAAGTCGTGAATTTTCTTGTTCAATTCTTTAAATTCTGTAGGATGAATCATCGCCTTTCACTGGAGTACGCTTTCCAAGTGTTCGTAATAACAGCGAACGAGGCAAAGATACGACTTCTTCCTAGGGGAAGTCAATACTACGTTTCACTTGGATATGAATTCCGTGTTAGGCCGATGATTCTATCGGTATTAGATTTGAATTTGCAGTTTTACATATTACTACACGGATGCAAAGTGTCCATAGTAGTGTAGTGTAGTGCTTAACCAACTAACCTTGGGCGCTTCGCATCTGTACTTATGTTTTCATTTCTAAATTTTTTAAGTGGTAAATTAAACTTTCAGCCTCTCCGTTAGATTTTTGATTACATAGGTGGGTTTTTCTAAATATATGGGTCCGGGGCAATCTGCTCTCAGAGAGAGACAGTATCGTTTCGACAGTAAGTAGAGATTGCTGGTAGGGACAGTCGGCGAATCGGGATTCGTGGCGGTCAGCCAGTGGACCATTTGTGCTGACGGAAAACAAGATCGGTAAGTCAACGGAATTTTTCATCCCCTACAACTTACCCTCGATTTGGTTTGATTTTATATTCGTGTTACTATAGGGAATTTATGCAAGGAATCCTACTTCAAAGTAGGATGAGATACGAAAATACACATTGAATATGTATTGTCACTATCTTGCTGAAATCGTGATTCTTCAGCATGACATATTGCTTAAATATTATCTCAATGTGCATTGTTTGAATTTTGTTTTGTGTTCTTCGGGTTTTATTTGTGTAAAGATGCAGCCTATAACAGAAGGTTGATCGCCTTTGTGGATTTGATTTTTTAAATATCCTGCTAAATGTATCAGTGTAAATGAAATCATTTAAGTACGCGTGTCTGTTCGCATAGAAACGCCCTCCCGAACTGGTTGTTAAACGACGATGGGCATTCAATTTCACGAAATAAAATTAATGGAATGGTTTACAGTGCGCAACTGCGCATCAGCGACGACGCCATGGGACAGACCGCCGACGGGCTGAGCACCGAGGAGCCAAATGCCGACAGCTGCGGCAGCGAGAGACGACTACGAGTGACACGTCGCTGAGGAACAGCCTGCAGTGACCGAGGATAAGGTATTGCAGGCAAGAGGTGCTTCGGAGGATGAGGTATTTCACCTACGGTGTGGTATTCTGGGTGATTTTTGGTGAGTCGTGTAACGATTTGTTATCGATGTGTTTACGCCTAATTTACTCGCATTTACCTATTGTTTTTTCATGGTATTGAAATGAGGTTTTGTTCGCATAGTGCTTTAAGGACTGACTGTATCTATTCACATGTGTTATCTTATGTTGTTGTATGACTGACAACCCATAGCGCTATGTGGTTTGACAGCACAGGCCTGTGCAGACATGGGACATTGTTTACGATGTCTATCGTCTGACGAGACGAGACGCTTAATGCTTACGACTGTTTGGATTATTTGATCGATTTCAAGTGTATTACTGCTGTTTTTTTGGTGTGATTCGACTGCCATATTGAATGAATCGGTGTCTCGTTGTATTTACTTGTTTTGATAATTTGTGTTATTGCCTATTTATTTATAGTCGAATTTATTTATTGGTGTCTTGTATTAACATTTGTACCTATTAGATTATTTTATGACTATGCTATTTCACTATATCATATTGTTGTTTACCAGCGACTTGTTTTCATATTTTGTATGTTTGCATATTGATTTGAAATTGCTATGTGTTAATTTTGGGTTTATTTATTTTATTTCGAGTACTCATATAAGTTGTATATCCATTTTGTGATTGTGCTTAATTAATGAATTATTTTTTAATTCTACGAATCTTTTTAATGTGTTCGTAATTTATTTTTCAGTGATTTAGGGTGAAAAATCTTGATTTCTGTATCATTTAATCCAATGAGTATATGTCATTTCATGTTTTTCGATTATCCTCTTGCAGGAGTTGCATCAATGGAATAGGCCTCGATTATATCGGGGGAAATGCCATATAAAAGAAAGGTTAACGAATGGAATGCTCTACCTCTTGGGTCATTCGGAAACGGGCACAAATTTGAAATCCTCCAGTGACTTGCATCATCAACTAAGAGAGCGTGGTGGAATTCGTACTACTTGAAGACTGGGAAGGAGCTCATCTCTCTGGAAAGTGATTTTTTTCCAATGTTTTATGAATTTCTTTGAAATCATTGAGGTTATGTATTTCTGATAGCTTGCTGTCATTCGTGAAAAACTAAATTGTATTTTAATCATGTTAAATGCTTAATAAAGATTAAAATGTTATCTTCATTAAAGTCATTATTTTAGAATATAGAAATGTCCTTTCACTGACTTAGAGGTTGAAGGTAAAAAGGCTACATTAATTTTTGTTCCATTCATTCACGTTTAATTGCATATTCTGAAACAACATTAAGTAGTTTTTTTGGGTTTACTTGTATAGCTTGCAAATTGAAATTACAGTGCAGTAGTAAGTAAGTCTTACATTTTATTGAAAATTGTTTCTGTTTCGGTATCATATTCATGTTTAGTTAGAAAATTCCATTTTAGCTTGGCAATTTTTTGTCTAAAGTAAAACATACAACCGGATGTTTGCTGTAGTCTTCATAGACCATCGCATGTTTCTCTTCTTCTAACATTTTTTCAGTTTGCTTCTGTTTCTATGTTTATCAGAAATTTGGTGTTGGGTGAACAGTTAATTAATTACCTTTATAGTATTCAGGGAAATTCTGGTTAATAAACGATTTCTAATAACATTAACATAACCAGAATATACCTGAATCTAATTTTGCCTTATGAGTTTATGAAATCATATATTACATGAAACCAATGTAACTAATATTTTCACAGAAAGGATGTCTGTTTGGATAAAAATGAGAGAATTGCTTAGTACAGTGATGCATGGGATAACTTAGAATTGGTCATTATCGATGCAGTTACTTTAAAGGCTAACTTTGAGACATGCATATCAATGTTCTTTTTAAATTTGAAAAATAGGAAATAAAATGAATTAGGATTAATGATTGCACATTAAAGGATCATTTGTACTGTAAGTGTCGAGCATTTGTTAATTGGCTCGACTTATATATCCTTCTTGTTGTTGTCATGCCAAAGATGACAATGTAAATCTTGAAATACAGCAGCATTAGCTATCACTCATAAGTATATATATATGCATGGATGTCGGCAGGGGGGGCAGTTGCTCCCCCCCCCCCCCCTGGATATGTGTAAAAATCTAAATATTTTATTGGATACTAGCAGAAGTGCCTGTTGAATTTCAACGATTTAGTGAATCTAAAACTTCGACCGTATAACATCTAAACATCGAAAGAATAAAATAATTCATATGTAGTTGCAGGGCCGGTGTATGGGGCAGGGTGGACTCTATCGGCATCTTATTATCTAGAGTCCACTCTACCTGCAGGCAGGGTGGACCGTGCCCAAACAATACCTCAGGTAAAACGTAATCTGCCAGGTAACGTGTACTCTATCACTTTAAATCAATATTTTCACATATATCTACATAAATATTTTGAAGTGTGTGTTTGTTCCGTATAAAGTCATACTTAGCGATAACCTACAGTTTTGCATAAACTATCCTGCTGCTTAAACTAGTCGAATTCGCTATTCTTCACACTGAAATTTGCTGGTTGAAAGGTTGAAATAATTATTTTTGTTTTCCATTTGAATACCATGTGAATGCCTCGAATTCACAGTGCAGGACTTTTTATTAGCTTTTTTGAAGGTGATATAATTAAACTATCTACGTGAAGTGTATACCATCCTATAAATAAATGAGTAAAGTTATTTATCCATGTCAAAGGATTTCGCATTTATTACTAAATCGCTCGAAAATTGTTTAATTTCAGAGTTGCGAAATGAAAATTGATTTTCCTATCTATCTTATTTGAAACGGAATTATTCCAAGGAATTGAACTTGGGATACTTTTTCGAAAATTTAGATTTTTCCCGACCCTGATGGAAATTTGGGAGAAAATAGCATTTGGAAAATCTATCCGTTATATCCGAAGTCCGTTCTATCGAGGTCCGATATACCGATGGTTCACTGTACATTCATTCTCTTTGTAGAAGAATATATGCAACTATTTTAAGTTTAAAATATATTTGTCTCACTTTGGAAATTTCGGTATGATAACATATTTTTGAAGTTTCTTTATTCCCTTCATTTCTGATGGGCTATATACTAGTATAAATATGGATACCGAATCCCAGAAATAATACGATACATTGCTTCATTACTAAACCGGTCCCTAGCTAATTGGATCAAGGAAAGTTAACGACTAAATATGTCTGTTTTTACTTTCTCATATACGAAGTATATTGAGAAAGTATTGTTATCACGAAAAAATTCGACCTCGAGATTTTGACGGAAATATACGTTTTAGGTGTAGCTGAGTCTGAAGAAGTTGTTTTCGCAATTCTTCAATAATACCAAATAGTTCATATTTCTCAAAAAAATGAATATATGGCTAGTTTATTCTAGGCAACTTGAACAATAATTTGATTTTCTCAAAAACGGCTCGAACGATTTTGGAAAAATTTCGTAGTTACTTGAGTATACGTATGCAATAATACTACATATTTCTTTCTTCTCAATGAATGAATATAAGGCTAGTTTATTCTTGAGTAACTTTAACAAAAGTTGGATTTTCTAAAAACCGACTGATACGATCTTCATTTTCTAAAGATTATTATTAATATATTATTAATATATGAGAAAGTTTGTACTATGTATGTTGTACCGATTTTTTCCATTGATTTAAGAGCATGAGTGACACCGGGTACAATTGCTATTTATAAATTAAACTAAAATCTTGAGGTGAAAGTAAAAAAGTTTAAGGATTAAGTTTTTTCCCTTTTCATAAGTACCGTTGAGTTTTTTTATGGGCAAAGGCCCATAAAAAACCCAACTGAGCGTTGCTATTAGCCATCCTCTGTTTCGCCCATCGCTTTCAGATTTATAGCACATCTAGATGTACCAAAACATTTATATCCTCCTGTATCCTATACAGAAGAAGAGTCCATATATGAATCGCTAAATGCAGAAAGGGGACATCTACACTTTTTCAAATTTTTCAGGAGAGACAAAAAACTGAATAACTAAAAATATGGAGCACCTTAGCCTTTCGTTTTTGGAATATATCTTTGTAAAGTCTATCAGATGTAACACATGCCGTAGTAAACACAAAAAAAAATCATAAATGTTTAAAATCATGATTACATGTTGTGCAGATGTCCCCTTTCTACAATTAACTAAATTTAAACTGGATAAATTTGGAGAAATGATTTTATTAATAAACACGAATTATGTAAAATGCTTTATTAATACGAAGTTTAATTACAAAATATGAAAATACTCTACATGCTGAACGTTTGTGATTATTTTGTAAAAAAATTCAAACATGATCAGGAATCATCATTTTCATCGTCTCTTTCAGTAGTAGGCCATGTTGTGATTATTTCATTCCAAAATAATTCTTTGCGCTCTTCATCGATGTATTTCATCATTTTTTTATATCTTCAACTTTGTTTTTCATCAAAGGTTTTTTCCCTGAGTATGCCTTTGATGTGGGCAGCTCCACTGATGGTCCATCTAATTTCCGCAGTTTGAATTTCTGTACTGCTAGTGCCCCAATGTAATTTCTACATTCTACAACCTCTGGTTGAGACGTTTCACATTTAAAATAGTGATATGTTGATATCTGGAAAGTTTGTTTTCCATCTTTGGGAATAGCTTTCCCATACGAGGAGGTACTCAAGCACGTCTTCTTATAGTATGGACTCCACCAGTCATTAAAATTTAAAAATTCCTCATGCCTGATTAGGTAAACAGTAAATTTTGAGGGAATTTTCGACGCCTTCAAGATGAGGTCGACGTATTCTTCTATCATGAAAAGTCTATCCACCCTTCTAAGCTTTCTCTTAATGATTGCGAAATCCCGATCACACGGCATTAAAGAATGACCCCTTATGGGGAAAAACAATTCAACGCACTCCAATTTTTAGGCACGAGTGAGTGCCTATTCTTTTCGCTCCAAGGTCATTCAAGTCGACTTTTCGTAGATCGCTCATATCTCAGAGCGCGTTTATCGGATCAAAACGATATTCATGTCGATCGATAGCTAAAAGAATGTAGTTTCATTGGGTATAAATTTCAATATCAATAAAATAATTTTTGATTGTGAAACAGCGAGTTGAAAAAAAGTTCGATTCTGTAACGCTATGTTTTCGCGAGATTATTCGAGAACCACGAATCGCACACATACGGTATGCACACCGTTTGATAGCACATATCGTGGCATGTATGGTGATAACAGTAGCGGACCGAAAAAAATATTGGGTGTGTCCCAAAAAACCACAAAAATATATCATATTCGGTGTACATGGTCGAGAGATATATCAATCGATCGGGCTCGGTGAGCCGAATCAAAATGTATATAGGTGTTACATATGAAAAATTAATATTTTGGAAGTTATTCGATTTCGAAGAGTTTCAACACCTGCGCGCGCTGCTACGCGGCAGTACCAGTCGGTGCCAGGCACGGCCCTCCCTTCCCCCGCCTACACAGCAATCCCCGCCGTCATGACGGCGGCGGCGGTGGTGGTACTGACGCGTCAGTACCATGCCAGCCACGCGTGCGAGAGGAGTTCCTTCAGATATTCACAATCGTGATCGCCGTGAAAACAAAATACAAAGATGTGAGCGAAATCGTGAGTTGACTCGTGCGGGAGTCCACCGTCATCGCGCCAGACAGCAGCAAAATGCATACGAAACAAAATGTTGAAATCGTTACAAAAGAAGTCTGTCACGGATACCAAGGGATTACCGCACTCGATCTACAGCAAGATCAACACAGCGTACATGTTAACAATGAACATAGATCAACCCGACGGTTTGGTCAACGGAGCGGTGTGTGTACTGAAACACGTTGAGAAGCGTGAAGACGGAACCATCAAACTTCTCTGGCTTCAATTCGATGATCCACGCATCGGACGATTGTTGCGTGTTAGGAGCGCCGATTACATTCAACAGCACAACGTCGATACGTCCCTGGTTCCCATATGTCCTCGCGGCCGATACCGCGTCGAGGGCAACGAGCAAGCGCATATAGCACGGCTTCAGTTTCCACTCATTAACGTGTCTGCTATCACGATCCACAAATGGCAGGGAGCATCGTTTGATCGAGTGTGCGTACAGTACGAAGATCTCATGACACGGCAGTTGGTTTACGTGGGATTGTCAAGAGCCCGTACGCTCGACGGTCTCTATCTATTAGTCAACGATAGGGAACCAAAGAGATTCAAACACTCGACTGACATCGGAAAAGATTTGAGATACACACGGGAGAAAGAGAGCGGACTCAGCGCACCATCCGAGTTGTACGTCCATAGCATTCTCGGTGATCCGGTACACGATCTTCGTACACAATATTCAGGGTCTCGACGCTCAGTTTGCCGATATCTCACAGGATCGTATCGCCCTATCGAGCGACGTGATCTTTCTGTCGGAGGTCAAAAGAAAATATGCAGTAACAGAATTGGAAATCCCGGGATACAGACTATTCACCCAAAACGAACATGCAACCGGAGGCGTAGCATCGTATATTAATAGAGAAACAACAACCGCTACGACAATCTTTTCCATTCTTCGCAACTTCGTCGATATATTTGTACCACCAGCCATCGACTATCACATACAGACGTATTTCCTCGCTCGACCTTCAGTAAAAGATAGTAAACGACGGCTAGCTGTTAACATTGCCAACTGCTATTTAAATTTTGTAGAAGGCGAAGGTTTAACAGACCGTGTGAACCATTTCAAAGAGTTCATAAATTCATTCGCCAACAGTGCTACGTTGAACAACAGCCCACTGATTATAGCTGGTGACTTCAATATAAATTTCAGGACCGCCGCGGGGAGAGAAACTATCGCTTATGCTAATCAGAAGATTGGATTAAAAATGTTAAACCAAGTAGAGTGTTCAACTACCTACGAGAGAATCATTGATGCTAGTTTGCCAAGGGACTACCTCTACTTAAATTCTCATTGTATCCTGCGTATTAGTTTCATCATTTGGCTCTGATAATATAAATTGCTGCCAGCGAACACTTCGAGATTAGTGATAGTTATCAGTAAGCTGACAACATGTGTTTGCTTTGTTTAAAAATATGTATCGCAAAACTTTTGTTTTCTTCACTTGTCCCTGACATCAGCCAACATTCCACGCTCCCCACACATTGGAAACGCACTCGTGCCCCGCGTAGTGTTGCAAACTTGCAACTCTCTCGTGAATTTTTTCAACTCCACTAGGGACATTAAAAACCTCATTAACGCATGATTTTTATTTTGGCCAGCGCAGTTGTCGGCAAAAATAATAACTTTCTTTATGTGCGGTCCCATTTCATATTCAATGTAATGTTTCAAGAGGGTGCATGCTTCATTCGTACCTTTTCCTCCTTCGCCTTCATGGTAGACGTAACAAACTATGTTTCTTTTTCAAATCATGGATTCCGAAAGTGTTAACTGTCAATTTACGGTAATAATAAAGATATTGCACAGGTACGATCGGTAATGAAACATTTGCCATGAAATCAATGGAAACAGCAGCTGTATCTTCATCTTTTTTGTCAGCTGCTGCTTTCATTGCATTGTAGAATTTCAGGCTTCTCCTTTTATGCACAATCATTTCTGCTGCCGCAGCCCTTTTAGCCGTCATTTAAATGCGTGCTCTTAATTTTAATTCCAAGTTCCTCGCAGGTAAAGCACTTGTCTTTTTGTGGACGGCCGAATTTCAAAGTGAAATTTTCCTTAAAGTACTTCCAAAAGGTTTTTGATATGAAACTGTGGTACTTAACCTTAAACATCTCATACATTATTTTAGTGTTAAGTGTGGCATCAAGAAAGCGAATTTCATTCCCAGTGTAATGAGATAATTTTGTAGGATACAGTGATATGTGATCACGAACGGCTGAAAGTATATCTCCAGGAACTGCATTAGCAGAAGTATGCCACAGCCGCGGCTGTGGCATACTCCTGCTAATGCTAATTAGCACCAATGCAGTCACAGTGTACGTAAAATAAATTTTTGTATGTGTGGTAGAGCTCTTTGGAAGCCAAATGAGTCATTAGAGAGGATAAAAACCACAGCTGTGTGATGACAAGAATTCTAAAATTACATGCGTCAAATTCAGTGGAAAATGAGATGAAGTGTGTGGTTCAAATTGTACAGTCTACATGACCCAAATTACTGTTCAACGGGGGCTAATATATGTTTTTCCTGGTATTCATGTCGTATACGGTCTACAGCCGAAATCAACATGCAGTATGCGGTCTACGGGAAATTATATCTCGTTTGACTGTTGCGCCGCAAACTGAGAGGATATAACACTGAAAGGATATATTAACGAGCCTTCGGCTCGCTTTGTTTTAATGGGTAGTTGTCTCCGGGCGCTACCGTGCCCTTCGCCCCGCCAGGAACCAAACTATCCCTCCCCGTTGTCCGGTGATTGGGTTTGTAAATGTCGAGACCAGCCAATCAGTTTCTGTTAATGCAAACAGTTTATAGAAGCTAAATATTATTCAATTAAATACATTATGTTTAAAATATTGGGTTTATTAAATTAAATTTTGACGTATTGTTGGATTTACGACATTTTATTTTAAAAACAACATTAACAGAAACTGATTGGCCGGTCTCGACATTTACAAACTCAATCTCCGGACAATGTGGAGGGTTTCTTTCGTTCCGGGCGAGGCGAAGGGCGCGGCAGCGCCCGGAGACGACTACCCATTAGGACAAAGCGAGCCGAAGGGTCGTCGATATATCCTCTCAATTTGCGGCACAACAGTCAAGAGGATATACTGTTGTAGACCGCATATGACATGAATACCTTTTTCCTTATCTACTGGACCTTTACTTGCAGTTTAAGAATGTTTCGTATCACTGACACTTACTTTCAAAATTGACTTTTGTTCCGCCAGATTCGCATTTCGTACCACTGTGAGCCGGCTCCCTTTGGCTCAAGCGAGCCCTTTGTTAAAATTTTTTGACACTCTGCGATCCGGTTGTGGAGCTAAGCATTCCATATTATCCGGAGGTTAGCGACGCATAACGGTCTGATCAGTGGCGCCCTTTGACCCGGGCAAGCGGGGCCTCTGACCCGGGCTCCGCGCTTTGGCGGTTCGCACATGTCACAAACAAAAAATACCTGTATTAAATAAGAGATAAAATGAAATATGCAGAATCAAATAAAATAATTATATGAACGATATTCACAACCAAGCGTATATTACTGTATCTTGTATGAAACCAGGAATGAAACGTATAACGTCTGAATACACCTACATAATTATTACTGTTATTGCACAAAATAAGCAACCTATGTGTGTAAACATAAGGAGTACTTTCCTGAAGAACGGAGTTATCTTAAGCCAGCGAATCTTCCCGGATTAGGCGGACAGTCCCCGATTTCGATAGTTTGTAAGGCATGGTGAGGAGTCCCATCTGCGATATGGTGGGGCAGGATCCGCAGGAGCGGTCCTGCAATCAGGCTGCCAGCAGCGCTATAAGCCTGTCAGGTTAGGCATGTTAACAGGTGGATGATTTCAGGTTTTGCGGAGGCTCACCAGGACGGTTACCCCCGCAGCCGTTTAGAAGGTGGATGGAAGTGTGGTCCGAGTGATGCGATGGGTCGTTTATGGCGGTCCCATGGCATCACCCGGATATTGGAAAGGCGACTGATTAATCTGTGCCGAGAGATGGGGCACTTCCGAAAGAAGGCACGGGCTCTGGCTTTAAGGACCTCTGGGAGAGGGAGCACCCCAGAAGCCGAGTGTAGTTCGGTCGTACGAACGAAATGGAGCTTCGTCACTCTGAGGAGGAGTCTCAGCGCAGAGGTCTGGACAGTCGAGATCTGGCTAATGTGGCTAGGTGCTGCACCTGACCACACCGGCGAGGCATATAGTAGAATAGGCAGTACGCAGGACTTGTAGATCCTCACCCTGGTCTCCAAAGAGACTTCTCTGGAGCACAGGATGGGAGCCAGCCTGCGTACTGCTAGGGACCCACGAGATTTTAGGGCCTTTAGGTGGGGTGCCCAGGTGAGACCCGTGTCGAGGGTAACTCCGAGGTACACCGCCTGAGGAGACCAGGGAATGGCGTGGCCTCCCACTGTAATGTCCGCCGGTGGGGGACGGTGATGACCCTTACGGAACAGCACCGTTACCGTCTTGGTGGCATTGACGGCAATCCTCCATTTGGAGTACCACTCATGGATGGTATCGAGAGCGCGCTGGAGGTACTTAATGGACTGAGCCACATTAGCCGATCTTGCCAACACAGCAGCATCATCAGCAAAAAGGCCAACGGCTATGTTTGGGTCCGGGTTCCGAGGGAAGTCGTGGATGTAGATGTTGAACAGGGTCGGTCCGAGGACCGAGCCCTGTGGGACCCCGGCGTTTATGGAGTGTGTTGCCGAGCGCTCACCGCCCCAGCAGACCCAGAATCGCCTACCCTCCAAGTAGGAGCGGATCAGGGCTATTAGGGGTCTCGGAACCTGGACCCATAGTAGCTTGGCCAGTAGGGCTTGGTGCCAGACCCTATCAAATGCTTTGCTGATGTCCAGGAATGCTGCTGCCGTCTTGCGCTGGGTATTAAACCCCTCAGTGACGAAGCTCGTCATCCGCACGAGCTGCTGAGTGGTGGAGTGGTTGCGGCGGAAGCCGAACTGTTCCCCAGGGAGGACGTTACCGGCTGTCAGGTGCTCCTGGAGCACTGGCAGCAAGAGGCGCTCAAAGACTTTCCCGAAGACGTTGAGGAGTGAAATCGGGCGAAAATTCTCAACAGCATCCGTCGGCTTGTTAGCCTTCGCAATGCCTACTATCTTCGCCCTCTTCCACTCCTCAGGAAAGTACCCAAGCTTCAGACAGCCGTTGTAGAGGGCAGTCAGGTAGTCTACTGCCGCCACCGGCAGTTGCCGGACTACAAAGTTGCTGATACCGTCGTCCCCTGGGGATCGGCGGGGGGAAAGCCACCGCATAACTTCCACCACGTCCCTCGCTCGGATGGCCGGGAGGGCCTGCAGGGAAGGAGGCACGCTGTGGGAAAGTTCAAAAGACGCCGAAAGGATTGACCTCTCAGAGGCAGCGGAAGCCGGGTTTGGGGGGTTTGGGTGGAAGGCCCCCTCCAAGTGCCTGGCGTAGGCCTCAGCCTTCTCCCGGGCCGTGATGGCCAGCCCGGAAGTGGTCTTGATGGGCATGTCCCGGCGCTGCGCTGACCGCAGCGACCGACAGACATGCCACATGGGTTTGTCGCGCATGGAGGCCTCAGAGAGGTATTCCTCCCAGGCATCTGATTTTATCTCCTGGATGGCAGTCCGGACTTCCCTATTCAGGTGGTCCAGCTGCCCACGGAGGTCTGGCGTCCGGTGCCGCTGCCAGAGGCGCCGAACCTTGTTCCGGTGGGAGACAAGGCGGCGCACCGGTTCAGGGAGCCGACGAGAGAGTATCCTGGGCGCCTGTTTCCAGGGGATGTTAGTGTCCATGGCCCTGCCGATGGTGGAGTTGAGGGTGGAGACCATATGGTTGGCCTCCTCCCGGGAGGCTGGTTCCCGCGGCTCGACCGGTAGGGCAGAGGCGATATCTAGACGAAGATTTCCCCAGCGTGCCTTGGCAAAGTCCCTGCGGGGCAGGGGAGGAAGACGAACGGGAAGATTCCCATAGTGGAGTAGGAGAGGAAGATGGTCGGAGGAGAGCTCGTTTAGCACCGTCACGTTGAGTGACGCCCGGACAGCATTTGCTAAGACGATGTCCAGGACGTCGTTAGATGGAAGGAATGTAGGAGAGGTGGGAGCCAGGACCGTGAGGTCCTCCGCGAGCGCAAGGTCCCGTAGAAGATGTCCCCTCCTGTTACAGACGGCGGAGTTCCAGTCTGTGTGCTTGGCGTTAAAGTCTCCAAGCACAACAGTCGGGATATCGTCGGTAGGGAAGAGGACCCGGATATCCTCATCCTCAAACCTGCGCCCAGGTGGATAATAGGCGGCAATGACGCGTAATTTGCCTCCGACCATGGTGACATCAATCGCGACCGCCTCCAAGACAGTTAGTCTGGGTAGGGGGTAGAGGTGGTGTTTCACGGAGGAGTGAACGAGTAGTGCGACCCCCCCGCCAGGTCGCATCCCCTGTCTACCCGATGCACCACCCAGTTGAGGACGCGTAAGGTAGCTGGTGGCGAGAGGTTGGTTTCGCAGACGGCCGCGATGGAGGCACCCATGTCATGCAGGAGTGGAATGAGCTCATCGACCCGATTTCGCAGGCCGTTCGCGTTCCACCCTACAATGGCTAAGCATCCTCTCCTACGACGAGGCTCCATTGGGAATTTTCGCCGCAGCAAGTTCCTCCAGCAGGGAGAGAAGCAAAAGCCCCTGCTGGTTGGTGACGTGGCGCCGGAGGACGCGCGCAATGGAAGAGATGGTGCTCCATAGCTCGCGATCCTCAGCAGAAGCGTCGGCAGAAGAAATAGCCGAAGCTGTGGATGTAGAAGGAAGGGGAAGGGCAACAGTTAACCCTTCCGAAGGGGAAGAGGCAGGAGTCACCGGGCAGACTCCCTCCCCTCCACGAGCAGCTGCATCAGGAGCGGTGGAGGCAGGGGTTTTGGGTTTCCCCTTGCGACGAGAGGAGGACGCGTCTGGAGGTGCCGGGATAGCGGGCTCTGCCCTTTGCAGAAGCACCGGATCAACAGGGGGAACCGAAGGAGAAGAAAAGGAAGAAGAAGAAGAAGGCTTTCCCTGCACGGCACCCGAGAATGACAATGTTCCCCGGACGGTTGTCGATGGGCGGGAAGAAGAGGCGGTAGGGACAACGTCCCGCGCCTTCTGCGAGGAGCGTTGCGCCGCCTCATTTTGCCGACTGGCAGCAAGGGACCTCTCCATTGCCTTGAGGTAGGCAGGGCACTGCCGAAAGGTGGCTGGATGACCCCCATTGCAATTGCAGCATTTCCTGGGGGCCGATGCAGGTGCCGTGCAGAAACGGGAGCGGTGTGCCCCAGCACATTTATAGCACCGGGGCTGCATTTTGCAGCCGGTGGCAGTGTGCCCGAATCTCTGGCAGTTGTAGCATACCAGAGGCGCCACCGCTCTCTTGAAATAGGTCATCTCGACCCGACAGTGGGAGAGATGGGTGACCTTATGAAGAGGGGGGAGGCCCGGTGCCTTATCGACAGTGGCGATAAAGCGTCGAGTGGGAGTCATCCTCTGCCCTGCCTCTTCAGAGTGGACGAACTGCCTGACAGAAAGCACAGTGAAGCCGAGAACGGCCAAACCCGAAGCGACCCTGTCCGTGGACATATTGGCGGACAGCCCCTTGATAAGGATGGTGGCAGTCCGGGAATGGTCCAGAGGGCGAGAGAAGAATTGGAGATCCGCCTTCTCCAATAGCTCAACAAGCTTTCGCAATGCCTCAGGGGATGGGACAAAGATCTGGGTGGAGACATCCCGGATGTTGAGCTCGAACTACGGACTCAATGACTCCTCAAGGAGGTCGATGAGCCCAGAGTGATCAGAGATCCCATACACCGTGACCGGCTTGGGCTTGGGCCCCGTAGCAGCAGGCGGCGCAGAAACACCACCAGGGCAGGGAGCCGCTGGTTTGGCTTTAGAGCCCCTCTTGCGCTTCACCTCCTGGAAGGGCTCCTCGGAAGCAGTCAAGGCCTCCTGGGTATCAGGCACCAGGGGCAGTAGAGGAGCAGCGGAATCCTCCTCGGAAGCAGGGAGTTTCCGTTTAAGGGAGGAGCAAGAGTTTTCCGACTCCATCTCCTCAACAGCAGAGGAGACTGGAGCAGAAGAAGGAGCAGAGGAAGAGGAAGCAGAAGAAGAAGATGCACCAGCCGGAGAAGGCAGAGGGACGGAAACAACGACCGGAGCAGCCACGGGCGTTGCAGGAATTGCCCCCCGCTTGGAAGCAGGAGAAGGTGGTCGAGACTTCTTCCCCTTCTTCTTTTTGCCCGAGATTGAACCAGAAGAGGAAGAGGGGACAGATGGTTTCTCCCGTGTGGCCCCTGCAGGGGAAACACCCGGGGTGGAAGCAGGCGCTGAGGCCGTAACAGCAGCAGGTTGCGAACGTATCGACCCATGAGCCGACACGGGCGTCACTGATACAATATCAGTAGAGGGCGGAGTGAGTGGCGCAAGAGAGAGAGAGGAAGAGGAGATTGCACCGGAGCAGTAGCTGTTTGGGCCGGCGAGCCAAGCATGACCCGAAGCTGCTCCTTGGTCATCCGGACAACCTGCCCCTCAGGATTTTTAAAGGAGATGAGCCCGTCACAAGACGAGCTCCTACGCCGCTGGTCTTCCCGGAGAAGAAGCCTGGGAGAAATGAATCCCCGTTCCCCAGACATGACGAGGCGAAGGAGGCGGAGAGTCTCTCCTTACAAGGAGGAGTGGAGGGGCCCTTGATGGGCAGTGGCAAGACCCGGGGATCCCAGGGGAGAGTAGCCCTTAACAGGGCGAACCCAAAGGGGAGAGGGAGGGGCCAGCGGCCCCCGACAGTAAAGACGGGTTGAGAAGAGAAGGCCCCAGCGGCCCACGGAAGAAAAAGGTCCGCAAGGACCGAGAGCAGTAGGGGTGAGAAGAAGGAACTTGGTTAGCCTTCCCCCGCTACGCAGAACCGGTTTAGTATAGTGACGAAGAATCGTCAAATGGAGTAGGAGAACCGATGGCTGATATGATATCCACCAAGGCACCAAGGTTCTCATGCTCTCAGCGAGCTCAGGAGTCCCGGAAAATGTTTCGCATTCGTACAATTTGTTCCGCTTGCCCCGAATTTTCACAAATAATCACACTTGAAAATTGAGCGAATCGCTAAGCGCTCTTATATTTATCGCCCTCGCTCCATGTTAGCCGTCATTCATCGGTTCAAATTACAATGTATACTGTTGATTTAATACACTGTCGCGTAGGATGAATTTCATACATTGCCACATAGAAAATGTGACGTAATTGCTGATGCTATCAGTCAGTCGCATTCGAAAACTTTTAGTGTCGATATCGTAGACAAGTAAAATATTTCGATATTCCTATCTGACGTAAATACCAAAATATCGTTGCTGAATTTAATGTTTTTCTTTTGATATCTCGAGTGCGTTCTACGTCTATAATACGGGAATATATATATATATATAATATAATAATATCTATAATACGGGAATATACATATATAATATAATAATATCAATAATATGGGAATATACAATTAATAATAATAATATCTATAATACAGGAATATACATATCTAAAAATAAGAAATATTTTATAAATTTAATTTTTAGTGCGCGAATTACACCTCGATAATTTTAGATTGTTAAGGGACCCCGCAAATGTTGATCGTCCCGGGCCCCGCAACCCCCTAGGGTCGGCCCAGGGTCTGATAATAATGGGATGCCAAAACTTTAAGGGCGCTTTATACATTGTGTTACTCAGCAATTTATTATCTGAAAGACGCCAAACAACTGTACATGGAATGTGCTTATTCCAAGTTACCACCCTTCATATATTAGTCATTAATAATATTTCACCATTTAAAATAAGAAATTAATTGTTTTTAAAATATTATCTTGTATTTTATCGAAATCCCTTCTCATTCCCGCAAAGATCAGGTAACGCGATCTCAATGCAGCAAAAAAGGCAGATGCTGGATGGAATGCTTGACGATAATAGCGACCCGGTTGTCACCCCTGGTCCGGGCCGATTTCAGTTAAAAAATATGTGTAAGCGAGGTAAAAATATGCTGCCCCTCTGGATATCAAAGGCATGAAATAATATTAATGATATAATAAAAAAAGAAAATAAACTTACACCTTGAACCGACCCTGAATGTATATGAAATATCATGGAGTGAAATATAATTTTTTCGCGATGTTTTCAAGTTCTGTGCAATAAACCATCAAAAAATGAAACTGTAAAAATCCGAAATATTGATTTTGCCGCCCCTCTAAAGTGGCGCCTGTTAGCGACCGCTTACGTCGCTTACGCCTGAAACCGGTCCCGCCCCTGGTTATATGGTGATTCACTGCTTAAGCCTGATAAAGGTGCCTGTTAATACAGTAGTTATCAATGTGAACATCCGAACAAAAAAAAGCGTCGAACAAAGCCGGAAGCTGACTGATGAAAAATGCAACATACACCTCTAATCAGAGAGATGCTGCCAATCAAATAACGACACGTTCCCTCATGAAAGAGAAACAGTAGAGTAATTAAGTTAGTAATAATTTTTTATTGATGCATTTTAATTTTCTATCAGCTTTTATGAAGGAATATTGTCATTCTTATTATATTTTATAATTATATATTTCGCGCTGTTCCGGACCCAAATGTTTTTCGAATTAGACAAACAACCAAAAAACTATTTCTTCTTTTACTTTGAAAGTTTTTCGATCGCTGACCTCAGCTAAAAGGCCTTGTTGACCCTGTGTAGTTATTGAACAAGAGAGCGGGGAAAAACTTCGCGTCTCATCCTCCGTATTTCCGTGTTTCCTTCCACCCTCCTCCTTTCCTCTCCCCCTTTTTCGCTCCACCCCTCATACCTCCGACCTCCTCTTCCCTGAAGGCATAGCATTGAAAGTGAGTGAATTCGTTGGTTGAACACATTAGTTCCACGCGTATGTACTACAAGCAAAGAAAACGGTTGGTTTTCTATAGGAAGGATTTAGCGTTATGGATAAGAAACGAAGAGGATAGTGTCATGTCATGTCCTATTGGATTATCTGCTAATCGCACGATTTTCTTCGTTAATTGCAATGATAATTTGATCCCTCCACATTGCTCTCCATATTGATCCACAATAATTAAACCGTTGACGAACGAACCGAGAGCGACTAGTTTATCCATAGTCGTTTTAAGAGGAATAATATTCTTACGAAGAGATGATGGAAAAGCGAGCGTTTTCTAAAGAAGTGATTTCTGGTGCGTGATTAACAGATAGTCGGAACATACACAAAGGCAAATTATCGCAGTTATTTGTCAGCGTGTGTTTTGTCCGAGTCTGCATCGACCTAAGGAGTGTGCAACAGTGCAGCGGTGATGGGCGCACGACACCCACTGCCTTGTGAATCCATCTCTGTCAGGACACCCCTGTGAATACGGTAAGTGAGGGTGCTTTCGCATACTGTACACCAAACGGTGAGTTTGTAGCTTTCTCAATTCTGTATTCTATCGTATCGCCAGCACCTACCAAGCAGACGTAAGAACATCCACTCGTCTGCATCCCGCGCTGCATGAAAATCTTACAGTGTTACCCGAGGCCGTTATTTCTCGGGTCTCCTTAAAGCGAATGGTAATTGCTATCCAATATCTCGGGTAAATGCCAAGGCGCAATAGAGAGAATTTATTCCGGATTCTGACGACTCGGATAATTCATTCAGATAAGCGTAATTCATTTCTTTCGATTAAAATAATGCTGGCGGAATGCGATATTTAATACATGGAAGCAGAAATGATTGGGGAGTGAAAAGGAGGAGTTGGAGAAGTAGAGGAGGTGAGAGGTATATGGAGGAGGGTGGATAGTCTTTATAGGGGTGAGAATGCGACTAATAACACTCTTCCTCCATCAACTTATATAAGAATCCTTTAGCTAGGAGGAGTTGGAAGGGGTTGAAAGTAAATTACCCACCTTGACATTCACACCGTTGACACTCCCATTTAGCTGACTCTGATTTCAAGTGTTCAAACCCATTCAAAGCTTGGTACGAGTAAGCATGCCTTAACGATGCCAAAGATTGGGTTAGATGGTTCTGTGTTTATATGAGCACCGACAATATTAACGTAACTTCTACCTCGAGACTTATCGTATTCTAGCCCATGGGCGTTGGCAGGGGGGGAAAGGGGGGGGGAGGGGCAGTTGCCCCATCAGAAAATATGTAAAAACCTAAATATTATATTAGATACTAGCGGAAGTGCCCGTTGTATTTCACGGATGTAATGAACCTAAAACTTCGACCGTATAACATTAAACATTGATAGAAAAAAAGAATACATATGTAGTTGTAACCTCACGGCCGCCCGTGTGCAAGTCTCTCATTCGCCGCCCCTGTGCAAGTCTCCCATTACCGCCATTTTTAGGTGTTCTTTACAAAAATAAAAAAACGCCTCATGGTTTGATAAATTTCCGTAGCAAATAAATATGAAAGAATATACGGCATATTATAATATAATCCGCATTAATGTTAAAAATACTGTACGTGTCTGACGATAAATGGACCGGCCCCGTTGTTTGACCACCCGTGTGCATTCACAGTCGCATACATGGACGGTGCACTCCCGGTTGTATCCGTCGAATAAAGCAAAACCGAAGAAAATCGGTCCATAATTAGGTATTTCGATGAATGAAGAAAAAAAACTTGCACTCTGAAAAACCGAAAATTACGTGTAAAGTTATTGGGAAATAATTATTGAATTAAGCACCTTTTCCCCCCAAATTTTTTCTCGTCATATATCTTACGTTACTCGAAGGGTAAAATTATATACCTATGCGAAGTTTTGACGAAACCTTCAACGTTGTGGATATCGACAACGGACAAAAAAATACGGAATTTCATTTTATGTACATAGATCATATCACTTTCGCGTAATCCAACTTCATTTCGGTGTAATTATGCCTTTCTGAAATGTTCACTTTTGTGTCTTGTAAGCAAGAACACCTGACCATTCACTAAGTTAGGATGTAAGAAAGAATCGTACCAAATTTGGAGAAGATTAGTGAAGTAATGGCAATACCTGAAACATCATCAGGAAAGAACCCAACCCAGCCACGAATGGGCAATGTCGAAATGTACCAATTAAAACTTGGCATAAAATTAAATTGAAATTAATTACAATTTAAAATTAAATTTGTCAACACAGAAAGTACGGCCAGAAATTAGAGGCATGCTGGGCCCCCTGAGCGAATGCATGTCACTCTCTCGATCCCAGCTACACTAATGAACGGTGAAACAACGCATCACACACTGTACTATACCACCATTAGCAGACAGCACACAAATTCGCCAGTTTAGATTGCATTATTGGATTAAACCGTAACAGTTTTCATCGCCGGAGATGAATCGAAAAGTTATTTTGGGGGCCCCTCAGCCGCACGGGACCCTACTTCTGCACCTACTGCACATACCTGTAAATCCTTCGCCGCGGGCGGGGGGAGTTGAGGAAGGAGGAGAGCAAACGCATGTCCCGCCGCATTTCTGTAATGTTAAAAGAGGTCTAGAAGTCTATCGATGTATAAAATGTATAGTACATACGCTTTACACTCGTTTAACAAAGCTTCGGTAAAAACAAACAGCTATTATAGGAATTGACGGGTAAAATCGCGAAGGTATTCGGATAAGATAAGGAACAATTTCGAGACTTGTTTTTCTCCTAACCAGAAGGGAAAGGGGCGCCAGTTGTGACGTATCGGGCAGAGCACGGGCGACTGGTGGTCGAAGGACTTTATTCAGACTGTCCCGTCGAATGGAAACTTTTCGTTTTCAAATGGATGCTTTTTAAAAGGGAATAATGGGCAACAGGATGAGCAATGTAGACGTATTATGTTCTATTCTATTCAAATGAGTACTTTGGGCTTTTATGTATGTACGAATTCATCAGTTCTCGCGATGCATAATTTTTCTCCTCTCTAATTTTATCACTTCATGTTTAATTATATAAAGCACTCAATGCAGCATACGCATAAAGCTTGATAAATGCTGTAAATTTTGTAATGTTTAATTTATGAAAATAAAAAATATAGAAAGGATACTGATATCGAAGCTTAATCAATGCACAAAAATATTTAAAAAATTAAAAATGGAATTACGAGAAAGGAAAAAAGAAGACTTATTCGATCACTCTCGCTCGTGAGAAAATGCTCTTGCACTTCGTAAACACCTGCGAGTCGGGATAATTTCCATTGAAGCGGAATGGAATGCAGATCCCTACTCCTTATCACTGGTCATAGTGATAAAGGGCGCAAAGGCAGGCACGCCCAAATTTTCAGGTAGGCAATAGAAAGAAAATCCCCTTCTCTAACTCCTCGCCACGGAAAATACACTTTTGATCGTTTGACCGTTTAACGCGGCGTTAAAAATTTTTTATTTCCATAAACTTTCTAATTTAATACTATAATAGCCCAGGTCTGTTGGTTGGTTGGTCACGCTTTCACGATGGCCGATATAGAGCGTTTTAACAAACTTCCCGAATAGATAGAAGATTGAAATTTGGCAAGGATGCTTGATTAACATATTTTAACGTAATGACGAAAATAAATCTCCAAATAAGTCCTGGGTTCGACTAAAGGAAGACATTTCCATTTTCCGGAAGGTAACATGTAAAATCAATTTTTTGGCCTGCAGACTTTTATTGTTTTGGAAATTAAAATTAGAAGGAATTAACCTCCGATCTTCGGATCTGAACCATTTTGAAGAAAAAATTACAAAGCCTCTTATTCTTTTTATCTTTTGCCGCATACAATTCAAAATCGCTCAAGTTCTACGTTTAATTCACATATTTTGTGGAAATATTGCCATTTTAACGTAATGTTGCCTTGGCTACTAATTATATTGTTGGACCTCAAAATCCTATTGTTGTATCAATCCTTATGGGTCTATAAGCGTGCTCTGTATGCTTTTAATACGAGAGAGAGGGGGGAGAGAGAGGTAGAGGGGGGAGCGATAGGGAGCAGGAGAGAGGGAAGTAGAGGGGGGAAGGGGGAGAAGAGAGAGGGGGAGTGGAAGAAATGAGGAGGGGGAAGGAGATAGAGGGTGGGAGATGGAGAGAGGGTGTTAACGGGGGGGGGGGGAAGGGAGGGAAAGAGAGGCAACTATTTTAAGTTTAACTAAAGATAGCCTGTCAACAACAGAATATTCACTAGATATGTTGTATATGACAAAATATTTCATATGTGAAAGTGGGATATTATTTATTTTAAATGAAAATTATAATAATCTATCTATCTATCTATAATCCCTCCGTTGATATTTCAACCGGCATTACACTTGTTAAACTTATATTCAGCTTAGTTGGCCAGAATATTCTCTTTCAGGTAATTGTCTTTTAGAAGAAATCGGTTCCTCATAGGATATTCGCCACGTTCTGAACTTTAATATTCTTGTTACGTAGCGATCTGGGCTCTATTACGGAATCTACCCATGATTTTTAATTAATAAAATTATGTAATATTTAATTAAAGTTAATTATTGATAATCAAAAATAATTTCGATTGATTTTCACCTCGAATAACCAGAAAATAACTTAAGCAAATTCCTATTTAGACTGCCTTTTTGGCGCGTAGTAGTAATCGCACCTATTGCAGTCTAGTATTCAGGGGCGGATCCAGAAACTTCTCAAAGGAGGGGGGGTGATAGCCCCTCCACCTATCAAATCCGCCCCAGGCACCGGCCCTATATTATGAAAATCCCTACACCTCTCAGAATATTTCTTTCCCTTCCTATAAAGACCTGATCTGCGGCATATAATTCAGGAATTCTGCGCGGAATGAATTTAAGAAAGAACCCAGAGGAGTACAACGGGATTATCCAAGGAGGGGCGGTCGCCCCCTCTCCTCCGCCCCTCCTCCCGTGGATCCGCCACTGCTTCTATTACACATAAGTTGGCAATCCATCGTATAGAATGTACGTTTCATTGCATACAGCAGTTATTGCACATTTGCAAATTCGATGAGCTGTTAAATATGATGACAGCACGGTATCACAAGCAATATCTCCGCAAATGCCGTTAAATTATATTTTAAAGACATTCATGGAAATCAACAAATTGCATTCACACTTCTCACGTTAATAAAAAGATTATTGTCATGTCTTCTACCGAGATGCAGAGTTGATGGATGAAATTTGCATGAGATGCACTTTCGTGGTCGTTGTTGATTTACTCAGCGTAAGTGGCCTTTGTTAACAGCATAGTTGCTGTCAATCTTAATAATTGTGATGAATTAATCCTTACGCTTTGACATATAATCGAATTACCCTATGCCCCTGCGCTTCGATATTCCAGTTTAACCCACAGCCCCGAAAAAAACTTTCTCCTATTATTGCTGCTCAACAACACACACCAACCCCTGAATGCTCTTCAGTTTGTAAACATGGACACTATTTGTCCCATGTAAATATTTCGTTGAAAATTTTCGTATTCTTGTAATTATATTAGCATTCATTTTAGAAGATTTGAAGTCAGTTATTTAATTTAACTCGCATTGTTCTCATTTTTATTATATTTAATATGTCTAATAGATGCTTAAACACTTTTTTGTTATAAAAGAGTTGTAAAAGTATTAATATTATTATGGTTTTGCAATATAATCATGGCTTTATTATAAATTATTCTAAATGTGGATTGTGAACATTGCTTTGATGTATTTCCACTATGTAAAAATAAAAACACCTACCAGACGAAGTTTAATATTACCTGGAAGGTTGTCGCGGTTCGGATATTAATTCCGCAACGAAAGGGTTAAATAGAATGGTGTGTAACAAAATTAAAATCGGCTGATTATTTTACAATATGTTTTATACATAAATAAATAGAACGCGAGAAATTGGTAATATTAAGCAATTTCGAGAATTACCTTTCTCCGTATTTATAGTTTCGGTAGAGTTAGTTCTGTTGGTTTGGCGTTTTACATTGATATGCTGAGTTTTTAAGCAGGTATGTAATTAATGCTGGTATTATATCGATAAATGAAACCACAAAAATAATCTCATATGTAAGAATTCTCAGGGATAACGTTTACTTTAGAGCTCACTATTCCCTATGTCATATCGCACTTCAATTTCGACATTTTCTGTCACGTAAAATAGATGTCACTTTGTCGTTTTAAGAAATTGTTGTTTATTTAAACAACATTAATATTGTTGTTATAGAATATTATTTTTAAATAAAGAAAGCAAGCATATTATTACAAATTTATATTAAAAATCATTTTGTATAATAACTTTACTGTATTTAATGTCATTAAAAATTAATTTCAACTCTACTATTAGACAAATGACTATCGCGCTGAGCTGCCATTCCTAGACCGGAACGTAGGTTTTTCATTCAACGCCCGATGTTCGACGAGTCCACTTCGGAGTGTCCGAGTTAACACTTCGAAGGTCAGTAACTTTCTTGCATTGCGATGGTGTTAGTGTAAAATTCACTGCATTTCTTTAAATGTTCCCCTAACCATCATGTCTAAGTATATTCGAAATTGTCGCGTAATTGAAACCACGACCATTTATTCTCGATTTTTGTAACTTTACATATATTTCAGTGAGTGAATTTTATCGTAACGTACGCCGACCAAAATCCTGTCTTCCCTTTTCGTTTTCAAGCTTCGCAACTTAGCCTCCGCGATTTCTAGCCGACATTAAGACTAAATATGGAAGTTATTTAAATTCCAGTGATGTATAGAAATGATGCCTTCTGAATTTAGGCCTTTCTACGTATCATCTCGGGCGCGATGTTAATAGGCATAGTTTATCGTTGTGTCGTTATATTGTAACCCCCTTTCCAGAAAGTGATTATTCACTCTGAATCTTTTCAGACTTTAAATTGAAAAAGTGTTTTTCCGATTTTCTCTACATGAGTGGCAGTTGAGGACCTTTTAATATGAATACCATTTGTACAAGAATTCTCACTAGTTTTCATCCATCATGTATTAATATATATGGGGATTAGTTTAAGTTTGTGTGTGTTTACTTTTTGTATACGATTTCCGTTCGTTATTTGATATTTTAAGTACGCAACTACCGTTGACCAAACAGCTTCTTACACCACATATGTATCTATGCTTATTTTACGTGTTCATTTACTGTTCGTCGATTTCCTTTTTTAGCCCCATTCTATATGTAAGATTGTGCTTATTATACGCTGAGATAGCGATGGGGATTGAGAGGGGGAATAGGAAACCGTCTTAAATTTAATTTATTCATGTATAACCGTCATTCTTGAAGGCCAAATTACACTAGCCTTTCTTATATCGTTGTGTCTCTATTAATTTCAGGGGCTCCTACGCACTCGTCAAGAAGAGGACTCTCCAAAACAAGGCTAAACTTCCCCAACTCCACCCTACCTATATTTTACCCATTTCCCTTTTCTCCTTACTATTTTTAGTCCTATGGTATTATTACACTTGTGCATTTGTCGTTTTTTATTAACTTTATTTGCTTATGTATACACTGAAATTCCATTTTTTACAACCATCGCATTACATATATGCATTTCTCGATATTTCTTATTTCCTATGCTTACGTATACAATTCGATCTATTTTTCTATGGCATCCCACGTACCCATTACATTTTAAGGTGTTTACACAATACAAATGCCCGGCCGTGGCATACAGAGAGCTCTCTAAAACGTCCCCTTCCCCTGGAGGTCGACCTCACTGGCCAGTCACACAAAATCCCTAACGACGACTCACACTTCGATGCGAATATACACGTACATGGTCGATGTTCTATGCGGTTGATACACTTGCGAATATTCTCTATTGTATTTTTTTGCCTTTATATATGTACCATTAACCTCTTTCCTCCTCAATAGCGTTGAGAGGTGCTGCAAATTTCTTTTTTAGGTAAAGAAGACGAGGACTCGCAGACAACTACACTCATCAGTAAGTCTGTTTCGATGTTATTTGGTCCGTATTGGGTTATTTTCTCTTTTTAATTGCTATCTCTTTTTCCAGAGCCATTTTCCATGACAGGGTGCCAACATCTGTGCAGTGGGACCAAAGGGCAACGCGGCACAGGACACACTGCTGAGGAACAAGACGACGGGGATGCAGTCGCCCGCCAGTTACTGCGCCGTGCTGGAATGGATAACAGGTGTTCCGTAGGTTGAGGTATACGATGTACGGTGTTAAATTCTAGGTTATATTTTACGATTTTTATTATTTATGCTTAATTTAATCGCATTTCTATCTGAAATAGTATTGTCCTTTTGATGCTACTGACTGACTACCCATAGCGCTATGTGGTTTGACCGCACAGGCCTGTGCAGACCTGACTTTCATATTGACGTCCGATGATGGCATTGCGTGACGAGACGTTTGTTGCTCAGGACTGATTGTACTGTTTGATCGATTTCGAGTGTCTTAGTGTTGTTTGTCTAATGTGTTTCTATGACATTGTTGACTGAATTGGTGTTTTTTGTATTTTATGTGTTTGCGTTGACAAGTTGCATTTCTGACGAATTTTTATATATAGAAATTTATTTGTCTGTGTCTCGTATTGATGTGATATGTTTTATGCCTATGCTGACTGTTTTATTTGGACTGGCATGTTTAATTACTGACTTTTCTAATGTATTTAATTTTTGTGTGAAATTAGTTCAGATTTACATGCATTGTGTGAAAGTGCCTAATGCATAATTCATTTATTACTTTCTCCACTCATTTTACTGTTATGGCTTTTTTTCCGAGATGTAGGAGGAAAATGTTTCATTTCTTTTCCATATATGCAATTCTAAATTTTTTATTATCGTTTTGCAGGGTGCTCGTGAATGGAATAGGCCTCGATCATATCGGGGGAAACGCCATTTAAAAAAAAGGTTAACGAATGGAGTGCACTACCCCATTCGGGTCATTTGGAAACGTGCACAAACTTTAAGTCAATCCGCAGCTTTCATTTTCAACAGACAGTGTGTGGTGGAAGGCATATTATGTGAAGACTTGGAAGCAGCTCCTCTGTCTGGCAAGTGAATTTTTTCTCTGTTGGATGTCAAGTTTCTTATGTATTTCTTGGAATACACCTTCATGGCATGCTTACTTTTCTTGCAAATGTAAATCAAAATGTGGTAGTAAGGAATAAGACGCATTTTAATAAGAGTGGGTTCTGCCATGGTTTCATATTTATTTTCATTTACAAGATTATATTTTAGCTTTGCATTTTATCATTCCAAGTGATACAGAGAAACAGATATAATCTTCTTAGAGCATGGCATATTTCTCTTTTAGTAACACGAATGATGTTTTCATCTGTTTCTATGTTTATCATTAAGGAAGTGTTAGCCAAATAATTAGTTATCTTTTGAATCAGGAGGATTCTGGCCAGTAGAATAATTTTAATAAGACTAACACACCAGTATGTATGTACCTGATTCAAATTATGCCTTATTATGTTATTAGTTTTGCCAGTCATACATTATATGGAACCATGGCTTTCTGTTCACAGAATTAGTTATTTAATTGAAATTCTCTGTCATTCATGTATGTTATCATTCGCCTACCCAATGTGACACATTTAATTCCTGGAATATAGCATAAACATTAAGTCATTCATATGTACGATTTCAATTAGATACATTAATGCAGCTCTAAGTAAATGTTGCAGTTAAACCTCTATCAAATACCAAACTCCATATAGAGTTGCATATACTTGTTTTAGGAATATGTTTACTAAAGACTGGTCCTGTATAGTTTTTCATTTAAATGGCATGTTGAATAAGTGTAGCTATCACTACCAGTATGTTGGACAATGTTTTCCATGTTAACTTGTACATACATAAACCTACAATATAACATGTCATCCAAGTATGTAGTACTAATAGTAATAATTTCTTAATTTTTTCTATTTAAATTTACTGAATAATATAGTATTAATGATGTAATAATGGTGTTTATAATAAAATTTTTTAAAAAACTATAATGTTTTAAGTGCAAAATGTTATTTCCAATCCACAGAAATTCCATACAATCCGGAGGTTAGTGATGCGTTACGTTATGATAATAATGGGATGCCAACATTTTAAGGGTGCTTTCTAGATTATGTTGTGCAGCAATTTATCATCTGAAAGAAGCCAAACAATTGAACATCGATTCAAAGCTACCATTCTTGATATACTAGTCATTAATGATATTTACACATTTAAAATAAGAATTTAATTTTTTTCACAATATTATCTTGTTTTTTATTGAAATCTGCTTCAATTCCTGAAAAGATCAGATAACGCCATCTTTAAGTGGCACATAATTTTATATTGAAACTGATGGAGTGTATGTATTAAAGAGGTACTTTAATGTTTTTAAATAAAAATAATATTCATAAATACTGTATGGAGTATTAAGAACATTTTCCAGCCTTGGTAGAGGTGGTTGGCGTGACTAGCTCCAACTGAAAGGATCAGGGGTTCGAATCCTGCAGAGTATATAAATATTTTATAACACACAATTGGGAAAAACTGTTTGCGTTAAAGAAAATGGTATTATTATGGTATGGTTTATTTTGTTTGGGCCATTCTTATGCACATAACACTTTTTAAAAATATATTTCATGCAAGACGAGTATACGGTGCTTGCATTCTTCAGACGTTTCAGCTTATGTCAAATTTCAGATTTATAGTTATTCTAGAAGTGCCTAAATATTTATATCTTTCTATATCCCACGTAAAAAGCATCTATTTATCACTGATATGTACATTATTGAAAGCATCGCTTGGTAGACGGATGGTTACAGTATCTGCCGACGGTTATTAAGTTTGCGGTAAGGTAAGGTATTGAGTTGGGTCTACTGGCCTGATTATCCATCTATTAAATACAGGGTGAGAGAGATCGATAAAATATAAATAACGATTTCATTACCAATGCTAGAAAAATCAATCAATGGAATGTGAGAATATTTTGACACAAACACTGTTTCTGATGATTGAAAGTTATTCTCTAAATTATCAAAAACCTTTCCTTGCAGCACTGCTGAACGTGAGACGGGGTCTTCTGCAATGAATCTGACTGCAACGAATTTGATAACGATTAAGATTAATTGGGTAAATTTATCCGGCCAGGTATGTTGAATGGTGGTGGAATAATTAACATAGAACAGATAAAAACAACCAATCAAGGAAATGGGCATTAAAATTGAAGTTGAACCCTCTACAGTAATTATGGAAAAATATGTAGATAAATAAATTTATAATTTTTTATCGAACAAAGGATAAAAAACGTTCCTATTGCAAAGATTTCATTTGTACAATCCTTACTGGAATAAATGTTATTGTTTTCTATCCTATCCACTTATTCTAAAAGTTTCCAAGGAGTTATCTCTCTATATTATGATAACGCAATGGTCATCACGATGAATAACGCTCTAATTTTGTGAATAACTCGATTAGAAATAAACTTAGATACCTGAGATTTCTCAGGATGTCAGTGTTAATGAATCTCTAAGTTATGACTAAAAATTTCGAAAAAGGTCACGGGTTCGTCTACAAGGGATGAATGTCGATTCCCATAAGGTAACACATAATAATCAACTTTTTGGTTTGAAGCCTTTCTTTCTTTTACTCTTTAAAATATCTTTAAATAGTTATCGACACGAAATTTACGCTAAAACACACCAAAATGAATGACGACTATTATTCTTACCGTCGACTACTCAATCTCATTCGAATTCACTCGTATTTTGAATTATCCTCGAGGTTTGGTAAAATTTTCTTAACATTTCAATAATAAGACTCCATGGTTACCGTTGTTGTTGTCCTCGGTAATTTCTGTGCATATGCACTTTCAAAAAGACTTAAAGATCGAAAATAAGATTAAAACTTGCTCGAAATGAACGAAGATATGAATATAATGCAAACAAATGGAACGCAGTAGCTATTCATGTTGTTTATATTTTTTATCTATATTACTAATATCATATTTCCGGTTGTCTATCTCTCTCTCGTTAACGCTTTTAATCTCCGGGAATTTCAGCAGTCTGATGTTATTTTTTATCGAGTTATTCAATTCAACTAACAGTCTTAATTTGTTATTAAAAACCAAACATATCCCTTATAAAATTTAAGCAATTTAAGACATAATGACTGTGCAGTAGCTTGGCTTTCTCGTGAAGGACAATTGAACTCGGTGGAACTTTCTTGATAGCTTCTTCACTTTTCTTAATCGATCTTATTGTGGGCTCGTTCACACCAAGTAATTCACCAACTGATGAAGCAAATTCATTATGCGCAAGGCTATCTAAAACTTCAATTTTTTTCTCCAAAGTCATCACTTTTTTTGCCCTTTTTACCGATTTTTCTTTCATTTCAATCATCACTCTCTTTGGGGCCAAGTTTAGGCAATATTACAAAAGAACTATGAAAATAGCAAATGCTTTAATGAAAAAAGAGGGATTTCATATGTGCACTTCAGGTGGTCCTCGACTTTCTTGCATTCGATATTCGTACAACTCGCACATTAATAATAATATTTATTTATAGCTGGTAATCACATTGTAGTCAAATCACAGAATAAGTTTCATTAATCACAAAGTAATTTATTATCCAACTCATAGCCTGTATAACGGTATTGGGGTTCAGCAACAGCTGGTCTTCCACCTCTTCCAGAAAAGACGCTGCCATAAACAAAGGTAATTTCACCAAAAATACAAAAAAATAAATAGACATAAACAAGAAAAAGGGAACTTAATACCAAGATATAATAACTATAGTCAACTACTAGATTACAGTAAGGATGGAAGCACTGTGTTACAAACAGTACGAATAAATGTAACTCTTACAGTAATAAAAATTTCTTGAGAAAAAAGAATGAAAAACAAATAACGATAAATTATAAAAAGATAATAATCAATTACACTATGTGTGTGATAACCTTAGGATACTACAAGGGAACAAGAACCCAAGATAGCATAGATTGACACCCCTGAACTGCCTTTTGTGCACTGATCACACTTTCGCGCGTCAGGTAAATGAACGAATATTTCGAGTGGTGCTGGTTGCCAGCCACCAGCTATTATTTAAATATTTTATTGCATTTTACCCTATCTCTCTATATTATAAAATCGCCGATTGTGTCTAAAAGGCCCCTGCACAAAAAACTCAACATTTATACCATAATTAGAGATTTTATAATGTTTTGGGGCTCTCTGGGAACGGAACCCTCCTTATAACATGTAAATCTATGTTCTAATTTCGTACATTTGACTTTCTGACATGTTTTCAGGAATGCATCATGTACGAATGTCGAGGACTGCCTGTATTACAAGTGTAATTTTATTTTATTATCATTGTTAATAAGCATTTACTATCATGTTGTCTATTTCAGATATAAAAACTTAGTTTGAAAAGAGTTGAAGATAGCAGCGAATAAGGGCATGTGGAATTTGTACTTCAATGTAACCATTTTTGAACAGAATATTATTGATGATATTTTCAGTAATGAAGACTCACACTTTTAGGTTCACTTGAATTTTGTGGCACACTGAAACAAATTCCATGACATTGTGTAAAACCTTACTATCCTCCATAGAAAATGAAAAAAGAACCACTTCTACCATGCAAATGAAGAAAATATTCTTTAAATTGCTTCAATACTTATTTTGAAATACAAAATAATTCAATGCTAGGAATTGAAGCAATTTGGTTCCTGTTCTGATCAATTGAAACAGCATAACAAATACTGCCATCATAATTCTTTTTGAAAGGTTAAATATAGGAAACTACACACAATGGCTAGGACAACATATTGGTTAACAAAAATATATGTTGGACTACTTTCCTCAACCACAAATAATTTGTTTTCTATAAATTTTACAAATAATGTTTGTAAAGCTTTCTTTTTGGGATACTTATTAAACATATCCCAGAGGGTGTTTTTATAAACATTTCGCATTGTGAAAATGCTCTAGTTGCATACATTTTTCATCTCAATCTAAAAGCAACTTGCTGTAATGTATTGGGGGCCCTGTTCGAGGGAACCGACTGCACATGCCTCATGCCAGCCCTGCTTGTAAACTAGTGTAACAGTATTACTTTCCTAGAGCGATCTGGTGCCCCTGTCACATAGGCCTCTCCTGCCATACTTACCCAAATTTCCTTACTTTTTCTTTTTTAGAGCTGGTTATTAATTTTATTCTAGCTCATCACTGCCTGTACTGTTCAGTAATAATGATACTACAGCAATCGGCAGGGTAGGCTTGATGGCGGTGCGAATGGTGCAACTGCACTGGGTCCTGCACTTAAAGAGCCCCTGCTCTATAAAAATATTTGTTGTGCTTATAAAGTACACGCATCTTTAAAGAAAATCTGAAAAAATATAGGAGTGTCATAGCGAGAGAGAGCGCTTTATTTATATAAATTTACTATTAAAAATGTTTGACGCGTAAGAGGTTCCACGCACGCACTTTGAACCGGGCCCCGCAATTTTCCTAACCGGCTCATGTAATCGGGTACATTCCAATATAAATTCCTTGTTCTCTTCCAAATTACTAGCGAAGCTTTAAATTTCTTTCTAGCAAATTTTGGAAAAATGCATTATTTTTTAAATATCTGGTTAACTGGATAACTGGTATCCGGATAAAAGGTTCTACATTGTAGTTACTTAATGAGGTTTATTAGTCTGCTTGCCAGCTGCAAGGACATCCATCACGGGTAGGGTTGCCACTCTTTGCGACGCTAAGTAGGACATTTACAAAATTTAAGTAGGACATTTGAAAATTAAGTAGGACATTCCAAAATTTAATCATATTTTCATGGATACTCTTAGGACAGAAAGAAATTATTTAGTTATATTGTGATAAAATTATGTAATAAATTGGCCAGCACTTACATGAAAATTCTCTTTAATTTCAAATAGTTTGTCCATATTATGCCCTAAAATAATTGTCTAAATTTAGAGTATCAACGATATTGCAAAAATCTCGATACTTTGGCAATATATCATTAGAAAAGGAAAAGTGAGCTAAAGTTGATAACCAATTTTTGTTATACTCAATTTTTTTTCATTAAATATCTCAGACAAGCAGAGTAAAAGACAAATTCTTTTTTCAACTTTTCTGTATCATGGGGAAGTAGCTTTTTCATTCAACATCGAACTTCTAAACCAAAAAACTGAGCCGCCTCTGTGAGCTGTTACTTTCAATTTAAATTCGCACATTATATTCATAATTATATGCATGTAGTGCATCCTATACTAATGCGATCTAATAAATGCAAAATGAGTGGAGATGTAAGGGAAGAGGTTGTAAAAAACACCAACCCACCCATTTGGTCCCTGTAGCCATGTGATTGATTAGGGGCAACGTCACCGGTAGATCTTCCAAACAGAGGTGTGTCACAAAGTAAGACATTTTGCATCTTACTTAACATTTAGTGTAGGACGGAGGACATTTTATCTCAAAGTAGGACTGTCCCACTGGCAGTAAGATGGTTGGCAACCCTAATCATGGGTGTAATTTCAGACACAGCTACTCTTTAAGTTCTGGTTCCACATCTAAACATGAATGCTGTTTATTTTTCAATAGAATTACATAATTTGGAGAATGTTGCTTCACACAGTTATGTTGAAGCAAATGGTAAAAGCACATCTAAAGTTTTTTCATAAATCTCTAATATCTAGAGATTTATGAAAAAACTTTAGATGTGCTTTTACCATTTGCTTCAACATAACTTGATATCCAAGACACTTTTCTTTTTGAATTCTATTTTTCAAAGAGAATCATTTGCTAAATCTATCAACTTCTCTTGATCAGCAATTGCAAGTCGGGAGTTTTTTAAAACTCACATCAAAAGGATTTCTGATACAATTAAGATCTTTTTGCAAGTCTAGAAACTTCTCTGAGAGATTATTATGTAAAGCTTCAAGATGTGTTAATATGGCAGTGTCAATTTGACTTCTATTAACATTAGAATTTCCAACAAATTCGCTGAGACAATGAAACATTTCACAAGACCCTTCTTTGTATTTCTGTTTCCACATACTAAGCTTTAATAAAAATGAAGACATATTATCATGCATTATTAAAATACGAGTTAGTCTTCCTTGTAGTGATCAATTCAAGTCGTCGATTTTTTTCAAAAATATCAGTAAGGTAGCAAAGAAATGAGCCATTTTTGACTGGAATTTTTCAACCAGATTATTTATGCTCCAAAAGGAAATGTTGAAGTTCTTCTTTAAGCTCAAAAACATGAAGAATCTTTCCCTGAGATAGCCATCTGACCTCAGAATGCAAAAGAATGTTATCATTTCATTATAAAAGTTGTAAAATAATCTACACTGTAAGGCCCCTTACACACTCGGCTCTTCTGAGCCGCTACTGTGAGCGCCTGGTTGATCCGCTATGCGGCTCTGTTGAGCGCAGCCGAGTCAGCTGGATCCTCGGTAATCCCTTTGCTCAGGAGTACCAACTTCTCAAGAGTCCCGATCCGATGTCTTTCCTCCTTTTTTCATCCAGCCTATCAAAATCTACGTGGTAAATGCGGCATATTTCCATCCAGGCTTCCTGTCTCTTTGTTCTGTTACTGTATTCTTCAGAAGAGGATTCCCAAATGGATGGTCGCTCTTTAATTTCATGGATAAAATTTTCCACATCAAATACCGTGACAGCTTTCTCCATTCCTTTGAAACAATTTGCGTTAGTTACTATTATAGTAGTAATTATGGTTATTTTTAATTTATCGATAAGAACAGTAAACATTAACAAATACAGTAATAATTTATAGTATAATTTACTTAGCAGACTATATAAAATGTAGCACCAACCGCACGATTGACGCGACAACGTTGATTCACTCAACAGCGTGGCAAGACTGACTTGAGCTGCAGCTCACAGAGCCAAGTGTAGAAGGCTTCCGTTTAAATACACAGAAAAATCGTCCCCGCTGGTAGCGGCGACCAGCGGGGAGAGCCGGATAGTGGCTCTAGAGCCGCAAACCTGGATCTTGAGCCGCTACGCGGCTCTAGTGTGAAGAGTACCGGCTCTGTTTCATTGCCTTTCCTTATCTTTCCTTCCCCGTCACTCGCTTCAGCTCACGGTAGCGGCTCAGGAGAGCCGAGTGTGTAAGGGGCCTAAGGGTCTATTTTTCACAAAGTTAACTATTTTCACTACATCATGAAGAACTTCATCTAATTCTAGTTTTTTTGCAATGAGAGCTTAACTGTGAAGCATACAGTGTGTGAACTTCACATAAAGAGCAATATGGAGTACCTTTGCTCTTAAACCCTTTTTATTTCCCATCATTGATGCCACATTTCCAATATTGGTACTTCCATCCACTTGGATTGCAAATTTTCCACTTTGTTGAATTCGTATTAAAAGTTGCATTTTAATGTTATCTAACAGGTCTACAATGCGCCTTTTCACAGTATCACGACAGATGTATGGCCTTGGAAGCTTCAGCATAAGTGTTACCATGGATGATTCACACATTTTCATTGCAGCCGGAAGTATAACTTTCTCCAATATTATATGCCTTCATTGTCTTTTCTACTATGAGAAACTTCAAAAGATGCCTTTGATCACGGTGTTACATGCCAGTTAGTTGCACTTACACTAGTTTTTATTAATTTTTCGTGCTGTTTAATTAAAAATATATCTTTGATCATTTGCTGTGGATGCTTACTGATCAAATGGCATGTTAGTTTCTGTGGTTTCATACTGCCATTGGCCAACACTTCAGAACAAATGATGCACTGGGGTCTTTGCTCATTCTTAACCAAAGTCCACAAAAATCCAAAACTGATAAATTCTTCTCTGTATTTTCTTATTTTACGATTTAAGATGCATTTTCTTTACTTGTACCCAGATTTGTCTCCTCAGATACTTTTTTCATGTACCTTTTGTATTTTATTTGCAGCAGCATATTCATGAGCATGCAGCAGCAGCACCATGTTTTTCACCACCTTTACTTATCCATATTCAGGGAAAAATAATAATATTTGAGTAAATCTACTAAACGATTGAAGAATATGAACATATGAAAGTACCCTTGACTTCTCATGAAAGAATATTTGTGACTGAGGCTGAACCATCCCTAGGCCTGTTGGCCTAAGGCTCATGACAAAAGTAGGTAAGTACTTATGTTAGTTGTGTAGCTCTACAAATAATCTATAAAGACCAGAGTAAAACATTGCTACATTGACCTGCCAGTTTATCATTGATCCCGAATAGTCACGTAAAATCAGGTGGCCTGTACCAGGCCCTCCCTCTTTTAAAAAGAAACCGATTCATGGCCTCCATCAAATTGTTTGTGCTCCCCAGTTTGCACACCAATGGTATTAAGGATAATTGATAAAAAATGGACTATATGGTTGAGAAAAGTTGACAAATTTGACTTTTTCAAAAACTGAAGTTGAAGAGATTATTTTTGGATATAGAGTCAACTTCAAACCATTTTACTGGTTTTGAAATTTAAATCACAATTACATGGACAGAAAGAGAATCATTTTATTCGTCCTAATTTCTCTTGAATATGTCACTTTTTGAAACTTTTACTTACCATAATTATATTTGCCTTTTTCTCCAGGATACGCAAGTTTTCTTTTGCTTTAAAAGCTTTTTTGCCTAAAAATGCAACACAATTTAAGCTTCTTTATTTTGGTTTCCAGGACTATTAACCTACTTGTATGCCAATCTCTGATCTATGAATTAGTACTCTAATACATTTAATTTGATCATACAGCTAATCAATAAAAACATTTAAGAAAAATTTATATAGGTATAGGATTGACAACAATGCTGCATGTCAGTCAAATAGATAAACTGATGTTCTGCTATATTTAACCCGTTATCAATATATCCAAAAGATTTAATTTATAGTAATTGTTGGTAATAAACACGTTTACTACGTTATACAAAGTGTATTTACAAAATGAGTATTATTCAATGATATGATGAGTAGTTAAATGTTTATCAGTTGAACTAAATGCCAAAGTTAGATTTGTAGTCCAATAATCCCAGTATGCAGGTCAAAGAAACTACCCATTGAAGTTAATGAGATTAATTTTTGAAAGTTAGAAGTATATGTCCATAAACACAAAGAGATATTAGTAAAAATTTACTGTTGCTGATAATTTGGCTGATATATATAGGATATATACATATATATATAAAATAAATGTCATTAAAAACTTTTACGAATGAAATTGCAAAATAAGAAAGCACAATCATTATAATATATGTACAAAAGATAACTTTTTAAATGATCCATTTGACCAAACCTGTAAATAGTATACAAGCACATAGTCTCACGGAGATGCCAGTCCAAGAGTTAAATACATCATTGTATAATATATGATAAACATTTACTTACACACAATACAACAAAGCTTAAAAAGCTAGAAAATAAGAAAAACTGCAAAACTTTTTTTTAAAGAGTTTTGACATTCAAATCTTTATTCGCCCATTCCACACAGCATGCCATTATAACAAGAATTCTGTCGTGTACATCATACACAACAACCCACACCAAGATGGATTCGACAATCAAGTATAAGGAAAGGGAGGGAAGAGGATATGGAGGAGGAATTAATCACAAGGAGGGATAGAAGGGCGATGTGGTTCACAGAATGGCACAGTAAAAGAGATGATGTACATCAGGCATTTGCCAATTACATTATTCAACCGTTTCCGTCACAAAAACATGCTGCACGCAGCCAACAGTGAATAAAAGTTCAACAATGCAAACTATCAGTGTTCAAATGTAAATGAACAGCCCAAAATTGAACAAGGTTAAATTCTAAAAGCATTTCAATGTGGTAAATTTTGGCATGAAACAATGAAAATAATATTGCACTTTTAGTATATAAAAACAAACATATTTTAACCATATTTTTGTCTATATATATATGCTTACTCTGCCCAGCTTTGGTCTTTTCCTTGATCACACTATAAGCTTTCCAGCATACTTTCTAATTTGAGTATTACATAGGCATTCCTGCAAGTGTCAATGGATGTTTAACAGTGGATGACAGCAAGACTACTGATAAAAACAGGTACCATCTCCATTTCTATGGAAGACAAAGCATACATTTTGTATTCACAGAAGCAGAGCATTTCACTGGAGGAAGGCAGATGCATTAGGTAAAATAGGAGACACTATTTTTTCCTCTAAATGTCTAACATATATTTACCACAGGACATTTTCCCACCTTACTTTGGACAGATTACATAGCAGAGTCAGTCTGACCTGTTTTGTGCTTCATAAAAATGGTCTGGAATTTTGATTGCCTTTTTTTCTTTGGTGAGGAACACAAGAGTGATTACGAAGGCACAGAGCATCATTTAAGAGGATAAAGACGGTACGCATAGGTATTTGTGCAAAATCCACAAGTTAAAAGCTTTCAATCTTTTCGAGCACACACAGGAGGCACTCAGAGTAAGGCAATCCTACAGTAGAAATGTGAAGAGCACATTGTTTAGCAATAACTGTGGACAAAGTGTGCCAGCACACCTACCGCTGGATCAACTAGAAAGTGTGTGCCTTTTTTTTTGTCAAGCCAACAACCTTCGAAACGTGATTTTTTTGCCGACTTTACGAAAGTGCATATTTAAAATAGTAGTTTTACATGAATATATATTTACTTTAGAAGGATGAACACCTTTAACAGGTTTCTCTTTTATACTAGATAAGGGCATCAAGATTGTGCCATTTTGCAGTCTTGGAAACGGTAAAAGGTTTGAGAGACGGATGCCAGTGACACCCATAGACGCCACCTGCTTATAAGCTCATGAGAGACACTCGCTGAACCACAGACATACATACAAACACTCAATCATACACACACAGTAATGAGGTGAGGGACACACGTGGTCGCAATCTAATGTGATGCACTGTGAACACGGAAAGCTTTCCCATGTGTGATCAAAAATGTTACCCACTCTGCCTGCCATCTAAAAGTGATAATTAAGCACCAACGCATCATTTTTATAAAAGGACTACATACAATTAAAAAAAATAATAACGTAACATATTCTCATACATTCATGATTTAAATTAATATCATCATCAAAAAAAAAAAAAACAAACGGGTCCATATGTATAAATCTACTTAAGATGATGTAAATCAAAGAGAAATGAGATTAGGCAGCCCACACATGATGACAGTTAAAAAAAAAATTGACAACAGTTACCAAACATTTTGAGTAACAGCTTGATGTTAGCACAAAGTAGTGGACTTATTATTTACAACTACTAAATGTCAGTGTGATATGCAGAAGTTTGTAGGGAGGTGAAGAAGAGATGGGGATACAGAGAGGTTTAAAGTGTTCATAAAGCTTTCTGGGTAATAAATCACCAACACCACCAACACACCCGCCACCATAAAACTTTGACCAGCCAACATCACCAACATAACTGGGTGGACCCACCTCATTCTTACCCACCACTCATGGGAGGTGGGCTTACATGCAGTGGGAGATAGGGGGCAGACACAACAACGAACCTGGGCCCTCCTCTCCAAGCCACAGCCATGCATTAACATCAACAACAATACAAGCCAGTGAACGAGTTTCCAGGATGGACTGATTTATATAGGGACTGTTAATACAAGAAAAGGGGAATGTACTCAATTTTTCTCTTTTTATCAAAATAGATCTTTTGGTGATCAAAACTACTGAGTGACCACATGCAGCATTTGCACACAAAGGGAGTACAAAAGTGTTAACATTTTTTTCCTTCTTTTTATATCGATTCAAAAGTAAATTAAGATAGTTATTCTCTCTCTGTATACTATATCATTTGTGAATATATAAGTATATATATATATTTATATAGTATCTACAAAACAACATTTCAGACTCTGAAGGACTGACTGATCACTACACGTCAAGGTGAACTACCCACACTTTGGTACTTTCTCCTCTGAGATCAGAAAAAGGTGAGAGCATATGACAGTTCCTTTCTTCTTAAAAGGATGGGAACGATAAGCACCTCAGAAAGAAAGCATAGTTTAGACAAACAAAAAATACAAGTACTTCATTTACAACAGCGAACAGAAAAAAAAACAAATCAGAGTTAAGTACACAGTTTTTTTCTTAGCAAAAGCAACCAGAAGCACATGAGCAACATAGTTTCCATCACTGAGTCCTGATGCACAAGTAGGATAGGCTGACTCCTTGCAAATTACCTCTTCCCATTGGCCTACACAAAATATCAAACAAAGGTAATTCAGCCACAAACGGAACAAGATTCAAAACTGCAAAACTAAGATTTTTTTTATCTTATCAAAGCTAACGTAGAAAATTTCAATCAAACACTGACCTAGATGAAACCCAACCAAAGATAAAATGTAATGACTTCACAAACTCCAAATCATACAATGAATTAGTAAACATCCTACAATGTACATTTATGTGTACTGGCTGTCAAAGACACTTTCTTGATTGGCATCTTGTACAAGAGACAACCAACTCCATGACACACAGCTGTCCTTGAACGCCACTCACAGCTGTTGAGTTCACAATGCCTAGAGGGTGGACGGTTCTCCTGCTACCCACAATTGCCCACCGAAGCACCAACTGGTAGACACTCACTTCCTATAATATATCCTTCGACTTGAAGTGACCAAGCAGACATTCCCCATCACATACCCAGGTTGTCAACGGTGGGTTTCAGACGAAAGATTGTTCAGTTCACAGAAAAATGGGGCAACAGAGTCAGAGGCACTATGTTTTTTTTTTAAAACCTTACAGGTGATATCAAATGCATATCACATTTCATTGACTTTTTTTTTAATCTATCCATTCATCAAAAACTGTCTTCATGGATATTCATTCAACTGCAGGAGTGTAAAAATCATTTTAAAAAATCAAGTGTTCCTGAGAGGAGCATGCGTCTTGCTGTGATTATAGTATGAGAGAAACCTCTCTTTTGTGGGCATTTTTATGCTACCACTTCACTAATTATACGCCTCTTCCTTTTTTCTGATGAGGGGGACGTTGGTGCACAGCACGCACACATACACCGACTATACAAGGACACTCTTCGTGACCACTCCAGTTTGCACCCACCCGGCATAGTTCTGTTTCCACTGAAATGAATATTATCCATTCTCACTATGTGGCCCAGCCCTCTGTAAGCCGAGATCTCTTGTGAAGAGGACCCCCACCATCATATTCCGAGCCATGGCGAGGATCTCCTCCTCCTTGGTCACCTATTTAAGAGAAAAAAATTATCAACAGTTAGGTTATTTCGATGGAAATGATCTCTATACTCTTCAAAAGAAATTCACATTAAGTAAAGTAGTGTATAATCACATTTACTGTAGTCTCTTTGAAGTGCTATTAACCGCTGGAGATTTGCTTGACTAAAATCTGAAACAGTATCAATATGTTCTGATGACTTGATCTCTGTAGAGTATTCCAATACATATTTATTTAAAAAATTGTACTTATAAAGGAAGATTTATTTTGATTAAGAAATTTAAGAAATGGGGTCGAGCAGTGTTTTAATCAAAGTGAAAGAAAACTTCAAAGCTCTTCTATATTTTTTACATTTCAAATAAATTATAAAAATATACTTGATTAAAAATATCTTTTTTAAAAATATTTCATCAAGTTCAGCATTTAAAATAGTATTACAATAAATATTAGTAATCAAACAGATTAAATGGATTATTTCAAATGAAAATCTCACCAAGGCTTATTTAGCAAACAATACTTTTGCACTAAGTTAAAAACTTATTTATCTTAAGCCTTGAATGAGTGATTTCATGTTATTCAGGAAATGCAATTACAATACAACACACGTTAAACAGATATGATTTACAGTTTTGGTTGAACAATTAACTGACAGCCACAATTTATTTTCATCAGATGTCTGAAAGATGAATATATATACATATTTTTTAAAAAAAACTGTTCCTCAACTAACCAGGGGAGGGAGTAAGGTGGCCAGTGGAACTGGGCCGAGGGAGGTGACCACTGCCCATCCCTCCGCCGCCCCCTCCACCCAGTCCGCTTGAAGAGGCCGTGCTCACGAGGCCTCCAACATCTCTGGTCGGTGAGATTGGTTCACTTTTGATTCGCATAGGTATGGGTGACGAGGAGGGCTGTATGTGTTGGTGAGGGGGAGTGCCACCTCCCCCATTTCCTCCCCCTCCTGATACCGAGAGATGATGGTGCGAATGGTGGTGCGTGTGATGATGAGAATGAGGATGGCCATGAGGCAGGCCGCTGTTGAAAAACAGGTAAAAACCAAATAGAATGTTTATTCCTATGAAGAAAAGCAGTAAGAATGATGACATTAATAGCAAGTATTAACGTCCACTAATAGACTACTTTTTACAGTCAATTAACTTTTAAGATTGGAGATAAATTAACAAGCAAGGATGACAATCCTTAAGCTGATTTACTTCTGAAAATAAGACTGATAATCAAGAACAATGACTAACCCAGAATGTGCCAATGCAGATGCCAGGGAGCCAGGAGAGCTCCAGGCATGGAGGGAACCAAGATTGGCCAGCCCCATCTCAGCAACAGGGGGAGGAGAGGAAAAGTCTTGCGGAGCCCCAAAGGGTACGCCAGGTACGACGGCAAGAGAGGTTGGATACGGAGAGCCCAGGCCAGGAAGGGATGAAGGCGTAGTTTGGAGTGCCACGACAGGAGTGCTTAAGGATGAAGGGCTACGTGCAGATACACCCTGGAATACACCCAAACCCTACCAAATAAGTTTCAATGAAGTATACAAGCCATAACCATATTACATTGAACCCGAAGTAATTCTACATTTCTAATGAGACAAAAAATATTACAGAGGTTAGGAAAGTTTCCATGAAAACCTTAATTACAGGCTGCAAAATTTATGAACCACAATGACAGAGCAAAGCATCTTTTAGGAGCATAAATAATACTTTTTTATTTGATTGCTCATTATCACATCATTCTAACTAAATGAAATACAGTAAAACCCCGTTATTTTGATCCTGGATAATTCAAAGTATGGTGTAATTCAAAGCTAAGATCAGTCCCCGGCCAACACCATAGGACTTTGTGTACTTTTTGGTACGGATTATTTGAAATACGCCTACAATGGAATTCGAAGTCATGATCTGATCCGGTGACTCATGAACAGTTCGTTTAATTCGAAACCTCGATACATGCCATCACATCACATTTTTATTCCCCATTTCAAGCACACGAAATACATATAGCACTCCAAACAGATGAATCCCTTTTACTTATCTAATAGTAGGATGACCAAACGTCCCATTTTTGTTGGGACAGTCCTGTTTTTTTATCAAAAAAGTCATTTTGTACCATTTTGAAGCCCATTGCAAATAAAATTTATATTATCTGATAGTATAGCTGATATTCCTATTAGAAATGTGGGATTCTCGGAAACATGGAGGTTATCAAATGAACAACAATGTTAATTACAGTCGCAATTGTCAGATTAGGAAACCTCAGAGTCATTGATAAATTTGAGATGGCAAACCTGGTCTCCACATATAATATCCTGCCTGGGTTTTACCCTAACTTATTCCCTTCGAGTTTTGACAACGACAATGCTAGTCGGATTCTCTTTTGATTGTGAGCTTTGTCCTAGTCTGGCATGCTCCAGACTGTAAGGAAAGTCTGTATTTGCCTTTTTCACTATAGATCATGATAGCGACAGATCCACCATTTAAAAAATCATGCGAAAATTTTGTCCTGTTTTTTTCTTACAATGACGGGAAATGTCCTGTTTTCACCTAGCTGGAATAAGGTCAACCTATTTAATAGTCAACGTGAAATAAAAGTAGTAGATGATTCAAATAAATGAATCAGCTTATCTTTGCATCATTGTGAATGCTCACATTCTCAATCGGACTGCGAAATTCGAGAACCAAGCTGAAATGAACAGAAGTTACAAGAACCCCAATCATTTCAATCCTCATGCTCTCCCAAACTTGAGCAAGGGTTTTCTAATGAGAAAGTGATATGCTCCAGAAAATACCATGTAATATTGATCTTCTGTTACTGAACCAATCTTTAAATAATGCTGTATGAAGTTATACCGAATGTTATCTCTAAAAAGATCATGCCTTTGTTTTACCTGAGAATAAGTGATGAACCAAGAACAAAAATTTAGTGGTTTTACCCAGTGATGAGCTGGAAAAAATATTAAGAACCGGGTCTCGAAAAAAAAGTAAGGAAAGTTGAATAAGGGTGGCAGGATGCCTACATGCCAGGGGCAGCAGATCACTGTAGTTTAGTAATATTGTTCTGCTAGCTTAAGAAATGTTCGGTTCGTAATATATTCCATTTCATACACTGTTGGTAATTGACTATCAGATAGGGGAAATGCACTTGAAAGGACAAAATCGATAAATTTTCATATTTTCTAAAAATTTAACAACCGGCTTGAGCGAGCCAGCGGGAGCCAGCTTAAGTTCATCACTGGTTTTACCACATTGTCATACAAGAAGAGCACAATGTAATATCTATGCAGCAGCATGGGGTATAGATAAGTGATAATCTTTTGGCATGCGGTTGAATGTCTTCGTGGTGTAAAAGAGTAACTTAAAATGTACTGGGAAATTCGGAATATTCACTGGAGCTTTTTTTGGTGGTGTTTTTGAATCGCAAACTAAGTGTTCACTTCAGCTCTGTTCGAATTCGCTGTGTATACTAACTTCTAATGCCAATTAATTTGTAGAACGGATAGATAAGATTCTGTATCGCAGTTTTTCCACACAAGTAGCTGATCGTAATAAAGTTTGATTTTTATGAAAGTTCGTTTATTTCTAACCCTGATACTTTGAAGTCGTAATTTTTTGGTTCCTTGAACTTTGAAATAACAAGGTTTTACTGTATATACATTTAAAGTAGACTTAGAATGAGAGATCTTAATTATATTTTAAACAAGGATTCTTTTAAAGTTTTAGTTTATCTCAAGTTTGAACTGCACGAAGAATTATTTTTGGTAATCCTGACAATATGCAGTTAGAGAAAGAGAAAAATTCTGAACTTGACCAGGAATTGAACCCGGATCTCCCACTTGCTGGGTAGGTGCTTTAACTATGCTATCAAGTCAGCCCAATTCTCCATTCTCGAATTGGGGTATTTATGGTGAAGAAAGAGCTAACTCAGTAAGCCTTACAACATGAGATGTGTTCACTGAGGCACAGTGGAAAACATCTCCCTTCCATTAATATCATCAACCTGCAGTATATACAGGGGCATTACTCAATAAATTATCACAATCTCATACCATGAAAGTACAACAAATATGAAAACAAGAAAACCTTCATATTACAGTAAAACCTCTATATATCGAAATGGAAGGGATCAGATTTTTAGGCATTTTGATGAATGGAGGTTCACTATAAAGAGGTTTACCGTAAGGCCTTCATATTATTATTCATAAATGCACAAACGTAATTAAAAGTACTATTGTCTTTTTAATTACTATATTAGTATATTTACATATACACAACATAGATTTAATATATTTATAATATAAATATAAACCTAAATGAACAAAAAATGAATACGTACTCTACCTATAGTTTACTGGAAAAAAAGCTGGTAATTTCAGTCTGTGTCATCTTTTTCTTAAATTCACTGGATACAACATTTTCTATTTCATTTAGTAGCAAGAGATTATCACCATTGCAATCCTCCATATTCACACTCAAAGCCTCTTGCACTTCACTCTTTTTTGGAGTTGGAATTATTTCCTCTTCATCATTTTCTTCTTCTTCCTTATTAGTCTCTGCAATAGTCTCCCTTTCAACTTCTATCTTCACTTCTACCATTTCTCCCTCAGTTGGTGCACAAGTTAATAGCGAAGTGTCAACATTAACAAAATCATTAAATGATGTCTGAAGATGAATTATTTTACTGATTTCACCCCATTCCAAAGGTTCATCATCTGATACTTCATCTTCCTCATATGTTGTCCTCATAAATCCTACCTTTATGAAGCATTTATTAATAGAGGCTGACTGAACATAATTCCATGACAGGCAGAGCCTATGCATGGCCTGCAATATATTCCATTTACTTTTTGTAAGATCATTTGTTTCATCCACGTTTCTTAAAATATATAGCACCAACTACTGTCTGTAATTTCTCTTAACACTAGAAATTATGCCCTGATCTAATGGTTGCAGTTTACTTGTGGTTTTTGGAGGAAAATACACTATTTTAACATTTCGCAACACAATCCCCTCAACTTTATGAGCAGTGCACTGATCCAGAAAAAGAACTATTTTTCTATTCTTTATGCCCATCTTTGCAACAAGCATGTTAGTCACTCACTAAATAAAGCTGCAGTTATCCATGACTTTTTAGAATTTCTGTATAAACAGGGAAGTTTTTTTATATTCTTAAAACATCTGGGTTTTTTGTATTTCCTAATCATAAGTGGCTCTAATTTCTCAGTGCCATCTGCATTGGTACAGAAGAGCACTGTAAATCTCTCCTTGCTTTTTTTCCCTCCATGGCAGGGTTCTCCTTTAACTGCAATAGTTCTATCTGGGAGTAATATATAAAAAAATCCAGCCTCATCTGCACTGAAAATGTCTTTAGGATCATAACTCACTAAAATTGTTTGCAGTCTTTTTCTACTCTTCTACCACAATTGTACTTACAAAAGCCTCTTCCCCACACATTTTTAAAGTTCTTAGGTTCCAGCACACTTTAAACTTCTGTAGACATCCATTTGACCCTTGAAAGTCATCTATTCCCATTTTCAATGCCATTTCCCTAGCCTTCTGTTGTAGAATAGGCCCAGATATAGGTATGCTTCTGGCTCTAGCTTCCATCAACCAATCAAACACACATTTATCTAATTCTTCATTTTTCACTGCTCGAGATCTTTTATTGATGAAACCTTTATGTGCTGCTACTTCAGTTTCTTTACGTTTATTTAAAATAGATGTTAGAGTCAACAGTGGTATGCCAAGGGTTTCTGCCACATCTATTTTTCTTTTCCCCTCATCAGTGGCTTGGAAAATTGCTAACTTCGTTTCTATTTTCAGCAGCCGTCTTTTTCTACGATTTACCATGTCCATTATGGGTCTAAAATTAATTTATAAACATTCATTAATTACTTGTGTATTATATGTAAATGTTGTACTTAATATTATACAAGGCATAATGAAGGATATTGTTATACATACACCTAACAAACTTTAATTATCATCAGAAAATTAATGCATTAATAAGTGAAAGTTGTGCAATAATAAATAATATACTCACATAATTAAGGACAAAATTAACGTTAAAAAACACGTATTTGTAGATTATGTATCCACTATAGCTTAATGAAACATATCAATGTGGTATAACCAGTAATTTTAACAAGCTCCTCATTCATAGAAACTTGACATATACCGGCGTATACCTGGACGCCTGCATGAGGGGATAAACCGGGATGTGTAAGGGGATTCACCAGGCAAGAAATCTTCGCAGCAGAAGCAGTACCTATCTTAAATATTATGTCTATGTAACATTATAGTCATGTACTCACGGTTCTTTTCAGATGCGGTAAAAAGTGATACGTACATAGCAGTGGTGCATTGTAAACCTCAGGACCGCAAAAGAATTGACTTAAATACTGTCTTTGCAATGCTGCAGTTATATATTCACGGCTTTTTCAGAGGCTGTAAAAGTAACATGAGGATCACGAAAGAATTGACAATTAAATGCCTTCGCAACATTGTAGTTGTATTTTCAGGGCTCTTTTCAAAGGCCGTGAAAATTAATAAGTACGTAGCAGTGGTGTGTTACCTGAGGATCGAGAATTAATTTACGTTTAACTGATATATCTTTGCAACATTGTAATAATATTCTCGCGACTCTTTTCACGGGTGATTAAAATTGATACGTACATACGTAGCGGTGATGTGTAACTTGAGAATCACAGAAGAATTGACTGTCGGTGCTTGCCATTGTTTCCTTTTAGAAGTGGACCATAAATCTGAGCGAGTTGAACTCGTAGGGCCTGGCATAGGTAATCAATTATGCAACCTAACTTAAACTTAAATTGTGCATATTTGTTGCATTATGATAATATTTTGGAGACTTTTTCGAGAGGCCACTATGGTGGTTGCTTCAACAGGATAACCTTGTATGTACGTATGCATATACCATCGACTGATTTCTATTGGTTATTCACATGCAAAATTTCACAGCAAACTAGCTTATTTTATCCGTAAACAGAAATACATTATTTTACTATAGGGAGGTTGTTTTTTATCAGGGGTGCATTTTCCCATTACGATATACAGAGAATTACAAAAATATGGAGGTACGATATTAAGAGGTTTGTCTATACTGTTACATACAGTTTTGGCGGGACCCAAAAGATATTACGAAATACGGAGGTTTACGATACACGGAGGTTCACTAGATAAGAGGTTTTACTGTATATTGAAAAACTTATCGTGATTAGGATTCATATTCAATTATAGCTTAGTTACACAAATAACTTAATAACATATCTTTCTATGGAACCCTGAGACAAGCATGTCAATCTAAAGGACTTAACAATTCTTTTTTATTCTTATAACATTTAACAATATTAACATGACAGTATAATAAACACATATCCTGGAAGAATTTCTAAAACAAGTACAAGCAACTTGGAAGTGAATATTATACACCATAAACCATGATTAAATTTTAGCTGTCTAATATTTTACAACAGACCAAATAATTTGTGCAATTCAAATATGCATATTAAATAAGGCATATTGCAATCTCAAATTCCACCAAGTAATCTATTTTTGCACAGATAATTTCAAGAGATTTATACAAATGTAAAGGTTACTCATGGGGTGTTTATTTTTAAGTACTGCAGTGCAGAGAATAATAATACAAAAGTCCAAAACCCAGTGTTTTCATGCTTGAAAGATTTGAGATATAAATCTGATAAAGAACACGATAGTGAATGCAAAATACTTACATCATCTCCTGACATTGTACCCTGTGGTGCAGGTATAACGACTCTGAGGCTAGACCGCCCTGGTGAAGTCCCTTGCTTCAATAATCCTTTGCCAGATAAGCTTCCACTGCCACCAGGACTCGGTCCAGGGGAACTTGAACCACCTCCACCACCAAGGGGAGAGGAAGAATTAGGGTAACCATTACTTATCTCCAACATCCCTCCAGATGGGTATACTGAAGAAGAAAGTAAAAGCCAAAAATTTCAAATGAGAAAAAGAAAAAAGAATGATGACTTAAAATGTCTTGAATGAAGGGGGACTAATTAGATAACTTAAATTTTTTGATTAATATACAAAAATAGTTGATTTGTTTTTCTCAACAAAAAAGTCAAAAGAATAACTGGTGATTCCATACTTTTGCAACATGAGAAGATTTTTTAAAAGTATCATTTTGGAAAAGATATGAGGAATTTTCTAATAATAAGAATATTTCACATAAATTATATTTTTTAATTTGATGTGAAAAAAGGACAAACTGTAAAGAAATGCAGTAAAGGAAAAGAATGATAAAGATATGAAAAAGGTGAAAATAGAATGAGCTAAAGACAACAAAATACACACCTATTAACTTAAAAGAAAAGTTTAATAAAAACAGAACAAAGATACTGACAAATCTTTGTCCTCCAGTAAAGAACATCACTTCCTATTGAAATGTACAGTAATACCTCCCTATTAGCATGGGTTACATTTCTGGAAAATGGCATGAACATAGATACTACAAATATAGATACTAAAACTTTATGGAGAAAATGGGATTAGGAAAATTAACTTTTTTCCTATTCTCACACTTTTTCAGCACTCATTTCTCTTTCTTTGAATGTTGGGGCCTATGTTAAATTGCAATATTATAAGCCCAAAATATTATATAGTAAAAACTTTAGGCTTTAGTGAACAGGAAATATGTGCAGTGGTTGGTGGGTAAACGAAATTTAATTTCTGTGAGCATCAAAAATTGCTACAATGAAGAAGTGCATAAAACCGTGAACATAAAACCCACAACACTTGAGGGTATGTGTTAATAATGGCAATGTTATTTTTTTGCACAGTTACCACTTGTTCAGTACAACTATTCTATGCAGAAACCTTGGACAGCAGTATAGGATAACCCAAGTTTCAAACTATATATGCAGTTATCTCAGGCTCTAAGTAGCTTACACTACTATGTTACATGAATTAAGGTAAAGAACAAAGTTTTTATTCTAAACCAAATCAATAGTTACAAACCTGTATCAGTTTCTGAAGATGATGGCCGTGGGCTTACACTAGTGTGTGGCATTTGAGGACTTCCGCTCTGTTGTAGCAATCCTGAAGATGAGTCTCCATAACTATTTACTGGCACACTTACAGGTAAAGAGTAGTTTGCTTGAGTCATTGGCACCTAAGAAAATTTGGCAAGATCTTAGATAACATCCAAAACATGGTTCCAAACTACTTAAAATATGGAGAAATGACAATCTTACAAATCAGAAACTATAATTTTAAAATGGTTAAAATTCTGTGAGATAAGCAATTCTACATGTGCACATATTTTCAAAGGCAAATTGATGCACAAAATTTATGAATAGACAGCTACATTTATCTCACTCACTCTGCTTCCATTAAGTTGATTACGTTGCATCATCATTTGAAATTCTTCGTCAATTTTGCTGTATTTTGCCTCTGTTCTTGGAGTAAGTTGATACTCTGAATCTGGTTCTGGACTTTCTGGACTGCATGTACCATTTTTATGCTCCTTTTTATTCAATGCCTGTAATTATTTAAAATGTATTAGAAGAGTAGAAAATAATGTAATAAAAATTATGAATAGGGTCTCGAAGTTTATTATTTTAATAGTGAAAATGCACATAAAAATGAAGGGACATCAAATTCACTGTATTTACAATTATTTGTTTGGTTTTTCGATAGAAATAAAAATTCTTTGTAGGATACAAAATATTAAAATGAAAACTAGCTTCATCAGGTAAACATATTTAACAATTGCTGTTCCTGCAAAATTACACTCTCTTCCTCACTCTCTGCCGTACTTCCTTTCTAACTCCCTCAGGCAATACTTCAAAAATGTATCAATTTGTCCTTTTGACAACAAATTCATGATTTTCCTCTAGTTTTTTGTTTAAATCTAATGAATGCATGTAATAATTTCATGCAATCAACTTGATTAACAAATATTTTTACCTAATAAAAAATGTATGAATTGTGATTGTTTATAATTTTAGGAAGCAAATAAAAAATACTATATACCCATTCCCATGTTATTGTGCACAACAACGGACATCAAAGAGTACCCCATACCTAATAGAAATCTATCAGCTTAAGTGCATGAAAGTATGTGCAAATATGGTTTTTCAAGCATGGTAGATGATAATGACACAAATGAAGCAATTTATACATTAATTTGAGCAACTATCACAAAGTCAAATCAATATATTCAAGAAAACATGGTTTATTAACAATTATCAATTTGAATGAAAAAATCTACATTATGCATGGGAAAATTTTTTAAAAAGTAACTTTAAAGTTTTAGTAATTCTCAATATCAAGACGATTTAAAAAATCAAAGATATTTAAAACAAAAAATTAAAATATACATTTGAAAAAACTATATTTTCCCTTTCTTGGTAAATCTTAAAACAGAATGGTAATAAAATCAAAAAGAACAAAAATGAGTTATACTCCAGGCATCCTTTATATCATTCCAGAAATTCACATGAATTTTGCCATAGAGCTCAAACTAACTAACCAAAGAGAAGATAGTGAATAATACAGTATGATCTGAAAATTTCAAATAAAACCACATATAAAAATGTAATAAAAGCACTCAAAAACGTGAAAAAAAATCTGATGTGGCCAACACATGACTTTCTCCATATTTGGGGTATAGATATTTAAATTATTATGAATAGCATTATTGCCGTAAATTAAGTATATTTTGAATCTGATTACAGAATTCACGGCTACATGGTGGTGGCGCTGTACACTGGAAATTAAGAAAAAGTTAAATATCTCTGAAATGGATGGTTCTACGAAAATTTGTTTCAAACAAAACCTGGAAGAAATATTAATCTCTACAACTTTTGTCCTCCCGAAGATTACCAATAACTACGTTTTTAAGGAGATATTTGACGGAACCCGAAAACACCGATTATTTATAAATAATTCCTAAACAATAACTGCTATGGAAAATTGTTTCAAATGAAAGTTGTAGGAAATTACATTCTCTATAACCTTTGTATTGAAATGTATTTACAATAATGACTTTTTAACGGAGAAATATCACAAAAACCGAATCAAGTTTCGAATAAACCTCGACTTCTGGTTAACCAGTATTGTCCAAAAACTAATCAGTTCTTTGTGCTCATGCTAAAGTGTTATATATGAAATTTGGTAACGATATGGCAGGTACTTTTTGAGTTAGAGCGCCCACAATCACATACATCCACACACAGAGACATCATTCTGAAAATAGTCTAAACGTGTTCTAGGAACCTCAAAACGTGTATTTCCGTTGAAATCTTGAAGTCGATTTTTTTTGTCATCACAATACTTTCCCATTACTACATATGGAGAAAGTAACAATCAGTGTTGAATCCAGGGGGGTACCCGGTGGGGATTTTCCCCCCTGGGTAATATAAAATCCCCCCGGAGAAAATGGTCAATTAATCCGGTTTTTTACGGGATTTTAGTGAGTTTACGCAACTTTAACAATATGTATTTTAGTTCTATTTTCTACTAATATTTAAGCATGTTTAACTAAAATCGGGCTTTAAATATTGATTGTAACATATAAGTTATAAATATCTATTTTAAAGATATTTTGACATGTAGACTGTCATATATTTGCTGAATTCTGAAGTGTCAATAATTTGTTGCGCGTGCAGCGTACAGAAAAAATCACTACAACATACACTGTACAAACTTTCTCATATACGTACTAACGCGACGTTTAGTTATCTTTAGAAAATGAAAATCGTATGAGCCTGTTTTTAGAAAATCCAATTTTTGTTCAAGTTGCCCAAGAATAAACTAGCCTTATATTCACTCATTGAGAAAAATGAAATACATATGTAGTAATATTGCAGACGTATACTCAAGTAACTGTACGAAATGTGATCAAATCGTTTGAACTGTTTTTGAGAAAATCAAATTATTGCTAAAGTTGCCTAGAATAAAGTAACCTTATATTCATTTTTTGAGAAATATGAACTATGCAGTATTATTGAAGACGTAAACTCAAGTAACTACAAAATTTGATCAAAATCGTTACAGCCATTTTTAGAAAATCGAATTGTTGTTAAAAATGCGTAGAATAAACTACCCTTAATGATTGAGCAATGTCAACCATTTCTATGATACATATACTCTGCTAAGTACGATAAAATGCCTAAGTACGAGATTTCATTCATTTTTGCTCTACTGTTTAGGCTGCAGAGCCAGTAAGAGACAGACAGATGGCATTGCAAAAACCACTTTTTTGGACTCAGCGACACCTAAAACATATATTTCCGTAAAAATCTTGAGGTCGAATTTTTTTTCGATAACAATACTTTCTCAATACTTTGTATGAGAAAGTAAAAAAGAAAAACTACATATAGAGTTAGAGAATGAAGTGAATAGCGATTTAAGTGAGAAAAAAGAAGAGGATAGTAAATGTAGTAGTTGTAGAAAAGAAGATTAATGGATTGAAGATGGGAAGACATTTGAAATTGAAGATATAGGTAACAGCAGTGATATCAGCAAGAAAACTAAATCAAAATATAATAATAAGTGGGAATCAAAATACGAATGGCTTTATTTTGATAGTATTCGCGAAGGAGCATTTTACAAATTTTGTGAGATATTTTTGAAAAACGATTTAGAAGCGATACAAAAATCTGGTGGTATTTTTATCAACGTACCTTTTACTAATTATAGAAAAGCCGTGGGAAAAACTGGTAAACTAGAAAAACATGCAAATTCCGAAAAACATGCATGTAGTGTTTCTATGAAAACGTTGCGTCTCCAAGGAATGCAGAAACCAGTACATAGCATATCAATTAACGAGAGTGAAACACAGAAAGGCCAAAATCGTCGGTCAATGCATGCTCTAATAGAAGTCCTATATTTTCTAACTAAAGAAGAAATACCTCATACAACCAAATATGAAGCATTAGTTAAAAAATTCTTATTAAACATGACGATATTCTCAATACTTGGTTAAAAGGCCAAAGCAGCCGCTCTACTTATATTAGCAAAGCGACTGAGTCAGAATTTATTTCGTGCATTGGGGAGGAATTAGATAAACATGATTCCAGCATCGTTGTGAAAAATAAGTACTTTTCGTTAATAGCTGATGAGTTCACAAATATTAATAATATTTCAGAACTTACGATATTATTACGTTTTGTAGATAACAATAATATTAGAGAAATGTTCCTCTGTTTCACTAAATTAGATAATGTGGATGCAGAAACTATAACGCAAACCATTGTATGTCAGCTAAAACAACGGAAAATAGATTTAAAATATTTAGTGTCATGTTCATTTGATGGAGCTGCTACTTTCTCAGGAAATATTTCCGGTGTACAAATGCGACTATCAGAAAAAGTTGGATGAGAAATACCTTACATACACTGCAGAGCGCACGTATTATCCTTAACTTTGGCAAGTGCTAGAAACAAATATCCAGTGATTGAACGAGTGCTGCATGTTTTTCAAGATATTTAAAACTGTTTCATAGATCATCTAGATGGGAAAGAATGTTACACAATGTTCAATCCATTCTTGAGGAATCAGTATTAAAAATTTCAGAAACCATAGAAACTCGCTGGATAAGTAATTTTAGATCTATTGATGCTGTCAGGCTTTGTTACGGTTCCATGATGATGACTTGTGAACAGATATATAAGGATGGTGCGGACCTTGCTTCTTTAGCAGGAGGCATTTATTAGAAATGGAAAAATCCCGTTTTTTAATAAACCTCTGTGTTTTACATGAAGCACTACTCGCTGTTTCAAATCTAAGTAAGATTTTATAAAAAGAAGATTTATGTTTATCCGATTTATCCAGACTTATTAATTCCACTATTAAACACCTTAAAACTATATCTCATGATTGCTTTGTAAATAATGAAGAAAGCACAATCTGGAAAAACTACATGTCCATGGTTAAAGATCTTGAAAATATACACCCTGTAAAGGAAAACGAAAAACCTGAAATAAGCTTTAAAACAGCCCGTAAATTTGTCAATGAAATGATTAACCAGATAAGTTATTGATTCAACGAAAACGCTATACTGTTGATCAAAATTACCTTGAAGTTGGAATCAGCAGAATCATGCTAGGCATTTATCTGGTTTGCTGCATTTAAATTTCGATACATTGTGAAACAATATTCGTTCTTTTATGTATGCCGTCCAATCCGACGACAGAATAATATTTTGAAATTAATATTGAAATCCAATATTGGATATGATGAACTTAAGAGTTTATGCGTAAAACTATGTTGCATTCCAGTGTCCACCGCAAGTGCTGAACGGTCTTTTAGTACAATGAATAGGCTGATGACGAAATTAAGAAATAGATTGGGACAAGAAACATTGCAAGACCTCATGAAAATCGCTATCAAGGAACCTGATGAGTTACCAAATACTTTGTTAGACGATGTTACTGACACATACGCTAAGAAGAAACAAAGGAGACTGAGGTTAATTTAAATTGTTTAAGTTCCTTATCAGGTGTCTTGAGATTAAACCATAAATTCATATAGTTATTATTTTTTATTAAGGCACAGGAATTTGTCAGTTTTTGTGAAATAAAACATTTTCTATTACATTAGTCTATTTAAAAGTACTAGATGCGTAAATAGGTATAATTTCGCATATTTGTTTAGTTTTAGTTTATGCTTTTTTTGATCTTACCGAGTACTAACGAATACACATTTATTTATTTCTTCTTTTCAATAAATATATATTTAGTGTTTTATAATTATATTACTTATCAAGACTAAGGTTTATTAAAGCGTTTGTTACATATTTAATCAAATTTTCTAGGATTATTCCAAATATTAAATTTAGTTAATTTTGTTATTAAATGGTGATGTATAAAATTATATTACAAATTATTTGTTAATCTGCAATAAATAAATAAAATATAAATAAATTTCGTTTTATTTCACTTATTTAAACAATAACAAAAAAAAACAACTCCTACTAATTTTCTAGCAATATATTATATACCCCCCCGACCCATGCAGTTTCCCCCCCCGGGGAAGAACGTCTGGATTCAACACTGGTAACAATTAAGGAACTGAATGAAATATTAACACACAAAACGAGCGATGTGAGTTTATAATTACGTTCTTTCAAGTCTGAAAGAATTGAAATTATAATAGGGTAAAAGCAGTGACGAATTATGGGTGGAAACAAATTTTGAAATATTTACTTTTAGAGGAAATTTTTTATAACATTTCTCCCATTTTAAGCCTGAATTTAATGTAACGTTAATGTAAATAAAAAAATTCGTTTGGAAACAAAATTTTCAAGAATTTTTCATATAAAAAGGGGGCAGCCAAAATAAAGGACTTTTGGAAGGCAAAAGGCCTAAAATGCACCCTTTTTTCTAACGGAGATAATCCGATAAACGAAAAAGTGAGATCCATCGATGGGCATCTTACGTTAGCCGAAAAATGTCCGATTCCTCCTACTATATTATATACCACCCCCATTCTCAGGTCACCCTCGGAAAGAGTTCGATTTCGAACATCGACCGAAGCCCTTACCCACCAAAAACCCCTTCCTCTTTTTCCCTCACTGCCCTTCTAACCCCCTCCCTATACCACTTTCACGCTCGCTTGCCACTTCTGCCGAAAATTCGCTCTGACGTCTCGAATCCCCCCCCCCCCTCCCACCGAAACAGATTTACCTACGGAGACAGATCTCACTGCGAGTGAGGTTGGGTCGATGTGACCAAAAAGACCTTTATAGGACGTGACATGAATCCTCCATCCCTACTGGGGGTGGTGGTAGACGACGTTCAAACAACGCTGCCGACGATAAGTGCGATATGTCGCTATTTTCATCCTTCAAACGAAGCGTGCAAACCGATCGCCCATTTAGATAATTCGGGCTCGTTCGTAATATACGTGATATTTAAAAAGCAGGGAAGTCGAGCGGCGACACCTTGAAAGAAAACGAGACGATCGGAGAAAGAATCGAGAGGATTTTACACGAGCGTCGGGTAGAAAATACGCGTGGAAAAAAGATAAAATTGTGTTCAAACGAGAATAATGGAAATCTAGCCGAAAGGACGAGAAAAGCGACGGTAAAACTGTTAAGAGGGTGGGTTAAATTTCTATATAGCGCGGATCACAGGTTCTAAAGTCTTCCGGGTACATAGTTATTAGCCCGTGGAAAATATAACAAGTTAGGCAAGTACTTCGAAAGAAAATATTATAGGGTGATTTTTTTTACAAAAAATAAATTTCTTCCATTGGTCGTTGTTTAATATTAATGACATTATAATATAGCCGTCTGATTCCCATTAAAAGCTTACCCACATATAAAAGCATTAAGCTCGACGTTGAAACCCGGAAAAACTCCCACTTTTTTCCGATAAAAACAAAAAATGTACGCTAAAGCTACAGGGATTTGAATTCCGTCTTCAAAAATAAGAAACTACAATTTCTAAACTTTCCGACAGTTCAAGTCCTGAGTTCGAATCTTTACGAGAAATAATTTAAAAAAGCAAACATATAAACCTCATCAACAATTTACGTGCTTTTCTTATGGGGGCAATAATGGGGCAAAATTAACTCCCAGCAGCTGATCCCGGTCCACCAAATTCCTGCCACATGTAGCTCTCATATGTAGTAACTTATCCGGAAAATTTGGTTACTCTAGCTTGAACCGTTTCAGAGATATAGTCTGCACAGACGGACGGACGGACAGACAGACAAAGTGAATACATAAGCGATTTGTAAAAAAATCGCTAAAAATCGTAAAGTGGGAATCCAAATAATAGGGACAGAACGGGCAGGAGCGGATTTGGGGGTGCGAGGCCCCAAGCGGTAGTGATTTTGCGAGGACCATAACTCGCGATTTCTGAAAAAAAACGTGGTTGAATTTTATGGAGGAAAATGGGCTATCAAATCCTTACCGATTAATTTGCCTAATATATTACAATATAGCGGGTGGGTTTATGAGATCGATGTAAATCGTAGCCCAAAGTTCGAGTGCAAAATAATTATTTTTTCAATGTTACCCGTCAGTTGAGACTTTTTTCGCTCATAATCGTTTACGTTGATCGCCATCATTTTTTGATATATGACCGCGTCTTTGTGTTCAGACTTTTCACATTCAATGTATACATTTATTTCTCCTCTCGCACTAAGCAGCTAACACAATTTTTCGGCTTTAGGCGCGAGGCCATAGACCAAGGGTCAGCAGCCTGCGTCTCGTTAGCAGAATGCTGCTCTTAAGGTCTGATTTGCGGCTCCCTAAACCGACTTCTTCTCCCACATAAAGCGTCTGAAATGTCTATTCCGCTAGTGACTTTAAGTCCAGGAAATTCACGTTCACTTACATAATAATGTTCTGAAATATTAATTGATTTTTTTATAACCGGCTTATTCACCAGTACTGCGGCTCTTCTCATGTTGGGTTTTATATTGAATTGGAACAAAAACTGGCTCTTCTTGTTAATTCGGCTGCCAACCTGTACCCTAGGCGGTAACCTAGATCTCCTGAGCCTATACCCGTCTTTTATAACAGATATGCGAATACTAATTTCATTAAAGAGAATTAATAGATAAGGAATAATCTTCTAACCTATAAATGACACGATCCCTTTTCCTCGATTAATAAAAGTGTGTGCGTGTTAAATAAAAAACACATTAGCGCTAATGAGAAAATGTAATTCTTGTAATGGCCTAATGGCTGCAAAATTTGCGGTAGAAAAAATGAAACGCGGAATTACTACGGTTAACCTTTTAGAGTTTGTCGGCCAACATCCATAAAGGGCACGAAAACTAAACTATGGATTAAAAAAAGGACTCCCACGCATTATAATTCCAGTTCTTCACAAGACGTCACAAGGAAAACTTAAAATGCCAAGGTATCACGTCGAATACTATGAATTTTATTCTATGGAGGCAAGAAAGTTGAGTGGCATTACTAAATGAAATAATTTATGAAGAATCATCTTCATGTACTTGGGAGATACGTACTCCTCTCCTATCAATGAAGCCCAGCCAGAAAAGAGGTAACTAAGATGGATGAACTAACAGAAACGACAGACTTATCAAAAAGCTCCCTTCCGCCAAACATTAGAAACTAATTAAAGTTTTGAAGAGTTGATTTCGCGTGTCACTTACCTCTATTATGTTCTTGTTCGTGAGGGATTCGTGGGGCTCGTTGTACTCGGTATATTTGAGCAGAACCTTGTCCATGTCCGTAGACGCATACTGGTAGAGTTTGTTGCTGCTGCTGAAGATGATGAGCGCGATTTCGCAGTCGCACAGGACGCTCAGCTCATAAGCTTTCTTCATCACTCCAAATTTCCGTTTGTTGAACGTCACCTTTGTAGGACGCGGGGTGAGAGAAAGAGAAAAAAATGAAGCGACGCCTTCGGAAACATCGCGGCGAGAACAAAGCAAACAGGACGCTGCGTACCATTAAGAGGGGAAAAGGCACGCACGCACACACCATTTCCCCTCTTTGCCCACACTCCCGTATTCCACTCCCTTTTCCCTTCCACGCACCCTTCTGACATCGGATGATGTGAAACATTAAACGCATTCCAGGCAGGTGAGGCCTCTCTCGAGGTTGGCCGGTTAATTACGCCGTTCTTAAAATTTACAAACGCTAAACAGGTGGAGGGAAATTAATGGAATTTTCCCTCTCTCTCTCTTGGCGTTCTCAAAATCACGACGGCCCCAATGAAACTGACCAAAGACGTAGGAAAACATGGCAGGCCGCCCATCTAACGGAGGGGGCTGATTTGTGAATAAATCGCCAGAAAGTTTTACGGCTAGGAACATCCAAGCAAACAAAACGCCGGTTACTTCATTAAAATTTCTCCCGGTATGTTAATTGCTTGAAGATAAACAGACGCATTAAATGATCTATGTTTTAAGCTAAAAAAAAACTTTCATAATCGCGATTTATCTGAATTTTGAAAATTCATTCATAGTTATTTACGAGTTACGTTAACCTGGATGACGAAGAAAGCTATCAATCAAAATTTATGATGCCTTAAATTCTCAATAGCATTTACCAACGAAGTTATAAGATGAAAACTTTGATTGAAGGAGAGTAGAAGAGTACACACATTAAGAGTAACACGAGGTTATTTTGTAATTAGTAATAAACGACAAATAAATTGAATCATTTTATTTGGGACAAATCCTATTGATTTTGTCTTTTCTAAGGCTATTACACTGCGTATGCAATGAAAGCAGCGAAGAAAATAACTTGAAAATATATCGAATACTGCGTTCTAGTTTGCCGAGTACAATTAGACTTTAATATGCTAATATATTTTCATTATGTGAAAGAAACCGAAGAATAGGGGACGGCAACCTACGGCCCACGAATCCACGATGTAAAAGCTACCCGTGAAATTTAACCCGCACCAATTCACATTCGTTACTTGAAATTATGGCAATTTAAACTTAAACAATGAAATTAAAACGCCAAAAATGATTTAAATTGATTTTCCCATACGCGATACAATAAATTCACTTAGTAGTTTCTCATGTTAACTCTTACGCGGCTAGGCAAAACATGCGCAACTACCAATAAGGATTCGCAATTACCGACGCGGCCCGCCGCGTAGTAAAGTTTGCCAACCTCCACCGTAGATCGTAGAGGCATTAAAAAAATCACACTCATCATACACGAAGGAGTGCTACCGAATTTAAAAAATCCACCATCCGCGACGCTCACACATAACTGGCTTACGCAAAAATCCCGCAACAAATGCGCCGGTAAGAAAATGCGTTGCTGAGTAATTTTTAGGCGTCGCTAATCCGCTAATCGCTAACGCCACAGTACAGCACCTTCCATCACTCGAAGGGGAAGGGATGGATGGATTTTTCCGAGGACCTCTCCTGGGGAACTCGATAACGCTGAGGAAAGTTGAGGTAGTTGCGAGAGAGTGTAAAAAGAGCGCGGGGGTGCGTGGGCGGTTGACAAGTTGGATGGAAAAGGGAACAGGCGTCGCATTTTAGAGAGGCACCACTCTACCTGTCTGTTCCGCTCGTCCGTGATTCGGGAGATCTGGATTTTCTTTCGCCCCATGGTCGTGGTGCCTCGGCGGTTAAGAGTGCGTCACCCGTAGCGGAGGCGGTTGGCCCGCGAAGGTCTCTCGGGGGGCAGCGGCGAGGGGCGTCCGAAGGCGGAGGAGGCGGCGACGGGGGAGGCTGTGAAACCTAGCGCATGGAGATCATCCGCTCTACAGGCAGCCGATCTAAAAGAGAAAAAAAAGAAGAGGTTTAAAAACAGATTCCCCACGATGTAAAATTCGAATAAAAATTATGAAAATCAATTGAATCGTCGAATTCACGGGTTTTAGTTGCTATAAAAATATTCGAGAAAGAGGGAGGATGGCAATCATTGGATTGGTCGCAGACACCACAAAATACGCGATTTTCTTTTGAAATGAGGTTTTAGTTGAGCATTTTCAAATACGACTGTAATAAAGAATGCCACTGGAGCTGAAAAATCGATTTTCCTTTTATTAAGACCTAAAGTGCGTGCGAATCATCAAGACTTTCCAAGCGAAGATCTTTTCGTATTGATAGACCTTAGGGTTTCCAGTTACACCGTTTGATTGCGCGAAACAGTAAGATAACAATTCGGATTATGATATCCGAATCTTTCATTTAATCGCAAGCGAAAAATTTACTACAAAGCACGCGATTATCTTAAATGATAATGACGATAAGATTATTACATTACTCGATTTCCTCGTGCAAAACCATTCTGGAACCTTTTTAGGCAAGAAGCGAATGAGCCATCAATAAGGCCGATTTAACCCATGTGGTAGAAGAGGCAAGCCAAATACAGCCGGATTTCAATGCGTTGAATGATGCCTCGCGCGACGTCCCATGGCCAAACGCACGGTACATTGAAAATTCATTCGGAGACCCGCTAAGAAAATCGAGTATCCGAAAACAACCGTCAACAAAGACGGTTAGAAAGCTTGACACGTCGATGTGCCCAAACATTTACCGGAAGGAAGACTGGGCACGCAAAACGCACTCTACACCCTGAAGCGAAGGAAAACGAGCGGTATGTACGAGGAACTATTTCCACTTTACGGAGAATGCGTCCTCATTTTGCAAGCGCTTTCCCAAGGCGAATAACGGAAACAAATCGGAACGACGCAGTGGCCTCACTCGATCCTCCCTTCCAAAACGTCGGAATTTGGTAATGGACTAACACTCGATTAAAACAACAAACTGAATCACTTCCAAACGACACGTAAGTTACACGTTTGACGCTTTAAGACCACATCCGACAGCCCGAGGTAAGGAGAAAATAAACGTGATCCAATGATACTCGGGGAATAAATGTAAAAAGTTTTTATTTAAAAATTTTACTTTTATTTTAATATAACTCCATCTTGCGAGCATTTCGCAGAAAGTTTTGCATGTCTCAAAGGGGTTATTTCCGTAAAAGCAAGGGATAAATGATGATGGAGAGCGCGGGAGGGTGGAATCATAAGTTATTAATAATGATAAAGAATGTCTCTAAACCAGTGTTTCCCAACCTTTTGAACTCCGCGGACCACTTCAGCAACCCTCCAGGCCCCGCGGATCACCTCATTACTTACACTAATGTACTTACTGTAACTACGTTTAAGAAAGGGGTTAATTGGTTACGTAGTTTATTTGAACATTTTCAAATATATTGCACACATTTCTGCCTGTTTGAGGGGCACCTGATTATTTTTTGTTTTATTCCAAGAATTATTTTCAACGTTTGGAGGAGAAATTCGTGAAATATAAAATAATTTTACAAACAACATCATAATAAACATATTACAAAATGCCTTTTACTTCTAAACTATGTACTTAATACAGCAGAATTGTAAAATACAAAAAACATAACTTTCATACGAACAAAAATGAATGTATTAATGAGAACCTTGGTGTTGAATATCCTGCATAAGTTCATTAATATCTGGAGCTAAAGAAATCAGAGATAACCTTAACGTTGATTGCAGGTTTAATATTTTCTTTGTTTTTGTAGCGAGCACAGCTGAAAATCCTGATTTACATAGGTACGTAGAGTTAATGGAAGGAGAATCTTCAGGGTCTTCTCACTCAGTACAGGGTATTCATTTCTAATCTTTATCCAAAAATTTTCGAGTCGTATAGTGTTATTTTTTTAAATTCTGCATTGAGCATTTGATGCTATATCAATTAGTGACTGTTCCTCTTCAAGTGACAGCTGGTTATCATCATGATCAAAAAATGGATCCAAAACCCATAAGTAACCTTTACGAGGGTCAGATTCCTCAGGAAAATAGTTTTCAAATTTATCTTGCAGGGTTAATATGTAAGATGAAACGCAATCAAATAACTTCTGTTTTAACATAAACAGAATTCGCACTAAGATCATTAAGTGTAAGTTATGGATGGCAGAGAGGTGGAATCGGGATATATGAAAGAGTGGAAAAATCTTTAAGTTAAGGACATTAATAAAGTATTCAATACCTTTGATAGTGTAAAACTTGATTAACTTTTCCCAAAAAAATTCAACTAAATATGAGGTGCGGTCTAAAAAAAACTACATTTTGGAAACCTCCGCAGACCACCAACAAAACCTTCGCGGACGACAAATGGTCCGCGGACCATAGGTTGGGAAACACTGCTCTAAACCATTAAAACGGCCATGTTGAGAAACTAAGAACTTCCGATATTAAAAAATTCTTATTTTATAAGAATTGTAAATAATATTATCACCAAACATATTACAAGAAATATTTTTCTATGCATACTTATCTTACCATTTTTAGATGTGAGAATAGATAAAATATTACTACGATAAACAAAGGCGTAATTTAATGTAATCGCGCGATACCAATGAAAACTATTAAACAAACACTATAAAACATTCTTCTGTGGTTCACTGTATTTTGTATTAATACTACAAATTTGACAATAATACCCAAATAACTATAGTAAGCAGTACGAAAATATAAACATAATAATAAAGGTTCCGATGTATATTTTAAAATGCTTTAACCTCAAGGCGATGCACAAACAAAACAAAATGGACAAAAACCGTTCAACAATGCACAGGTAAAATTTTTATGCTGGGAAACTTCAGCCAACCGCCAAACAAATGCTTACAGATTCGAGCATTGCATTAAACAAGTCTGCTCTTTCCTCCGAAGCGAAATAATTCACATATTATAAAAAGTGACGTAAAATTCGGATATCGGAAGGTAAAACGACCCCTCGCATAAACAAATGCCTCGTAGCAGTCGGACCGAGTTAAAAAAGTTTTTTTACGCAATACAAAAAAGTAGCCTTCGTGAAAAAATCGAATTCCAGATTTAAACGGAATTATGCCCCCTGAGTGCGTTTTCGTTATTTTCTCGATTACGTCAGTGTATGTGATAAGAATTTTGTGCGCGCTCTAACTCAAAAACTACTTATCAAATCAGTACAAGATTTTAAGATTTTTGTTACAATTCAAGAACCGATTAAAACTGAGTCGGTCAATCGAAAGTAGAGATTTACTCATGTCATTTGTCCGTTTTTTAAATATCTCCTTTAGGACATAATTTATGTAAACATTTGTTATTATGAAACTTCTTGAAAATATAATTTTCTACAAGTTTTGTTTGTAACATTTTTTCATAAAACGGATTGTTTAAGAGATATTTTGATTAAACGTCTGATACCTTTCTTTCCGTTGCTAATATAAAATTTTCTAATTGTTGATAACGAGGCCTACGCTGACAAGGGTAATTTTAATTACGATCAAAATTATCCCAATGCCATCTAGCTTCATATTTTTAAACAAATTTTATTATAAATATTGAAAACGATTCCAGCGCTTTAGTAGTTTTAATCACGAATCGATATTTTTTTATCCATAAAACCAGATTACTATTTCGTTTACTTGTTGTTCTTTCAACGCGAAGAAAGATTCCGACTATTTTTCACTGTACAAATTATTCAGCGTTTAAAAATTATTCACCCGTGTAATTGCCAATAATTATTACTGAGGACTCTGATGTCGAGAGCAACTTCTCACTACTAATGTAATCACATTCATTACTCTTGTATGGGGAAAGTCATGTGCCGGACACGTCAGATTTTTTCAATTTTTTTACGCCGGCGCGACTTCGAAAACACTTCTTTCCCGACGACCAATTATGGTCAACAACCGAAAGAGGCTTGCAAAAGACCCCCCAATAGACTCCGCCGCCGCCGGAACCAGATGACATCCGCAGATCGCCCACGCACGGATCGCTGCTGACAAGATGTGAGGTATAGGGAACGCGCTGGACCATGACCTGTGCTCCTGACAATTCTCGTACCCTTCTCCAACTCATATCCTCTCTTTCCTTCTCTCTCTCTCTCTACCATCCGGCATCCCTACAGGAATTTCCCTCGCCCTCTCCATCTCTCTCTTTCTCCCAAACCGAGGGGTAAACGACCAAGCCGATCTCCATTGTTATTCATCCCCACGGAAAAAAGGGGGAGAAAGTGCCGCAGAAAATACCTGTTGTGTGTCAGGCGCAGCCTGACGGATGGCCGACACACATACAGACGGTGTAAAAGAGATGGGGTTAGGCGGGAGGGGGGGAAAGAGAGGGCCGGAAGGGGATAGACGGACACCCGACAGTCGCAACCGAGCGGACGAACCCTTTTCTTCTCCCCCCCCCCCCTCTCATCACCACCATCTCTCCATACACCCACCCCGTCGACTATCGCTCCCCGCATTCCCATCCCATATTCCGCCTGCGCCCGGTGCCGGTCGTTGACGTCACGGTAGGAATTGGTCAATCCACACCGGCAGGACGGTGTCACACGGAGGTCTGCGTGACGGGACGCATTTCTCGTGGCCCCGATTCGTGGGGGAAGGGAGGCGGAGAACCAACACTACCACCACCGGCGTCTTTTGCCTCTCTTTTACTCTTCGCCTCAACCCACCATCTCCCCCTCCCCCCTTTACCTCTCTTCCCTCCTCTCCTCCCCCTTTCGCCCAAAACCACCTTCATCGCCCGAAAGAGAGAGAGAGAGAGAGGATCCTTTCGACTCTTTGTCGATCGATCTATCGATCGATTTCGCTCACCACCGCCTCCCGACGACCGAGGACCCTCCTGTGCCCCTCGCCCACCGGCGCTAGTTACCATAGCGACTCGAAGGGCGCGCGCACGACCTCACTCTCCCTTCCTCTCGACCCCTGACCGAACCGATCTTCCTCCCCTGTTAAAGAGGGGAGAATGAGAGAGAGGGAGGATAGGAGGAAGGGGAATGGGAGGGAGAGAGAGAGAATGCCCCCGTACCTGGCTGCGCGCTCTTCCTTCTCCCCCGTTCCACGAGAGCAGACGAGTGGGTGGACAGTGAAGGTCTATCTCGGTTTCCACCGACCTTATGCCTACGCAAAGTGCGGCGTCGCTTTTCCGAGAAACCCGATGCTGCCTCGTGAAATATTAGGGTTATTTATTGAGACGTAGGATGATACCATTAGGGATCACAGGTAAGAGGCTGATGAAACGGTCTCTAAAAGACATCCAGGGTTAAGGAGTTTTGAGGAAACAATGACAGAGTCCTCTGATGGATTTAAGGCACAACCGTACATTTAAATGGATTTCGATGGCTAACCAGCGATCCATGCGCTCCTACGAGAAAAAACAAGCAAAGCACAGGCACAAGTGTTGTGTCGTTTCCTTGACAATTGAGTGATAAGGAAAAAATTTCTTGCTCCATGATTTTTCGTAATATTTTAAAGCCGTCGTAATCAGCCCCAAAACAATAAGCTACGCTTTAAAATTATTACTATTATGGCAGCGCCATTCAAAGTGTGATACATGTACTTTAAGTGGTATCAGATGAACTTCAAAGGAGTAGCAACAAAATCGACTTCATGTTAATTAGACGACGAAAAAGAATTTGAGAACGAAGAAGTTGTTAAAGCTGCTTAAAGGGTACATGAAAAAAAGCCTGAGGGCACTGGACTGGAAGATATAATTTGTGCACGGAAACGCTTAAAGCGATACATGATTTTAATACGTACCATGGATCGAAATCTGCCCTCACACTTCATTAATTTTCCATATTTTCAACGCAAATCGCATTGAAAGATGCTAATTTTATCATACCCCAAGAGGATATTCTTGGCATTTTTTCTTGAGTAGAGACCAACAGTAGTAGCGAAATCCGTCTCCTATCCGGAAAGATACTTTCGAGAGAGGAAACTTAATAAAGCTCGTGACGATATTTTCCCCCGCGCCCAAAAAAGAAAAAGGTAGGACACGAGGCGAAGATGCGGCATACCCCAACACGATCCGAGAAGCTCCCAACCTCATTCCTTCAACGTCAACCAGGAGGGAAACAAAATCTAGGATACAGGTAGGAAAAAAATTCGCGGAACATCGATAAGTCCACGTGCCCCTAGTTAACTGCTGTCACCACCACCACAAAACGCTCCACCGCATCCTCTCCTATTCCTACTAAGGGGTCGTAACTCGATTCCATGACGCCAGAGAGGGAGAGGGAGGAAGAGGAGAGGGAGGAAGGGGAGAGGGAGGAAGGGGTGAGGGAGAGAGGGAGGGGAGAGAGAGAGAGGGAGGGGAGAGAGAGGGAGGGAGGGAGGGGAGAGAGGGAGGGGAGAGAGAGGGATGGGAGAGGGAGGGAGGGGAGAGAGGGAGGGGAGAGAGGGAGGGGAGAGAGGGAGGGGAGAGAGAGGGATGGGAGAGGGAGGGAGGGGAGAGAGAGGGAGGGGAGAGGGAGGGAGGGGAGAGAGAGGGAGGGGAGAGGGAGGGAGGGGAGAGAGGGAGGGAGGGGAGAGAGAGGGAGGGAGGGGAGAGAGAGGGAGGGAGAGGGAGGGAGGGAAGAGGGAGGGAGGGAAGAGAGAGGGAGGGGAGGGAGGGGAGAGATAGGGAGGGAGGGGAGAGATAGGGAGGGAGGAGAGAGATAGGGAGGGAGGAGAGAGATAGGGAGGGAGGGGAGAGAGAGAGCGCTCCGAGAGGACGGGTCGACAAAGGAGAAGTGAAGGGGAGGCACACTAACGAAACGTTGACGTCTGGAGGCGGTTGCCTGGGTGACGACGAATTCTCTCACGCATCGGCGAAGGTCACAGGTTTCAGTGAGAGAGAGAGAGAAGATTTAGGGGAGGAAGGGGAAGGGAGGAGGAGTGGGCGGATAGCAGGGGGTAGGAATGGGAAGGAGCTGTGAACTTGGGTGGGTCAATAGGGCGTCGCTTTCCAAAATTTTCTCCCCTGATAACAAACAACCTTTCTCTCTCACCTCTTTCTTACCCGCTCTCGTTCTGTCCTCGGGATAATGGCACTTAAATGGAGGATACGCTCGTAATAACGGTCAAGAAATATAAACCTCGGGCAAATCATTTCGAAGTATCTCTTTCCCGCTGGGGGACTTCCAAAACGTTTTTGGAAAGGAGAGGAAAAGATGATAATATTTACAAAAAAACCTACTGGATTTTGAAACTTTAAGGAAGAAATGTATCGTCGTAAAAATATTTCGAGCGGCAGAAAAGTAGCTACGGAAAGAAGAAGTCCGGCGTTGAAGCCCTTCTCTCAGTGGGAATATTATTGTGTAAGAGCTACGTTCGGAGAAAAGCAACATTTGAGATTTATTGCAGTATTAATTTTCTCGTTCGACTCGATTTGGCGATATCTTTAAAAGGCATTCCGGTACTATCAAATAAATACAAATACATTAATACACTGATTAAAAAACGCACAAGTAAGATTGAGTTTTGAAAAAGGAAAAACGACGAACTGACTCCCACTCTAAAGCTAATTTAACTACTAAAAATACCCTGTTTAGGCACGAAAAAACCTACAGAAAACGTAACGCAATTAGAATAAAACGTAAACACACCTGAAAAAGAACCTCGAGAGAAAACGTTCATGAGACTAAATGCTTTCTCAAGAAAGCTCTCTCCTCGCGTCACTCGTAATCGTCTCCAAGGTGAAAAACGCGCGAACGCGGATAAAAAAAAAGAGGATCGACATACCTTAGTCTTACAGACAGGAAACAAAAAACAAGACAAAAAATCCATACATCTGCACAATCGGGAGTCAGAAGAAAAAACCATCAAGGTCGAAGGAAGAAAGTGATTCCTTGCCGGTGCATTTCGTCAGAAGGAATTTCTGACCAGCCCGTCGAAAATAAAACCAAAAATATATATATCGGAAATTTAATGAGGGAAAAAACTGAGGAGAGCGAGAGAGCCATCGGAAAACGATCGATGGGGTTCCGCGCAAAGGGGAAAGAACGTCCCCGCGGATGGCGAACCCTGATGAAAGCAACCCGCACGGTTCGAGCGTATGAGCGGTCGGTATACAGCCGAAGGAGCAGGCTAAAGGGAACGAAGCGAATTGCGGCCCCGAGGAAATTTTTTCATCGGCAAGAATAAAATCAAAACGCAAGATACCACTTTTCAATTCCCAAGTAAATTTTCAACTCTCCGATTACATGACAAAAGAGTGCCCGCAAGACGGCTTTGAGAGAAAACGCTAATATCCCATCGATCCCGTTTCTGTTCTATGACGACTGAAATTCATTTTTTTAATCATTGGGAAGCGATGAACTTGATACTTTTTAAGTCCGTTTCTTCCACCAATATACCAATCGAAAACTCTGCCTACAATAATCATACAATTTTAATGAACGACGTAGTCGTCGATTTCCGCAGCAGTGACAAACTCGTTCTGACAATCCATATTAGTCGGTAAAAGGGACTGTCCAGTCTCAATCTCGCTCCGAAATGAAGACGATATATATCTATCTATCTGTCAAAAGGAAAAAATAAACTCTCTTGATACTTCCCTAAAAAGTGTCGTCATACCGATATAAAACAAGCGAGACGTAAAGATCAAGATAACTCGGGTAGCCAGTAGAACGATATGGTAAACCACAGATACATTTCGATCACAACGTAACGCTCCTGGACCTTTTATTCAACGTTTCCACGGTTACAGAAATCACCTTGACCATCCATCGGGTTTACAGCCACACGTTGAGCTGAGTTATTCATTTCCGAACGAACCGTGCTAAGAATTAAGACAAACCGGATAAAAAAAAACGAACGAGAGGATTCGTGCAATTTATGAAGGGCAACAAAAATATCCACGTGAGCCCACAGACACATTGCCGGCGTTCTTTCAAAGAAACTCTAGATAAATTAAACCCGTCGCAGTAACGGAAATCGCCCATCCTTCTGCGGTGGCAATAAATGTAAAATAAAAAAAATCAGCGTCGATCAAAAACAACAGCGCGCCACGAAGAGGGTTTCCCTTTGTTTTTTTTCCCGTCCTCCATCAATCGAGTCATACAACTGGAACGAATAGAGCGCGCATTTCTATCGGCAACGAAGCTACGCTCTTCGCCCTTTTGCCATATATCCCCGACGGCAAAGGGATATTTCTTCTCTCTCTCCCATTTTTCTTTATTCCTCTCGTCGCGAGCGTTTCCCAGAATCAGAGTCAAGGACTTTGTCAAGGGGACGATAACGGTAGCATGGCAAAAGGAGAGGGGCGTGGGAGGTGAGGGGGAGGGGGGAGGAGGGCAAGACGTAGCGAAGGAAGAAGAGGAGGAGGTGGATATCCGACTCTATCGCAAACTTCTCCTCCCCCTTCCTCCTCCTCCTTCCCCGGTTACAAGCTACGAGTGTCCTCGGGGGTCACGATGGAGGCAGTCGCCGGGAAACAAGGCGACACGATTCTTTCCTCTGCCACACGCTCTCCTCAAAAGGAATGCGCCGTACCTCTCCTCACCCCTACCGCCAAAGGTAAGAAGAAAAAAAACCGCCCACTGCGGATCCCGTGTTAAAAAACGGCGAAAGAAAGGACGAAATAGGACATCATTCCACGGGACGAGAGTATCCCAGAAAATACCTCGATTCCAGAAATCCTCGGTGCGTTTCTTAAAATTAAATATAGCCGCGATGAGTATTCTTCGTCATTTCGACGCATGGCGTGTCCAGGAATAGCCTTTTCGTAAATATCGACGCCCACGTTTATGCCGACAAAGGTAGATAAAATTAAACGTCTAATTCTGGAAAAATCGAACCTCCTGAATTTCAATGATCCGCAACAACGTAAGACGAAAATAGTCTCTACGAGACGGAAAAACTCTCCCTCTCTCTTTGCCACTAAAAGATAGTTAATGTGCGGCCAGCAGCTTCGCTAGAAACATCGATAATACTTTTAAGGATGAAAGTTAGATGTGGTGGACAAAAAATACATTGTTGGACAATGCGAGAAAACACAGGTTGCGAAAAATATATTCCCGCAATATTTCCAAGAGGGAGCAAGTTCGGCGGTCGTCACCTCGACAGACATCGACTATCCCTAATTAATTAACATAAATTCGTTTAAAAAATCAACGCGGCGACAACTGGTAGCAAAGAAAACCGAAGCGAACGCGTAACGCACGAACGACACTGTTTGCTTATCCACGGCAACATTTTTTTATTTTCTCTACTCTCCATCACGCGTTATTACCGTGTCATAAGTGCCTGCGGCAATCAATTATCCCGATTATTTTCCCTTCGCCCTAACAAGAAAAAAAAACTGCCGTTCCCGTGTTCGACGAACCGTCAATCTCGTCGCATAAAGACGCCGACCAAAAAAGGAGAGAGAGAGGGAGGAGCAAACACTCATAAACCTGCCCCAAACACGGGGAAAACTTTTCCTTGGCTTCGTGTAAATCCGATCGGGTGGAATTTAAAAAGGCACGAAGAGAGAAAGAGAGAGGGGGGAGGGAGAGTGAGGGTGAGAGAGAGACAAGGGTGAGAGAGGAAAGGATAAAAAAAAAATAGGCATTCGCGCACAGCGGTATCGCAAAAATATGCTTACTCTTCCATTTCTCTCTGTTCCACCTACTACGGTTATTGCAGATTCCTCTCGCGCACAATCGGTATGACACGATATAGCAAAGAGATTTGATCATGGTAGGAGAAGCCTAACTTGAGCCCTGACCAAAAAAATAGATGGGAGAGCTCTTGAAAACAGGCTACAGCCAATCACCGGACATCAGCGTTTACCACATCGTCCACAAATGCTGCCCCTGAATTTTCCTTACGCCCCTTCTCGCGCGTGATTTGGCAACGTCGACCTCTTCTGATTTATCTCAGAGCTCAAGTTAGACTTCGCCGACTGTAGCTTGGTTCGATACCTCCCTCTGTCCCCACAGCAGAGCCTCCCAATATTTAATCATGGAGAGAACGAGAGGGAGAGAGGCATTGGAGGGAATATGTAGGCCGCAGAAAAGGGAAAAAGAGGACGGGAGAGGGAAAAACTGTTGGGAAGGAAGAAGGGAGAGGAGAAAAAAAAAGTTACATCGTCCGCACCGTGGGCGAAATTCAGTCGGCATGAAAATCGCTGCGATAAAAGAAGTGTGGGGAAGGGGTTGGAAGGTTGCGGGGGAAAAAGAGAGGGGGTAGAGGCGAGTCCCTCACGGTGCTTGATCACGAAATTTTCTCAGCACGCTTTTACAGAGGGAGAGAGAGAGAGACAAGAGGGATACCGAGGGGAAAAAAAGGGAAAGAAGAACGAGTCGTGAGAGAGTGAGAGGGAATGAGAGAGAAGCATCCGAGCTCACCACGTGCTGGTTCGGAAAAGTGGAGGGATTTAGTTCAGGAGAGAGAAAGAGACGCAGAGTCCGGGAGGGAAAAAAGGGGTAAATAAATAAATAAATAAATAAAACGAGGGGAAGGGATATTGAGAGCGGGCCGAAAACGTGAGGGAGGTATAGAGGAGGACGACCTCCACCGATGGAAGTGGACAGTGAAAGGCGTTGATGAATAGACGAGCGAGCATAGAGTTCAATCGCCGCGCCGCCGATGCAGAAACGAAAAAATGAGCGTCGATAATCCACGTATTCTCGGACGACGACGCCACAAGTCCTGCGCACGTCGAAGCGCATCATAGAAAATAAAAATCCTCTGGGACCTGTTCGCCTCACATTTATGCGGACCTTGCTATCCTACCCTAGCAACCGTTGTCCGTACGCGCGTACTGAACCTGACTTCCCTTTAATCGAACCTAAGTTTCAGAGGCGTCTATTTATCTTTACCTCGATCATGCTTTCCTCTAATTTTGTTGCCCACAGTTAATTACCGTCTTGATGTTGTTAAAATCCGAATGACCGTGAGACAAACTGAGATTTTCATAAAAAATAAAATTAACACGCTGATCGTTATTTTAATATTGAACGAAACAAAATTCATAAAATATTCTACAAAAGTCGTCTCGTATAATATCAATTATTCTAACTTCTACAAACGGAATACCGGAAGCTCGATTCTTTTAATTCGTCAAATATTTTTTATTCTCCTTTTTGAGGCTATAATTCGATAAAATGTTTTTAAAAATGCGCCTAATTAACCCAATCGAAGAGAGAATAAACAAACGAAAAAAAAACTCTCACCGACGCTACTAATTCATAACGAATGAATATTCAACAAATTAAATCGTGGATGCCTCCTCGAGACCCAACCCTGACCGCCAAAAAGATCCAACGGGGAGCACGAAGGCGAGCGGGAGGAGAAAAAATAAATAAAACGCTAAGAAAGTTAAGGAAGATCCGTTTTTGCGGCAGGGTCGGGAATCGTGTCTGAGGCACACGCCGGCCCTTAAAGAGGTTAGGAAAAAGAGGAAATAGGTATGCGGAGGAGAGAAGGGGAGAGGGGGCCACCAGAGCGACGGAGGATACACAGTAGAAGAAAGAGGAGAGTGAGGTCGAAACCAGAAGGACAAAAAAGCGCGCCTAGTGAGGAAGAGAGGGACAGAGAGAATCCGCTCCGCATGTCGAGATACGGCTGTCGTCGATCACGTGACATCCGCTCTAACCCTCTCTCTCTCTCTCTTCGCCCGCCGCTCCAAACTCTCCTATGCGCGACTTTCCTCCGGAAAATGAAAAGATGCCTAGGAAGGAAAAAAACTTAGGGGATTATCTCCTTCTCAACCGGAAGGAAGGAATGGATCGCATCTTTTACGAACCACATGAATATCGTAAAGGAGCAACAAGTACGCATCCCTCCCCATCTTTCTCTCTCTCTGTGGGAACCGAACATTTTTTTTGTCGAAGAACGTTCGAGGGCTTGGCGCATTTTTAGATACATCGCCTTCGAATTCCGAAGAAGTGATTACGATCTCTGTCAGCCAAGGATTTGAAAACGAACTTTTGAACATCAAATGAAATTGCTATAGACATTAGGACTGCAAAATACTCTCGTCGTGAAAGGACGAGAGGTGCGTCACGCGCATTCCCGCACGAGACGAGTGTAAAGGTCTTCGAATAACGAGATGCAAATGGCTCGTTAAGCGAAGGATTAACCTCGAAACGGAAGCTGATTATTTCCCCCGTTCGCAACGATAATTCCGTTTTAGTTTTTCAAAGGATTTTGCGAAGATTCGTTATCCGCGAATAAGCTCGCTGTGTCGGACAAAAGCCGCCGCCTGTTTTTCCAATCCCGCGCAGACGAGAAACGAAGAAAGATGAAAATGCAAACAAAATTAAAATAATAAACGTCAATATTTAAAATGCGACAAAAAAAGTACCAATCAAAGAGATTTTGTCGGATGTACCATAAATTGCATTTTTTTTACTTCTACGTCATCCACACATCTCGTTTTTCCGTAAATCAACACTGCTAAAAAGGTGACATATGACGACGAAAGAGGCGAAACATTTCCTTTCACCCGCGAGTCGCATCGCTGATTTACGACGCATCGGATATTTTTGGTTTTTTTCCCCTTCGAATCCTGGAAAAATTGCACCCGGTTAACGGAATCAGGAAGTCTTGTTTTCATCCCTTCCTACTTGAAATGTGATAAACGACCGCGTTTAATTATGTTTTTAAGCTCCCGCTTCCCGCGTACGTCGTTTCAAATTAGAAGCGCGTTTCTCATTCCAGCGTTTACTTTTTGTTTCGTGATTTCGTAAACCCGTAAAAAAAACATCCGACCATTTCCGTAAGAGGAAGGACGTCGACGAATGAGAGGAGGGGAAAAACATCTCCGAGCGCATCTGCATACAACGGGGAAACGCAGCACCCAAGCGATTTAATTGCGGTAATCGAAATAGCACTTTCGGTGGAATTCCGCCCTCCAAACTTTCTCCCAACCGACCCCCTTTCTCTCCCTCCCAACCCCCTTTCTCTCCCTCCCAACCCCCTTTCTCTCTCCCTATCCCCTTTCCCTATTCACGTCGCACCGATTCAAAACGGCGCGCCAACGAATGACGCCCTCGGGCACCGCCGACGCCTGCGGCGACGTTAATTATTTCTAAAAAATATTAATTAACGACTAATTGGTCCTCGGGAGTTACTTGGCGAGAGTAATTATTTAAAAAAATAAGAAGAAAAAGAAACAACTCCGAAACACGTCCCTCTTCGAAGAGCGTTCCGGAACCTCCGACCGCGGCGAAGGATTTCGCAAATAAAAAAATCCATAAAAGATATTTTTTTTAAAAATCCCTCGACGCGGACCGCCATGCTCTCCCGTCCAGGGAAAGAGGAGAGGAGGAACAGTATAAGAGGAGACGAAGATGCGGCCGGAGAGTAGGAAGTGAAGCGGCTCGGGAGGAAAGTCGTTATGTACTGTGAGGGGTACTCAAGACGCCGGCGTCACCCCATCGCGGCTTAGGGAAGAAGAGGAAAAAAAGGTCTTTAAGAGGAAGCGAAAAAAAAAGAAACGAGCAAAAGACCTCGCGCAGTCTGAGTGAGAGAGAGAGAGAGAGAGGTAAGGTAGGAATATTTGTCCTCTTCGACGTCACCTCCCCATTTTCCTCCCACTCGATCTTTCTCTCGACGATGAGAAAAAAAATTATCAAGAAAATCATTCCGAACGTGGCAGCGCGGTCCTTCCATTTTCCTCTCCTCCTCTCTCTCTCTATATATATCATTCATTCTGCAGAAATCACTCTTCCCATCTCTCTCTATATCATTCATTCTACAGAAATCTCCCTCTCTCTCTCTACGACCCATCTCTCCCCATTTTCCGCCTCCGTCCTTTCACTCTTGAGGATTAAAAAAAGAAAATAAGCCTCTCTTTCTCCTCTTCGGGGAAGGTGAGAGAAACACCCTCTCTTCTCGACAGACATTCATCACGCCCACCGTACCTATCTCTTTCTCCTGAATATAAAGAAAAGAGAAAAATAAATCCCTCTCCTCTACCTACCCTACCTTCTCCACATGGCGCGCGGGGGGACCCTGGAGAAAAAAAATGACGAACGTCCTTGATCTCTCCATCTAAAAAAAAAAAACCCCTTCTATATCTCCCCTTTTTTCACCCCTCTAAAACACGCACACATCTCTTTCCTACTTCACCTCTTGTAACACCTTTTTTTTTTTTACCGTTTATCTCACTCGCTCTTTCGCACGCTCCGTCCATACGCTGCGGTCGCGACGACTACGAATTCGCCCTCTCTATCTTTCTCTCGCCGTTCCGATCCCTTTCTCCCATTCCACTCCGAGATATCCCCGCAACGTCATTCCTCCGCCCCTCTCCCCCCCAAAACTGGCACCCAAACTCCCTCTTTTTACCCTCATACGTATACAACCCTCCACGCGGTGTGGAAAGAGAGATCGAAAGAGTGAGGACGGCGGAGAGGTGAAAAAGAGGAAGGCGAGGTATAGGGTGAGAGAGAGAGAGAGAGGGAGAAAAATGGAGGAAAAAAATGTTTCATGCACACCAACACACCGGCCGGAGAGAGAGGGGAGAGTGGTTTTCAACTACCTCTCTCACCCTTCCCACCTCTCCTCATCGATCGCCGACCTAACCAGGTCACCTTAAGTCCCGTGACCTTGCAAGCCCCGCGGATGTTACGTGGAGGGAGGGAGGGTTAACGGGAGGGAGAGAGAGAGAGAGAGAGATGGAGGTATGGGGGGAGGGGGGGAAGTGTGAGAGAGAAAGGGGTGTGAGAGAGAAAGGGGTGGGAGAGAGAAAGGGGTGGGAGAGAGAAATGGGAGGGAGAGAGAGATGGAAAAGAGAGAGAGAGAGAAAGAGGATATTGCCTCCGAGCGATTTATAAAAAAAACTCCTTTTTGCTTCCTTCCGCCATTCTGCGGAGGAGGAGGAGTAGGAAGAAGATAGGGGAGAAAAAATTCCACCCCCACCACGTCTTTCCTTCCTTCCTTCCTCGAAAGAACTTTTATTTTCCGTATTTTTTATATTTTTAAAGAGGCGACTCGTTTGTGTTCGTCCCCTTCCATCCATCTCTCTCTCTCTTTAGCCGTGTAAGACAGAATTCGCCCCAAGACATAGGAGGTGGGGGATCCAGAGTGAAAAGAGATATGAGAGAAAAACACGGATGCGGACACTTATTTTGATAAAAAAAACCGGTCCGACGATCGGGATACGCGAAAGAAGTTAGGAACACAAACACACACACACTCCGCGAATGATTCTTTTTTTTTTATTCACGTTGAAAGGAGAATTTTTCTGAGAGCTAAAAGAAAAGTAACAAAAAAAAGACGGAATCTGCTACCGGGAAGATCATGCCCGAACTTTCACGAGCCTCTTAATTGCGTTGCGCGAGATTTTACTTTCTTCGAATCCTCGCCACGACTGCTATCGCCGAGACGTTACAAAAAAATAACAAAAACGGAAAAAGTAAAACCCAACGGTCACCGATCTTTATTTCTTTAGAAGGAATGAATTTTCGAATTGAAGTACCATCTCCGCCTTTTCGTTCGAAGAAAATGATCAAGTATTCCAGTTCCATTACTTCGCCAGACTAAACGTAAGATCTGCCCGTCTCCGACGCAAAACGAAATATCGACAATTTAAAGATTTTTAAAAAATTTTCATTCGATTTCCCAAAAAAAGTTTCGCTTCTCGTTCAATTTACAATTATATTAGGTCGTTATAGCTCGACAAAGAAGTTTTGCGAAGAAAAAAGTGTGGCATTGAGACATCTATTCGATTACGTTTGTAGCGTAGAGAGTTGTTCCTGAATTTCGCCTTACATCAAACGTATGCAATCGCGACGACAAAGTATCAATGTTTAAAGAAAAGGCGCGCTTTTATTTATCAAAATGTAGAAATATACCTTATATTTAGCGATCGATCGATTTGCAACAGTTTAAGATTAAAAAATTAAAAACGAATAATCAGTTGGATACTCGACTGAGCCGTTCTGTTTGTCCGTGTATTTACAGTTAAAACGAAGTCTTCCGCGTGCATGTCGTATAGCGGATATAATAATTCGCGCCTTACGGATCTTTGGCGAATTTAGAGGTCGGCAGAAAACGAAAGCTGATAGGATTTGTTATTGGAGGTGACGTCGTTAAGCGGATACGGATGCCAGCAAAATATGTAGCTGAAAAACGATAAGAGGGAGGGAGGGAGAGGAGATAGGGCGCGAAGAGGAGTGGAAAGGACGCTAAAGACAGATAATGTTCAATTCACTGCCGGCGCAAAACAATGTTTATTGGTAAAACGCAACTACGTTATCCCAAATATTTTCTAACTTCGAGAGAAACAATTTCTTTCACGAGACGAGTAAAGAAATCAATTTTAATTAATTGCAAAACAAAAAAAGAGATTTTCCAAGATGGGATAAATACCATGCACGAAATTAAAACATTTTTAGGACATTAAAACTGATGGGTGTAATATCGAGATCATTATTGAGGAGGCATTACGACTATAAGGTTTCCGTTTCAGAAACCGAAAACCCATTATCTTTTCCGTTTACCTTGGCTCTGATATAGCGAGCGAAGAATCGATAATCAAGGTAGGTAAAAAAATGTTATCTGAACGACCTCTCCGTGATGTACCTACGCAAGACAAGCTGGAATGAGAATAATATGATCACCCAACTATCTCGCACCCTTAAAACTATTTTCTGGGAAAGTTTCGGGGAAAGAGTACCTATATGATTTACAGAAGATAACAGGATTCATTTTCTCAAAATTATTTCACGAGAAAAGGATTCGTCTGCTTCCACATAACCTTGACGCTTTGTAACGTTGTCTTGAAATAAGCAGATAAATCCGGAGAATCTCTTCGTCGAATCTCTTTTATTCTGATGGGCGATACCGAGAAAATCGTGATTGCAATTTTTTAAGAAAAACAAATCAAACAGTTCGGTGGAAATAAAGACATCTCGACGAATAAGCGATAAATTGCGACCGACAAGGAGAACGTGGTTCTCCGTGACTAACGGCTCTAATCATATCAGAAAGATAATTCTGATAAGGCGAAGGGAGAAGAGTGAGAATATCCCCTCAAATTACCGCGTGCCGATAACCGTGTTTAGCAGCGGATTCTAAATTCCTCGACTTATGCGATCCGACCGAACTGCTTCTGGAGATATAACACTAACGGACGTACATTAATTATCAAGCCGAGTGAAATGCAAAAAATGAAACGAAGATAGAGAACGGATCATAGAGAAATTTAACGTACCGCATTACATAACAAATGCAACCGGTACTTGTATTAATGACAGGGGGATAGTGTTCTGAAAAAGTTCCGTGTAACCGTGTTATATGAACATAACTTTGCAGAACGAATTGTGCCCGTACACCTTCAGGCACTCTCCCCTCCACATCGAAATGAACGCGCGAATACCATCAACATAAAGGAAAATTTAAGAGAATCGAGAGCATGAATACAATCTACCATTGCGAAAACCACGAATGAACTTGTCGGTTATCCCTATCTCGTTCTCAGATATTACAGAGTCTGCATATTTTGAAGGAGAAGAAAGAAATTTGAGCACGGTGGGAGATTAATCATTCCCGCCTCAGACTCACCATAAACAAGTGCCTCATATTTCAGCTCATTTAATAAGACAACGCGACAGTTTCTTCCGGTTCCTCAGAGCGAAGATGGTAGCGAGACGTTCTGCTGATCATTTATTCCACGAATATAGTGTTTTTCCCGCTTATCAAACCTTATAAGCAAAGCACTCTGTCCTTTTAACACGTCTCTTGCTCGCTCTGCAATCTGGAACGACACATCCCAAGTCATACCAAACCGCGTTACTGCGAACCATTGCCAGAATATTTGGCATTAAAATCAAACTTTGTTGCAGTGAATCCGTGTTATATGAACCCGCGTCACAGGAATCCAAGGGGTTATATACTTTTTGCGCTGGGAAGACATTAGTTTTTTGACAGATACTGCGCGCCATTGTACATATTAAAACGCGTAATAACAAACACGATACAATGTACAATAAAAAGCATCCCTTCAGGAAAACAACGAACATGCATGAAAGAGAAAAAATCCCATGGACCTGAGAGATGTGGAAAACCTGGTACGTTCATGAAACCATTCCTTTTTCCGCTAATCCTCAACCACATTCGTTATTCGGCCGGGAACTGACTCGAACCTGACAAAGGGTAAATAGAATTAGTGAGGAGAAAAACAGGCCTACGTTTAACGAGGACGAGATCGGCTAACCGCGCGGCAAGTCCCGACGGGTGGAATAGAACGAGAGAGAGAGTAATTAAAATCGAAACGCGTCATACCGACCGACCCTCTCAATTCAGGGACAGGACACGAACGGCAGCAAAGACCCGTAGGGAACTTTCCAAAATTTTTTTAAAAAACAGAAACGATTAGCGAAAAATAAATCCCGAACGAAATGTCGAATGATCGCGTATCGAGAGGGAACAAGAAAATAACTTGGGTAACGCGTAGTCCCGAGTTAAAATGATGAGGAAGGAGAGGGCGAGAATGAGAGAGGGCATTTCGTTCGGAAATTCGGATCAATGGGAGAGAGAGAAAGAGACGTCTTCTAGAGGGCAAGTGGAAACAAGGACGACCTCAACAATAACCCTCGTCTCTCTCTCTTTAACTGCGCATTACATCCCCGGCCACCTACCTACCTCCTACCACGAACTACACTCCTCCGAGAGCCACTTTCCAGTATAAACAACCGACTCGGAAGGGTGCTTTCGGAAGGCGTGGAATGAGGAGGGAAGAAAGGGAGGAGGAACATTTACGGCGAAGAGGTGGAAAAAAATCCAGCTTCGGAGGATAACTTTTGTCAAAAAGCGCGCAACTACTATTCTACCCCTCTCTTGGAAACGAGAGAATGGGGGAGGGCAAAGGGGGAGGGAAAGAGGCTGATAAGAGGGGGATGACGTAGAGAGGAGAACGGGGAGGAGAAACTCGTTAGCTTCTGAAAAGCTACGGTTTCAAACGGTGTCTCGAATTCCTTCCGGAGCACAAGGCTCGATTAATTAAGACGTTGAGCTCATTGATACAGTAAAAGTGTTTGAACGGAGGAACAAATGTAACAGAGGGAAATATTTTTAAAAAAAGTAGATTATTAACGAAGAAATCTGAAACGAGACGGGAAAACGTAGCATTAAATTGGTTGGAATATCAATATTACCTGAATAGCTGAGCCGAAGAGAAAGTCGATTTCGGCGCGAAATATCAAAAGACACTTGTCAGATCGTCGCCTTTCAAGGATAAATTTCGAGGAAAACATTAATCCTTATATTGAATGCGAATAGTGGGTGCTTATTAAAGGACCTTGCAGTTTTTAATATTTTTGGATCATGGCGTTGTCTTAAAAACTTCACGTGAAACGTGTTCCTTAATTAATGCATAATATATTTTAAAATAAACAACAACACACTTATGACGAAAATTTTTCATTATGATGTATACGCATTCAAGTAAAATTAATGATTAACTCAACATGAAACGTTGACAACTCTATAAACGCTAAAATGAAACATCACTAATGAATAAAAAAAATAGCCGGGACAGAAAAATCCTGATATTCGTTGGTGAATAAAGGAACGGAAAATGTCCATTTTCAACATTATTACATCTTGCCATAATAATTTTGTTTGAAGCGACACGAATATAAAGAGAACAACGCTCAATTTATATTTAACTGCAACAAGTTTACTAACATGAATTTAAGAATAATTGCAAATAGTTAAATGCACGACATTTCAATTCATATTAAACTTATAAAAAAAAGAAGCAACTTCCTGATCTTACAGGCAACCTCAGAAAATACTAAAATAGGCATAAACAAACATGCACGGCGCATTCAAGTTCAAGGATACACCAGGCTAAAACTTTTGATTCAAATCTATCCTTTAGCCTCAGAGACCACGCACAGATAATATTACATTTAAACGATTTTAGGAAAGAAACAACGCAAATCGAACGTGTTAACTTTCACGACGGCCGGAACGATTAAGAACGAAACAGCTCCCACCACAACACCAAATAGCACGCGATAGGAAATGATTTGAAGACCGATTTTTTTAATAAAAATTTTCACAGAATGACGCATAAAAGAGAATTCGAAACTAATGCGACGCACACACATTTGCGCGCTTCTACAATTGAGATTTAGTCCAATAATATTGCCACGCGACACTGGTCGCGCGACGACGTCCGGGATTCGTCTCCTCGCAATTTCTGCGACTGAAGCAACCGACTGGACTGGGCGCGAAAACCGTACTCTCCGACACATATCATCCGAGCTATTTAGGCAAACTTAACGTGGCAAACAACAATCGCGTCCTTGGACCCGGGGCGACATACACACACGCGCGGTGACAATCGCGATAAAACCAAAGGAGACGCCGATAGGGAAGAAAACAACACGGGAAAAATGAAAACAAGTAGAAAAATAACAAGAGACCGTGCAAGATCTCAACGCGCGCTCACACAAACACACACACACAGCGACGCCGGTAAAAGTTGTCACCAATTGGGGCCATCGGTCGCGGAGGCGGTTTAAGACGTTTTTAAACCTTTCCGGAGACACACACACACACACACAACGAGCGTCGAGCTATTAGTCGAGGAAGCCGTAGAAATGACACGTGTCCAAGAGATAGAAAAGTAGATCCGTAGCCGGGATTGAAAACCCTCTAATATACTTCGGTAAAACGCCGGACGAAGTCTCCAACGCCTCGCCGGAATAGATGAACGAGTTATCTCGTCCTTCTTGGCTCTTTTAAAGCACGCACGCATGCCGCCGCTTCGGAAGACGCACTCTGGGCAAAAAGAGCGGGGAAAGTAGAGAGGAAAAAAACGTCCCACAGTTGACCTCCTGCGGAGGAGACGACCGGCTTAGGATGACACCCTCCGAAAACGCCGGGTCCTGAATCCGGCGAACGTTCCTCGTCTCGCTCTTTTAAACAGATATATTCCGTCACTTCGAACACGGACCCGTTACACCCGGTACACGGCAAGCCGTTCGCGCCCACCGTTGAGGTACGACCGCCCGACGACATTCCCCGCACGCGCGCACACACATTCAAATATATATAAATATACTCACAAACACACAAAAAAACGACAGGACAACAACAACCGCCTAGAGGGCTTACCTGTGCCGGCCCTAGGACGGACGAAACACCGCGTCACAACAAACACGCTGACATCCCCACCACACAGACACTTTCACGAACAGTTTTAAGGAGGCGCACTCAAAGTCCGTATGGCGCAGGAAAACATTCCACGGCGAGCGAGAGAGAGAGAAAACCCCGCCGATTCGAAAATGAACGGGTTGGAAGAAGAGAGAGGAGGGGGCGGCGATTTAATTCTTTTTCCCTCTCTTAAAAAACCGCCCCCACTTTTTTCGCGTTGACCACCGAAATAGACTCCCCTCACCTGCAGCGCGACTGGAATCTGTGAAAGAAGGGAGTCGAGGAAGAAAAACCCAGATGATGGTCTCGCTCTTCTCTCTCTATTTCTCTCTCTCTCCTCCACACTGCCTCTCATCGATTGGTCGATAAAGAGACGTGACGTCACCCGTGCCGGGACCAATGCCGAGCCACCTCCTTACATAATGGCAAGGGCAGGCGGGAGACGGAGGAGGTGGAGGAAGGAGCGAGCGAGAGAGATGGTGGAGGAAGTGAGAGCGGGAGAGGGAGGGAGGGAGAGAGTGGAAGTGGAGTGTGAGAGATGAGGGGAAGGAGAAAGGGGGGAGAGAGTGAGAGAGGGGGTGGAAGATGGCCGCCACCGCCGAGTCAGCTGGTGAACACCCGTCGAGGGGAAAGGACGAGGGGAGATTTGGAGTGGAGTGTGAGGTTAAAGATTGGGAGGAAAGAGGGAAGGGAGATGAGCGGAGAAGACGGGGTGCTCAGAGGAGGGGGGAGAAAGAAAGGAGAGGCAAGGGGAGTAAAAGCGCGGACGGGGAAAGTGTGAGGGGGAGGAGCGGGAGGGAGAAAGAGAGAAAGGGTTTGAATGTCTTGCGGGATAAGTGTGGGTGGGAGGAAAGTTTAGGGGTACAGGAAGTAAAGCGCGGAGAGGTGGAGAAAGCTAGATGAAGGAGATCAAGAACTGAAGAGAGTGAGAGGTGAGGAGAGTAATGGAGGAGAAGAAGAAAAGGAGGAGGGTGTGGAGTAGGACGGTGAAAGGGAAGTGAAGTGGAGGGCGGAAAAGGAGTTTTCCGGCGGGGTGCGAGTGGGATGGGTGGAAGGTTTCTACCTCGACCGAATCCAAATCACGCAAGTTAAAAGTCTCAAAACGTCGATACATTTAAGGAAAACAAAATGCTTAGCCATTTGGTAGTTGTCACACAACAACACATCCCAACATGCACACATGTAGAGAAAAATTCCTTTAAAAAATAGGAAATGGTGGGAGCAACTTTTTAAATGCCCTAGGCTTTTTTTTTTATCAGCAGAGGAAAATGTATCAAAAACGAGCTTTAAAGATAAAATGAAAGAGAAATTAGGAAGACGATTTAAAAAAATAAGCAGAAACCTTGGACGCCACGGACGGATATTCCGCCCGTCGTCGAAGGAAGCTGTTGGATTGAAAAAGTTTTAAATCCAGGATTTCTTCGGTTTATTCGATCCTCCCTCTATTTTAAGCTTTGTAAACTTTTGCAACATTTTCTTAAGTTCTTGCTAAAAACGAATAAATATAGCGAACATTCTTTTCTTGATGATTCAAGGGCGTTCTTTTCCTTTTACTTTCTAAGTACCGAAATTTTTTAAAAGTTATCCACACTTCTAATCCTCGAAACTGGTTACAATTAAAAAAAGAATAAAGAACTAATCCACAGGGGAACGCCGACCCTTACAAAAAAATCGAAGTTTTATCACCTTATCATTTACTTAAAATTTTAATTGGAAAGAGACAGCATAAATGGTTATACGTTCTATGAGTTAATTTATGCGAAATATAAATTTCAGAGTAACAAAACCATTTTATGCTTATCCTGACCTTTAACTACCTTTCTTCCGTAACCGCAGGAAACTGTATTGCCATTATCGATTTTCCATTGAAAAAAAACTTAAAAATTAAAACTTGCTGGCTTTCGAAAATTTCGTTTCAAGGGGTTACAAAAACGATTATCGGTACCATTATTTTTATTTGCCTCATTAATTTTTCTCTTTCCTCATTCCTTATCCTCGCCGGATAAATTGAAAATTAAATTATGTGCGGGAATTCGCGACATTTTGCGGCGAGAGACGAGTAAAATAATTATCACAGTCTTGCAGGAAGACGTAGTTTTTTCCTTCTCTTTCTCACCCTCTTTGGAGAATTTCGGAAGAGACGAGTACACAGATTCCTCGAAAACCGTTGCAACGAACCTCTTTAGGAATATTATCAGTTACCATAAAATATACTTTTGATTTTGACAACTTTCACATGCTAGCTAAAAACAGTCTATCATTTGCTTAATAACTATTGAAAAGATGGAAGGAGGCATCCAAAACTTCACATTCGAGACGGGGTTTGTTAAGAATTTATTCAGCAACTTAATTGCAGCCGACTGCACACCAATCACGTATTCGGAAACATACTTCCAAGTAGACGGAAGGAATCGAACCTGCGACCGCGCCAATGCGGGAGAGAGATAACCTATCTTAACTCCGACCCGACCGACCAGGAGATAAATAATAAAACGTAAAAAATTATACCGGCAACAATTCAATAAGAACCGATAAACCTAGCACGCGAACAAAAAATCGGGACCGATCTCGCGAACGGGTTTACAAAGACCAACAACATTAAAAACTTCCCGCGGCCATCCAGCTAGTTTATTGTGATAAGTTCGGACGGCGCACAACTGCCGCCACCAACCGCTCGACAACTTGGGTCAAATTTTGTTAGAAACGGAGCGAGTTCAAAAAGTAATCAAGAAGACAAGCACGAAAAAATCGCGAGTCCTTTTTTCTTATACGAAACGAAATGAGAGAGAGAGGAGAAACGTAAACGAATGTCCTTTTCAGGATGTCTCCATTAGGATTGGGAAATAAGGAGAGCAGAAGAACGAGAGAATTCGGAGAAGCGAAGAGAAGTCGAACAGATAGGGAGAAAGGCAAGAGAGAAAAAGAATCCGAGGAGAGAGAGAGACAGAAAAGGAACGAGAGAAAGAAGAGAATACGGGGTCAAATAAAGCAGATGGATGACGAGTCGCCGGGGCATGTGAAATTGGGCAGGGCGGATGTGGAGATAGTGGGCAAGTGCCAGGAGGAGCCAAGGGGATCGAAGGGGGAGGGAGAGAAAGAGCTCCCCTCCTCCTCCTCACCTTCCTTCCTTACCCTCTATCGCAAACTGCTTCGCGTGGGAGACCAGGGGATCTAAAGGTCTCGGGAAAGGGTGGGAGAGAGAGGAGAGAAGCAGAGGGAGGGCGAGAGGGGACGGGGAAGGGCGGTTCGAGGGGGGGGAGGCATAATTCCTGTGGTTGTCACGAAGGCTAGCACATCCGCGGTGAGATCGCTGAGCGGGTCGCATCCTTTAGGATAACATGCCCTCCGAACGCGTTCGGGGGGTGGGGATAAACCGGCGGGAGAAACAAATGCCGGCCGAACCTTTAAAGAGCGAGGGCAATTATCGAGGAAATAATTTATAATCGCATCATCCCGGATTATGTCGTCCCGACGGGACGAGCAATCAAACAAAAATATACAACTTTTTTTAGTGAAAAAAAAGGCGGCGAAAAGAACATTCACGGAGGGAAACAAACCGTCTCCTTTGGGGATTGCGCCCTCGCAACTGGCTGGAAAAATAGAGAGGGCACCTATGGAAAATTAACGATTCCTGGAATTTCAATTACGACGGACTGCAAAGTGCTTTTTCCCGGCTGGTTAATTAAGACTGATGGCTAATGACAGGAAATTATTTCGGATAAAATACTAGCTTGTTTGATAAAAATGAACCAAAGCGGATTCGAAGAAGCAATATACGTATAATCGTGGAAAACGAACCTATAGGAATTATAAGAGCGTGAACATTACCTAATGTTCTTTTATCTGTTAATAGAAGAATGGATTTTATGAATGCATTTCCAGAAAAAATGAATGAAATTATTGGGTAAATTGACTTAGCATAAAAAATTAGCACGTTATTCCATTGACCGTTTTTTTAACTGCTTAAAAATCATTTATACGAATTAAACGTTTAATCGTCAGGCCAATTCACGACAAAGAAGCAATAAACATCAGGATTATGAGAACAGCCGACCAAACCAGGTCGGGGAATGCAATAGAGAGCAGACTTTTCTGGTGAAATTATGGAAAGAATCTGCAATACACATTCCATCTCGAAAATTATCTGAAACCCTAAACGTTAATTTTTTTACGTTCACCAACCTGGATAGCTTCCTTCCCGTCGCTTGAACAAAATGAAACGTACACTGCAAAACTTAAAACTTGCTTCGGGATTTTAATTTCCTTTCTCACAGCAAAAAATATATACCATACGCTATCTCTTCCGTGCACTCACCTCATTTGAATTTTTAGTCATGCAACTTTAACAGTTAACGTTAAAGGTCGTCTGAAGCCAGTGTATATATCCTCCCACACGTATGGCATCGCTCGAACTGATTTACGATGACAAACTAGCCAAATTTTACGCACGATCGCTATGTACGACTCATTACTACGGTAATTATTCGGGGAAAATACCAGTCGATTCTGGGTCCTCTATGCCTATAAAGCCATCTGATTCTACTTCAAAAAAACACAACTTTATCGAGCAAAGGGTAAACTTTGCCTGAGGTAACTGGATAGATAACTCAGACGAGATGTATATTACGAGAAGGGTTAGCTAAAATATGCGAAAATATGACATTAGGATATACCGACTGTACTGTAACAGCGAGTATACGATGGAACGACAAAAATAAAAGTATTATTCGTTTAACAGGCATAATTAATTGTCGGTTGCGTACGGCGTTTGTTATTTCAATCCAGCAAGGATTAAATATCGATTTATTTAACTAGCTCATGAACAGCACTTAACGGCCTTTTACAATGAGCGCATCAACGATAAAAACGATGAACACATACGACCACACCGTCGGCAGAATTCGAACACGCGACCCTAGCATTAGAAGCTAGACGAGCTAAGCGCATCACTACCGTGAACGGAAAATTTGGACGGAAATATACGGTGAAGCCATAACTCTTTCTAGTTTTTTCGGCATAAATTTCGTACATTAAAAAAAAAAAAAAAATCGAAAACTAATATCGCATTTTATAATGCAATCGGTTACCTGCCTGCCAAGGCAGAAAAACAAACCAGCCAACAATTTTTTTTAAGAAAACCGCCACTTCTTTCACAAACTTAAACCCAAAACAGCTTGAGACGATCAGGCCTAGAACCGTCGAGTTCAAATCTCGGAAAATTATTCCACACACACACCCTTGGTATGATCCCACCACGTTTCCCTTAAAATACAGCCTTCCGAGCCCGAGGACACTAAAAAGACTCCACGTCATTTAAGGAAGAGAGAGGAGAGACTTTTAAAAAGGTGTTTATATACAAGGCGGACCAGACGCATGGCAAAGGAGCGAGCATGAATGGGAGATAAGACAGGGAAAAGGGGAAAAGAGAGAGATAGACGGGGAAAAAAGAGTAGAAATAAGAGAGAAAAAAACTGAAGATCGAGAGGTGTAGGACTGAAGTATGAAAAATATATAGAAGACAGGCAAGACATCGTAATAAGAAAGGAAAGCTCGCATGACCGCGATGGAAAGTAACGCAAAAAATGACAGGAAGAGAGGGAGAGAGAGAGAAGGAAGAAAAGAGGGCAGATGGCTAAAAAAACATAGAAGAACCGAGAGAGATACATGGATTTTGGATGGGAGAAAAGTGCAGATGTAAAAGATAGAGATAAAGAGAGAGGAAGCGATAGAAGGGAAGAGGAAAGACATAGCGATCGAGTGAGACAACCCCGACGACGGAGAAGGATGGGGAAATGCTAGAGAGATGGGAGTGGGAGGAAAGGTGAAGAAAGAGTTGGCTAAAGGAAAGGGGGAGACATGGCGGATGGAATGGGTCCGCCGGAGAGAGAGAAAGTGATGGAGAAGAGCAGCGCTATCGAATAGCAAGGGTTGGGGAGAAGGTAGAGAGGAGAGAGTGGGAAGAGAAGCAAGCAGGACGAAGCATGGCAGGGGCAGCGGGGGAGTTAGGGAAAGAAGGAGAAAGATGGAAGCGTGGTGCTTTCTCTCTCTGCATCTCAGAGGAGACCGGTAGGACATCTGTCCCCCTCTCCCGCCCTCTCCCTTTTCCACTCACTCTACCTCGAAGAAAGTCTGAAGGGATGTGCAATAGAGATCTCCCACGTTCCTCTCCCCCCCCCCACTCTTCCCGACCTCCCCTTTACCCCGGTGAACTCACTTCCCTCTTTCGTGCCCTTAAAAACCCTTCCACATCCTCCCTCACCCGTCTTCCACACTAAAACCCTTTACTCCCCTACCTCTCTTCTCTCCCCTCCCTCTCTTTCTCTTCTCTTCCTACGTTTTTTCGTGTTGTTTCTTTTACTTCTCGTCTTCTTCTCCCTCACTCCACGAACGCCCTCGAGTGCGCCGTATCACTCCCTACTTCTCCAACGCCTTCCCAGGTGGCGCCAAAAACAGCACTCGAACAAAAAATGTCGCCTCAGAACACTCGTACATATTTCCTTCCTTGCCTCCGAGACTTCTTCCGCATTCCCATCTTTCCGCGATATCCGCCTAGCTTCGAGCGCGCGCCTGTAGCCACCCCGTTTTCCCGCACATTCCGCGTCATGTGTTCGATTAAGCCTTTCAGCTATTTGACTGGAAACGAAAGACAGTCCGGGGGTGAAGATAAGGCATTTCTCGCAAAATTATTGTTGGGAACGGGTAAAGAAAAGTAAGGATACTGACGAAGAGAAGACGAAATATCTGCGGAATTAAACCCGCGAAAATGACCTTACACGGTGAAGTAAGTATAAGTATTTCGACTAGCACAAGATCAAACGGTACGTCTTCTACAGATTATCCGAAAATTTCTTGTATGCCAAAACAAAAAAATTCGGGAAATTAGTCTCCCACCAAATAAATAATAATACCTTGACAATTAAGAATATCGTCAAAATGTCCTTTCAAGCTTTCCAAGGATTGTAGCCTCTAGCAAGAAAATATATAAACTAACCGGAAACTTACGTAACGCGGAATCCAATGGCATAGCGATTCTAACAAGAATGTTACGGTTTAAATACGCAAAAAAAGTGGAATTAATTAGCACAGGTAGTGAGAGTGACTATATAAGTATGCGTTTATAAATTACCACTTTCTCAAGGGGAGGAAAGGCTAAACCTTTCTCTGCTTCTTTGAAAAATCATGAGATACTTAAACAATTTCCTAAATATCAGGAAAATTTTCCATTCACAGAATGAAGTTCAGGAGTAAGAGGTAGATCTTGGAAGCTAAGGCAGACTCAAAATTACAAAGAAATCAATCTTTGATTAAAATTAATAAGTAATTATTAATCCTAATACAACTTTTTTTGCTAGGAAAAGATAATAAACATTTACCTCAGAAAAAACTTTAATTATGCATAAATTGTAACAGTAAAACAGGTGCACCACCGACACAAGGGTCCTAGAGAGGATAAGCAGACACCGCGTGATTGAAACCCAACAACTTCCTCCGAAATTTCATCAATTTCGATCGCGAGAAAGAAATAAATCAACGCCATCCCTCGCTCCCACCGACATCATAAAACCCACATCGACAACGACACAATACGGCCCCACAAATCAACAGAAGATAAGGGATCGCATCTTATACAGCCTTTCATGAAATATAGAACGTATTTTTTTCGAAACCCCTTCGCTCGGAGGTAAAAAAAAAATATATAAACGGTTTTATCGCCTTATCATCGACATGTCTACCCAATAACCCTTCCAAATAATGTTTATCTCTTTCCCAATGGTGGCTTACAATCTCACAAAGCCCACACGCATCCCCTTGCCTAAAGACATCCAGTTCTCCCACACACACCTCCAGTACGTGAAGAACCCCTCCCACTTCGCTCCCTCCAGCCGAGTCCCTCTCCCCAATCCATTCCCTCCTACCACCCCTGCCACTTCCACCCCCCACCCCCACCCCCCCGCTATGAAGAAGACGACTTCTTCTAGTCCCCCGCAGAAGTCGTATCTCCCTCACACCCCTTACTTGATATTTCCCCTCCCACGAAGAAATCTCCCGTCCCTTAAGACCAGCCATCATCCTTCCGCCGCCTCCCACACCCGTGCACGCCTTCGGGCGGGATCATCGAGTAAAGATGCGGATTCTAACGTTCTCTCTGAGGACAAGGAGGCAGGAGCAGCTGCGGAGTGGGAGAAGCGAAGGCGACGAGGGTGGAATGCTAGGGGAACGAACAACGTTAAAAACTTCGGGAGGAAAGGAGGAAAGATTGAAGAGGGGGAGTTTTAACGTTAGAGGGGGTGGGGAGGGAGAGATTGGGATTTACGATCTCCTCTTCGGAATCACCCACGCGATTAAAAAAAAAATCCACCGTATAGTGCGAGAGCGTCCACCCCTTTACCAACGGCGCACATAAGCCAGCGGTATCTGCCGTGACGTGCGAAGACTTTTTGGTTATATAAACCCTCCTTACTACCACACGTGCTGTGGAATGATCGACTATTTCGACTCGAGTCTCGAAAGTTTTCAAATGCCTCCTCGGGAGATTTGGTTTTGATGGGCGGACGATTATCGAACCTCGAAGAAATAAAAAAACGCGTCCCTTTCTCACCACGATTGGCGGGAAACGAACGGGGGACCACCGTCGTGGTCCGAAATCGCATTCTATTGCGGCGAGTAAACAATTCCGAAGGGGGATGCCATCCCATCTGGGCGAGAACATTTGTTTTAATGGATTTGTTTCTTTTAGGTCGATAACACGTGGCTAATACCACCCTCTATCGTAATTGAGAGGTAAAGAAAAACGATTGTCCAGTGTGTCGAAAAAGAAACATGCCGCAGCGTGATATTTACAAAGGCGGTGGTCTTCTTTTTATTTCGCGTCGAGGAAACGAATCTAGATTAAACTTCCGTTCGGATAATTGACCGGGAAAAGTTTACTAAGAAATAGTTCACGTTGAAAGAAGAAGAATTTCCGAGTTATTACTTCTTTACGCCTAAGCCTACGAATAAAATACATATACGACGTCAAAACAAGATATCATCAGGGACCTTCGCGCAAAAACGTGTGTTGATTGAACGTGAATTTTACATGGCAAAATTTAGAAATGAGCTTTGAGCGCGAATATCCCCGTTGAACTGAAACGCTTAAAGCGATCTGCAGTACAGTAATATAAACCAAGAGCTTAGGATGTCTCGTAGCCAGTATTTTATGTAAAAAATTCAAAAAATGTAAAGTAAAAAAGTGGGAACTGACAACAGAAGAAAATATAAGCAACGCAGAAATGTTAAAAATAGAGAATCCACGGTAGACACCAACGAAACGAACGAACGAGACGTGCCAGATACTGAAAGAAATAAAAAATCCGAGGATACGTAATTAATGCTTCGCCGGAAACATTGGGGACGGTGGGAATCCAATAAATCAAACCCAGAACTCCCTCCTTTCCGGAAGAGGCCGCGGGGTCCCGATAGCGGAAACGGTGAAATACATTCACGATAAACGACATGACCGCTCTTTCGCTTCATAACCCTTCCAAATGAGCTTGAGAACAGTTATTAACAAAAAACGAGACGAACCTGAAACAAAATCCAACTCGATTTTGTTAGAACCAAATTAAATGAATAAGATTAATTAATTCACTGCTGATTATGCGCTATATACTAATAATCTCTCTAGCTACTAATTAATTTTATATTAAAATCCAGATCTTAGAACCGATATTAAAATAGAAAGTTACACTAATGAAACAAATATGTATATTTAATTTCGAAACTAAACATGTCTTAAGAGATATTTTATGGTATTTATTTGCAATTTAACCACTACAGCCCTTAACTTTATCCTCAGCTCAAATTCCTCAAATTTAAAATTTCTGAAACCAATTAGACTCCAAAACTAATAAAAAATTCGTGAACATTCGTGGCGCAACGCAATAGCAAGGGCGACGAAATAACAACATGATCCTCCCCAAGTACGCACGCACGTCTGCATACTTTCGATCACCAATTTTCCACCAGTCCCGTCCTCCTCCGGGAAATTATCACGCTTCAAAAGGGAAAGGACCCCCTCTGCCGACGAATGCGTGAAATTCCCCGAAGTTCGAAAAAACAATACCCGGATCGCCTTGTACCCTCGAGAAGAAACGAAGCGAATGAGGAACCAAAGGTGCGCAAGCCTACTCAAGCGCCCCGTCGTAAAGGACTGAGAGATAGATCTTTATGGGGGGATGCTGCTACTCCGATGGGTAGGGCATGTGTGGAAGATTGTCTGCAAAAAGGGGAGAGGGAAAGGGGATAGACAGAGAGAAAGAGGGAGAATGGAAGGTTGGAAAGGGAGACAGGGGAAGGGGGAGGAGTGGGGGCCGGATTTCCGCCCTGACGCCGCCATCGCCTCCTCTCTCCTTTCCATGCTGCGGAGAGGGGAGAGAAAATAAGGAGGGAGAGACGGAGGAGGAGGACCATGCCTGCCTCCAGCTGGTCCCCCCGGGGGCTGAGGACCTCTCTCTCCTCACACCATCCACGCTAGTCACACTCGCCCCACCCTCCGCTTAAAACACTCCTCCTCAGCCTCCGGAAAACCTTACCGAGAGAGAGAGAGAGACGGATGGAATGGGGAAGGAGAAGGAAAAAGATCGCGTGCCCATACTATATGCTAAAGGGGGAGGAGACTCCTCCCAATCTACCTCCCACCCTTTCCTCCCCGCAAGAAATCTGCGTGGTAGCCTAGTACGAGACGAAACGTTCCAAAGAATACACAATATTTTCCCCGTAATTCCTCCCAAATGAGAGATTAAACTAAGCCCGGATGACGTATTACGAGGAAAGATTTCCGAATTTTTTCAGAAAAAAATAAAACCGAATGAAAGAGGGATGGATCTTAAAAGGCGCAAACATCTTCCTTCAGAGATAAAAGAGAAAGACTGTGTGTGTGTTTGTGTGTGTGCGCGCGCGCGCGCGTGTGTGTGAGGAGGAGGAAGTGGCGTTGGTGGTGGAAGCGGTGGCATCCTTTGCCAAACTGGGGGTCTGTTGGGGCGCTCCCCGAAGTACTTCTCCCCGAAGGAGGAGGGAGAGGAGAGATCCGAGCGGGAGCTAGGATGGGGGAATGACGCAGGGAAAGTGGCAGACGCGTAGGAGGAGGACCTTGCGAGTTTTTAACCCCTTTCCACTTCTCTCCCACCCCCCCCCTCCCCCCCCACACACACACACTCCTTCCTCCCTCGTTCGCCTCCACTGGTATTCCCTTACGGCCCCAGCTGAGGCACGGCCAGCCTCCCTAAAAACGCTTCGCCTCCATTCTCCTCCTCCCACCCCCGCCCACTCTTTAAAACTCCTCACTCGTGCGCGCGAGAAGAAGGGGATGAGTTGGGAATAAGAAAGATGGGAATGAGAGAGGGAGAGATAGAGAGAGAGTAAAGAAAGATAGAGGATTGAGAGTAGAAGAATGGGATGATACGTTAACAGAGTCGGCGAGACGAGATGAAAACCCGGGTGGAAATGTCGAGAAGATGAGAGGGAGGGGGCGGCGGCAGGTAAGATAGACTTAAGAACAAAGTTTTGAGGCGGAGTTTTTGACCAAGATGGGGAGTAAGGGACGAAAGCTTTCAAGGAGGGGCCGTGACACGAAGGAGATGGATGAGCGTAGAGGGAGAGCGCTGGAAGAGGAGTGGGAGAAGAGGGAGCACACGAGGTGACTGACTTGACTGATTATACGAGGCAAACGTCCTTTCATCACGTACGGATGTCCATTGATGGCGGGATGGCTGGCAGTGGGGAGAGGGAGGGAAAATATTCGAGAAGAGTTAAAAGGCCGCCTTCGAATCCGCTATATCTCGATGGCCAGACCGTCGAGCGACCATTTTGTCGCCGGAACCAACGGGTAAGGGGCGATTGGGAAATGAATTTATGGAACAAGGGACGAATGCGACAGAGATTGCCCGATTAGTCGTTTCAAACTCGAGGCAAAACCGTGGATACGTGGGACACGGGAACACTAGAGGCGATTGCTGGAGGAAAGCACTGTAAAACGAGCACAATAAAGCGATCTTCGTATCGCGAATGAACTTTCTCCATACATCAATGCTGTCCGTGCAGTAATGCGGGCGATTACGCAATAATTTTTACTGCGACAACAAATTCTGCTGATCTGTTAAATTTTCTAAGTTAACATTCTCGTGGCTAAGGATCTGTAATGTGATTACTTCTCTGATGATTTTCGAGCCTCGTTCAGAAAACACTAAATTCATTTCACGTCGATTTCCGTCGGTTACGCAAAGAATTTTTCCGTTTACAACGCTACGACGTCACGTTCGAACGACCGCGTATAAGTTAATAGACGCCACTGCGTTGCTACGAAACGCCAATGAAAACACGTGTTTTTTGTGCGGAATACAACATCCGATGACTCCCACACCGTAGAAACAGACGCAAAATATCCCGAGATATAAGAGCCCGGTAATGGGTACTCGGAAATGAGAGAGAGAGATATGGGAGAAAAATAAGACGGGTAAATAGTTCACGACAAGCGATGACGCGGGATGGAGAAGAATTCGGTCATAGAAGAAGAGGGAGGAAAGACGAGAGAGAGAGCAATGATAAATGGAGAAGGTGAGAAAGACGTGAGAAAGGGGGAAAGGAGGTGAGCGAGAAAGATCACAACCAGACGACTTAACGGGAAGGAAAGAGATTTTGATAGATGCGACCCGCGACACAAATCGGGAACGGGAAAGCGCGGCGAAGAAATGGAACGGACGAAAAGAAGAACGCACGAGGAAGCGGAAAGGTTTTTACGATAAAAAAAGAGGAAAAGGAAGGAGTTTAATTCAGGTGGAGAAGGAAAATAGACGAATGTGGAAGGAGATTATCAGAGGTAGTGACGAGAAATGATGACTGCGATCGAACTCTCGGTCCTTTCAGTTTCTCTTCTTTGGAAAAAAAATCGTCCTCAGAACGTTATCTCCTATTCATCCAGGAAAAGAGCGCAGACCTACAACTGTCCCGAAAATTCTAAAAATTAAAAAAAAACGCATTTCACGGGCATCCAGAAATTGGCCATCCATCGTGCTAAAATTAAAGATGGAAACCAACTCAATTTTGTTAGACGTACGACACAGTCCCGCATTAATTTCCCTCCGAGTTCGCAATACTGCGAGAAATCGCCCGCCGTTTGTCTTCCGATGCGAGCGAAAACTCTCCCGCTTTAAAGAACACCAATGGCGCCCGAGGAGAAAACGCATCAACGCAGGAGAAACACGGCTTAATACCTGAAGCCAAAAAACACAATTTCAACACGATCGTAATAAGCGATTTGTCAAAATGTACCGCCTACATAAATGTCATCTCCCAAAACACGTCGCGTTTAAGTACCTTCCCTGCATGCAAAAGCCTTCCACCAAACGATTACCTAACGGACCTCTCTTTCCTTGCCAAATTTTATTAAAATAAAAAGAAAGACCGAAAGCCCTTAATGGAGGAACGGCGGAACGATTTTAAATATTTCTTTTATATATATATATATATATAAGATCCTTTTTCCGCTATACGAAACCTTATTAATAAGTCGAGAGTTAATGGTGTTTGGAGAGGCGGCAGCGGTGGAAGGAAAAAGGAGTGGAAGAGAGGCCCCTTATTCGGATGGGGCCAAGTTGATGGTGATAATTCTCTGGCATGAACTCAAAGACGACATTCTGGCGGGAAGGGAAAAAACTAAGATCTTCCGGGCATTCAACGGGCATGAATGAACAAATGTTAAAATGAAATTTTTCCTTTCTACTTGGCAAAATACCTACGGGAATTTGAGGATGAGGAGAGTTGTTCTCCTCCCGACAGAAACAGCAAAAATAAGACAGGAAAAAATAACACCGGCGGAAGAAACGAAGGCTAGACATAATGTTCACGAATACAACGGACTCGTTTGACATATTTCACGCAGTATTCGCTTTAATAATCTTCGTGGTCTATATTATTGAGCCATTACTAATTTTGACGTCCCGAACAAAACAAACGCAGGCACACCTCAATTTTTTACAGGCGTTTAAAAATATCAAATTCAACCCTGATTAATACCGGTTCACGCGCGTTGCAATTGTCAAGCGCCTAACACACAAAATATTTAAACAATCATACGGTATGAACTGAGTAAATAAATCGAATTTCTTTTAACAATTAACATTTCCTCTTCCTTTTTCTCGCAACACAGAACTCTGTGTCTTCTTATATTCAGCTTGCTAACTGTAACAACTTTTACAGAAGTATATGCCCACTGCAGGATTTCAGTCCAAGACCTTACTATCGGAAGGAAGACACGCTACTAACCTCTTTACCAAGGCCCGTTAAGTTTGATAAAGGCAGAGAGGATAATTTTTCCTTAAAGAAATCATGGTTTAACTATTGCTTCCTCAAAGCTTGCCAACATGATCGAAACTTAAGGCAAAATTTCTTATCACACAAACAATCATACTTTCTAAAGGCACCTTAAAGTCCTGCCGATGAAATCGTTCACCTATATCTATATCTCACAATCAGAAGGAGATATGCTTCATACTTCCATATAGCAACTAACCATGAGTTTTATTCCAATTAAATGAGTGATAATGCTTTCCACCGGCCAACTCTCCATCATGAAAGAAAATGCAAATCTCCCTCGAAACGAAAACATTAGAATGCAAACGTACGTAACAACGGATCTCAAAGATCTTTGACAAAAATTACATCGGTCCGAAGCTCCGTTCAGAAAAGTTTAAAAGAAATGACTGCGGAAAACATTAAGTCCAATCCAATTTTCGCTTTAACTCAACCCGTGGTTACCCCTTCAACAGTTGCACGAACAAAACCCTTGTCGAGATAAAACGCGATCCGAGGCAATAAAACGATAAGCCCTTATACACACACACACACACGTGTATGTATTTGTATATGTATGTGTGTACACACACACATATATATATACATGCAATACGAAAAACATACCGGAGGAAATAAAAATAATAAATAAAGCGGAGAGTCGACGGCTTAAAAAAAAAAAAAATACGGCGCCGATTTTTTCCGCTCCGCGGCTCTTCTGAGAGAGAAAAAAACCGCTGGATGCACCGGCTTTATAAATAAAAACAAAGGCAAACCTTTTCACTCCCAGAAGCTCTGGCGAAATGATAAAAAATACAACAAAATAAAAATAACTTTCCTCTCCCCCCCCCATTTATAGTTCGAATTAAAAAAAACCGCCGTCAACAGTAAATATATGTATTTTTGAAACCTCAAGGCCGTTCAAAAAAAAGCGCATTTGTATAAATATCCATAACCGCGCGGATGGGAGGGGTGCGTGACGAGCTGAATTAAGCCTTCCGTGCATCCAGTCTCTGATTGTGTTCGCATTCTCTTTCTCTCCCTCTCGCCTGAAAATCCGTGCCGGGTCAGAGGGGGGAAAATGATCGATAAATGCGCTCCACGGTCTCACCCTCCCTCCCACTCTCTCCCTTATGAGAGGGGAGGGAGAGAGTTATCTCACCTCTATCTTATTTGCGTGGTACCCGTGACCCTCGTAATACGATTCAGGTGAAATATCACCAACGCCATCAGAGGCTTGCTGCCTTTATGCCGCTCGGAGTCCGCCAGATACACGGCTCTAACCATTACTCATTCCTGCCTCACTCGTATAACGCTCGGTGGCAAAAAAAAATAAATATATAAAACAACCCAAGGTCGTGAGATTTACTTGGTTACTTAGTCTGTGTTCGTTAAACGCGGGTTTAAAAAAAATTCGTACTTAATTTTAACTGCGTCCTTTTTTTTTATAGAGATCTCTGTTCGGAAATCCAGCCGCAATTGCGACGGATAAAAAATAACGAATAAATTACTCGCGTGAAATTATATTTGAGAACTTTTAATGTTAACCTATATAAATGAATATTTTCAGCCTGGTTGCTATGCTGCCGAGTATATGCACTATCGGACCATAAATAAGTCAGTTTCCACTACGCCATGTACCGACTCTCACAAGTGAAAAACAAAACTTTTCTCGGTTAAATATATTCTTCTATTATTTCGTATTATTCTCGAATTAAACAATGATTCGCATTTGAAGAGCTGAGTTAATAGGCACCTTAAATAGTTCTTTCAGTAAAATGCATATGATTAGAAGCACGAGATTCATTTCTCTGGGTGTTATATGAGCTGCAAGGGTTTCTCGAGGATTATCTCGAAGGCACGTCACACTAGCGACCCTAACGAGCATCACGCGAACCAAGGGAAGGCGAGCAAATAAAACAAAAAAGGCACGATCCCCCTGAAATTCGTGAAATTATTCCCTCCTGAAAACGCATTTATTTTTTACAAATAAATAAAAAACCGACCGGAAAAAATCGCGAGTCCCAAATATCGGATAACCATTCACGACAATTTTGAAAAAAAAAACCTCCCCTGGTATCATAAAAACTCACGTAACAAAGATTTAACGACCGAACACGAACAAAAGAAAAACGGAGATAAAAGAATACCATTTGATCACGCCAATAACCCGACACTATTATTTATTTTTTAAGGTCAAAAAACCTTAATTGAACCTCAATTGAACCTTAATTGGCTCTGAAGTTCCTTAGTAACGAAATCCGTAAGAAGTTAATAAAAATACGAGAACCACGAGCCGAATTCTTCCGATCCCTTGGAAAAAAAAAAGGCGCGCGCGCGAACGCTTCCCTTATCGGCGCGAGTCTCTGCAAACGGTCACGCGTTTAAGGCCGGAGCGAAATCCAATAAGCGAATCCCGTAAATGCGGCGTCACGAGAGAGGATGAGGACAATGGCGGCAATTTGTCTCCTCATTGGCTAACCCCTTCCACTTTCCTGCCGGCAAAAAGGGAGAAAAGACCGAATCGACGAAAAAAACAGAATGCCGAATCCCGCACGATCTAGAACCGGGGGAAAAAATCTTCGCGATAAAAGAACCACGCGAAGAAATAAATGGGAATAAAAATGACCCGAATTGACATTCGAAAGAGAAAAAAACGGGGAGGGAGGGAGGGAGAGACGAAAGGGTTGCAAAGCAGAGAGAGGAAAGACTGGTTGTGGACGGGAAGGGGCTATCTGAGGTTTTAACATCCTCCTAAGGGCACACTGCCGGCGGATATTGGCGGTGAAAGCCATCGGCTACGAGGGTTCAGCAAGATTTCCAACGGCCCTACGCCAGGAAGCGAAAGAGGACGCAGATAAAGGGGGCATAAAGAGAGGGAAGGGGAGAGAGAAGGGGAGAGAGAAGGGGAGAGAGAAGGGGAGAGAGAAGGGGAGAGAGAAGGGAAGAGAGAAGGGAAGAGAAGGATGGAGAAGTGTAGGGAAGCAGAGAGAGAAAAGAAGGATAAAAAGGATAAAAGGATATAGAAAAGATGGGATGGAACGGGAGAGAAAGAGATACATGGAGGAAAGGAAAGATTAAAAGAGAAAGGGAAAGAGATAAATGAAGAAAAGGAAAGAGATAAATGGAGAAAAGGAGAGAAATGGAGAAAAGGAACGAGAGAATTGGAAAAAAAGGGAGAGAAGAGAAATTGAGAGAATGATAGAGAAAGGGAGAATAGAGAGAAATGAGAATGATATACAGGGAGAGAAGGAAAGAGAAAGAAAGGTATAGAGAAAATGGAAGGGAAAGAATAGAGAGACAGAGAGAGGAAAAGAAAGAACAAGCGTAATATACCGAGAATCGAAGACGATTGGCGAGGAAATATGGTCGTCTTAGAGAGGGAAAAAAAGACAACAGGGAAGGGGGTAGAGGTTGAATGATGAGCCCAAAGCGGGAGATAAGGAAGACCGTAGGATAGAGTTGGAGGAAGGGAAAGACTTAAGGACCATATGAGAAAAACGATAGGGAGAGAGAGAGAGAGAGAATGTGGGGCGGAGGGTGAGAGAGAATAGAGAGGGGGAGAGGGCTGCGCGCGTGGTCCTGGAAGGCCTGACTACAAGACGGTCGGGGGAAGGGGGAGATAGAGGAAGAAGGAAAAGCAAGAGGGACGGGTGGGAGGAGATGAAGTGTCGAGAAGACTGCGTTGCCGGGAGAGATAGAGAGAGAGAGAGAGAGAGAAAGAGAAGGGGGAGAGAGGAAAAAAAAGAGATAGAAAGAATTGAGGGGGCGGGAGGTACCGGAAGGACGGGGTGGGAGGGGGGAGTGGGTAGCAGAATTGAGGGGGAAGAGAGATGTCGGCTGAGAGAGTGAGGGGAGAGAAAGACAAGAGAGGTGAGAGGAGGAGGGAGGTGGGACCAGGAGCAACAGGCAGATTGGTGCGGCTCGAAGGGAAAGAGAGAGGACTATGCCACGAAACCGAAGGTCCTACCATCAAAAAGAGGGGTGGAGAATCGGCGTGTGGAGCAGAAGGATGCGATCCCGAGAAGGTTGAAAGGGAGGCGGAGGGAAAGGCTTTTTTTTTAAAGCGCGGGTAGAGGGAGGAAGAAGAAGGAGAGAAAGAAAGAGAGGGCAAAAAGAGAGGGAGAGAATGAATAGTGAAGAGGAAAGGATTAAAAAATCATCAGTTTGTTTTCTCTTGCCCTGGGGCTCCCGGAGCCGCGGGCATTAAATAAACAAAACCAAACCACAACAAGGGGCCCCAAAAACTCCTTTTCAGCTACTTCACAACGAAGGGAGGGCAATGGCGTTTCCTAGCAGGAGCGTGGGTGGGATTTTTCGGAAACGGGTTGAATAAACTACGATTACGCGCGTGCTCGAGCGAGCGTTTCCAACCTTCGAGCCAAACCTGGGAGCTGTAGAAGATCCTTGATGAAAAATTACGTGCGAAAAATTGAAACTTTTAAAACTTTGAATCGGTTTGACCGGTGTACGTGTTGCTCGCATTTCTTTCCTTTGAAGGCGTCAGCGCTGGCGAGGAAAATGTCTTCAAGTTATTAACTCGGACATGATTCCATCAAAAAGTTCGCTATGAAAGGTCAAGTTACGACTGCAGCTGAAATTAATATAAGACAACAAATTTACTGGAGAAGAATGAATTCAATCGATGCCTATTTTCTAACAACCTGGAAGCCTTCGCATCATATCGTTTGCAAGATGTCCATTCCTGACGGTGAAACTGCCAAGGTTTTTTATGTTCAAGTGATCTCAAAATTGCAATTTATTATTACAATAGATATTACGAAGCTGTAAAATGGCATGTTTCTGTTTAATCTTCGCATTTGACTTAAGGATTGCATCGCTATTTAATGCTGCTGCTAAGGGGGTCTTTACTTTCGTATATCATCATAATGAAAGGCAAACTTTGCATTTTAATACGCAAAAATGTGTCCAGAATTAGTCTGCAACTTTCGCCAAAAAATATCTTAGGATCCGATTTTTGTCATCCACTACCAATGCACATTGACAGTAAAATTTCCTCCGACCTCGAAGTGAGAAATTAGGAATATAAGAATTTAACGGAAACTCAAATTATAAGATTATATAAAGTAAATTTTTATATACAAAGTCTATGAAGTGGCAAACCAGAGAAAATACAATGATATATTTTACAATTATGGATATTTAACGGTAGTTATTAAACTAGAGGTCCAAAAAGAGTTCGCAACAGCAATTAACAAATGGACGAGTTCAGTTCGGTCAAATCCTAATGGCAAAAATAAATACATTGAATGATAAAATAAGAATACAAAAATGAACACGGCAGATTGCCCTAAGAGGGATTTAATTATTAGCTAACCTACAACCACGATGTAGCCGAAAAGATATCACGCGTTGATTAACCGTTACTCATTCGATTTAAAAGCGGCATCCTAACCTAAGCGCATGACTAGTGAAGTAATAATCAAACAAATTAAAGAAAACTCTATTTAACAAAGATCGAATTCGTAGGCAGGTGAGCAAAATACCACCAAAAATGCCAAACACAAGAAACTCGAGTACCTGTAATTTATCATTTAAATAAAAACCCACTTGTCACGCACAATTTTTATGTTAGAGTTTACCGCTCCCAACATGACGCAATCAAACAGCTATTCCCAATCATCTTTAGATGCTATACAAATTTACACAGCGTAAGGAAGCTGCCTAATCAGACCTTTCTCTTTTTCAATTTCTTCCCCGAAATCTTCCAATCGCCCCATCATCGTCATCATCCACGCACACGAGATCAAACCTAAGTTTCTCAGGGGTTGGCAGCGCCGGGAGCCATAACACCAGGCACGCACCGCGATGGGGGCCCACATCTCTCCCCCTCTCACGTATGGCGCCGTGCCAAAGAGCCCGGCGGAGATCGAGGCGGCGCAGATTCCACGCCCACGGCGTAGCACGGTACAGAACAGCCTCTCCACCTCCTGCCACACAGCCGCCTCTCGTGCGATCGTGGCCTCCGGGGATGCGAAGGGGAGACCTACATACATCCACCCCCAATTCACCCTCTCTTCATCTGCCAAACCCAATTCCCTCTCGTCCTCCTGCACGCACGAATTTCCAGCTCCAGTGCCTCTTTCCCCCAATCCCAACTGCCATAAAATAACAACCAACAAAATACCTAATAATGAGTTGTCATACGTTTACTCCACATATCCAAAGGGAGGAGTAGGCGAGAGTAAAATAAAGCGATGGATACTGCCAAAGTACTTGAAAGGTATCATCAATTACAGAGTATGAAAGAGGAGAAACGAATTGGGATGTAGGAAACTCGTATGTCTCTCTTGACATTTGACTAAAAGCCTCGAGGTTAACTGAAACGCTATAGAAAACACTGGATTTTGGTTATTACTGTTCATGTGTGACCACAGATATAAGAGATTGTATTCACTGCAAATAAAATATCTTCCAGGCAAATGTAGAAAGAGAATCCGACGATCATGAGCTGAGAATTTTGTAAAACTCATACACCTGCATTGCTTGTTCAGAGGAGACGATTGAAAAAGTTTTGATGCAACAATAATATTTTATATTTAAACACTATTATCAGATCGTATATAAAAAGGAAGGAAACTCGATTGATACCAGATAATGAGACGCGCAGTCAAAAATCCTACATCAAAAGAGGCGACATTTAAAAAAAGCTTTTTTCCTATATTAGTACATTCCAAAAAAGATCAATTTTCCCTCACCATTTCCATGGCAACTTTATACGTATTTTTCTTTAATATAAAAACAGACACGTACACAGCACTAATAAAAAATAGAATGAGCAGATGATTTCATTATCCAGGAGTTTTTACAGGCAATTTTATACGTTAAGATTTGGTAGTTATAAACGAATGGCAGAAGCTAAGATAAAATGAAAATATTTATGAAAAAACGGATTGTTAACCCACTGCTTTTTTCTACGACAGGAAAGAAACAATTTCAAAAATTCAAAACCTTGTATTGTTTTAAGTAACGCCGTTTAAAGGAAAGAAAAGCTTAAGGTTTTGCCAAAGACTTTCAAGATTTCAACAAAATCGATAATATAAGACAAAAGGATAGTTCAGATTAAATTCAATGAATTACAAATTGACCATTAGATTAATTAATAAATTTAATCGAGCCTCTACCACCACCGATGCAAGAGTACTATTATTATTATCTCCTAAAAAAGAAATGAAAAGAGGCAATGGTTAATAAATTCATCCTTTCACCCAAGAAACGCGCAGTAAATTCCGAAAATCAATCAGCAGATACCATTATGCATTGACCGAAATGAAATAGATTAGAAATTTCCTTTTGAATAAATTATAAGATAAACTTAAATGGGAGTTAAGGCCATGAGCTCCTGCAAATAACATTTTATGCAAATTAATACCGTGTCATTGAGACTATGATCACTTCATTATTTCTATTTTCATGAATGAAACCAAGTTTGTTAACCAGGCCTGTTGCTGAAATTAAAATTTAAGGTAACGCATTATGATAAAGCATCATCTTTTCCACAATATTAATTTTTAAATCGTTTTATAGAATATTTGAGATACAACATAAAATACTATTCAAAAATAACCAAAACAATATCTGAGCGTAGATTAACACCGGGTTTCTCTCGAATTTAACTTTAAAATTTTCTAATTAACTAGACAAGCTTTTAATTGGCATAGTTCTATTATAGAGAAAGAAATAAAACTCTCCTGAGCGAATGTCCAATTCCACAATGTGTGTTGACATTCATTATATTTTTTTAAACGTATAAGCTGTAGACAGAAAACTGTTCAAATGGGAGTGACTAACAATCAGATTAATTCAAAAAGATAATAACCCTAGCCTCTACCTAAGTCACGCTCTATGGCTTTAGGCTTTCCCCCTAAATATAGCTTAGTAAATGCTTGAAAGAGAGCACGTGGGCAACTATTTATGTCATTAATCAACAAGTTCGTCATCTATCGTTTATAATGCAGGGATTCGGTCATTGCTTCATATAGAGTGGTTTACACATTCGATTCGGCCACAACACAATGAAATCTTTTTATAATTCCAGTGATAACGTATGCGATTTAATAGGGTTTACTAACAATTCGCAAATTTCCAGATAACTTTTCGTGACAAGCACCATCATAATGCAATAAACAACAAAATAAAGAATAAAAATATCACGCTTCGTCAATTTAAACACATAACGACTTCCCAACGATAAAATAGTTTTAACAACAAAAGGGCTTCAGTTTTACGGCGAATGTCAACCGAGGAGGAAGTCAACCATCCTAGCTACGCAGTTTCAAAAGCAAAATGGCGTCGATGGAAGCACCGTTCTTCCTCTATTCGACGAAAGGAAAACCCTACTTAACTCGAGCCAACAGGCGCCTTAACCAGATCTCCCAAGCATAACATTTCTAAGATAAGCCATTCCACCGGCCAATTTTCATTCAAGCCATAACCCGTGGGAGGTGGGGAAAGATACATGAGAGGGTTTGGAGAAAAGGCACTGGACGGGAGGAGATAATTCACAACGGAAATTCTTCGACTGGCGGTCTCTGGCGGCGTTAGAGTCAAACAAAATCTGGATGGGAGGGCGTTAAGACGAGCGGAAAAAAAGTGGGAGGGGACGGCCAAAAGACGTGACATCAACGAACGGAGGGGGCGAAAAATCCAGGCGGACATCTATTTTTTTTACATCTCCATGGAAACGAACCAAAACTTTTTTCTAGAGACCGAATCCGCGAGAAAGCGAAAAAGGATGCACGCAACACGCGTATAAAAAACAAAAACTCCTCCTCCCAAGGTACGATATCACAAGACGCGGATTGGGGAAAAACAAAAATAAACGCCTTTAAACTCTTAGACGACGTCACGTGGTCACGTGAAAGAAATAAAAAAAAGCACACACGACCACACCGATAAACGTTCCCGGATCGGGAAAAAATATCTTCGCCCTGTGAAAATAAAGCCATGCGAACAAAAAAAAAGCAGACGTGCAAGCGTCAAAACCAACAACGCTACTCACGGACACGGAGCGGAGCCGATGGAACAGACGAAAGCCGGAATACACATGGTCGCTCACTCTCTTTCGGGAATAAAAAAAGAATGCGGAAAAAAAGGACGGTCCCGCAGAAATCCTGAGGGGACGAAGGAGAGACAGGCACGAGGTATATTATCCCAACCAGAAAAAAATGGACCGAACGCGCTTCGACTTTTCAATTCGAACGAAAACAACGAAGCGACGGCGGGCGAAGTCCGCGGCGAAAAAAAATTCTCTTCCTATTCGCCGGTTTTCCTGGCAGACGGTCCAAACAGCCGCTCGGGAAAAATAATCTCAACCGCCGTCGAGTCAAGAGTACCCCCTAATTTTTCCTCAAAAAAAGAAAAACGGGTACGCGGTGCACACAAAAAAATCACTATAATATCGTATATATCCTCTCTCAAAAGTACGTCGACTCCCGCCGCGTTCGCAGCGAACACCACGACCCGACGCAACACGCTTTACACACACACACAACAAACATACACACTGTCTTCCCGTTAACCGGGCAGAAGTGTATTCAAAAGAGAAAGTGAATGAAATAAATATTAGGAGACACAAGAGAGGTGGCGAAGAAGAAGTAGGGGCCGGAGCGAAGCCGAGCTACCAACTAAAATCAGAGCAGGCCGGCATGCATTACACCCAAAGTTCCCAAAAATAATTGTCAGTTTGAAAATAAATCTATGCTATCCTGGGAAACGCTCTTACCTCGAGGAGGCAACGTCCAACTCCGTCGTGGACCGCTCAGCTCGGCTCGGCTCGGCGGCGCTCCAGGCCCTCCTCCCCTTCTCTCCCCTGCCCCCCCTCGCCGACGCCGAACCGACGCGCCCCTCCCTACCCCCTCCTGCTTCCCCATCCTCATACTCACCCCCTCCCCCTAAGAGGCGACGCGGGCCGAGCACTCCCGAGAGTGCGGGAGGTCGAGAGCGACGCTTCTTTCCTCCGACTCCTACTCACCTGATCCTTCCTTCCCTTTCACATCCCCCAAACCCCCCACTACCACCGAGTCTCATCCTTTTCCACCCTCCTATTTTCCTCCCCCAGCCCCTCTAACAGACATCCTCCTCATGCCGACGTATCCGACTGCGAGAGCAAGAGCGAAAAAAAAAGAGGGCACGCGACGGGCATCGGCATGAAAATCAAACCCTCGAAAAAACAGGCGGGAAGAGAAAGGGAAAATATTCCGAGGAGCGGGCGGAACTTGTCGGAATGGGAGAAATGGGAGGGAAAACGGCGCAAAAACAGGAAGATAGAAAGGTAAACAGAGGGAAAGGTACAGAGAGAGGGAGAGAGAGATAGGTATACGAAATGGAAAGTGGACTGTAAATGGGAAATTCATCTCGGGACATCCATCTCACCTCATCTTCCTGACAAGAGGACGGATACACTTCTTCTCCCTCTTCTCTGTACCTCTCTCTCTTACTTTCACCTCTTCCTCACTCTCCCTGGAGTGGGCGCTCTTTCCTCTCCTCGACCTCCAACCTTCCTCGCGAGGGCGATATGGGTCCAGATTGGAGAGAGGGAGGGTGAAAGAAAGAGACAAAAGAAGGGGACGGCAAGGGTAAGGGCCACCGTACCAATTTATTCTTCTCTTTTTCCATCACTCTAAGACCCTTCGCAAAATTACGTTATGGAATCTACTCATGGAGAAGTGGAAGGGGAGAGGGGGAGGTTGGGATGGAAGGTAGGAAGGAGAAGACTGGGGGGGGGGAGAAGAGGGGGAGAAGAGTGGGGGGTAGAGAAGAGTGGGACGGAAGGAATAAAAAGTGACCGGCAGTCGGATGTCTCCTCATATGAGTCAGCCGAGGGAAAAAAAGGATGGGAAATAATGAAAAATTAAAGAAGAGGAGACGAGACGAGGGTGAAATATTTCCTCTCCCTCTTTCATGACGTCGCACTACCCGCGTGGGACGGAATGAACCTCCGCCGAAGAGGCGGCGTAGGAATAAAACAAAAACGTTAGATTACAATTTGTTGGAGATTTGATCCATCCGACGTCAAAGTGCAATAAACCTTATTTTTCGCGTCCATCTGATCCCACGGAAATTTATATTCGAGAGACATCTCCCCGTTCAGAAGCCCGACTCATGCTCTTGATTTTTACGTCTCCAATCATTGCCCAACTCTTCGACTCAATGTTAAGCGAAGGTCATATCGAGATGCCGCAATCCCTGCGTGATAACACATTTGTAATGAGCGATTCGGCCGTCGGTACGCTAACGTTCACGCGTCACATTTTAAGAGCGCGTACGCTTTACACGTCACGACCGGCACTTGCGAGAGATATTCTTCTCTCTAATCCGGAAGATCGCTTGGCAACATTTAAGGGAAAACCACGTTGCAGTTGGGTATGAAAAAAGTACTCCATGTTTTCGCCCCAGAATCGGGAACTTTTCCGAAGCCGTCAAATTCACTTTTCACTCTTGACGTTAATATCGCACAAACCAGTGTTTCCCAAACTGGTTGCCCCAACTGTTTGTTGGGGATTCCGCGAGAAACTTCGTCAAATGAATAAATGAATGATTTTGGAATTTTAATATGCCACTAGGGAAATGATGTTTCTTCGAATATATTGATGACGATGTAGTAACGGCAAACAACAACAAGAAACGGAAAAAAACGCTGCATGTATGACAGTATGTAAAAAATATAGTATAACTTGTGAAGTTGAAGGAGAAAAATTCTGCACTTTACCGGGACTCGAACCCGTATCTAGTGGCAGCTAGCTACATTTCCTAATATTCCAACTTGGTATAACTTGGTTTTGAGGCGGAGGTGCCACGAAATCGTTTCCCCCCGTAAGTAAGTAAAAAAAAGTTGGAAACCACTGCCGTAAAGTGAATGGAGATTTGATACCACGCCTTATATATTAACAGACGAGACACCGGGATCATTTTAGACGTAAAAATATCACCGGCATTGTTTATTCCGCGAGGAAAAAAATGTTTCGCTAAATCTCGCGAGAGCGTGAGAAACTAGCGGAGTCATCCGCGTTCAATTTTTAAGGTCGCCTCTACATCCTCCTCCCCTTTCATCCGATCCAGAAATCGCCCCCCGCGAATAGAGATTGATACGATAAATCACTCCCGGCTTCGCTTTATGTTTTCGCGGCGAGGAAGTAATCAATCGCAAAAAAAAGACAAGTCTTTTAATATAGTTACGCGAGAGGCTATTTTCGAGAGAGAGAGAAGAATTGCATTTGTGTACTCCGCTATCGCGACGTTAGAATCTTATCCGGCGATCGCACAAAAAAATAAATAAAACCTCGGCAGTAGCGTGCGGTGGGCGGGGATGCGAGCAGGACAGACAGACATCTTTGCCGATCCGAAAAACTCCTTTAATAAACTAATCACACACGTGTGACGGCTATTAATGACCCGAAGAAATAAGAGGCGGACTCCCTTTTTTTTACCGCGTGTTCCAGTTTGTTACCAGCGCTTGGGAAAGCTGCTAGCGCACTGCCAAGAAAGCTCTTGAAGGCGCTGCAATCGGACATAGTCACTCACCTGTCTCGCATTTATTTTATAAATAAAACCGCCCCAAAGAAGAAAATTTTCTCTCCCCCCTCTTTATCAACCAGTGGAGGTTATACAACCTATTCCATACCTTGCAACATCTTTTCCTTGTCAAAAGGGGTGATTAGAAGTTAACGGAGACTTACATCAATTCCTAGCCCTCTAACGTCTATGATGTTTAAAAATAACTTCGCTGCTTCGTGCATTCCATGGGAGAATAGCCTGTAATCACGCATTATCACCTAACGGCTTTTTGCTGTAAGACAAACTTGCACCCACATTATTTCACCCTAGTACACACAGCATGAGGCTTATACCAAGAAATGCTACGTATATTAATAAGCATAACACAAACGACGAATATTACGGAGAATCGCGATTAACGACAAATTAATAGAATCACTGCCATGAACTCTAAATCAGTCAAATTGTCGCAATTTCATATTTACTTTAATCAGTGATTTCCTTAAATGAATTTGATTTTCAAACCACTACATTCAAATGAAACAGAATTTATTATTATCGTTGATTTTGAAACGGCTATGAGGCGAATAAAAGGGATTTCACCATACTGACAAAAACAACGTTGGCTGCACGGCGTAAAGCGTGAAAGTGACATCAAACAGCAGCGCAGCTGTTTGCGCAGGCTAGCTAATGCTGATTTTATTTAATTTAGTAATCCTGTAATGCGAATTTATTGAATTGTTCCATTTATACTTATATGGCTTTGCTTTGATGCATTAATAATGACCCATTTTTCTTTGATAGAACTGGATAACCTAGATAGAAAACACTTTTAATTGAAATAATATGTATGTCATTCTTGGAGGCAACAAAATAAATAAAATATAAACCAATTTCCAAGCAAAATGATCACAAGAAAACTAACAACAAAAACCAATCTAGTATAAGAACTGTAATTTTTAGGTAATTGATTGGATGAAGTTTTGAAACGAGCTAGACGTCACATGGGCTCCTGTAACAAGTTTTCAGAGACAAGGCATAAAATGTCCGAATGAATTCGCACCTTTCTTTCGAATGCGAACAGGAGTAATTTATTTTTACAAACGTCATATCAACGATTCCCCTTTTGTAAACAATAACCTAAGATGAAAGCAAATACGATATATTTGTCATTTCATCGGCCAAATAAATCAATGCAGGAGCGTATACGGGACACCGTATTGACAGTCACCTAAATTATTTTCATCGGATGTGTAAACAATTCTCAATACTCTTCAGAGAAAAATAAACAAACATTAAAAAAACATGTCGCAACACACGGAAAAAAAATATACCTAACCGGTGACATCTATATGTAAGAGTAAATGCCTCCCACAACGCACCAGCGTTATAAGAAACTAAGACCGAGCAAGTTGAAAGATGTAAGCCTCAATATCACGACCTCCCCATCGACGCGGCAACGTAAAAGGATAAATAAAAAGGCCCTTTGGGAAATTTCAAGATTTACAGACAGGTTGAAACAGAAGCAATTTAAAGCAAAAGACGCGTATTTCGGGTCTTCGCCAACGATAAGCGATGCGTGGATTGTGTGAAGTAATACCCTTTTCCCTCTCTCTCTAATTGCGTCCCTTTGAATATTCGAAGCATAAAATACAAACACAATATAAGCACACTGTATGACGAACCCCTTTACATGATAAAGCTATTTTATGTCCAAATAACACGCAACTTTCGTTCACAAAAGTTGAACGTTCTGAGGCTAAACTTTTTACACCCACGGCGCATTTGTAAACAGCAAATATTACTGCTCTCAAAGAATAAAATTATGTATCAATAATGATAAAGAAAATGAATCTTTCATTAACGTCTATAACTAAATGGGCCGTTACCATGTCGTTATACATATTTAAATATTTTGTTGATGTGTATACACTTGGAGAATTCACTGGGAAAAATCATTTTTGCTATCTATTCATACAAAATTTCTTATAAATTATTGTTATGAATCATGACGTGACGTATCAACGGATCGCAATCCATAGTTGAAGTATCTACAGTTAAAATAAAATAAGCACAGATATAGGCATTTATTTATTTAAAACGGAACCTTTTCAACACAGCTTTTGCCAGAAAACGTGCGATTTTGAGTAGATGAATTACGAAATCAGTAAGGTAGTGAACGACTGACTTCTGATTTATGCTCGCCTTCTAAGCTACCTGACTCTGCATATTGTGTACATATATGTCAGCAACAACAAATGTTTCAGCTCGCACATAAAAATCACAGCGAGAATTTCCGAGCCGAAATCCTTCCTAAAGCGTAATAGAGACGCATATTACACAACAATGACCATCAAATCTTTTCGCAGCCCAATTTCATTGTCTCCCTAAAACGGAGGGGGAGCAAACGTAAAAAAAATAGTTAGCGATGACTGCTTTCTTCCAAACCAACGCGAAGCACCGAACTAATTAAGCGGCGTTCTTTATTTCATCCGCAGGAATAATTTACACTTAAAAGAATTAACTCCAGACGGAGATAGAAGCTTTCGGGGGAGGGAAGGAGAAGAAGGGATGGATAGGGTTTTTCACCCCAACTACCGAAGAGAGGGGGAGGTTTTTCGACGAGAAGAAGAAAAAAAAATAAAACCACGGCATTAAGAGTGTGCGGGAGGGGGTTTTCTCCAGGGAGGAGTGATGGAAGCTCTCACGAATCATTGGAGGGAGCTGACGGAGGAGTTCGGGAGGTCGTTTCGGGAGGGCCTTTAACGTCTACCACCACACGCGCCTCGCGCCAAGTGATTTGTGGGCCGAAGAAGGAAACGTAAACGAAAGGGAGAATCAAGAAAGAGAGGAATGGAAGAAGCCTCTTCCGCGTAATGGAGACTTCCAATGGATTTTTCGGTTGTATGACGAGGGCCAACGGAAAAGATTAACCGAAGATGATACCGTCGACGAAAACGGATCTTTTTCTTGGCAAGGAAAGTTTTTTCAATTGCGAAAACATTAAGCCGCCACTCAAATGTGAGAAAGAAAGAGGGTGAGAGACCTGAGAGAGAGAGAGGTTTTTTCTTGTTGTTCTGGTCTTCGTTTACTAGCTGTTTTTTCGATTTCAACGTGCGATTTATGACACGCGCGGTAAATCTGATCGCAAATGACAGGTTTATGAAAAATAGACGTGCTCAGGAGACCGAAGGCATTTTTGCGCCGAATTTTGTTTCAATAACTTACGAGAAAGGAAGGCAAATGAAATTGAGATTTGCGAGAATTGCCTATTTCTGTTACCGATTTCGAATACTAATCGCAGAGATCAGTTCGCGGTTGCTGTCAAATGACATACACAAGTAAAAGATTATGGAACGATAGAGTAAATCGTGTGCGCATTTCAACCCCATTCAGAGGTAATTCATCGAAAGCCCCCCGAAATACGAGCGCGCAAAATAAGAAATGCGCCGTAAAAAGTGAGAAAAGATAACGTCTTACACCTGCTGAATTCGCTTAATCTGAGTGCATTTACTTGTGTGTATAAAAATTGTTTCCTTTAGCAAAAGAATCAGACCAACTTGCCAGCATAAATATTTCAAAGCTGGTACGGGAAGTTTTCGAATATCGAACGAGAAATCGAAAGTTAAGAAGTAAGATGAAAATCCCCTAACTGTGAAAAGCGAGAACTTCACAACTATTTGAATCTTTGGTAACGCTTAGAAGATACACTTTTCCTCCTCTTAGTTTTCATACACATCGACGCATAGTTCTACCACCCAAATTCTTTTGTCCTCTCTCAAAGTTTGAGTCAAAAAAAGGCAAAGGCTTTCGACGGAACACACACACAACGCAGAAACGAACCGAAACCGTGACCTCACTCAGCGGTCAACTTACGACGCAACCGACGAGAGGTCGACAGCCAAGAAGTCGAAGAATTGTATCGTTACACGAAATGCGTTGCAAAGGCATTAAAGAAGGGGCCCGACCTATTACGCTTCCAACGGACTACCTCATCACGCTATCGAAGAGGAGATCGAGTATGAGTCAACGTTTAAACGCTGGGTTTTGGATTCGGTGGCGTGACCACCGACCGAGAATGATAGTGCATTTTAGCTTTGGCAAGGTCGCTAGCGAGGAATAAATTAATTCATCACCTTCCGATGAACCGTGATAACTGCTGCAGATTAGGCCAATAACGTTATCGTTCCGACGCAAATTTCTCGCGGAAAAAAAGAACGATTGAGGTAACTGCGCATTCGAGCTCGACTGATATACGAAACGTCATTCTCTACTAATTTGACAAGAGGGGATGAAAATCATGAATTATGCATCTTGCGGGAATGATGCATTATGCGGCGAGGATATACGTTGTCGTCTCGCGGCTATATGTAGAAGATTTAATTATTTCCCTCTATAGCTTCATAAATTAGCGGGGATACCGCGTGCGAATGTAACAGAAATAAAACATTTTAACAAAACCACGCAGAACGGAATATGTTGCTATTTCGAGAATAAACTGTAGTTACAAAATGTAAATTTTCTACTGTTTTGGTACGTAACGGTGGTGCAAAAGCTAACTGTATTTTATTTTAAGTATGACGTAAAACAGGCGGAAGTATGTATATTGGCGAACTATGAAAACGCAATATGAATACACCAGTGAGAGGCAAACTTTATAGAATAAACCGAACGTCGAGATCCGTAGGAGGAAGAGCTCATAAGTACTACCTCTCTCTCTCTCTAGATAATCCGCTTGGAAAAATAAAGAAGGATCGATGGAAAGGAGGGATTAAATTTCAATTGAAAACAGAACCCTTACCGTACCGACATTTTGCAAATGAACAATCGAAACTGACTAATCCTCCTTTTACAGAATGGGACGTAGCCCATGCAGAATTTCTCTCCATTTAATCCATCATTACAGAATTCAGTAATCCCTCGCGCATATAACGTTATTACGGACGCCTTCTATCCTTTACGAAACGAAACAATGAACATCCTAAGAATCTGTCATAATATTCCCCACCAAAATTCGCACGATTTAATCCCTTAAATCCTAACCCCGACCCTCGCTTTCCCACATTTATTTCACCCGATCATCGACCTAAGATTCCGTGACATACCGAAGCGTAGGGAATCGATGCCAATTATACGCGAGAACGACCCGAATCGCACCAAAACTTACAGCCAACAAAATAAAATTCCATCCGAGGAAAGAATTCAGAAAGGAAGGGGAGTTTTGCAGGAGGTGGGAGTGACAACTTTCCCCGTGCATCAAACACACCGCGGTTAAGCAGAGGAAGGGAGTGAGGAGGTTGGGGGGAAGAAGAGGAGCTCGCAAAAGTTTTCCCGGGGCGATTCTAAACGATAGTTATCTCCGCGCGCGTGTATGTATGTACGTTCGGTTGGTGGAGCCACCGAACGGCCGTACCCTGACTCCCGACGGTTGACCTGTATTCCGTTGAGAGCCAAGGCCAGAACTGAGGTTTCGACTGGGGGAAAGAAACCACCATTTCACTCCTCCTCTTCCCCCCACCCACCTCCAAACACACACACACACAAACACCCTTTCTCTCTCTCTCTCCCTCCTGTTTATCTCCCCTATTCCTCCTCCCCCACCTACTACGACTCGACCGACACGCACCTATTTACCTCACGACAGTCCAATCTCCCCACCCAAACCTCTTGTCTTTCTCTCTCTCTCTCTCTCTCCCAGCTCACACGGCCGTGAGATGGGAATCTGGGAAAAACGGAGGAATGAAACGCCCGTGGAAATGCTAGGCAAATGCGAAAGAGAGGAGGAAGAAGAGGCGCTGTCGCTTCCACCATCGTACCGGGGGAGGGAAGGCTTTAAGGATCGCGCCCGTGGAGGTTTTTAAGTCCGCGGCTCCACGCCAATTAAACCGACCGCCCGTAGTCAGTCGGAGGCAGAGTGGAAAGGGGGAGGGGAAAGGGGGGAGGGGCAAGGGGGTTGAGAAAGGGGGGGATCGATATGCGCACGGAGGTGTATGTGTGGTCGGATGAGTGCCAGGGAGTGGGTGGGTGAGAGGAAGATGAGGGAGGGAGGGGGGGAAGGTTTTCCACGAGTTTGCCTTGCAAATCACGAAAGAGGGACCCCGCGACGGCACTGACGTGTCGGACGACAGTAGCAGCGAAAAGCTTTTATTTACTGTGTCTATCTCTCCCTCTCTTCTCCCTTCTTTTTATTTATTTTTCATGATTTCGAGGGAGAGAAGGAGAAAAAATTCTCTTACGTACGCTTTATCCGGATTCCGCGATCGAATTCGGCGCATCGCTTCACGTGCTTCTGGGAATGTGAACGTGGATGCGAAGGTATGCCGCTTGGTTGTACAATGAATCGTAATTCTGGAGCAAGAAATAATAACCACTTAAATATATGCTTCATAAGTAAGTAACGAATTATAGGAAACCAGCTAATTGCAAGAAGTTTAATCCGACATTTTTTGTCAAAACGGGTCATTATCAAAACCTCCTATCGAGAACAAAAAATGAAACGCAATTCTATAAAATGGATACCTTTTCCGTTTAATACTAAAAGAAACTAAACAAGACGACGATTATAACATATAAGGGTTAGGTGAAAGAGGTGACTGGCAGCTTCAATTTCCACCCAACGAAGACCTACTTCAATTTGATTTACATTCACAGAAAGACGCTTAAATGGTAAAAAAATTGCAATAATTACTCAAAAGCAGGTTGTACTTTAAACTTCAGCTATCGAGCAAAGCGTGTCATCACGAACAAACGGTAGTTCTTACAGCGACAACGCCAATTAAATTAGTGCAATTGTAATTTTGGCGTTTGAAATTTCTGAATTAAATTTTTAATAAAGCTGGAAGGATAAAACTTTACTCAAGACCAAATAGCGCCCATCAAATTATCACAAACATAACCTTTTAAGTGTGAGTCTCACATAAGCTGGCACTTCTAAGACAATGAAAATAGGTTCAACATCAAAACCCGGAATTTACTCCTATAAAATGCGAACAAATATTCTTTCCGATTGCGCTTATTATTCCCGGAAAGTAAAAACGTTTACGCTTCTTAAACAAAGCAAGACTCAGTCGAAAATTACATCCGCGACTTTTAAGTCCCAATTGCCCAGACAGACTTGAAAAGTCTCTAGCAAGCAGTCTTAAAAAAAAAATGCAAAAGTACATTCGCCAAATAAAAGCGGAGCCAAAAAATTAGCAGAAGGCAGGTCTCCTGGGACTCGGTAACCTGCGATCCCTTCGAAGGAGGAAAAAAACACAGGAAGCTCGAAGAAAGATAGAGAATGCGAGCGAAAGGAAGAGAGAGAGAGAGATAAGGAGAGAGCAAAAGGGAGGGAGAGAGAGAGCAAACACACCTCTTGACATACGCCTCAGCTCTCCTCACGGCCAGGCATGGACCGCACGCATATCTTTTCACCCGGCGAGAAAGGAGAACAGACCCGGGGAGAAGTTTAGGGGGGAGGAATGGAGAAGGGGGGGGGGGCGTCCATCTTGGCTCACACCACCGAGAGTTTTACGTCAAGAGGAGCTCCCATCCCCACTCCAACAGAGGTCCGCTCAACACTCCTAAACATCCATCCATACCTCACGAAGACGTGCGCCCATCCGATAGTCCGCACGCACACCCCCAATGAGGCTCCGTGTTGCATAAACGCCAGGATAACCCACCCACCCACCTCCCTCTCCTTTTTCCAGCGAAACCGTGCAACAAACCAACCCTACTTCCCCTTTCTCTATAACATCGCCACCATCCTCTTCTTTAATAGCGGACGACAGAAAGACACTCCTCGAATCTCTGGGCATGCGAAAGAATACGAGGTTCGCGTATCGCGCGCGAAAGTTTGACAACGCATTACAGATTTTTCTCAAGCCTCGGAAATGTGTAACGGTTACGGAAAAAGACGGAGACGAGGTGAAATAAGAGTTTCAGCATTTCTTTTTGATTTCCGTGAGGTAGGGGTGATTTACCATGACTCAAACGGAGGTCGGGGAGGCGTGCCTATCCCTTCCGCCCTTACAGCCACCCTTTCCGAACTAATGCCATCTAGTCATCTCGCACGCCAATGGCTGACGTTAGCGAGAGAGGGAGAGAACCTGGCTAGATCTTAAGGGGCCTCCGGCCTCAAGAATGAGTCAAACTGCGATGGAGAGGAAGGAGGAGGAGGTATCGGCGGGGGAGAAAGGAGGGGGAATATGGAGGTTTAAAAAGTGAGACGGGGTAACCAGGGAGGAGCGGATGCTAGGAGGGGAGGCCAGGAGTCTAACTTTAGAAACGTGGCACGTGGCCGAGGTCGGACTCGTAACCCTGCCTCCAGAACCCCAAGCCCCCCGAAGAAGAGGGGAGGAGAGGTGAGAGGGGGCAGTGCCTCAGCTAGAGAGGCGCGATATGGGCGAAGGAAGCGCGAGTCCTCTTAAACTCCTCCGCGGTGCAATATGACAACCTCTCTATCTCATTCTCTCAACCCTCGCACTAACTCCCAATTCCATCTATACCCAAAACCCTCATTCTCACCGATACGTATCAAACACTCGCTGTAAAATATTGTCCGAATCGTTCTTCTCCCCCAATCTTCCTTTACACCCCAACAGTGCAACTTACCCCGCGAAATCCGAGAGGCGGCAGAGAGGGAAAGAGAGAGAAACGGGGGTAACGACATGGTACTATGGTAAGGGGGCGGTAACTAGGCTGTTTTACTGGGGGAAGGAGAGGAAGGGAGGGTGAGGTTGAAACGCCGGGAGGCTTAGAAGAGGAGAAGGCAGGGGAGCGTAGAGGGGGGGAGGGGGAAGGGGAGGAGCGGTGGTGCTGGCGGGAGAGGAGTGTGTGGAGGGATAGAGAGGCCCCCGTCTCAAGTCGCGGCCGCTGCCAACGCCGCCGCCTCCGACACACCGCCTTTTAAGGAGCGAGCGTCGAACAGCCATGGGCGCCGCGTCGCTATCCCCACCCCATCCCACAGTCTCGGCTCCGCCCATGTCCCTCCTCCTCCTCTCCTACCACACAAAACCTCCCCTTTCGAGAGAGAGAGAGAGAATCATTCCCCTCATTCCCACCCCTCATCCCAACCCCCTTCCCCCCCATTACCCTAGCTACCTCCTCAACCCTTCACACTAACTCCTGGACAAAGAGCTTCCCACCCGAACCTTCCCCCTCAAAAAACCTCGCCGCCTCTCTTCTTCTCGCGCGCACACCCCATTTCCTAAGGATCCTTTCTGTTGGTCCTTTCCTCAATAATGCCACCTCCTCTCTCTCTCTCTCTCTCACCGTCTTCCTCCATCACTCCTTACCTCTCCCCTCCTCTCCTTCAACCCCAAAAAACTCTCCTTCCTAAAGGCTCATTATCCCCTCTACCAACCCAACCCCATCCCCCTTTCGTTCCTCTTTCCAAAGAGAGCAAGGACAACACACAAGAGGAGGTTGGGAAGGGGTGAAGGAATAAGCGACTCCACACACACGCACACACACGCGCGCGCGCACGAACGCCAAGATACAAGTACGCCCGACGACACCTTCCACCCTCCGCACTCCCCCCTCCTTACTCCCTCTGTCGCGAAGGTCCACCGGAAACGACTTGGGGCGGGCGAGAGGGAAGACGGATGCCTAATGTGAGAGGCCAAGACGCGGGTTCCGAGGGTGGGGAGGATTTTGGGGGGGGGAGGGAGAAAGGAGATGGCGATAGGGCGGCGGCGGAGGAAGAGACGAAGAGGAAGACGGGACGAGAGGGAGGAAAAAGGGAGTGGCGAGTGAATAACGGAGGATGAAAGAGGGAAGAAAGTAATGACCAAACCTCTTCCTCTCCATCTTTCTAAGACTGAAACTACGACACGAACAAGAGGACATAAAGGAGCAAAATGAATCGGAGACGAATCAGAAAGAGAGAAGACAAAACGAAAGAGAAGGATGCGAAAGGTGATAAAAAGGACAAGATTCCCTCTCGCATACCGACAAACGTCCAGATTAAAGAAAAAAGGAGACGGAGGCCAAAAGAAAAAGGTTAACCTAATTTCTTTTCTTTTTGGTGCGGGGAAATGTCTGGTCTGAGGAGTCGATAGGAGCGAAGGGATTCGGAGGGCGAGGGTCCTTTTGGGAGAGTTAGGATCTCGACAATTATGTCGCCGAGGAAGGGACGAGACAATGAAGCGAAGCTTTCCCAGGATGCATTTCGAACCCTAACGACGAGGGTGACGGAAAAGAATCGAAAATCGTGCTCCGAGAGGTTTAATCTTGTTGGATCGAAAGAAAAGATTGATAATCGAGGAGCAGATGCGCGTTTAGATTTAAAATCAGCCGTTATCAGAGGTAATTCATCGAGCGCCGATTCTCAGAGGAAGGCTGCTCTGTAGCATAAATTTGCATTTCCCCGTCATTTTTATGGCAACTGGAGTTATTTCGATTATTTTATGAATTCGAACCACGAGGTTAGGCATTTCGAAGGAAACTTATGACGTAATTAGCAATGTTTCGCAATAATACTGCGACAAAAATTATCACTTCACTTATACTAAATTGCATTGAGTATCGTATGTCGGCAGAACAATTATCCGTGCTTGTTAAATAAAGCGCAAAATTCAAAATTAAGCACGCAAGTACAAAAAAATTAAATACTTTTTTCAGGTAGGTATCTCCAAGAGCTATAACAAAATTATGAATAAACATATATGCATTTTGGCTACAATGCATCCGTATTCAGTGGTGATTCACCTAATGCAAATTCTAAAAAAAAGATGGCCTCGATAATTCTCTCTTGGAGAGAAAGCACAAGCCAATTTAAAAAATATAAAATGTCCTCAAAAGCAATTGATTATACACTTACGCATACAGACGAGTATTTACGTTTCGCGGAGACACAGTCAACAGTTAATATCGTTTGCTAATAAAACGTTGCACGGTTCAAATTATATATATTATAATATAATACGGTCCAGGCGGACGTAGAAGTAAATTACGGCTAGGAATGAAAACACGAACTATTAAGGTCGATTTTTGTTTGCCATTGTATCTTAATGCGGCATAAATCACCAATATGGGGAATTCGTATTCCTTCCACGCGATTTCAAAACCTGACAAGATGAGGATGCTGGCAATATAAAACAAGATGAAGATGCTGGCAATATAAAAAAAAAGCCTCGAAAATAATTGAACTTTTCGACGCCGTAAACATTCAAAATAATCCACGCCACGCGCGCGTCAGATCACCCCCGCAAATTCTTTCTCGTTTTTTTTTTTTATTTTAAAGAGCAGTTTACCCACCCTCCCTCTCCATTTCACGACGACGCCTCCCCATCTCCTCTCAACCCGACCCATTTAACGACCCTCCTACATTATGCATTTAAATATCCGACTCTTCCTCGCGGGATGGATTTTACGGAGCTGCTCCTACGTAGCACGCAGGACGACGACGCTCGGGCAATGAGGAAGTGCAGATAAAAATAAACAAAAAGAAGAAGAAAATGGGATTGGCGTGCTCGTATGGAATAAATTGGAGAAGGCGTGCGGCACCCGGTAGGGATACGTGAAAATACGAGATTTAAAGGGGAATGAGGAGGCCGAAGAGTAGTATATGGAACCTTCTGAGATAGCGGAGAACAGACACATGGAGAATGGGGGCGAAGGAAAAGGGGGGGGGGAAAGAAGGAGAGTGAATCCGAGGGCTAGTCGAGAGTGAGGATTAGAGCGGGAGAGTAATGAGTGGGCAGAGGCGAGACAAAATGGCGAAGGAGCGTATCGCATGAGGGCGCAGTGAGGTTTCGAAGGAAGGACAGCGTGCCAAAAAAGACGGGGGAAGAGACGGTGGAAAAGGAGAGGAAGAGAGAAATGAAGGGAGACGAGTGGAGACGGAATGAGAGTAATAAAGAAAACAGCGGAGAATGGGAAGAAAAATAAAGAGCAGAGGAAACGGAGTTGGACAATAAAAGATGAGATACAAAGTGGAGACGATGGCAAATTAAATACATATAAGAGAAAGTATAAGGGACGCTGTAACGAAATAAAAGACAGCTAATGAAAGTAGAGAGGGTAAAGCTATAAAATAATAGGAGACGAGATAATGACGATTGGATGTGAAGAATAAGACGCCGGATTAGCAGTATAAGGGAGTCGGAGAGGATATCACACAGTTACGGAAACACTGGATTTAAATAAGTCGTACATGATAGAAAGAATAGGCCCTAATTTTTCTATACATCAACTCTTATACTACGAGTCATGCTTAAAAAAAGAAAGAAAACAAGATACCAGATAAAATAGCGTATAAATGTTACTGCAAGAGGGAAAGACAAACAAGAAATCTTGAAGTTTTAAATCGAAGAGCCAACGAAAAAATGGAATGATAAATATCACACAGGATGAAGGCTGTTTAAGGGATGGGAATACAAAATAAAAAGCTTGATAATGCGAGTATGAAGGGCTTTCTCTAGCTGTGAGCGAAGTCTGAAAGGCATAAGGCGAAGAGCAACGCGAAGACGAGATATCAGAGAAATACGAGTGAGAGAAAATGGTAGAAGCTAGGGTGTGGGAGAGGGAATGGGGATTGGATGACAACAGCCAGGGCAATTATGACGTCGGAGCTATAGAAAAGAGGGTGAATAAGAGGGAGGAAGAAATTTGATAGGGAAAGGGTGGGGCGCGAGGGAGGGAGAGGGAGGTGAGCGAGAGGGAATTGGCAAGTCAGAGAGAAGTTCGCGAGGAGGAATGAGAGCCAAGTAAAGGGGAGACACGAAATTTCCCCCAGGAGAAAGGAGGAGAATGATAAGAGATGGATGATCCCAATCAAATAAGCATTAAACTACTCAATTTAAGGAAAACGGGTAACGTGCCAATCTCCGCGCAAAACCGCGAATATTGCGGTTCTCTTTCCTCCCAGAAAATGCTTATTTACCGATTCGCGTCTTTAGGTAAAATCAAATTCGTTTTCAAATTTTTTTTAATTTAACCAAAAATTATTTGTTTGCGTAGTTTGAAAAGGAACCTTTTGGTGCACTCCCCGGTTTGCTTAAAGTATTTTATCACCGCCGACAATCACCATCGCGATCTACTTGAATAAACGAGCCAGTTCAACGCGAATTCGAGATTTTAAGAGAATTCCGGACAGGTGGTGCTCGGACCTCAGCTGCAATATCCCCGATAGAATTCGTTGATCTTACCTCGTCGGGTATATTGTCCATATAACCTCACCATCGTTCGAAAAATATATCGCTCACAGCAGCTACACTTTGTCAGATATAAGATTAGTCCGAAACAACACTGAAATGTAAATTATTTTTGAGAAGGAACCTTCACTGGGTCGATTCCGAACGATCACAAAGAGATTACGTTATAGGAATGGCCAAAACGTATTTCACGAAAACCTCGAAAATGAGAAAAAATTGAAAGTCAATGACAAAGAGAAAAACGTGTAGAAACGATGTCTATAGGTATGATATAGATTTCCATTCTCAATATTATAGCAGGCGATAAATTTATCAAGGAAATATCGATTGAAACTAGCAACTTTTATAAAAGGTTACGACAACTTAGCCAAATTCTAAGACATGTACAGGGCCTAGTCAAATGGAAAAATATTATTCTGCATTCTGTCTACTAGATCTGCGACCAATTCGTAAAAGAACAAAAGATGTTTTACTAGCAGCTCGTTGTGATTATTAACCTTATTACTTTCTCCATACGGAGTAATGGGAAAGTACTGTGTTCATAAAAAAATCGACTTCGAGATTTCAACGGAAATACACGTTTTGAGGTCCCTGGAACATGTTTAGACTATTTTCGGAATGATGTCTGTGTGTGTATGTGATTGTGGGCGCTCTAACTCAATATGTACTTGCCATATTAATACCAAATTTCATATATAACACTTTGGCATGAGCACAAAGAACTGATTAGTTTTTGGACAATAACGGTTAACCGGAAGTCGAGGTTTATTCGAAACCCGATCCGGTTTTTGCTATATTTCTCCGTTAAAACATCATTATTGTATATACAATTCTATACAAATGTTATAGAGAATGCAATTTCCTACAACTTTCATTTGAAACAATTTTCCATAGCAGTTATTGTTTAGGAATTATTTATAAATAATCGGTTTTTTCGGTTTCCGTCAAGTATCTCCTTAAAAACGTCGTTACTGGTAATCTCCGTGAGGACCAAAGTTGTAGAGAATAATATTCCTTCCAGGTTTTGTTTGAAACAAATTTTCGAAGAACCATCCATTTAGGAGATATTCAACTTTTTTTCGTAATATCTAGTTTACAGCGCCAAAACCACGTAGCGGTGAATTCTGGAAACATAATCAAAATATAATTTACGGCAATAAGGACGACTGTATTCTTTTACGATACGAAATAATAATTTTTCCTCATAATGCTATTCATAATAATTTAAATATCTATACCCCAAATATGGAGAAAGTCGTGTTGGCCACATCAGATTTTATTTAAATCAGTGCCTACGATTACCAACGCCTTTTCGCACAAATATAGCGCTTAAAAATTTTCAAAATCGCTATTATATTTGAAACTGAAATATTAAAGCTAAATTAAAAATCACAATAAAACGGTACCGCATTGGCTGCCACATACGGCAACGAAAATGCCGATTTCTATTACTGCTTGTCACCATAACCTGCAACTTCTCTTCGTGAATTTCTACTAGAAATATAAAACGCGAGCAGACAATTTAATGTAGAGGATTCGCTTTATTTATTCGTATAAATTTCTGAATTATTCAAATTTTAACTCTTACATTTTACGATACCGTAACTCGGCCAAATGATACGCTTATATGTACAATAGTAATCGTGTATACAACATCCTACAACATGAAAGAATACAAACATTCCAAGTCGGCATTTACGAAACTGAGAAAATCTCGTACAGTAACGACATTTGGAGCCCTTTAAATTCGATCGCGTTTCGTCTAAGAGTTTAATGGTGGCGGCATCCGGTCCGCAAAACAGGATGTGGAAAACTAGCCCTCCTAAACCTAAGCTCTTTGATGAGAGCGCTACCGTGATAACGCTCCAGCTAACTGACGGAACAAACGATGCACAGACGCGATCGAAACCATGACTGGGAGTTACCCCCGCACGTTAAAAATAGAATCCAGCAGCTAGAAAACTCGGAGTGAAGAGAGTAGTAGGCTGATTAGCCTGGGAAAATTTAATGCAAGCCAAGCATGTGATAAAAAAATCAGAAAAAGCCATTTATTCCCGCATAATAATTCCATTTTCGCAAATTATACAAAGCTTATCGATGCATATTACATGAATAAATTAACAATTATTTCTATTAACAATAACGTTATTTTTCTTGAACGCATGTGGTACGAAATCATTTAAATTAACTTGTGGCATAAATCTAAATAATAGTGATTCAATATAATCACTTATTTAGAAATAAACATTACGCTCCCAAAACGCAAAGCCTTTTCTAATTATTTCCTTGTAACTTATTTAAGGTATTTACGCGAAATTTGCAAGAATTTAAGCAAAAATGATATTTTTATCTTTGTTTCTTTACAATATATTTTTGCTGGCAATTATCCGGTTAAATAATGGTCATCCACACAGTCATTTTTTTATATTAATCATAGTAATATGGCCAATTAAACGTAAAAATCATCTTACCGTAGGGATCTTTGTGATTGTGTTTCAACTAGCTGGGTATACGTAATGAAGAATTATTGTCATCGAAAAAAAACTCAATTAAAAATATTAACTGTGTTATAATTACTACTATCAAGTGAATACTGTTAAGCACAAACGGGAGGCAAATCAACTGTATGTAAAATATCTAGAGATGAAATTGATTTTAAACTCTCGTAAAAGCTGTCAAGTATTACCTAATTTTTTGGGTGTAAGTTATTGAGAAGAGCTATTTTAAATATGAATCAATAAAATATTTAAGCAAGCAATATAACGCAGTTATTTCTTCAGTTAATTCTTCCGTTGATATTTCAACGGGAATTACGCTAGTTTTCAAATACTCGTGTATCACCGATGCCGGAAGTAAAAATCTCCTCAAACACTACTTCAGTCGACGCGAAACTTTTAACGATAACAACAACATACGTTCGAATTTTATGTTTAAACCGAGAAGGAAAGAATGGCAGACTACAGGCGGCCGTGAGCGTTTGATTTCGTCATCTCATCGACGCCGCCTAACTAATACTAGACACGCTTACACTAGGGACGCAAAAACCACGGAATTAAACCAATCGTACCCAATGCGCTAACCGGCTTCCACGATCAAAGCGGCATTAGACCTCGAGGTTGCGTTTTTCTAATCCCATCGCTAGGATAAACAGATATAAGTCCCGAGGTCGGAGGGCAGAAATTTCGGCGAAGTGGAGGGAAAACGCGGAATGGGGGAATGAGAGCAGAAAGAAAGAGAGGGAGAGAGGAGACAAGGGGAGGATAGAGAAGAGAGAGACTGATGTTGAAGTGACCATGGAGATAGGGCTTCTCCGCTGTTTGGAGGAGTCAAGTTAGCAGAGATCATTCCATCGAGTGTGGGTTGCCGAGCAGCTAAGAGGTTGAGGCGGATGGGAGTGGATGGGTGCGTCACAAGGCCAGGAGCACCGCGAGCGAAGGGAAGGAGAGAGAGAGAGAGATAGAGAGAGAAAGAGAAGGGGGAGAACTTGCGAAACTGTGATGGGAAGGAGAGGGAAAGGAAGCGCAGCGAGCGAAAGAAAGGACTAGAAATATACGTGGGAAGAGAGAAAACGAAGAGAAATGTGACGGAATGGCCAAATGATGAAGGATAGAGGAAAAGATGAGAAGAGCGGAGAGGTAGAAATAAGAGAAGAGGAAAAAGTAGAAAAGGGTCTACTGATTGGGAGCACGGAGGCGGAAGTTTGGATGGAACGTAATTAGATGTTTATGAGGAATTGGGATGAAGGAATCACATTCACGAAGCTCGAGTGAGGGAGGGGGGGGGGGGAGAGGAGAGGGCGAGGAATAGCAGGAGAGGAGGAGAAGAGGCAGAAAAGGTTGAAAAGCTTGGTCCCTGCGACCTTTAAGGTGATATCCAGAGAATGAAAAATTGGAAGTCGATGAGAAATTTTTGCAAACAAATTCCGACGTAAAGATAAATTTCTTTAACATTTTTGTTTTGACCGAAACTTTATGACAAAGGACGCGATCACTGTACGCTGGGGTTTATATCTATACTAGGGTTTAAGATGGCGATTCGGGAACTATGCGGGTCAATTACACATCCCTTCCCACTGTAGAGAAACAAGTAAGCCATAAGGAATGGGTTTAATTCATCAGAACACTGAGCTAGGTGATGAGAGGTAAAAGTTCTAATTATAAATGAGTAAATTTTGCTAAATTGGATGACGATACATTTTTACGGATTACAATGAAAAGGAAAAATTAATGTAGATGCAAAAGTTTGAAACTATCATTATAATATGTTCTTTCCAAAAAAAAATACGCGAAGCTGCAGTCTGAAACGATTTTTCGGAAACCATCCAGAGTTGGAAGTTTAAAAGCAGCACAGCGCCAAAGTCATGCCATACAATGAAAAATAAAGGAATTTGCAGTTAAAGCGCTTGTATTTCAATTCAATCGCTCAAAAAATTTCAACCAAGCCGACAGACATCAAAACATCAAACGTAAAAAAAAATTAGGTACTCTGCGAAAAAGCAGCCGCCGTCTGCGAAAACCGTTCTTCCGTAACTGAGCGAATTGAACAAGTGATTTACGCCTCGAAATAACTTCCAACGAATACGCGCAGAATTGTTCTTAACCTTTCCCGGAACACAGTGCATATTTCTGCCACGCCCATCAGCGTAACAAGGCAAAACGAAAATTTGCAACAGAAAAACATAAGAAGCAGGATACTTAAAACAGCGAACTTTAACGTGACAACTTGAAACTCGTCCCCTTTTTTTGAGCTCATCCTTTACTTTCCATCCAGGTCCGACTCGAATAAGATTTGAAATAACTTTTTAAAAACAGTCACGGCAAGTAACCATATTTTGGCAACAACAATAAAAGACGCTCTTGACGGAAACATGCTTCTGTTCGACGGTTTAGTTACTCAGCATAAAAAAAATCCCCCTCCACGGAAAAAGTAACGGACAAAAAAATCTTCCGGGAAGCAATCCTTAGCGACCCACGAGTGAGAAATAGTCGACCTCTTGACTCGCGCACACGCACAAACGATTCCACGAGACCTGATAAGCGCCACCTAACGAAAAAAAAGATCGGATTCAACGGAGACCCGTCGGCGAACAACATTCCGAGAAAGAGGCTGATGCCACTCAGGGGGGAAAGAGGAACGCGGAGAAAGACGCAAAGAGGTAGAGGAGAGGTAGGGAAAAAGAGGATGCGCAAAGGCAAGCAAGTGGAATGGAGAGTCAAGAGAGAGGGGGGGGGGGAGGAGAGAGACCGAAAAGAAAATGGAGAGAAGTGAAACGGGAGAGTGATGGGGGTGTGTAGTGATGGAGAGAATGGTAAGGGTATAAGTTGATGGACGTGGGCGTGACAGAAGTGGGGACGGAAGGGGGAGAGGAGGCGGGAGAGTGAGTCAATGGAGGGGGAATTAGTAAAGGAAAGAGGGCGAGGGAGTGCGGGCGAGGAGTAGAAGCGAGGAATAGGAGTTTGAAGGGGTGGAAAACAGAGATGGGAGGGAGAAAAGAGATGGGAGGAGAGGGGGAAGGAGCACTGAAACAAGAGAGGAAGGAAAAAGAGAGTATGAGCCTCCAATACCAAAATTAGTATCGCATCAAAAAACACGAATTTCACCGTGCATATTTTTCAATACTTTTAATATCTCTATGTTTCAAGAAATTTATCATCTTCGATAAATTTTAAATGCAAGGTATCCAAAGCTAAAAGATTAATATTCGCTAGTTATAAGTATAAAATACATGAAATATGAATAAAAAATCTAGCCTACAAAATTTATACTAACTTAATATAAAATTGGGCTGTAGAGGGTTAATCCTTCAGTAGGCGCGTGGGGTCTATATATGCCCACGACTCGAATGTCCATTAGATCATAAATGATTTTATTTATATTTTGTTATTTTTCATCAATAATATGAATTTTTGTTCTCGTACGTCATTTAAGTATACCTAACATCAATATAATTCATTAAATAAATAGAATAATTAACATCATGATGATTGAGAGAAAAACAAAGCTGGGATCATACAGACCCTAAGCATCCCTTGTGTTAAAGGGTTAAACAAAGCATGAGTAGGGGGAGAGAAACAGAAAACGGCAATAAGAGTTAACCAGAACAGGACGGAAAGAGAAAAGAGCAAGGCGGAAGCACTACAAAACAGAAAATTTGTAAACGGGTGAACCAACTTCAGGATCGTTAAGGAGTAAAACCAGTGAGACATTCTCACCAAAGGAATAAGCAAGTCCGAGAACACGCCCTACAAAAAACACCCTCGCCCGAGAGACGTTGTTGGTCAAATGAGGCAAGTGCATCACGTTCCGTGACATCTGCGCGAGATTAGTTGGAAAACCGTGAGTCGGTGCGCGCAGCACACGCGCCCTGGTTATTATAGCGTCGGAAAATTCTCGCCGCCAGTAGGATATGCGGTACAACATTGTGGCAGCTGAGTTCATCTCACTGATGCGGGGGATGGTGGCCGGGTAGGGGATAGGGAACGAGTTAGGTAGGGACGTAGGGGAGGAGGGGCCGTGGGAGGGGAAGAGGAGGAGGCCGGGGGCCGCGTAGCACGTGCTGGGGCGGGTGCGTTTAGCTAGGCGTGACACATCCAGTCTGCCTCTCCGCGCTGCGAGGCCATAGCAAAGGAATTTCCGCTCCATGGGGAAGGTTTTTCGATGGTAGGTGGGGGGAAGAGAGGAAAAAAGCGACGGCCGCCCTCTTGGCGGCACCGAGCATCCGATACGAGACATTTACGCGGGCGCCACACTTCGTCAGTGCGTTTTAGTCCCTTCAAAGGCACATCGAATCTTTTCCCGCTCTCATCCTCCCCCTATTTGCCTCACAGGTGCGGCTCCGGGGTGGATTATAAAAGATTCTTTGGGGACTCGTAAAATGTTTTCTGAGATAAAAAAATTGTACGTGGACTTCCGAGTCGCTCCAAGAAGAAATGAGGAGGAAACCCTTACCGATAAAGATTTTAAGTTAAAGTAGCATTAAAATACAATTACAGCTCTTAAGTTATTAGGTTTACGTCAGTAAATTTTTAGATGCGCATCTCGTCAGGCTAGTAGTTTTTTTCTGTTTGAACAAGTATCTCGAATATAATATTCACTTCGATGACGGCTACTTTGTCATCAATATTCATATAAGTTCTCCATTTTCTCAGAATGATTGCTATCTCCTTAGGCAATTAAATTTTTAACCCTCTTCTAGGTTGGTTTACAAGAAGAAATCTTTTAATGAAACAACGAATTGGATCTCTGAATACAGCACTAAAAAATAATCGTTCAAGAGACGACGACCTAACTACGGTGATATTATTATTAATCATTACAAACCAGGCCTGAGACAATAGAAGTGGCCGAGAGTTCAACACTGGGTCGTCCTCGCATTGAAGGGGTTTACCGCATCAAATCCATAATACGGAGAATAATGTTAAATTTTGGATTAAAACGAATTCGAGTCAATTTATCTTTTCCGTGGAAAAGTTAATACCAATAATGACGGAAGCAATGACAAAGTTTGTCATCAAAGAAAATTAATTATTTGGTGCTACGTCCGCCTCCTCCGCCTTTCCGTAACCGACAAGCCGAGTCAGGCTCACCCAGCCCCTATATACGCCAATACGGACGCCCACGGTCTACAGGTGCTGGATTGCCCGGGAAGGCTGGTCGGCCGGATTGGTTTCAGAAGGGACGTAGCACAAAGAGACTAAATGGTCTCGATTCTTTATTAAACATGCTACTAATAATTTTCTTACAATGCTACGCAGAAATATTGCTCCTTTTCCCTTCATAAAGGAATACACCACTACTTGGTTATCAATGTTCATTACAATGTTCGTTTTTTCATTATTTTCGTTGCACCAGTCTATTGCCTTGCTGTATCCCACCAGGGCTGCTAACCCCTCTGCTAACAGAATTGGCAACGTCCGATGCACATATTATGCTTTTGTAATTTGCAATGATGGGATCACAAATGTCGTAGCGTTAGCGTACACATTCAAGTTTTGAACACTTCCTCCCATATTCATGGACTTACATATATTTATTTATCTAAAACAAACCGAATCCACGAGATATCCCCCGCGTAGGCGTCCTTTACAAGAAATATTGGCAAATTTGACAAAAAACAAATCCAGGATAAATAACCAGCTATTCGTTGTCGGTCTTTTAAATTAGCAATTGGCAAAAAAGAAATAATCCTATGTAATCTGTTCCTAGTTTCTCCTGTAAATCTAAGAGTTGTGGATTCCGTATTAATAATCACTCCTAGATATATTAGCTCTTTACACGGCTGTAATATCGACTTCTCTTTATTAACTGTTATCCCCAAGTCCTTCGATATAAACAATGAAGAGTTTAAGTTCAAGCCTTTATATGTAAAAGCGGCATGTATAAAAATATAAAACGTTTATTTTATTTCTCGACTGATGCCGACATCATCAGTCCTGAAAAGACTCCAGCAATGGAGACGAAACGTCGGCGACATCCGAAACTAATTTAAGACGGGGGCCCACGCAATAAACTTCCACCGCAAGCTATTTTTTGGATAACCAATATAAAAAGGAAAATCCGACGAATATATGAGCATTCAAACTATGCGAAATTTTATCGGGTCGTGAAACGCTAATAAGATAAATTTATATATAGAACGTCATTTTGAATTATAAACCAGGACCCTAAAATTGACCTATAGCAGACTCCCTGGACGTACGGATTCCACGATTGCAAATTGCTTTATTATTACCAAAGCGAATGCTACCCACCAGAAAATCACATTTTCCTTCATAATGTGACTACTTATGTTTCGTTTACGCACACATTTAAAAAAATGTAACTACTATCAGCAATACGGCAAAATAAACACGCAGGCTGAAAAATTCCACCGAATAGGCGATCTACGAATACTCAAAGTTGAAAGCTCTATTGTCTTAGAATTTACAACTAAGTAGATCATATTATCCTTCGGCTGAAAAACTAAATCGGCGCTCACTTATTTCAATATCTACACTCGACCTAAAACGATTGAATAAACGAGGAACGAATAGAAATTGCTAAAAATCGATTATTTTTTTAGAAAAACTTCCGCTTCCCGTAAAAAAAAAGGTCGGGGGAGGGTTTTCGTGTTGGCGGAAAAACACGAACTTGTGAGTTATGCTTTGGATCACGTGCTCCTAATATCGCAACCGAAAAATCCTAGTTATAATATCTGGTTATCCTCATTACACCTAACTGCGAGCTTCTTTACAAGCACGTTATAAGCCCTCCAGAAGTTATAACTCATTTACTTTGTGAGATTTGGTTATTTCCGAGAACATACAATTATTCATGAGTGAGGAAAGGAATCCAAATGGCGCAAAAATAAACTGATACGATTTCTGAAAATTTCTCCTACTGGACATTCATCTTCCACAGGTAAATTTTTAGATTTAAAATATTCACAGATCATTTCTCTCCACCAAGTGAGGCGTCAATTTTAAGCGTTATTGTAGCACAAAGCCATGCATTTTATAAGAATAATATAACATATTTATAAGATTTTAGGATATGACTAAAATTATAAAAACAATCAACGCAGAATTAAAACCATTGTAATGATAAAAAGAAAGATATTTTTCATTCGCCGATCACGCAATGCTTATCAAACTGAACTCACGCACTCAAGCGGTAGACTTCACAAATTAATTCTATTTTTCCAGCGCCTGATAGTGGTTACTATATAGTCGACTCTCTCACACTAAATGAGCACAGCCGCTAATGTTACTGTCCGTCCATGGTATGCTTTACATACTTATACATGTTCCAATAATGGAATTGTTAATATAATTATTCTAGTTTGGAAAATTCAAACTTGATTTTCTTCCTTCAACCTGTATACGAATTAAAATGTAGTTCGCTAGAGCTTTTCGTTGAAGAGCTGGGGGGTGGGCAACCTTTCTTCATGGTGGCAGCGAATCCTTCTGGGGGTAGCATCGGAAGTTGCTGGATTAGAGATTCTGAGGTACCGTACGTATAAGTGAAAATCAATTCTATATAGATTATGTTTTTACATTTAACACTCCAACATTAAATGTTTTATATTCATTATTTGCATTTGAAAATATGAAATTTTTCGTATCTCTTTTACACTAATGCTTCGCGGGCCGTAAAACACGCCATCGTGCATAAATAACAAATGCTACGCGCACAATTTGTAATATTCACACATCCATTGCTATCTCAGTGCCTTAACTGAATAAAACCATTCGATTGCGCTCCACTATAATTCCATTCCAATTCGGACATATCTAGCGAAAGAGCATATTTGCATTCGAAGAATTAGTGACAAACACCGTAAAATTAACCCTTGACAAAACTGACCGACATTTGCTAAAATTTAATTATTTAAATAATCTAGGCCAGTGTTTTTCGAAGTATTTCTATCGCAACCCAGTGGAATGTCTCGCGACCCATTCGAAGGGAAGGCAATAGGGAGTAAAAAATACGTTCTTAATCAAGTATTCATCATTCGCTCTCGACAAAATTTTACTCATACTGAAAGACTGACATTTATACGTACAATAAGATAATTTAGTTCCTTGTCGTTTCTGACGCATTTCAGCTATATAGTTATGCACTGAGTGTATAGATTTTTCTCGCGAGCCTTGCGACCCGTACTTTGAAAAACACAGATCTAGGCTACTGAATTTATGAAGAATTAGTAGTAAAAAATTAATTTCCGAATTATTGTATCCAAAATGGTGTCCACTCATAGTAATAACTGTTTACCGAAAATTATTTCCCAAGACACGAGTGAAACTTTTTTAACTAAATAAAAGGTAAAAATTACATTTATTCTGTTAAAAAAATCCATTCAATCAACTTTAGGAAGGCAAAATAATTAATTATTCTGGAAACAACTTCGTATCACAAATTTATTTTTATGATATAAATGAACCTATTATTAACTAGAATTTGTGTAACATTACGTAGGCAATCTGTAAGCAAATTTCTTTTTATGAAAAGGCTCACTACGTTCCGGTTACACAAACCCATCACTTCTGACAACTAAATTAACCCTTTCCATTAGGTGAGCAACCGCAGTTAGTTTCTTTACATAGCACTAATTGCAAAAATAACTAATTTTTTTACAGCAAACAGTCCGCTAATTCGAATAAACCCGGAATTGAGCTCTTTATTAGAAGGATTCTGACGCCAAATTATTCGCTACATGTTTACCGAAAACGTAAAAAAGAAACATTGGCTTCGTAAAAATTGCATCGACGAATGAGAAAAAAAGACTAATTTCCCGTAGTACTCCTTCCTTATCAGAAGAGAGCGAGAGAAAAAGCATAGGAAAGGGGGAAAAAGATATAAAGGGAGGCGATAAAGGGTGAGAAGGAGAAAGTGCATAACATGAGCGATCAGAAGCCAGACCACGTGCGGAGGCAGCAGAAAAGAGTGAATGGAGGGAGAGAGAGAGAGAGAGAGAGAGAGAGAGAGAGAGAGAGAGAGAGAGAGAGAGAGAGAGAGAGAGCGACGAAGTAGCGAGACAAAGGAGGGCAAAGCGGAATCCCAAAAAAGGAAGAGTGGGAGTAGCGACCCTTATCCAAATGGCTTGGGGGAGACAGAATGCACCATACCAAGCACTGGGACGTCTCTGACGTGCACGGTGCAAGAGAGAGAGATAAGAGGTTTTGTGTGTGTTATGTGCAGAGAGGGGGGGGGGGAGCGGGTAGGGTGGGAGGGAGGAGCTAGGAGGAGGGTAGGAAACACCTCCACTAACCGTGGAAAATGCACGAAACAGTGGCCACCGGCAGAGGGCGGAAGAGAGGGTAAGGTGGGAGGTTTTATAAGTCCGGTAAAAGGGGTGGAGAGAGTGAGGAGAAGGTCGAGAAATTTGCATCCTGCAAGAAAATCGCGGGGCAGCAGAGGATGGGAGGAGGATGAAAGTAGAAGGGTGACGTATGGGAGACCCGAAAGATACCCGAAGTGTCATAATGTTGGGAAGAAAAGCGGGGAGAAAGCGGGAGGGCAGGAAGTGAACTTGAGGGCGTTGAGAAGATAAAGGTAGAGCGATGAGATTCCACGGAAAGTTCTTTTTTTTTTAACTGGGACAATATCATGCGAATGCATATGAATGTGCAACGCTATGCATTATTAAAAGAAAATTTGCACTAGTTTATCTGACTTCCCAAGTGATAAACGTCGCGTTCCTGTGTCCAGTTAGGAGTCATTTTAACGGCAGCAAATTTATAAGTAATGACGGCTCCCTTTCTTCGGTCGTCTCATTCCATCCATGAGATTTAGTCAAACTTTTAACTCATGACAAAAAAATGCTGAAATCCCACGTATGACTTTAAATTCAAAGATTAAAAAATAAATCACCTTTACGACTACATTTGCTGAAACTTCCTTTTAAAATCGTAAAAAATGGAGGGCAAAGGAAAAAAGATTACGTTAGTTAAATGCGTGTCTGAAAAGTTACTTTCTCCAACTCGAGGACAAAAGCTTAGGGAAGAAAAATAAATGATTACAATATGTAATGGGACAGAGTGAAACTTGAAACTACCTATAGGATGAGAATACGAAATTTAGACGCTCACAAAGAAAAACTTTAAAATGTCGATTTCTTCGTGGATGAAATATGAAATTGCACCTCTAACAAGCGAATAACTTGTGTGACAACCACTCTTCTCCAAACAGACGGCTAAGCCCCAGAACATACGGACACGTGGTAGCTCCCCAGTAATCCCTCGCTCCCGAACAAAACATGTAGTTCATTGGTTTTCAGACACGATGCATATGTCTCTGCATTCGAATGAAAAACAACTTAGGATTCAATCTCCATTTCTTTCAAGTTAAAGGGAGCTTTTTACTTTCTCATATACGAAGTATATTGAGAAAGTATTGTTATCACGAAAAAATTCGACCTCGAGATTTTGATGGAAATATACGTTTCAGGTGTAATGGAATCCGAAAAAATGTTTTTCGCAGTGCCGTCTGTCTGTTATTAGTTCTATATAGAGCCTAAATGGTAGAGCGAAAATGAATGAAATCTCGTACTTAGGCATTTTATCATATAGAATAGAAGCTATGAAGTAATAGTTGGCATTGCTCAATAATTAAGGGAAGTTTATTCTACGCATTTTTAACAACAATATGATTTTCTCAAAAACGTCTGAAATAATACTACATACCTCATAATTCTCAAAAAATGAATATAAGGCTAGTTTATTCTTGGGCAACTAACAAAAATTGAATTTTCCAAAAAACGGCTAATACGATTTTCATCTAATTTCGTATAGTTATTTAAGTTGATATTTATAATAATTCTACATAGTTCATATTTTTCTAAAGATAACTAAACGACGCATTAGTATATGAAAAAGTTTGTACAATGTATTTTGTACCGATTTTTTCAGAGACATAATATATAGAATTTTTGTACGTTTTCTCAAGTGCAAAGACTAACTCGCAACGGAACAAGGAAAAAACTGGCAGTATCTGTCCAGTTCGTTTTATCGGTGCTGCGTATTACCCCTCCCTACACATTACGCTTATAAAAAGTGCGACTTTCATCAAATTAGCTGCCGGCTCGAGAGAGATTTCTCATCGCCTTAATTTTTCTTCAGACGCTTTCGAAATGATGTTTACGCCCAGGAAGCAGGTCCTCCGACAGCAGCAGGAAAACAATGGGGCATTAAATTCGACGGCCATACACAAACTCCAGACAAGACATCTGATATGGAGGAAACAAACACGACTATCACAATAAATAATCCTAATTGACTTAGATAGAAAAACAAGAATTCCGTGGACGTAAACTATAGTAGTGTGGCGTCAATAGCAACTTAATTAAATTCGCTCTCTTCTTGAATGACGAATAATGTACAAAAACTGATACCGAATACAATACGTGGGAACAATAGTGACAGAGTTGTCCAAATAATATAGGCCAATGCGCATAAACGTAAAAGAGTTTGTTATCAGAAGCTCAGGCATTAAGTATAATACATCAAGACAGTAAACTAATCAGGTCGACTTAAGACACGTATTTTTTTAAAACAAAGAATAAAATACAAGAAGAAGTTTTATGTAACCGACAAAAAAGCAATTCTATCGCATAATGCGTAAGCTTTTACCGTCATAGTGCGACTTTGTGCCGTCAATACCGAGAAATACGTCCCACGACATCATGCTTAATTTATCTTTGCCTCCCGAATTACCTATTTAACCGAGCGATGCAAAGATAATATTTAATTCCAACTCTCCCCAGACGCCGTAAAACAACGAAGGAGTTTTCTTCAATTATAGACTATAAAATCTAAAGACTGATATCGGTTAACGAGGACCAAATCACGCCACGACTTTTACGACTTCTCCGTATTTAATTTCCTCGAACTTCCTCACACAAGAGAACACCCGAAAATATTTTATTAAAGAGAGTTAATAATTTGAGAATACCTCATGGCGCCGCAGATATTTTCTCAGCACACCCCATTCGACGGCGCAAAAGGAACGAGACGACCGTTCTTTTTCATCCGACTGGAAACGAACCGGCGACTCTCTCTACTCAAGTCCCTTCCGAAGCGACCGACATACGACGGGGCGTGCACCAATCAAAACGATATTAATGAGAACCGAACTGAAACAACGACGACTACCTGCTACCGTAGGGCACGCCCTATCCATCTCCTCTCCTCTGATTCATTTGCCTAACGCTGCCTCGCAGGCGGAAGGTAGGAGAAGAGGTGGAAGACGAAAGGTCAGTCTATGGAAGGTATGGTATGGAACGGTGGAATATGGAGTTGGAAGAAGGGGAAAAAGGACAGGAGACCCAAGTGTGTTTAGGAAGCGGGAGAGAGATATAAAGAGGGGACATGAGACGCTAGAGTACATGCGAGAGAAGGAGAGGGGGGGGGAAGAGAATAAGGGTTGGTGGGAGGAAAGGCTTGAGGGCGACGGAAGCGGTAATGTGGTTCCACCCCCCGTGGTCACACCCCCTCATGGCTCTTTGCATATCGGCAACAGCCACCGCATTAGCCTTTCGGAGACCAACGATACCGGAAGGATGGGGGCACACGCATGACGTAATACGTAAACCTCTCCGGACGACCTACCGACTGAAAAAAACAACCCTTTTTCACGGGCCAAGTTTAAAAGAAAGGAAAGGGAACGGGCAGGGAAAGCACAGCGATCGAGGAAAAGCGACGAAGCTCGGAGCGAAGGGACTTTAAAATAACATACGACACGAACCGCGGTGTGCACGCAGGAGGTACGATCATTTTGCGTCGCACTATTCCACGAGTGGTGGGCGGGTAAGGGGAGAGTGGCGAGATCCATCGTAAAGCGTGTGCCCGCGTGTGTAAGCGAACGCGTTTCGGGCCGTGACCCACTGCGGCTTATGGAATGTCCTCAACGCCGAAGGGAAAAACAAGATAAGGAGAAGAAAGGTCCCGGGACAAAAGAAGTTGAGGTCGCAAGAGAGAGGATAACAGGCGAGGAAGGTCGAAAGGGGGGAATTGGAGAGAAGAAAGAAACTTCGAAGGGGAAAAAAACAAAATCGAGGCGGGGGAAACGATGGGAACGACGACCCGAGGGTGAAAAAAATGGGGAAAGAAAAGAGTAACGTAAACAGTTCCACCGGAGAAAGAGCGAGCCACGTCCGGTGTTTCCGTGATAACATCTCGAGATTTTTTGACTGAGGGACGGAGAGAAAAGGAGTCGGCGTGTTGGAGCCGACACACGGCTTCGAAGACGCACACGCCACTCTTGTTTTCTCTTACTCCGTTTCGATTCTTCACACTCCGAAATTAGCCTGAATATTTGGAAATAAAACATCGGAAACACCGAAAACTACGAAAAAATGACGACTTAGATTCACGAATAACGAAAGCTTACGGGAAAAAGGTAGGAATTTGAGATGAAAAACGAAATAGATCCGTCCAATCCATTTCCTCGAAACGGACTTTCTGACATCTTCAAATGAGAGCTAGAGAGCAAAAGGAAGGATTGAATGAAAGAGGCAATCTGTCAATGGCGCGAAACAAAAGAGGATAGAGTCGTGGGAATCGGGGAAATCGTCGACTAAATGTAAGCTAATTGAGCTCGATTATAGGAAAGCCAAAGCGACGATGAACTCCTCGAGAGGAGAGATCAACTCGACCCATCCAATTTGCCTAAGCAAATTGAGATATCTGCGGTGGTTGGAGGGGTTGAGGGTGGGGGCAGACGGTGGAAATATAATTGGCGAACATCCCCTTTTACTTAAAGTGTCACATCTGCCGGGGTGGGGGAGGATAGCGAGGACTGAAATAAAAAGGGGAGAAATGGTTTGAGAGGTAGCGGGGGAGAGGGAAAGGGTGAGAATGAATGAAGAACAAGGAGTAGAGATTAAAAGGGACGAATTACGGAGACGCAGAAGAATTAACGACACCGTAATAAGCGCGAAAAAGAGAAAAACTCAAGAACACGTTATTTACGAAGGAACGAGATAAAAACACAATGACAAAAATTGATTTATGCGGAAATTCTCAGCAGTTACGGTATTCTGATAATAACGTAAATTGGGAACGATGAAATGAATGAGATGAAATGCAAACGTGACAAACCGAAATACGATAACGGTAAATAGGAGTGAAATACAACATAAATAAGAGGCAATCGCTGATTGAACAGACAGCAGAGGATAATGGTATACGTCTTCTTGGAACTGAAAAAACAGTGCCCCGTTCAATGAAATCTTAGATTTGTTAGAACAAAAGAATCCGGCCAATTTTCCAAAACGAGAAACACAAAATTCGTGAAATAATGATGCATCCGATAAAGTAACCGGTCTATTTTTTTACACGAAAAAGTATACTCTTCCTCATTTTATTCGAATTCATACAAACTACTTGTCTAGGTCGTGATTCAGAAGGTACAGATACGAAAATAACGAATCGTGAAAACTTACCATCCATGAAACAAACGACAAATGAACGAAAAAGCGCCGAGGGAGTAAGGAGGCGAATCTTAAGATCTCCGGAAATTTTAACAGAACGACTGAATACAACGCATTATTACAAACTGATGCTCTGAGAACCCGGACTCCTTAACTACACATAAGACAATTCATGCTTCCTTCTTTTGATTATTCCGGAAAACATGAATATAACTTAAAATAGTTCCTAAATCACATCCTAGGATGAATCAAGGAGGTAAAGCATTGTGAAAACAAATCAAGGATGAAAGGAAATTACAATATAACAAATCAGAAGACTTTGAAAAAAGGTACGACGGAGAGGAGAACATACGCAACAATGGGAAGGAATAATAACAAATGCAGTATAAGAGTTGAAGATGAAAGGGTTGAACCCAAACAACACGCGTTCCTTAAATTTTTAGCATCTGATATTCAGACAACGCGATACTCAGTTTCGACATTTTTTTTAAAGAAAGAGGTACACAAAGCAACGACAGTTCTCCCGACGACGAATTGCCAAGAAATTAACTTCACTTTCCTCAATTCCGCCTCATACGTAATCTGTAACCGAGAAAAGCGTTTGCATAAATCTCTTAAGATACCATAATTACTTTCTCCATTTACGACGGAACAAAACGAAACGATCTGGAGTTCTTTAAAGGAAAACACACACACAGAGCAGGAATGAAAAAATAAATCAACTTGAAAACTCACGGCAAGCGCCGAAGCAGACGCGGACCGCGATCCTGAATTTTCATAAACTCGACGACTCAATTATTCGAAGAAAAATTCCGACTGACGTTTACATTTGCATTGAAGCGCGCGGGGAAACAAAAAAAAACTCGATTTCAATTAATTAAAAACATCCCTAAAAGTTTCATTTTATTATATAAACGAATCTCGGACGCCACTCGAAAAATGTATTAAACGTCTCTTACTTTTCACCCCGAGGATTATCGAGGTACAAAAGATCTCCACTACGCGGGAGGTCCTCGATGTAACGTTCCCGTAAGGTGAGGCATTTCCGCGGCGCGTCGTAGAAGAGAAACGAGTGAAAGAAGGTAGTGAGGCGCGCCAAAAAGATCCGAGAGATGTATAAAAGTAAAGGGTGTAACGAGAAAGAGGGCGGAGAAGAGATGGGGAGGATGAAGCGAGCGTAGTGGACTGGCATGCCGCCACGATATTTTTAAAGACAATGAGGGACTCTTCTTTCTCTCTCTCTCACCCTCCCGTTCCTTCAGAAAAGTTGGGAAGAAATTAAGTGACTCTAATGAAGAAGATATACGAAGCTCGGGTGAGTGTAGGGACGGCGAGCAACCTAGACTCCATCCTCTGAGAAGGAACCGTGCCAAGATGCTCGCGAGGGAGGAAATACGTCGAAGAAAGTATGTTACTTCTCGGTCAAGAAAGAGACGAAGGAAGAGATAAGGGTAGAGACGGAAGGGGAATGAAGATAGGGAGAGAGGGAAAAAAATGGAGATGAAGAGATGAGGGGAACGACGCGAAAAAGTGGGATCGGGAGGGAGACAGGAGGGAGGGATAAGGCAGGAGGGTGGGAGGGAGAGGTGAGAGGAAGGGAGAGAGGAAGGTGGAGAGAGAAATGAAAGGGAGAGAAAGGAAATGAGGGAGAAAGGAAAGGAGGGAGGAGAAAGGGGGATAGGAAAGAGACGAAGCGTGGGGTGAGGGTGAGAGAAGAGGATGGAGAGAAGAGATGGAGGGGAAAGAGAGGTTAAAAAGGTGGGCGAAGAGTGAGAAGGACGAAAAAGACAGCGAGCGATCAAGCCTTCTTGTGTATCCAGTGAATTGGAAACTCGACGAGAATTTTCGGGAGACATTTTTCGCTGACGGTTATAGAAAGGTACGGGAGGATAGGGCATGGAAGTGGATCGGTTCAAAAGAAGAGAAGACACAAAAAGGGGGAATTCACATGTATCGCTGAGATTTTTGATTCCGAGAGTAAAAAAAAAAACTATTGAGAAAGGGAACCGTCGATGTCCCGCGATCATTTTTTGTCGGAAGTCGATGATGGGTGAATAGAATACCGTCTCCCTTGAAAGAGAGGAAGACGGCTTGAGGAAGCGCAGACGTGTGAGAGAATGGGGTTTTCCGATGAGACGCTGGCCTGTGACGCAGATAGCTAGCTGGCTTTCGCTCTCCTTGCGTGGCTACTGTCCGTCAGGGTAAAAAAAGCAGCTCTGCCAAGGCTGAGATGCGAATAACCTAGAAGTTTGAACATTTTATCACATTAAAACAGAATCGTTATTGCTGATTAAATCGACGTGAGCAACGTTTATTGAGATTGATGCTTTTAATCTCGGGCAAATGTGGCCCAACCTCTGTTAATCCGCCTGTTACCCGAATTTTCCTTGGTTCGATATCGGAATTTTCCCCTCTGTATTCTCCTATCGCGGATTAAAATTTCATGACATATTTTCATAGTAAACAAAAAAAGCAACACAAAAAATAGCTTACGTCGCAAAGTTTAACTGCAAAAATATATGTAACGGAAAATTAGCAACAACAACGTGCTTTCGTAGGAAACCTGAGCTTCGAATTAGCTGTTAGAACGTACATCATCAACTAAGATTGAACAGAAGACACGGATTAAGTGGAAGCTAAACCGATTCACGGAATACTGGAGACAAACCAATATTTCCGAAACCGAGACGGAGGTAACATGGCAACTCTACTCGATTAGGAGCTAACTATAGGAATAAGCTCCCATAATCACTCGTTGATTAATCGCCGTCGGATGGAAAATCGCAGGTCAAAATCCTCTTCAAATTAATTTGGCACGAATACAAGCCGTGAGAAAGCCTTCTTTGATCCCCGAAGAAAAAGTTAAAAAGATAGAGAGAGGGCCAAGGCACCAACAAAGCCAATAAGATACTTAGAATGTCGCCAGCATTGCCGGAATTCGAACCCTGGTCCCTCCACATCGCGAGGAAAAATAAAACGCGCACGTAAATGGTCAAGGGATGCTTGCGAGACTTATTTCACGGTCCAGATTTAAGTGCTGAAGCAATTACGCGTTTAGCGCGAAAGAAACGGCAGCCTGTTGGGGGGGGGGAAGGTATGGGAGAAAGAGAGGGGGAAAAGGTATGGGAGAAAGAGAGGGGGAAGGCGGCAGATACAATATCCACTGATGGCATGGCACTGAGAGAAACATTTAATTGGGAAGGGGATGACGGAGACGGTTTGAAAAAAAAAAAGAACCGCGTGAGCGAGATGTCCGAGCCTCGAGGAAAACAGCGACAGAATCAAAAAAAAACACACAGGAACCCGAAGAAGAAAAAATAATTAAAATTTACAATGGTATTACGGAACGAAGGCGCAACGCCAGGCGCAGCGGCACAAACCTTCTCCTTTAAAAATTCTCCTCTTCCTCAACCCTCTCTCGATTTCAACGTGGCTTAAAAAAACACGCCTTTCGGTAGCGAAAAGAATACGAGAGACAATTGGCGGAGAGAAAGAGAGAAACGATGCTCTCGCGGCGGCAGGTGGCATTGTGCGCGCACGGTAGGCAAAAGAGAGTGAATTTCCAATTACTTTTATTTTTCTGCGAGAGCTCCTTCTCCAGCGCGCCAACTCTCGCCTTGAATAAAACAATTAGAAAAAAATGACGGGGAGAATTACTTTAAATTACTTCGAGAATGCCTCCTCCTCGGAAGGGAGAAAGACAGAGTGAGGGACGGGGGTGAAAAAAAATGGACGAAAGCTAAGTAAGCGAGCGGCAAAGACTCGCTACGCGATTATTATTTTTTTCCACTCTCAAATGCCGCGTCTCGTTTTATAGGCACGTAAAAGGGACTTCTTATTAAACAAAAAACGAAAGGAAAAAAGGAAAACGCAATGGAAAAAATTGTCGTTTCATTTCCGTCGAGAAATTGCAGTTGTCGTTTCTCTCGTTCATAATGCAATTTAAAATATGAGTATTCAAAAAAACGTTAACGAGAAAGGATGAATGTGGACTAGTTTAAAAATACTAGAGCGAGGAAAGAGCGCCGACCACCCACCTGGAAAAATATTGAATGCATTATAAGATGACATACACACACTTTCAGCGCGATGAATGTTAACGCCATAGAGAGTCCTTCATTTTGAAAGGAGAAGAGAGAAACACCAGGTTTTTCCTTTTTAATAACATGTGAAATGAAATTTTGGATCCGTAATATAACTGGATTCCGCGAAACTATAAAACAAAAAAATCACTGTTGCTCGGGACTCGTGAATAGCTCCCAGTTACAACTATGTTATGAAGCGAAGCATTAAAGCGTGCGCTCGTAGTCCCCGGGAAATGCGAGGCAAAAACAATGCTTTCAGCGGAATAATTTATTTCATAGTCCGAAAATTCACAAGAAAGACGGAAAATTACGAGGAATGCAGCATATAAAAACGCCCGGAATTATCGCTGAGTATGTTAAGCTAACACTACCTTGGGATGGCAAGATTTACGAATTTAATAAAAATTCGTGTGAATGAATTTAATCTCGGCGCTTACGAAAACAACTTTTTTTATTTGTCTCAAGAGAATGGTTTTAATACCGGTTTCCTTCGAAAGAGTCGTTTTGCCACGGGAGTCCCTAAATAGGCGCAGCACCCCAGTTGACGAAATAATCGACAAGGCATAAGCAAAACCAGAAATGAATAGCGTCGCGTATAGGAAAGCGCTTCGAAAAATGTATACGCGCCAGAGAGACGCCTTCAAAGAAAAGGTTTCCGTTTAGTAATCTTATCTATTAAGCACGTCGAAGCAATTGTGAGCAAAAGCAGTTAAGGCTAAATACAATACGACGGGCTAATCGAAATATTCCACAATTCTCGCTTTATGGCACCTTGAAGGCAAAGTGGGTTTTTTGATGATCGCGGTCTTATTTAAATAGCGATAGGAACAATGAAGCGATACGAGAGTAATCTTAAGCCGCTTGACAAACTACCAACAAGCGCGCGAGAAAAAAAGAAGAAAAAGATCCATAGATATACTTATGTAATCGAAAAGATAAACGAGTCCTTTTATTATAATATTTTATTTTAAACCGTCGTGCTTTTTACTTCCCGATCCTATGATCTGCACTGGACAAAATTTGAAAAAACATCTTCGGGCTCGAAAACAAATGTCGTACTGCTGACATTTCATGTACACCACAAGCGGCGGAAATTCTGGCGTGTCAATCAAAGTAGCCATTCATACATTTTATTTTCCTCTAACCAGCGTACAAACCAAACGAATACAAAAACCGTAAGGAATGCCGACCTCATACAAACCCTACATACGAGCACACCCTAATTAAAATGGTACGAAACCCCTTCAAAGACATCCTTTCTCCTCATTTCTTCTTTCGTTTCGACCCCTGCACCACAAAGATGCACACGCATAATAAAGTGTCTTTGATAGATAGTTGAGAATAGCCGAATGAGGAAGCAATTACTGGAGTAAGATGGGTCGACTCAGCGAACAGAAGAGAAAGAGTAAGGAATGGCTAGGGAAAAATGGAAAACGTCGTGATATGAGAAACGGAAAACTGAGGAGGGCGAGTGGAGAGAGGAGAAGAAAAAAAGAATTGCCCGAGGGACTGCGCAAGTAAGGAAGGTAGGCTAAGTGAAGGGGAAACCAGATACATCCTCCTCCGCCTCCCTCGTAACCCACGATGAAGGAAAAAAAAAAGAACCTAGAACTGCAGCGGAGTCCCTCACGGTAGTGTCCCGCGACTAGAAATGTTTTAAAGAACTCCTCTCCCGCTCTCTCTGCCGATTTCTGCTTCCCTCTCCTTCGAGTCGCCTTGACACCCACGATGAAAAGAAAACCTTGCGCGCGGGATAGAGAGAGGGGGCGGTGGGGGGGGAGGGAGGAAGGAGACGGCTGGGAGGAGGGAGAGGAGACTGAACGGCGCATGAATAGGGAGCCTCGAGGGAACGTTGTGTTGCCACTTATATTTTTACAAGAGTTGGAGCTACCGCGCTACGGAAGTAATCGATGCACCCTTGTTTTTTCATCCCATCCTTATAGAGAGAGAGAGATACGCTTCGAGGGAAGAAGCTCGCCTTCTTTCCTTCCATCCCCACCCATCTCCGCGCCCAATTGCGGACGATTGTAAGGGAAGAGGGATTGATTGGAGTAATGAGCTGCCCCCTGCACCTATGAGAGAGAGTCGACGCCACTACGGTGATTTCGGAAGGAGCGGAGGATGAAAAATCGAGGGAGATATGAGGTCTTCGCTAACTCCGCCATCTCTCCGGCGCATAGGAGGGACGACGCGCCGGCAGTTTACTTGACCCGTATGTGGCTCAAATGAAGAGAGCTGAAAGGACCGAGAGTGGCTGACCTCGTAATAAAACGACAGCGGAGATACATTCTTCTTGATAAGAACTAATAAATTGTTGTTAAAATGAAGGTAGCATTTTTAAATTAAGGGTAAAGACGTTCATCATCCTTCAGAGGGAAATGAATGCAGTTGTTTCGGAAGAAACGTAGTAGATTATTACAACGTAATTGATTATGGAAGGAGAAACGGGGATTTAGACAAGAATACTCGTGCGAAAGCCAAAACTGCTTCATTTCAGGACATTTTCGTGACTAAGGACAATCTGATAGATGCGACTGTAATCGATTTTTCTAAGGTCTTCGACAGGGTAAATCATAGATACGTAACAAAAACGAGGATGGATATGGAAGCAGTTGGTTGGATTGGATTTCATTTCAGTAAGGGAACATAGATTTAGAGAGAGAATTTTTCTTCGGAAGTTATCCACGCAATTGTACTAGGACCCTCATTAATCAAAATTCTCGCGAACGACTCAGCAAAATCACTTAAATTGCAACTAAATAGCGCGCAAGCATCGGAGGCACCTCCCGCAGACGAAGAAGGAAAGTGAAACCAACTACCATGGAAAGGCGTTGCAAAAGAGATGGGTTCCATCAGAAAAGGATATGTTCCTTCGTGGAGAGTAATCCTATTAACCTGGAGGGAAAAGAGGCTATGAGGAGAGGGAAGAAGGAAGATAATCCTCCCCACGGCTGCTGCCGCTCCAAGGGCACACTGCTTCATCTCACATGATAGGAGGTCTCTCTCACTCTCTCTCATTCTGGAGTGAGTGAATGAGAGATTGATTCGAGGCGCAGCTTTATCAAAGGACCCGAGGATGGAGAGAGGGTGAGAGGGACGCTGGGTGGGGGTGAGAGGGACGCTGGGTGAGGGTGAAAGATGTAACGACTGACGGGTGTGTGGGAGGAGGTTAAAGGGGGCGACGTGACGTCCGAGAAGAATCCCAGAAGGAAAAGGAGAGAGGGAGACGCGATTTATCCTCCCGTGCGAAATCACGCGGGAAATAAAAGACCCTGATAAAGAAACGGGTCTTTCTTTTCCTAGATTCATCAAGACACTTCCGTCTAAAAATCCAAGTTTTACGTGAATCGTCACGTCTCCCAAGAACTCTCGAAATTTTCACCCAGGCAGCACAGATTACTAGAAACTAAAAGGCTCTCTGAAATTTTCGGGTTATAAAAGTAGTTTACAAACGTGAAACGAAGATAATATCTAAGTTTCTGCGAAAAGCACAGGGGTTGGTAAATTTCAGTAGGAGCAGCTAATTACCGACTGGTACGATCATGAAACGTTTCTAACCCAAATGAGTCACATTGCCGAATAACAATGCTTACCTGGAACTCCCGAGTTACCACAAAAGAACTTACACTGTAGGGGATTTTGAGCAGAAACTCTGCTTCAAGAATAAGCGTTAACATCTTTAACCAAATATTATTCTGCAACATCAACATGATTTTCATTTCACGCATTTCAATTTGTTAACTTTCCAACGTTTTTTAAGTTTTTCAAAGTTGGTTACGAAACAAAAGCAGTTTTCTTTGGTTAAGGTAATTTGTATTCATCCTTTCATTGGCTCTCTTTCCTTATTGCTTTCTTTTCTACTCAAGCCTCTAAGTACATACATACTTTTCCAATTTCCTCTGAACACTGCTTTATGAATAACATCGATGAAAGACTTTCGTGACCTAGTTGTTTATCAAGAGGATATACTAATAATTCAGTCTTTGTTCGAACGTGATTCTTCGAACCCATCGTTCCCAAAGGGAATAACTTACTGGAAAGTTCATATTTGCCAATTGTTCGCCATTTCGTAATGACATTTTAAATTTTCATGCAAAACAAATACCTTTGTTATGTCAAAGGCGTCATTAAAAATGGAATTAAAAGGAATACAATTTAATGCCATAATAAAAAGGCCGTAATTGTTCAATAATTATCTGGTAAACCCAAAACGATATCCCTTACGATAGGCTGTTGGACAAACTTTCATAATTATAAAAATTTAAGCCATCACTTATTACTGATCATCTCCAATCTTTTAACATTTTTCATAAAAGTATTTTCACGTGTTATCGAAAAATCCCCGTTCCTTCATCGCCTGCTTCTGCAAGTGTTCGTGCGTGGATTCACCAATTCCTCGAAATCATGAAGATGATCTCACCGTCGCATTTCTAAAATGAAATTTAACTGCACCATTAACCGAAAATCTAAAGTTTCTCAATATTCTTCCGTTTCCTTCGATACATCATCAGGCGATATGTTTCGCATCCCTGGGCGTTCTTTCACTTCTCGTTCGCTTAATCTATATTGATCCCGAGTTGTTCTTGTTCATGAAGATCGATCTTTCACCCATTATTCCTTTTCATGCGCCGCTGTAACACGTTTTGCCGCTGTTCTGATAGTATTCGGGGCCTCCAACTCGACGCTGTAACGTCGTTTCCCAGTACTACTTCTAAGCTATTATTTTTCAGAGGAACGAGCGTTTATGAACTAGTACCTTCTTTTACTAAACTGGATCCGCAATAATAATACCTTTTTGTTTTAAATTTATTAAGTTTACAATTATTTCGTGCTTTCTTTACACGTTGGTTTTTCCCTCGGGCGAAGGTTTGCTTTCACAAGATAGCGGGCCGATGTCCGACTCCATGTAAATGCGCGCATCACGAATACATTTGTGACGCCTGCTTGATATTCCTCCGATCCATCCCAAGATTACCGTGCGTTTTTGTGTATATTTCTAGGGTTTTTTGATTTCTACATATATATATTTATTGCATATCATTTATTTCATTGACGAACTTTCTTTTCGTGTGAATGGCTTCCATGTATTTCATCGTATACCTTATCATTATATCAGTCACGCACAACTAGCACATAACTTAAAAAGTAAACAACTTTTTTATCACGTCTTCATCTCCCATTTTCATTCATTTTAACTTTATATAAGTCGCAATAACAAGGCTCTCCGAAGACGTGGCAAAATTTCGTCATATTACATCACAGTGATGCATCACTTAATTTGCGTAAGAAAAAAACACCCGACCAGTAATATTTTGTCGATTTATTTATTTTGATTTGATTCGATCGGCGGTCATTATCACCACCGGTGGGACTGTTCCACGGTTCGATTTCAGCCAATGGGATCCTTAGCGCGGCGGTTGTCCATCGCACTTCAACTACGTGATTTCAAATCCGGAAATATATAATACACTTCGCAAGGTTACGGATGGAAAAGGGAAGATACGTGCGGAGGGGATTCGGTAGCCTGGAAGGCCTAATGTGAAACATGAAAATCCTAGCAGGTGATAAACATATATTATGACGTGATTACTAAGTTTAGTTTCTAGATTAATAATTAAGCAGTCTTTATGACTTCATTCAAGAATAAGCATTCCAATATTTAAAGAATTGAAATAGTGAGTACTTAGGCATCTCCAGTAACCATAACATGGTTATGAAAATTGTCTGTGTAGATTCCTAGTATAGCTATATTTTTTCAATGCTTTTATACTTACGCTTATGCTTGAATTTGGTTTTAGCTATAAGATGAGCTCGATGATTCTCTAGCGCAGTGGTTTCCATCCATTTTGACATGACGCCTCCCTTTTGGTTTTCACTAAGCGTGACGCCCTACCATGTTTTTGATTGAAATAAATGTAACCCTTTGCACTCGTATTTACATCATTATTCATGATAAACTCGTAATTATTTTACCCGCGTATCTAGTACATGTTGCGAAGATTGAAAAATACGTTTAAACTATTTCAGCTGGATATGACATTAAAAATTTTTTTTCTCGTGCCCCCCCCCCCCCCCCCCCCCCTACCGAAATTCTCAGTTTGGGAACCACTGCCCCCCCCCCACCGAAACTCTCTCAGTTTGGGAACCACTGCTCTAGTGAATTTACGCTTCCAATTCATCTACTGTGAAAGAATAAAAGAAGAATTACGCCATTCCAGGCTTTAATTACAATATTTCCACGGGTGAAATTCACGTTCTTATACAATTAGTTTTCATTCAAATTCGATAATACGTTACTATGAGTACATTAAAAAAAACTCTCTAAACGTAATCCACCGACGTTACACGACGACACCCTCTTCGTGCCACAGACCCGAGCGTTGCGGACACCGATACATCAAACGAGAAACCGTCCCGACCGAAGTCGAATCCCAAAAAAAACACCAAATTTCATCCCAAAAGCGACCGCGTTAGTGCAACGGGTCCGGAGAGACGTGCGCGACGTCACAACCTTCACCCACCTACGTCACCAGTGATTCGCATTAATGCGAACGGTCAGGTCACGGCGTATCTCATGGAGATGTCATACTCAAAAATACGACACTGGACAACGATCGACGACCACTCGTGCGTCACACAAAGAGAGCGAAGCGGACATGAGGGGAAGGACGATACGTGGAGGGATGAGGCTCCAGGGACTCGAAAAAAAGGGTTTTCCCCCCTAAGATGGAACGGAGAGGGAGGGGCGGAGGATAAAGGGGTGCGGGGACGTGAATTACGGGGCCCGTGGGCTCTGAAGCACGGAAGGTCGTCCCCCTGGTCAAAGCCTGACAGAAAGAAACGCCGCAAAGAAGATGGCGAATGGAGTCGAAGGGAAGGACAAAGAGAGGGTAAGAGGTGAGCCGGAGTAAACGTTTATAGGAGGAGCATAACTGGCGAATCCAATGACGACATTCAAGGGCTCTTATTTTATCGAAGAGAAAAGCGGTCGTAAAACTCGCGGGGCGATCGAAAGAGAAAGTCGAAGGAATTCTTTGATGCGCACCGTTTTAAGTATCGAGGTCATCGTCGTCGTTTAGACAGGTCTTTTGTTCGATCGATGTGTGCGTAACTCATATTCCTTTGATACAGATAGACTAAATAAAGGAAGGGCGGACGGCATGATCGATTCCGAGACATTTAAAAGTCGACGAGTTAGGTTTACGGAAAGAGCGACGGTATACATTTGCAGCCGAGAAAACCCGCAGCCGAAGGGCATTGCGTTTTGCAGAAGCGGTACGCAGTCATCAGGCACGTCGTGCATAGCTTACACACAGACTAAATATTGGAACTCAAATTAATGAAAAAACTGAAAGAAGTCTTATTTGTTAAAAACGACCAGAATAAATCACTCTCCATTGTTGCGTGACATGGTTCGTTTTAACAAAGCTTCTAATCCGGGGAATAAATACGAGATTTCTTTGTTCTCTGTTAAACCGTTTATCCCCTGTAGCCACGCACATACGACATACGGAACTGCTAAAACCACTCTTTCGAACTCTGGAGCTCCTAAAACTCGCATATTCATCTAAATCTAGAAGCAGTATTTTTTCATTACACTCACAATCAGTAGGCATATAAGAAAGTAAAAAGAACACCTACTCCTACAAGCATTGACAATAATCTCCGTATTCCTGCAAAAAACTAATGTTTTTAACTTCCCGACCATTCGAATGAGCCGAGTCATATCAAATTATCTAAACGCTATAACAGCGAGTTTCACGAGGGTCACGAAAACGTGTGAATACAAAACATCGAAAACTCGGCAGATTCGGCCCTTTTCACTGAGCCAGAAAAAAAATCGCCAAAATTGCAAATCACGGGTAAAAAATGGCACAATTTCGGAGTGGTTTATGGCTTTCCCTATCCACGAGCCCACCATTACAAGCAAACTAAACGGGCCAGAGTCCGCCGGATCGCCGAACGATAATTCATCCACGTAACCAAGAGACCGTTAATCGCGTACGCGGTTGATAAGTAACCGGTATAATTTTTGACAAATAACAAGAAGACACGAATATCCGTATCACTTTGGCGGCGTTCGGATCGCCATGGCCACTCCGAAAACTTCGCGAAAAGCCTCCCGCCGAGGCTAAACCACGCCACCTACTCGGCCTCACCGTGAAAAACGTCAACCGCGTGATTGATTGGTCGGCTATTTTCGTCCCGTGCTTCTTTTCCTTTCGCCGCGACGATCCGGGAAGACAGAAATAAAAATAATAACGGCGCCTAAATATGTTTCCCCCACAAAAAGATCGAACCCCGAACCTAAAAGAGGACATCCGGTTAAAAATCCCACGACTGGCGTCCAGGAAGATCTCGAACACCCGCGTCACCCTTCTCAGCAGGTAAAGACGTTCGGAACGAACCTCACCTAAACCGTATATTAATGCCCCATTAAGTAAGACTCCCCACACTTTCTATATAACTATTCTCGCCTCTACTCCGCCCACTCCTCCGAAAGCCACGCCCCCTCGCGGAAACACGTGAATTTTCTCCCCTCCCACATCTTTCACCTTTTTCCTTCCTCCCTCACTCCACATTCGTGCCTATTTATCTCCTCTCCCCACCCCTTCCTTCCGGAGAGACAACTTCCTCCCCACCATTCTCTCCCCAACCCACAATCCCCACCGTACGCAAAGTTTTATTTAAGAATAACGTCCTCCCACCATTTTCTTTCTTTCACGCACACACACACGCGTATCCACGATCTCCTCTCTCTCCCCCTTTTCTCACGCGCTCTTTCGGCAAGGGAGTATTTTTGAACGCAGACTGCGGGTCTGCCACAAATTTAAACAACCTCTCCACCAAAGCCTCACCTCTCCGTCCCATCCCTCTTCCCCCTTTCCCTAGCTGACCCCGTCATAACACGAGGAAATCACCATCCCTTTGAGGATCGAGAAGACGCGCGCGCCCACGCTTTGCCGCATTCGCGCGCGCGGCGTCTCTGCGAAGGTAAAGGCGTGCTCCCTCCTTCTCCCGGGCCTTTCTCCTCACCTGTACAATTCAAGCCCTACAGGTAGATGACGATGCCTTTCACTCATCCCACCTTCCTTACATCTCCTTTGATTCTATCACGAGTCCGCATTTTTTTCCCATGCCTCATTTCCAAATCTGTTCTTTATCGAGTAACGAGGCGGAATGAAAATGACTCCTGACTGCTAATGCTGAATCATATATGTCAACGACGTTCGTATTGTTAGGACGAGAATTTCTTGTAGAAAAGTACGCCATCCGACTTACTTCCTCAAAAAGTATCCACTCAGAAAGGCACCTACGCGGGCTCTTTTTCCAAACAAATATCTAGTCCGCCCGCTGAATATTTATAATTGATATCATAAATTCAACAAGATGGAAGATGTAATAGTCAACTCTTTATGAGCATAAAAGGGTTGACTTAATATAAAATTCAACGGAGGGCGAAAACCTTTTGGTCTTGACTTGGGTCTTTCGTTTTCCGACCTGATGCTCCACCCATATTTCTCTGCTTGATAATATTCATCATCAACGAGTTCTTCCCATTTTCCTCTCCCACGCATTCCCTCAATTTCTATATCTGCCCTTTTCAATCGTCTATCAGCTGAACCTCTTTTCTTACTCTTTTTCCTTGATGTTTCCCTTCGATCACAGCTATAATCACGGCGCCTCTCCTCAGGAAATGTCCGATTCGGTTTGCCTAATGTTTTCTAAATACTTCATTTTTCAATTCACTTGCCCATTGAATTTTCAGCATTTTTCATGTTCACACTTCGAAGTTTCCAGATTACATTACATGCTTATTTATCGAGGACCCATGTTTCTTTCCCATGCGAACTATAACATTGTGGCAGGACACAATTTGAACAAATCAATCTGCCAAGAGAGAGCTCTCACTTATGTTACATCTTCTTTCTCGGCTGAAGAGAACCCAGAGGAGCTTTCAAATCGATCCCACAAATGAGCCCAAAATGAGCCGATCCAACAGTTGTTGGAAGGAGGGGTAAGGGGTCTCTCCGCGGATTGCTATACGGACGGCATAAATTCACGCCGAGCATCGCGGGTTCTTTTTTTTTTATTCCTTTGACCGAGATTCGAGCAGTCACGCGCCTCCTTTTTCCTCGATACCGAAAAGCTTATCGGAGCCAATCCCGAAAGAGCTCATACGGTTCCCTCTATAAGGCCATGAAAGAGATCACCCTTGACAACCGGTGTACAATGGCTCCGGGAGCGAGATGAAGAGGGATGGTTGCCCGGGTTTCGGAAGATTATCGTTCGGATCCACGTGGAAGAAGAAAGGCGAAGTACCGACGAGAGGATGTCGATTTTGGAGGGAATCCATACATCCGACCACACGAGAAAAAACCTATCTCTCGTGAGGCGAAAGAGACATCCAAGGGATATATGAGCCCATTAAACGATTTAACCAGTAATACACGTAATTGTAGAAGTAAAGAAATGAGGATTTTGGTCAGGGATGACTTCTTAGATGCTCCAATAAACCACGGTTAAGCGATCAGACCTAATATCAGTATCTTCATCACGAAGTATTTTTTAAGAAAATCACCCACAAATAGTTACCATTTAAGCGTGTACTCAAGCAGGAAAAATAATTAAAGATAAACTTTGGCCATTTTACACAGATAATATCCTTTCCTAAATACAACAGCTTAGCTTTTTTATACGGCCAGGTCAAAAGCTTACGACTTTAGTGTCTGTTCTCAGAGCCCCCGAACCCATATTTCAATTCATAAGCTGGTCTATTTTTAATGAATAATAAAAATGTTTTTTTCCCCAAGTTTAAGCTGAAATAATAAAATGTCTATTATGACAATGGCTAATTTTCGTTAATGGCTCCGGTTTTATGAGCAGACAGCGGACTCCAAAACACCCGGGGACGGCAAAGTTTTTTCCCAATAGGCTAGGTCCCGACGAAAGCTGCTGCAAGGACACCATCCAATCCTCTCTCTTAATACTCCTTCGCTCCCTCATCATCTACTTGCACACAAAATCAATCATAAAAATATATTCATTCGTTTCTACGTATATTTTTAGCTCTCAATAATACCTCCACAAAAGAAATCCCCAACTACAACTTTCAATTATCTAATGGACACCTACAATCCGTCGCGGGATTCCAAAGGAAACGAATTCGCCCCATATAACAGAAAACAAAGCCGGCAAGAAATTGATCACCTCAATTCATTAGCGAAAAACAGCTCCTTCGGGATAAATAAAATCCTACAGCCTCCGCGTTGAAGCATTTCACTGCGTTCGGAGGAATCAAAACCCGTACACGCTCCGGAATGAAGGCATAAAAAAAAAACAAACAACCGACTTATACGAGCAGTAAACCGATCCGGTAAAGGGATAAAGATACGGGATAAGCATCGATTCCAGAATCTCCTTGCGAAAAAACAAATTTCCGCCGAAACATCCGACATCTGATAGGTCAAGAAGAAGAGGAAGGATATACGCAAGGTCACTTTCTCCCTATATCGCAAGTCTCTCTCTTATCACCTCTTCTCCCAACGGCCCATCCACGAATAAAAAAAACGAAATCAAAATGACAATTGAACCTCGATAATCAACTAAAGGGAAGGAGGAATTGGGGAGGCGTGGGTGGTAGGATGAACTCTCTAAGATCTCTCTCTCTCTATCCTTTTCCCCCACCAGTAATAACTTCCTCATTTCGCCTCCAACGCTGCGAGAAGGAAAAGTGAAAGGATGAAGAAGAGACGACATTGAAAAGGAAGGTGGAGATGATACCGTCGGGGTAGGATGAGAGAGGGAGGCAAGAGGGTGCGTGGGATGGCGAGCGCAAAAAGAGGGCTCGTGGGAGGGGGAAGAGAGAGGGGGGGAAGGGAGAAAGAGGGAAAGGAATGAGAGATTGGAAACTGAGGTGCGGAACCTTAGAATGAGGGAGGCTGAGACGTAGGATGGAAAATTGAGCCGAGTGAGAGAGGGAGAGAGAGAGAGAGAGAGAGAGAGTAAAAACGGTCACAGGAAGCGCATAGGATAAAAACGAGATACACGATAGGAGAAAATTAGGAAAATCCCGATAATCGAGACAAAAATGTGAAAGAACGAGATAAAAATCGAGTACGGAACGAGAACGAAAAGATAAGGACCGAGTACAGAGAGAAAGAGAGAGATGACGGAGAGATTGACAGGTGAGTAAAAAAAATCAGAAAAAAAAAACACGAAGGAATGCGAAAAAAGAAGCGCGGTAGGTTGAATGGTAACGAATAAAAAATGAGACCGAAAAAAAAGGTACGTGGAGAAAGTGACAATGACGAGCGCAAAGGGGGAAAATAGAGAGGAAAGACAGGCAGAGATGGCGAGAAGTGAGTAAAAAAAAAGGTTAGCGGAAAACGACCGGGAGGAAGCGAAAGAGACGAGGTGGGAAGCGAAAGAGACGAGGTGGGAAGCGAAAAGGAAAGTGTGAAGAAAGAGAAAGGATAATGCAAAAAAGAGGTGAGGAGGAGGATGAAAGAAAGAGAGATGGAGAGAGAGGTTTTCCAGGCAGACACACCTTTGCTCAAATCCGAGGGGTCGGAAAAGAGGCAGGGGCGCCACCCCTCGCGCTACCCCCGCCGTCAAAATCGATAGGCGGGCAAGGCAGGTGGGCGGTGTGACGCACGAAAGGTGTCTCCTCCCTCCCCTTGCCCTCCTTCCTCCTTTACACCCCGCCTCCTCCTCCCCCTCCCACCCCACTCTCACCCCCCCATCCCACGGACGGCAAAAACTTTAACCCCGCCCTCTTTCCCTATATCTCCCTTCCCTCCGGCGAACCAAGGTGACTGCAGATACACACACACACACGTTCACGTATCACCACGTGCAGTCAGTAGGTTCCCCCCCTTTTCCTCCCCCTCCCTCCCCCTTTTCATCCCTCCCTCTCTCTCTCGACTCTTTCCGCGAAAAGACCTTAACCCTACGCCCACCAACACCACCGCGGCACCTCCGACTACCGACACCACCACTGCACCGTCGACATCACCCCCGCCACCATCCTTGCGGAAAAATCTTCCAGCGACGCCCACACACATCACGTCCAAACCCCCTCCCTCCCTCCCCACAACACCACCTTCCTCTTCCGCTCTTTCCTCTCCTTTCATCGTTCCGAATTAGCGCTCCAAACGAACGGTTTCCTATTGGAACCCTTTACGACCCCATCTCCCAACCCTCTCTTTTACCATCCCAGATGCACAATCCTCCCCCTCCTTACACTCTCCCACTACTCGCTCACCGCAGACCTCAAAAAAAAAAAAAGAAAAAACTCCATCCGCCTTCCGGATGCTGGATGGAATTTCCACCGCCGTCAGCTCGATTCGCGAGGACTAGGGAATGAGTGGGGGAAAGGGGTTTTTTTTAACCCCTACACCGCCGCGTCGTGTAGAACCAAAGGAAAAAGAGGATGAGGAAAGGACAGGCGCGAGCGGATTCGCCGTCGCAAAAAAATAAATATATATATATATAATTAGGGAAAGAGAAGGGGTAAAACATGATAATTACGTCGAATATAAAATAAGTTCACCCCGAAATATATTTTATATTAAACTCGATCTGGGAATCAAATTGAAAGGGTTGAAAGTTTATGGGGAAAAAAGACATTTGGCCGAGAAATCTCTTCTTCAAACGCGGTCGTGTAAAAAAAAAAGAGAAAAAACTATTTCGTTTTATATCCACGTGCCTTAGAAAAGTGCTTACGCAGGGGGATGGAGATCAAACATGAAAACGCAGCCGAGATTGCTTAGCTTCCTCTCCCTCTCTTTCCCCCTCTCTACCGTATCGAAGGAATGGCTCAACAGGTTAAAATGGGAATATGTGACGGCATTCACTATGGACCGACGAGTTATCCCGCTATTTTTTCTCCTCCTATCGCTTTGAATAATAATTTCTTTGGAACGCAAGTGTTAAGGGTAAGGCGTTGACCTTAACGTGTAAAAAGGTAAATGAAAGATTCTGATGCGTTGATATTTGACGTTCTTTGAAGGAGACCTCTGCCATCGAGAAAACATCGCGGTAATGCGTCGTTTCGTTAAACTCCCAAAAAAGAAGAAACTCTGCCTTCTCCGATTCCGGTTAATGTATGTACATTGGTATTACAACACTAAAATTTCTCGGTGGTGAAAATCGATTGATGTTTCTTTCATAAAACGCAAATTCTACCCACTTAGAGAAAATTTATTGATTTCTGAACTCACCTTATCCCCAGAGAAGTCAGAAACACCTTCCTAATGTCAGCATTCCGGGATCTGCAACATAAGCCACAAAATTAATAATTAGAACAAAAGGAATTTATGAGAATATCTACAGTTTTTAACTTCTACCTTCATATACATTCAACTACAGACACAAATTCAATTACCGGATTTAAATTGGACCATATTTTGAAAATAATTACAACCCTGGACTTTTATATAATTTGGTTAGAATGAAAACGAATGGAAAGGAAATTGTAAATACCTCACCAATGAATCTAATTCGATGTGCAATGCTTCAAAATCAAATCGATGTATTCCGTATTTCGCTAATTTAAGAATTATTCCTACTCCCAAAATATTCCAGACTCCAACGAAATCAAAGCAATTAACGAATCCAGGGACATGGGGCTTAAACCGGTACTTTTTATACTGAACCCCGGAATGTTATATACTGAACCCCGGTATGGGCCGTGGATACTACGTAGATCCAATAAACATTCCCAGAATCGCTCCCCCTCCACCTCCTGGTAAGTTTTATGATCCTCCTCCGGATTCAGGGGATAGCTAACCAAATTCCATCTCGCTATCCACGTCATTGGGATCGCGAAAAAAAATTAATCCGGCAAAAATAATAAGTTTCACCTTCAACTAATAAGGTCGGAAAAAAGAAGTACGGTTCGCGAAGAGAAAAGAAGAGCTCGTGAAAGCACAAATTAATCCCGAAGAGGAAAAACTTTGAAGGGCCTAAAATTAGTTCGGGTATCAATCTTCCAACCAAAAATAAAAACTGATTGGAAAGAAGATATTTTTCTCCCCCTCTTCCTCCCCACGACGAAGGCGTTACACCTCAGCCACCTCCCAAGGATGAGGAAAAATATATACCTGGAAAAATCCGCATCTCCTCGAAGCCGTCACCCACTCACCTCGCGAGAGGTGTGCTACGTGACGACGCGGCTGTGATATCCCGCAGCAAATAGTATACTTATGCGGATTAATTCTTTAGCGCAGGTGTGACCAATTAAGATCGCCACCTGCCGCATGTGGCGAATCAACCATATATATGTTCCCTCTGTCAGTTGCATTAATTCTTTTTACTTCGAAACTATTCAAAATTTAGGCGTTTTTTTTGGTGCGTTGAAATTGTTCTGAAGAAATTTGGAGTACATAGTGGGCGCGTTATAAAAAGAGAAGACTGTACTGCCAGATTGAACTTTTAAGTTACGTATATAAAAAATAAGTTCCTTTATAGTATAGGACTATTAGATTGATTTCTCATACGGCAAAAATACTTTTAAGAGTGATTAACAGGAGGTTGAGTGGAAAAATGGAAGAGATGATTGGGGAGGAGCAGTTTGGTTTTAGAAGAGGAAGGGGCACTAGAGACGCCATTGGAGTGTTGAGGATTATAGGAGAGAGATTTATTGAAAAAGGAAGAGATCTGTATTTAGCATTTATTGACCTTTAAAAGGCTTTTGATAGAGTAAACTGGACAGTATTGATGGATATTCTGAAGGAGGTCGGAATGGAAGGAGAGAAGACTTATAAGGAATTTATACATGAATCAGAAGATTAGAATAAGGTTGGAAGATTAAATGACGGAAGGGAGTCGGATAGGAAGAGGTGTGCGGCAGGGGTTCTGTCTTTCGCCAACATTATTCAACATTTACATAGAGCATGTTATTGGAAGGCGTTTTAAGGAAGACAAGGCATAAAGGTTGGTGGGAGAAATATTAATTGTATAAGGTTTGCAGATGACATGGCTATAATTACAGAAAGCGAGGGAATCATAAATGAAATGCTGGAGGAGTTGAGAAACAAGGGAAAACAGTATGGGATGAAAGTAAATGTGAAAAAGACAAAAGGCATGGTCATCAGCAAAGAGGGCAAGAGAGCAAAAATGAAGACTGGAAGAGAGGAAATAGAAATGGTTAAGCAGTTCAAGTACTTGGGGAGTGTGATATGTGACGATATGAGATGTGATAAGGAGGTAATAGCTAGAATATCAATAGCAAAGGCAGCATTCAATAATAAGAGGCAATTATTCTGTGGACCGCTATATAGAAGTTTGAAGAAAAGACTGGTAAAATGTTATGTTTGGAGTGTGGCGTTATATGGAGCAGAGACTAGGACGCTGAGGAAAAAGGAAAAGAAGAGGCTGGAAGCGTTTGAAATGTGGGTTTGGAGAAGAATGGAGAGGATAAGTTGGAGGGACAGAGTAAGGAACGACGAAATACTGGAAAGGATAAGTGAAGAGAGATCAATACTGAAATGTATAGAAAAAAGGAAGAAGAACTGGCTGGGACATTATTTAAGAAGGGACTGTTTGATAAAGGACGTGATAGAGAGTATGGTTGAGGGGGTGCGTCGTAGAGGAAGGAAGAGAATACAGATTTTGGAGGAACTGAAGATAGCACCTATGCTGAACTGAAGAGAAGGGCTGAAAACAGAGAAGAGTGGAGAAGAGAGGACTAGCATTTGAAGCAAACCTGCCAACTGGCAGAACACTAAATAATAATAATTATTATATAAAATGTACGCTGAATTCATTTTTAAAAATCCCTCTAAAGTTATTAGGTAGCTAAAAATTTCCATGTTTTACCAAAAAATGTATTTCCCGTTTTATTACTGAGTGATTTCTAAGAAATGATCAATTGAATTACATCGAAATTTTTTACGCATTATTCCTTATATTATCCCATTATTTTTTTAAGTAAAAATTATTAGTTGAGAGGTTAAAAATTATAAGAAACGACCTAGACAATTTTTTTTGAAGTACCGTATTAGAAAAAGTAGCCTGCGACAAAATTTCACACTCCTGCTATTAGCCCCACACATACATCGTATTATGTTTGTTAAATAGAGGATCTACTTTTGGTGATGATTTCATCTCAATATCTTGCTTGAGTTGGGAGCTATGAATGAATAATGCTACACTGCGCAAATCCGCAAGAATTATGCTAATCTATAACTGTCATTCTCGACCATTACAGTACATAAGGTCGGCGATCAGGTACTTTTAACCTACAGACAATACAGAGGGTTTATATGGGAATAAGTGCAAGGGAGAGTTATAAGCTTTCTTGAGTGGTTGAGGAGATTCATTCCATTTTACAGACCATAGAAAAGGATCGAGGAGGGAGGCTGTGTCGTCCAAAAGATACCGATTCGTGGATATGAGGACCGTGCGGCTTCAATACAGGAAGATGAAATGAAGAGGTCAAAGTTTATAAACAATGCGGAAAATATCAATAAAATCAATACCAGCCATGTTATACGTCGACGGTTCTTATCGGCGAATTTTTCCACTTATCTGATCACCACTTCCCTCCTTAAGAAACTCTTCTCAGAAGAGTACAATAAAGTTCAAAATAGGTACAACAATCTCTCGTAGAGGAAGCGACCAAAGAAAATATTGTTCTATTCTTTCCCATGGGGCCCAGGCCTTTTCCCAAATCAATCACCCATGAGTCTCAAAAGCATCTTATAAAAGGAAAGGGAGAACATTGTCCATCATCTATCTCAATTCCAAGAAGTGGCGTATGCAGGATTTCGTGAAAGGAGCTTCATGATCGGTGTTAAGACAATAGGAGAATGAGTTAAAACCTTGGCTTTAACATAATTTTATTGTTTAACATGGCGCCAACAGCGTATTTCATGTGCAACTGGATCTACAACCTTTTGCATAATCAGGTCCAGCGGTGCATCAATTTCTCTGTATCGAACGAACGATTCATGGTCTAACCTCCACAGATCCCTCTTCCGTACGCCACTGATTCCAAATGCGTTTAAGCAGCACGCGAGTAAAGAAATAATTGTATACAAAGCCGAAATGTACGTACTTTTGAGGTCAAGTTAGTTGACCTTTAAAAATATTTATAACCACGAAATTTTATTGCAATGTCGACATTTACAGAAAACCTGATTTTCTTTAAATATTACATTCGATAAAATTATAACTTCGGGAGTAAAAAAAACCTAAAGCGTTATTTTGCTACTCCTCTTCCAAGTACACAGACAAATTAAAAACTATCTCAAGGGACTGAATACTAGCGCCTTAAATCTTCTCTTCCCGATTAACACTTTAAACTATACTAACATAATCTAAACTACTAAAAATCGACACCAAACAAGAAAAATATTTTATTGAAGTTTATATTATCAAACGAAAACATGAAATTACTAAAATACCAAAGATGCGAAATATAGCGAGGCGTGCATTCAATGGATAGTTGCAGTCAGCGAAGACAACGCTGAGGTTTTTCGTGCATTCCACGCTACTACTTAATAGAAACTCGAGCGAAAAACGCGGTTGAAATTCACTCTCCCCGAGTTAATATTCACATTAGAAAATATTACGCGGGGTCGGAGCAAGGGCCTAGTTTATACTGTGCGGGGCATATAATGTTAAACATACATTGAATTTACTTCCAATGTTTGAGGTACGAGGAGTGAACAATATACTTCTTTATTTCAACGCTTCAAAAATCCTACCGTGCTTTACTGCGTACAATATCAGCCTTGATTTATGACAGTTTTTTACATCAAACCTAAATTTCAAAATAATGCACATACTTTTTATTAACATTCCATATATTTTGTATCACGGGGCGAATGACCTGGTCGACTAAAAATCACTGATTTAGCTGCGAGATTCTAGAGATGGGTGGATTTGAGGGAGTTATGATGTTTTAAAATACCGCAGACGCCTATCTCGAGCGGTTAATTGGTGAATCATTATTTTGCACGCGCCGCTTCTCAAGTGTATCGCATGCCGATTTTTTTTTGTTTTTCGTGCATTCCATGCTACAACTTAATAGAAACTCGAGCGAAAAACGGGGTTGAAATTCACTCTCCCCGAGTTAATATTCACATTAGAAAATATTACGCGAGAGAGAAAAATAGGAAGCGGACGTCAATTTCGTTCGTCGGTCTTAGTACGTATAACCGAGGGGATTTTCGACTTTATGTCGTTACTCTTCCATTCTCGGCTAAGTATTTGGATACGGAGTTGGACAATTTATCAAGAGCTCGAATGGGAGAAAATTGGACTACGGAATATTAAAACCGAACTTTAATCAAAATAAATACAAAAAACGCTTCAGTTGTTTTGATAATTCCATCGATGACTAGACAATAAGATTACAATACGCATAAAAAAATCAATAATACTTTTGTAACTCAAGCAATGTTTCTTGCCTATTTTTAAATTGCTAAAAAAAGGAAACCATGACCATCCTCAAATTTATGGAGCTGGGAGATGACACAAAAAGAAAGTATTTTTCATAACAGTTTACATTAAAGTCAAAAAATAAAAAAGAAATGAGATTTACGCTAAAAGTAGTACTGATGTAGCTTAGTGCATTTGTTGCGATGAAACGTCACCGTGGCAGCCCCCGCAACAGTAAAATATAATTATTGTTGAATTATACGTGGTGAGAAATAAAGGAAAAGGGGTAAAATTAATAATTTTAAAATAACGAAATCACTATTATTGTTTTGTTTTCTTTTTACTGATTGAAAAAGAACGAAATTTTCTAAAACAAAATGAATAATAAATTAGAATATATGTCTCAGTAGTTGTGTTATAATCGTCTGTGATATACATAAAGCTACAAATTTTGTTGACTACAGAAGACGGGCTACAACTGTAAATATAATAAACCAAAAATTATTTCGATCATACGGGTGGCTTTAAAGATTTATCTACATAAAATACACGAGCAAAAAATTTGAATTCAGGAAGGTGGAACGTTAACACAAGTCAGATTTTGGGATAAATATTGTAATAACAAATGCTAAATCCTAAAACTAAAAGTTCTTTAGCATAAACACAGAGAATCCCCCAATTAAACAAGTTAGGAAAGTGTACAACGTATCACAAATGGGCGTGTTTCGTGCAATGGAGTATCAGAAATAAATTATATAACTGAACATAAGGGAAATAGCGTTTTCAAGTTCTTTTCTGCGTCATACATAATCCATTTTTTTCCTATTTTAAAATATTGCATGCACACGTAAGGAAATTAAACGTTTGTTTGTGAGATTGTTTAAGTTAGCAACAATGAATAAGTAACCATGCAAGAAAATTTCTAAGTTCAACTCGATTTAAGACATTCGTGTGTGATTTTCTCAATAACGGCTACGACGGACGGACAGACCGACGATAATAGGCGCTCACGCTGGAAGTGAAACGCGCCTAAAAATTGATACGAATAGCGTAACAACTACAATGACATCGCTTACTTTGCATCTATATGTATATGCGCAACCATGTCACAATACAGTAGTACTTCAAATAGGGATGTGATATCTGATTTTATTGGGAAGCCGTTGTGACTACCACTGGGAGCTATAGAAAGATCTGCAGTACACACATCAAACTTGAAATACATGCTCGTTTCGTTTTTCAGATTTGCACAACTGGTGTTAATTTTCACTAAATTTTACTTGAGATTTTTAAAATCATTGAAATGCCTACTTTATTTACCATCAAGCTCTTCAAATTAACTCTTTCAAAACACACAACGGGAAAGTTTTTAGTTAAGCAGTGTTAAAGAGAAACCGCGTGAGCGCTCGGCCAGCCATATCAAATGAAATGGATAATTGAATGAGAATTAAAACAGGCGAAACTTTTAAATTAGTTTATCAATTCTAATTACAGGGAACGTCAAAAAGGTTTGCTCAAATACGGATAGAGTTATCAATTACGAAAAATCGACAATTTCAAATAAAAACTCGAGGATTAAAATACATCCCAATTTCTACAAGGCAAATCGATCAGAGTGCAATACATAAACATAAAAAGGTTGCAAAGAACTTTGCGGTCGATCCCTAATCCGAGGATCGACATTAATACGCGAATACAATGATCAGGAACAGCTAACTTAGGACCTTTACAGATTGCCCAAGTTTCCCGTAAAAAAATAAAAGACTTACTAAACCATATACTTCCCTAACGTTGACACATAAACCGGTGTCGAAGATCAAACGAAATATCTTCGCGATAAATCTCCCACGATTTGAAGAGTATTCAAAAACCCCTTCATGTAAAATCTGGCTAATTGAATCTTTAAGTCCATTCTTCTGACAGCAAAATCCCTAACCCCATTAAATTTCCCCCTCGAACAAGTAACACAAGGGGAGAGAAAGAATCAGAGAGAGAGAACTGCTTCGTCTCTCAATCTTCCGCCTTCCCCACGGATCCCCATCGGAAACAACAACAGCTGCCGTCCGAGGCACGAATCCCTTACAGATTGGAGCCGTCCATCAGGAAAAAGGATGGAGTACGCGAAGAAGGGGGGAATAGGGGAAACTGGTTACACGAGAAAGGGTACTGGAAGATAGACAATATGTGCCCGTTCAACCTTGAAAAAAAATGAGGACTCAAATATAAATTCCATCCTCAATTGGAAACTACAATTCGGGATAATAGCCATACCCATAAGGTCGCACAATTCGAACTTTTTTCCATATACACCTCGGGCGAGGTACCCACATATCTTTTCGTCATCTGACTTTGCTTAAAACACCCAAAGTAGCTCGATGTATAATAAAAAGTATTGAAAAAACGAAAAAAATCTGTATGAAAAAATAAACGCACACTAGCATATGGTACATACAACCATTCACGGTCTCTACTGTCGAAGTTTCGGCTACATGGCAGTCTTACTTTTTCTCTAATTAGTGATGAAAGATGATAAATTACCGAGTATGCTATACATTATTATAAGCCTCCCATTCCATATAAGTACTTCCTTATAAAAATGTACACTATGTTGAAATATTGGGTCATTCAGCAGAAAAATCGCCTGTCACCCCATCATCATAGTCATCGACTTCATCATCACTTCCATCGTCATCGATTACATCATCATTGCCATCGTCATCGATTTCACCATCAAAGGTAACTGCAGTAAAAGATTTTTACTTAATTTTTCAGTTATCTTATATAATAGGGCAAAATATACGAGTCGACCACTTTTTTGTGCATGATTTATTATTGAAAAAATTTTTGTTCGGGAACCAATCCCCGTTTTCCATAAGCTCTTGGTATTATTGTTCGCGGTGTCGCACTTCGCGGCTATCTTAGAAACGTATCTCTAGCGAATGGCGAGGTTACGCCGTACATTGAACATCAATTTTCATGGTGCCCCTTTGAGTATTTTTTTAGTACCACTTGTGGTATTGCTACCACACATTGAATAGCCCTGACAACAAATTTCGTCATTTCCTTATGAATGTTGGATTAGTTAGATAAAAAAGGCTTACTATTGAAGGGGATATCCTTACGAAGAGAAATTCGGCATGGCGAGTTAACTCGTCCAGGAAGATATCAAGAAAGAGGGAGAGCGAGAGAAATAAGCAGACTTCTAAACAACTGCGAGTAAAGTAGGGCTTCGAAAAATTATGGACTCGAGAGTGAAGATGGTGTATGTGCTTCCACGAGAGAGTACGTAATGGCGCATCCTGGCTTCGATCCCTCCAGACGGGGGGGATTTCCGATCTTAACTCAGCGTGCCTCGGAGGGAAATGAGGATGGGAGAGAGACTTGAGAGGGGCGGGAGGTGAAGGAGGGTGTACGGGGGGAAGCTATGTACGACGTCGAAAGGGGGAGAGGTGGAGCGAGGGTGAAGGGAGGAGGTAGGAGTTGAGGGCGATATCCGGAGTATGAGAAAACCTCCGTTTCCCTTGCGCGGGAAGTGGGCGCGGGTCTGTTTATCGCGGCCAACGACAATCTGGTTTAAAATAATAAACACGAGGAGGCGCCTCACTCCCTCTTATCCCTCTCTCTCCCTTTCTCTCACTCCTCACTCTCTGCCCGTCACTGCCACGACACGTATAGAAGAAAGCATGCCACCCGGGCAATAGAATATGCCCTATTAAGAGGTCTTACTCTCCTAGAATAAGTGTTTCTTGGCAACATAGGGGTTTGCACGTCGGTTTAAAATTTGCCGCGGTATTCGGTGCAGCAAAATTAGTGACCGCGCTGCGAAGCTAATTTTGTTCTCTTTCGCACGCGAGACCTTTTAAAAGCACGGAAACGCATAAAAACAGAAAGATATGGAACTTTAAAAAATTCAACACACTTGAATACTTACAAATCTTGATAAGTGAGTGCATACGTGTACGAGTGAGTGTGCCCCTGTTAATGTAGAATATAAGCACACCGCGTGAAATATTTAAAGCCTTTACAGCTTCTACGATTAAAAATATTTTATAGCCTACAGTTAAAAAACGTCACAATCAGGAAAATAGACAAATGAACGAGCGAAATAATAAGGTAAAAAAGAAAACCTTTCATTTCAAAGTCGACATAAAAGCGATTTGAGGACAAGAATATCTCAACTCACCTCGGAATATTCCCGCGTTATCAGGAGTCTCTTGGCATGGAAAACTGAAGCCGTGATACCTTTATAGATGTATTAAACCCGCACAAAACCTTGCACAAAAACAATAAACCGGGTTCGAACGAAGTTGAGTCGTGTCGCAATTGTTTCTTAGAAACCCATAGAAAAAACAAACGACCTCTCGCCTACTCCCGTGTTCAAATCACCGACTTTCCTTCACGAAATAAATATGTATGCAGAAATAAAAACCAAAACATCAAAAGGGACATTATCGAGGGGGGATTGTGACTCTTTACATACGATAAAACTAGATTAACTGCATCCGGCGCCTCGCGTTTTATCTTGCGGTTTAGGAAAGAGGGACAGCGACGGGGGAAAGGGGAAAGAAAAGAGATACAGGCGCGGGAATCGCAGCCGAAATGGAATAAAGGCGATATCGTTAAAGGGAGTTATTTCGATTCGAGCAATCACCTGATGCGTGTTTGTATACGCTTTATACGAAATGCGAGGAATACTTTATTGAAGGCTTTAGAGAAGACATCGCAAAATTTGCGCTGCGAGCGGTAGAAAGAAAAAAAACATTTCCGATTCGTTTGAAAATTTACGTAGAGGTATCGACATGGAAGACTGCTTTCCTTCTTCTTGTCTATCAAAAATTCGATCCTTGCGATGAAACACCACAGGTTTCTCTAAGTGTTAACATATTTCAATAATTCTACATATTTCAGCAAGCAGAGAATTTAGAATCGGCTCGTCGCAAAACGTTTCACGAAAATGCTGATAAGATAAAAATTAACCAAAAGAAATTTGACAAAAGATAACTGTTACAAGGTGTCTAACTTGTAATACTCATATTTTAGCGATTTTAGTAGCCTTCAATAATGGATGGAATTGAAAATAATCAAAGATATTTTCATGGACTTATTCATTGGGACTGCACCGAAGACTTCATTCCGTTTTCACAATTAGTATTATTTCGACCAGTATTAAATCTTTTATCTTTTACTCACAAGGTTATTTGAAATTAGCACTGTGAAAAATCCAACGTCAGGAGATACAAATGAGTAAAATCGTATTCAAAATTTTTTAAATCAGATAAAGAAAACTTCTTTTTTCGATCCTTGATTATTAGCGCTCGTTATCTAGAAATTTCCGATGTTTACTGAAAGATCAAAGATAATTTAAACCTGGTAAGTAACATAAAAATATTACGTATTAAGTATTACTTCGTCATAAATATTTGCTTCACAGATCGCGTTTAACACGAAAATGTGCTAATCACTTCATGATGATTAATAATTATTTTTAACCAATCGACCAAATAGCCGTCTTCTGGCAATTTAAAAAAGAATTGCGAATGTGAAACTACATCCTGTGGGCCAACGTGACTCATTAAGTCAAAACTAACGGAAACGGGAAATCCGAACGAATGCGGGTATTGGGATAGCAATGATCCAAACACGTGGCAAACTAATCCCAACCAAGTAGTCACCTCGCGTTGAAAAACATCAAACGCATTATTACTCGAAAAAAAAAACCTCGTTCAAACGAAACCCCAACTAAGTCTGATTTACTTCATCTCCCATCTTGTCCCTATCAAAGCAACCTTTACTCTAGAACTGATTTCCCCGAATATCCGTCCTATCTAACTATAACATTCCCAAATAAAAAGAATTGACCCGTCGCTAGTATAGAGGAGGGAGAAAGGTTACCGCGGAGACAGCGGAAGCGGAGCATCCACCTCATAGGGATAAAAGGGAGTTTTGGGGGGAGAGCAATGGGGAAGGAGATGAGAGGGAGAGACACGTTAAAAGAAGGGTGGAGGCTTGAGGGAGGACCTGAGGGGATGCGAGAGGTCGAAGGGGAGTGGATGTGTGGGACGTATAAGGGGAGGGGGGGGGAGGAAAGGAACGGTAAGTGTCGGAGGGAGGAGATGCAAAAGGACAGGAGTGTGAGAGAAAGAGAGAGGGAGTGAGGAAGAAGCTGCGTCTGGAGAAAAAGGGAGAGAAGGTAGTAAGGGCAAAAAGAAGTGTGGGAGGACGCGGAGGTGGTAAGCGTGGTTGGGTTTGGAAAGCGCGGGTGGGATAGGAGGAGGATGAGGGGAGGGGGGAGAGGAAACTTGAGGGAAAGAGAGACGGAGAGTGAGACGAGGGAAAATAAAAGAGGTAGGGGAAAGAGTAAGTGGGAGAAGATGAAATCGTGATGAGAGCTGCTATACTCGAGGGCGCTTTAGAGGAAGAAATGAGGAAGGAAGGGAAATGCCGTTTTTTTTCTTCAACGGCTGGAGATGTGAAAATCACAGCTTTATATAAAAAGCAATATGTTTCGGTTTAGCGTTGCTAAGGGAATGAGGGAATCGGAAATTTTCATAAAAACAACTTTTTTAACTGGAAATTAAAACGTCTGATGACGTAGTCACATGCGTAGCTACAAAATAGATCTCATGAGCGATATTACTGATTAAATCAACCGTCAATGAAAACCTATTGACGACAGCCTAACCAGCCGAAATTCAAACACGGTTTACTCAACTAATTAATATTTACGGGAGTTACCAAGATTTATAGGATAAAATCCATAGGTGAACTGAATAATCGATTGTTCAAAACCAACAAGAAAAAAAATTGGAACAAATTTTACGACAGCGCGGCCTTATTAGTTCACTTTGAATGTCAACGTTCATAACTGGCAAATTCATCCTGAATTTGTGTGTCGACTATGTATCGATCACTGGATCGCTTCAATCATACAAAACTGTTAAAAAAACACGCAACCCTTGCCACAGCGCTTATTTCCTAAAAACCACATACCATTCTAGTTATATCGGATCTTAATGTGTTGTTGAGATTTGGAGTTCATCAAAAATGAGCCCGTCACCGCACTTATAAAACGGAATTGGACTTTTCATGAGGAAAGGTGATCGTGTTATACCGAATCGATATCGTGATCGGTTCCGATATGGGAACTACCGCTCGGGATCGAATATAAAGGAAATCACTATAGCTTTTACTATATAACCTTAAATTCGTAAGTGATCGTATCATTTTTCCAATGAAATAAAATAATTATCCTGAAGCTAAGATCCCAGTTTCCTAGTTAACTTCGCTTGTCGAAAAACAAATGTTCCTGGCTTACCGAGAAGTCTTTCATTGCTCAAAAATCAATGTTCCTCTTCAATTTAATTACTAAGTTATTTAGACTGAGTATATTTGCATTTGATGAATAATACTGTAGGCATTCGACAGATAAACGGCAATCAGTACTCTTGACAATACGTAAAAAAATACGTCTTCTAAAATTTTAAAATTAACTTATTTAACATATACTTGCGGATGAAATTATTCGCTTTCATTAAAAATATTACAGTTGCATAAATTATAACATTATTATAATAATATAATACGTGTTTAACGTTCCTTAATATATGCCGACAACATAATACATAATTAAAATCCGGCTAAGTAATGCAGTGGAACTATGGTCATGCGATGCACTCTAGGATTTCGCTGATTGTTAGTGCGATATGGTTTCAATGCAAATGGAAATACTGGCTTTAGATAGGAATTCCGATTTCTTTCCTAGATTTCAAAGTACTACTTCACTGTCCGATAGTTAAGTAATCTAACAAACCGGTTGCCAAGTGAATCCAAATAAGTTCAAGCTATGTATTCTTTTCAAAAGGAAGATGTACATTAAGTGCCTCCACACATACCGGGTCAAGCTAAAACATTAATTAAATCCCAAGAATCTAAGTCATAAATCTTACATTTCGGGAAAATGTATGCAAGAAGCAGAAGACATGAAGTAATTATATTTTGACCAATAAGTACGAAAGCTGAGATTTCGACAATTTTAAGAAGGAAAAAAGATAAGCTACTCGTGATCATCATAACTAATGTATACACACTATATATGGCAAATTCCTTTCATTCTATAATATTCGATTCGATTTAAAATTAATAGATTTAAAAAACTTTCTTATTTTCAAAACTCAATCACATTTCTTTCAAGTCACCATATTATTATATATTATTATACTAATTTTAATTGATTTTCTTTTTACTGACTAAAAAACAAGAATTTACTTTGTATAACATTTAATGTAAGGTGTAATCTACACAATAATAATTTCATAGCACTTAAAAGTGGGGTCAAAGAGGTTCTATATAAAATCGGTCAACACCTCTCATACCTTCTTCCAGCCACAAATGTATTTTTCCCACTGCAGATTCTAAAATAATATTTATCAATCTTGTTATCTCGCGATCCAGTGAAAGAAGATCAAAGATTCATACGACCTTCCCACCCACCAATAAAGAAGAATCTTTTGAGAGCAGTTTACATGAATTCGCTAGAAAGAGGGCAATAGATTTTTCACATAACAATAGCAGTTAATTCCCAGCCCGTTTTGATGTATGTCACGCGCTTATGCAATTAGCAGTCATATATATTTTTCATGAACCTTGCGCCCCATATTGTTATGCCTCAAGGTGTTGGGTCATGATCAGTATTTCGAAAACTGGAATTTACTAAATATAAAAAATATACTATCACCAATTAAAAACTACTGAAAAATATTGGAGGTATAGGGCTTCCATAGTTCCACAAGGTAGAGGAAGCAGTTTTTTTTTGCAAGATGGAACACAGCCATTGACGTGTTTACGCTTTATGCAGTTGGGGTGGAAACACTGGATAGCTATAAACATCAGATTTGTCAACTCTGGGATGAAACTGCAGTCTCGTTAACTTAGTCACCCCATGAACTATTTCTCAGAAGTGATGGCGCACTAGGCCCTTTGACGCCTGGAGCCCTCTTATGTAGCGTGGGATGAAGATAGCGAAACGAGTTGACTCAGCCAGTTCTTCGAGCTAAAATTACGGAAGCATACAACTAACTTTAAGGAACTAAGTAGACATGAGTTGATAGCGAAAGCACGTCTATTTCTGAAAATCACTTTCCGAAGATAAAAGCCACGAAATAGAAATTTAGAAACGAATATCGACCGTTGGTGTAAAACTAGATTCATTTTGCAATCAAACGCGACAAATCAACTACAGATGCGCTGCTGCTTATAATAGCAATTGAGTAAATCCCGACTCTGCGGTTAATCTTAAAGAAAATTTTATTACATATGATAATTTCATTTTATGGTCAAACTGCTTATCGCTTTGGAGAAAAGTACACGATTTTACGAGGAAAGTGTGAATTAAATTCTCAACAGAAAAATTCTTACGACCAGAAATTACAGGGTTACCTATAAGAGGAAAAATGAAGAAACGATTCGTTATAAATCCCTACGAATTGGATTATTAAGGCAAAATAAATTTAACGATGCAACATGGGGAGATAACTTTATATAACATTTAAATATTGGTATACACCCCCCCCCCCCCACGTTGAAATCCAGGTCCAAATTCGGTTTAATTCAATGTTAGAATGCGCCAAGAGGAACAATATTCTTATTTTACTTTTAGAGGGTTAAATTTACTCGAAAAGACTACCTTCCACGTTGTAGTGGAAAATACAACCGCTGTTACACGATAAAATGGTTGCGTATCACAAGCAGTCGAGAACCCGATTATCATTTGTGTGGAGGAGAGAATTCGTCTTAATGAGAGTAATGTGCGTCGGCACGACGGTAACGAAGGAATAGTCAATGATAAACAAAACATAAACCTCTTGGCAGAGCTCCAAGGGACTTTGGTGACGCGACGCGGAACAAAGTCAGCCTTCATATCCGGAATAACGAGACGGCGTCTCCCAAAAACCGTCTAGCCCCTTAGCGGAAACTAATTTCTCCGTCAGAGCGACAGAAAACGACAATTCGTGCCAATGCCTTCTTAGGGAAGACCTTTTTTTTTTTTTTTTTTACAGTCAACGACGATCGGACGAACTATGAGCGACGAGGCTCTGGACCCGACATACGCCCAACGTCATGATCGATCCCCACGATACCTACGACATTACTAACGCCCGAAATCCTAATATTATACCCACGCGGTGCCGACGAAAATTGAACCAATGCGACGAAATGGAAGAGCTAACCAACCGAACCGCACGAAAAAACGATGACTAATTGCGGTTTCCCCTCGGATTAACCCGAATTGGAAAAAACAAACCAGCTTGAAACGGCTACAAAGAGCATACAAACAGTCCAGTAAAAAGCTCCCAATGCCCGCCAAATCACGTTTTCTGACAATTACGCACGCACGCTCACACACACACAACAGAACAACTCGAACTCGAACCTCATAAATAGTTCGATTTATCGAGATTTGGAATTATGCAGCTTTACTTATCTTAATGTATACAAGAATATCTATCATACATCGACTCATCAAAAATCTTGAAGTTGTACAAGCTGGAGTTATCCAGGTTAGACTTAAGTGTATAATAAAAACCATTTAAAATAAGGCCACGTGATTTTCCTACCTCCCTTACTAGGTGGTTTTATAAGGAAAAAATGCAGCCATTATCTTTCTTTAGCCTAGCCAAATACTAAAAAAGCCACTTGGTTTCCTTTTGAGGATATAGCGAGGACTACGAAAAAAATTCACGGGAAATGAGCGAATACATTCGGACGTTTAGAAACCGCGAGTTTGTCACCACCCCGGACGTCATCCGGATTCCCTATGACATTTGCGATTAGCTGATGGGGATTGCGTGCCCGTTACCTCCATGGCCGCAAGAAATTCGACAGTACACTGTTGGCATTAATATTTGTTTGTATACTTGAAAGAAGAAGAAAACACATTTCGTGACAATCCTTTCGACCGTAAGCGACGAAACTGAGAGAGTTAGTAACGACCATTTGTCACTGACCATTCCGGAAGCGCGGTAGTGGCCTTATTATAAAACGGCCTGACGAACTATGAAACTTGCCTTGAATAGACATAGTAATGTGAAAAAAAACGATCCTTCCCTGCGCGTATGGTCTCCGAGCAGAAAAAAACGCGAAATTTATGAGTTTATAAATAAACCAAAATTTTCGTCCGGGCTGGAATCAACTCCCGTAGGAATATTTGCGAAAAACATTGCCAAACAAGGAGAATTTCGGTAGACCTAAAAAATTCTGTACTCCCATAAATAGACATCGTAACTCCCATAAAAACCTATCATGTGAGTATTAAGAACGGGCAAGCGATAAAAAACTAACAAATTTACGACAGTGAAAAAATTCATTATCTTTCGTTTCATACATCTACACACGGAGGCGCCACGTGACACCAATAATTTTCCCAAGAGAGATAGATATATAGAGAGGCATATACTACTACCGACACTCTCGGGGGAGGAAGAACATGATGCTACTGCTTGAGAGAGAGGGGGGAGGGGGGGGGGAAGTGAGCAGTAGCAGCAGCATCACCACCACCCCTATCTCCACGTGCTCCCACTCCCTTACCCCGCCGTGACATGCGGTGGACCCAACACGTGCTCCGTCTCCTACCCACCCCATCGCCGCCACTTCAATTCCCCGCCTCCCTCCCCCCCCCCCCCCCCATTCCCCCGCAGAGACGCACCGCACGCACTCATGACTGCAGACACACGCGGACACCGTAGCATAATGGCGTTGCCGGGCTGCTGCTGTTGCTCCGGTGGCTGGGCTGGCGGAGGTTGGTGAAGGGAAAAAGGAAGAGTATGAGTGGAAAAGGGGAGGAAAGGAAGGAGAATAAAGAGAAATGAGTGAATGGTGAGAAGAGAGAAGGAAAACGAGAGAGGGAATGATGAGGGAATGAGGAGAGGGAAGAGGAGGGGAGGAGAGAAAAATAAGAGGGAAAGAGGGGGAGGTGAGGGAAGAGAGGAGAAAGAGGAGGCAGGTGGAGAAGATTGATGAGCGGGTAGGAGGGTGAGAAGGACGGGGATATGAAGTTGTGAAAGAGGGGGTAGAAGAATGCAGAGGATGGGGATAGGAGTAGGTTGAGGAGGATGGGGATATGAGGAGGTTGTGGAGGAGGAAGGGGTAGGAGGAGGTTGTGGAGGAGGGGGTAGGAGGTTGTGAAGGGGGGTAGGAGGAGGTTGTGAAGGGGGGTAGGAGGAGGTTGTGAAGGGGGGTAGGAGGAGGTTGTGAAGGGGGGTAGGAGGAGGTTGTGAAGGGGGGTAGGAGGAGGTTGTGAAGGGGGGTAGGAGGAGGTTGCGAAGGAGGGGGGGTAGGAGGAGGTTGTGAAGGAGGAAGGGGTAGGAGGAGGTTGTGAAAGAGGGGGTATGAGGGGGTTGTGAAGGAGGGGGTAGGAGGAGTTTGAGGAGGATAGGAATAGGAGGAGTTTGAGGAGGATAGGAGGTTGAGGATAGTGATAGGAGGTTGAGGAGGATGGGGATTTGAGGAGGTTGAGGATGGGGATTTGAGGAGGTTGAGGAGGATGGGGATTTGAGAAGGTTGAGGAGAATGGGGATTTGAAGAGGATGAGGAATGGAAATCGAGGAGAATAGGAGTATGGGAAGAAGCGTGCTTGCGTGGTGAAGAGCGGCAAGGAATATGGTTTGGAGGACAGAGGGACAGCAAAGGAGAGAAAAAGGGGTGGGAGAAAAGAAGAGAACGTGGCGTGGGTTGGGGATGAAACAAAGGAGTGATAATGGTGTGAGGGAAGGAGTTCGAAAGTTGGAGGTCTTCAATTATCTGAGAGGCGGGATTTTTCGTGGAAGGCGCAATCCGAAAGACTCGAGAGACGAGCTTGCGCCCTCTCTCCTGCCTGCCTCCTAGATGGATTTTTCCCGACCCCGTGGGGTACTTTAGCGCCAGGGGAGGGTTTAGGAAATTGGAGAGAGGAGGATGATCTCGATATCGCGATCGGCAGTCGATAGTTTGGGAAATAAAAATCCAAACAACTACGGTGGAATGTACAGCCGCCGAAAATTATTATGGACAAGGCTTCGGAATACGCAGAACTTCCTCGATTAGCTGACGCTATTTTCTCCAGTTGCAAAAAAAGAGCAAAATTTTAAATTTAAAAATTTCTCCCCCTTTGGTAAGTCTTGAGAGCGATTCCGATTCCAATAAACGGCTTTTGCGAGAAATTTTTCAAGCGTCGTCGTAATCGACTCAAAAAAAGACGTCTTGTGGAACAAATCGACCCGACGTCCTCTCCGACAAGATGCCTGTCACGACAGACAAGAGCTCAACTGATGTGTTTACGAAGCGAGGTGAAGAATGTTAACACTTCGACTTCCTTATTTTTCACGCTTTGGGGTAAGCGTTTCGATAGTACGTATATTCGACTATTTGGTTGGGTACGAAATTAACGCGAATTAGCACGACGTTGACGAGGTAAGGCGTTCTGAGAGAAGTCTCTTCGGCATCACGCGTTTACCCGCACGCAACCGAGGAGAATGACGCAAGACCAAAACTCACCAGAAACGAACTTTTTCAAACGCGTTGACCAAGGGAATGTACGCGCCTCAGACCGGAACGCTTCATTAAAACCAAATATAAAGATTGGCCGAAATAACTAGATTAAATGCCTTGATTATCAACGGAAAGGAAGTTTATAAACGAATTAAAATTTCTCCGTAATTAGATTAGAAACTATACGCAGTAATGGGGAAGAAAAACTCCTAATAAGTATCTCGCGATGTATCAAGCAAACTCCTTTCTTGATTGAGCGTGCATTTGTTACCATAAGTTAATTAGTGTCTATCAGTAGGAAGTCGTGCTGCAACTGTCACCCAAGATAGACTCGTCCCCGTACTGAGGGGAATTATTTGAAATTGACAAGCGTCTTCCTCGTAATTTTGTGCTGTTGGGATTTTTGCAAGCAACCTGAGACCTTATCGAGTTTTGCAGAATTAAACATTCTTAATGGAAAACCTACCTATTAATCTTTCGTGGAAAACGAGATTATTTCATTTTGATTAAAGATGCGAGGTTTAAAGAAACACAGCTTCAACGAACAGCTAAATTCTTTCGACTTACGTTGAAAACGTGGGCGACCACATGGACTTATGAACACGATACGGCTGTTATTTGATAAAACTCTCATCGATCCATTAGCCCAAGAATCGTGGCACTCTAACCTGCAAGACCAGGAAATTTTGTTTTTAGTCTTGAAAAATAAAATCCAGAAATGTAAACATTTCGAGACGCCCAATAAACGAGCATGAAAATTAAAATATAAAACTGTGATATCATAAACTTTTTACAGTAAGCCAAGATCACGCGATAATTCAATCACGCAAAAATTTTAAAAAATAATACAATTTATCACCATAAGTTTCAGTATCTTCATTACAGCAGTACATGTATGAATACACGTACTGACGAAAACTAAATTATCCTCGACATTAAAATAACACATTTTAAAAATAGATAAAAATATCATACGTCATGCTATAAAAACGTTTCGACCGGAGCTACACGAGAAATAGATTTCGATTAGAGATAATAAGACAAAACAATTTGATTGCTCGTGGAATCGGAAAAGACAAATCGATAAGAAGCTCTAATAATGAGAAGAACTTTGAATGATATCCTCCGGAGGCAAAACCGTCGGAATACATATGTACGCAGGAAACGAAAAAGAAGGAATGAGACAACAGGGCGAGAGACAAAAAAAAGTGAAACAGGGAGAGAGGCGAAAACTTATCGAGAAACTTATCTAAGCGAGAATCACGACGCTCGTATTTTACTATCCTACGATCGCTCCCCATCCCATCCTTACCGTCTCAAGGCAATATGAAGAGAAGAAAGCAATGAGAATGAATAAAAACCGAGAGGGGAGAACAAATAAGTACATAAAAGCTGGGAAAAGATACAGATTAAAGACTAGTGAAGCGTGTAGCCGAGCGAGGAAGAGGTAGAAGACGAAGAAGATGAGATCAGACGAAGAAAGATGGGAAGCCGCCAAGTGAATGAGGGTAAGAAAGAGGGGGCGAAAAGGATGGTAGAATTGGAGTGAGGAGAGGCAGGACGAGGAGGAAGAAGGGAAAAGGATAGATGTCAGATAGAGAGGGTCTGGAGATAGAAGAGCAAGGGAGTTAGTCTTCGATGGAGCATCTCCCACGATGCCCGACTAAGCTCACCCCTTCCTTTCCAACCCCGAACCCTTTCCCTGCCCCCCTTAGGTACAGAAAGAGACGGAGGGAGAGAAGAGGATGAGAGGTAGAGAGACAGAGAGAGAGAGCTCTGCGCAGCGGAGGCGAAGACGACCGTACGAAGGAGAGGGACGAACATCTCCCTCCGCCTCTTCTCCTCCCCTCTCCGCCCTCAAAATCCCTCTCCCTCGCTGCCCCCACTCTACTTTTTCCGACGGTGCGTGGACGACCAACAAAAATCATAAAATAAAAAAACAGAACTCCGGGCAAACCTCCAAGAGACTGGAGAAAACGGGAGGGGGGAGGGGGGGAGAAGTGGGAAGGAATAGGGGGAAAGCGGGAGTTATGAGAAGGTTAGGGAGTAAAGGGGTCCTTCCCGGCATGTGAGAGATGGGTATTCGCCCCGTGATCGGCCATACTGTGCACCTGTGGCTTCTCTCTCTCTCTCTCGCTCTTTCGTTCTTTCCCCTCCATCCATTTCGTTTCCTCTTTCACTATCTCCCTCACCCCTTCTCTATCTCTATCTATCTATCTATCTATCTCTCTCTCTCTCTGTGGTAGCCGCCACCAACGTGGGTTCCAATTCCGCCTTTTTTGTAATTGTTTTTCCTTTCTCTCCCCGGCGGATAACTGTATAGTTGACGAGCGGAAACTTAATCGAACGAAACCGCGCGAAAATTAATTTGCGAAATCCGCCCCCCTTTTAATTTTGTTTTGTAATGGAATTCCTCCGGTTAAATGCCTCTAGTCGCCTATGGAAGCGATGCAGTTACCGTAATAACAGGAGAGGATATATTTTTTAAATTTCGATTCTAAACACGTGCGCAGGTATCGGAAGGAGATGGCCCTTTAGCATCCGCGACGAGTTCGAGAAACTGTCGGCGTTTAGCGCGTGACATAAACCTAGCACAAAGCGGTAATCGCTGGGAAAAAATATCGGTCGAGTTACGTCCTTTGCGCATTACGCAATTCTACGAATCCGGATTTCTTTATCTCTTCATTTCGAGAAGATAAAGAACACGCGTACGAGCGAAAATACGGCTCTTAAAAAAAACCTTTATAGGCCCACTAAAACACGCGAGTGGACTAGCTAAATAAAAAAGAAACGTACACAAAATAATATGAGGAGGAATATATACCGTCGATCATTTTTCAAGAAGGATGAATAAAAGTAGGCAGATAAACGATCGAACCCGCGACGCAAAAGTTAAAATAGTAAGAAAATAAAACGTAGCATCGCGCATATATCACATTCGAGAAACGTTAGTCATCCGCGCGCATGAATGCTTACAATGACCCAGACTTCCAATTTTTTTTTTTTACAACGAGCATTTCACCCGTCAGCGAATTAATTAGAGCGACGGAAAAAAATCCGCGCAAATGAATGGGAGAAGTGACAAGAATCCGCAATCCCGAGGGAGAGGAGGAAAACATTTGGGGCGGTATGCAGACTCCGCCCGTTAGAAAGACATGCCGTCGTCCGTTAGACATCTCCGTTTGTGTAGAAAGTACGTCTAAAATTAGAAGCAGTCCTTTCGCGCACCGACACTTTCTAGCATTTCTTCCCTCGATCGAACGGACTTCGCATCTCCGGGCGACCGCGAAGCGCATTTGCGACCTGCATTACAAGCAATCGAAGATTTAAAAAAAAAAAGGAAAGCATAAACATGTTGCGCCCAAATCCCGATCCTGCGCTCCGCACCGAACAACGATGCTGAAACCCAGGCTCGCCTATCGCTTTTCGAATCTCGTCTGCCCCCAGCGAATTTCGATTCGTCGATGCGCCGTCTGGGGGCAGCACTAGACATTCAACGCACACCAGGAAGTGGATGTAAAATTTTAAATCGGGCATCATCCGCGCACGCAATCACCATCGATAGGGAAGAAGAAATACGTCTAAGGGCCAAAAAACAACGATCTACTAAACATACGGAATTTCACCGGGACATTTTTTTTTTACGCCAGATCAGAAATATTTAGGATGTAAATTTCGTTCAAGTTCTACGGTCTGCGGTAACGAAGAAGCTCGCTCGCGAATAGAATTTTTTTTGTAGGAGAGTTAAAATAGTGCCGCGGTAAACAAGCCGTTTGCTGTCGGGTTTTTCACCCTCATTTTCACGCTCGAATTTGCGTCAAAGGAATATTTTACAGGCTGAAACGCCTGATACTTAAGCGCGGTCAAACGATAGTAGCCGAAAAACGTATTTGTTGGCCGCTATAGATTCGCCGCGCCGACCTAAAAGATCATCGAAAAACTTATCCCTCGCCCTCTTGTAGAACGGGCGGCTTTTCCACACACCAATCCCCGCCGTTTCGCGCGCTCATATAAGCTAGACTATAAAAGCCGAAAATATTTTCAAAACATTGTCCAATAGGCCGTAAATCTAAAAGTCCCGCAATTATTTTCAACCCATACTCGCTACTTCAATTTTCATAGCCGCGCTAAAAATGTATCGCCCTACATCTATTCTGAATGGATCGCGGATTACGAATCCGAATACGCACGAGGCGAGCGAAATTCTAGCGGGCGGACATTTTGACGAGCGACAGAAAAAAAAATAACAAGCGGCGGAAAAAATACGTATCTTATCTCCCTTCCTCGTGGATTAATATATCCGGATAAAACAAGTCAGAATCGCACATTCCCGTCAAACTTCGCCATCCACTAAAACGACACATAAAAGGCGACAGATTTTCAATAAAAAATTAAGAGCCCGAGAATGTTTATCTAGAAACAAAACAAACGTCCTTGAGGAGGCGAGAGGCGAAGAAGTAGTGAATGCAGAGAAACCTCGCGTCGTCGTGTTCAGCACGCACAAACACACAAGCAAGCACGCGCACACACACTGAAGCTTGCGTCTTTCCCTTTCAATCAACTCTTTATCTAATCGGAGTCAGATGATAAGAGGGGTAGGGAGGGAGGGAGATAGGGAGGGAGGGGGGAGATAGGGAGGGATGGAGGGCGAGGGAGGGAGGGAGAGAGCACGGAGGTCCCGGGAGGGATAACATAAACGATTACTCTCGCCTCTATCTCCCAATCCACCTCCCAGAAAGAGAGAAAGTAATGCCGGAGATAGGTGGCAAAAGATACGATAGCTGGTAAACAAGTGGTGCGCGCGTACACCCGAAATTACGCCGCAATGACCTCACGAGTGGATGAGGAGAGGAGAACGCACTACCCTCCCCTCCCCCCTTTTCATATCCCTAGAACATGATTGAAAGGTTATTGCAAAATGAAAACCGGTCCCGTAGAAAGGCTTCATTAAATCAAGATTCCCAGAAATGTGAATAAGGACGTTCGCTTTTCCGCGCGCTCGTTCTTTTCCTCCTCCGGTCGGTTTTCTGGAAGACGTCGGACGCGGGGTAATTGGCTCCCCCTTTTGCGGTAGTTCTTTTTTCCTCGCATTGCGGCCTCTTTTACACCAATCGCGCGCTCAAATCCTTCTGCGGAACAAGCGACAAAAGTGCGGGAGGAGGAACTAAAACGGATAAATACAATGCCGACGAAGATGCGCCTTGACGACGACCGAGTCACGGGCTTCAGAGGGTCGATATAAAATCCCCGGAAAACGAATCGCCGAGAGAACGTCATACGCAGAGCCGTCCCTACGGTGGGGCGAATCGGGGCGACCGCCCCGGGCATCGAGATTAGTTGGACCCCCGCGCTTCAATACCACCCGAAGTAAAGTTTAATTCGGCGGTTAATATTAAAGCCCCAACCCCGCCGACTTGCCCCAAGATCTGCACTTCGACGGGGGTGACTCTGTTTATACGACTACACAATTTCGCCAAGTCGAGTCAGGTGACATTTCAAGAACGTCCCTCACGGTTTAACTAAAACATTTCGGCGGACGAACCTGCGAGAACAAATGGCGTTGGTTTTCCTCAAGGACAGACTCAGCAGACACGGTTAAAACAAAATAAAAAAGCATAAAACGCGCGAACCGTAACATTCCGAACGGTAATAAAGAGCATGAATCACATCTCAATACGTCAGGAATTCACCCTTCTAAGGCAAGTCGGAGGGCGTTTTTTTGCATGCGTGCGGAAACCGAAAAGAGGGGAAAGAGATAAAAGCATTAAAAGTTATACGCGAAGCGGTCACCGAAAAATTCCGCCCTGAAACAAGTTTTTAATTGGTCTCGAGACCCCGCCGAGAAACCTAAACCTTCGTTATACATATTACGAGAATAAACAGAAGCATTACGTTACACGATCTCATACATGCGGTAATCTAGACCATTTTCGATTCCCCTTTTAACGGATTTTCGGGTTCGGAAAAAAAGCCGGGATACGAATCCTTACTCGGTCGAAGGAAGCCCGCAACGTCCTTGAGGAAGGTCGCTGACCCGCTGCCATTTCGCTCAAAACTATGTACGCCGAAATTTTCATCCTCGACTTTCACCCTCACCCTCTCTTTTCTAACTTCCTTTCCTCACTCTTTCTCTTCCAGCCACTCTACTATCTCCTTCGCCAATCAAAACGCAATATAAATTAACTCTACCGGAATGCTCGAGGAAGGGTGAAAAGAGACATCACGCTGGAGAGTGCTCTCTCGGAACAACCTTCTACACCTCCTCTTAACAAGTCCCCGTAATTGACGAATTACGGCATGGTGACAGCGAAACAGAGATGATGTATCGATTTTTACTCTCCTAAACATCCTCTTTTCGGGATAAGGAGGGGAATTCTCTCTACCTCTTTCGAGCGAAGGAAGACACGACGTCAAAATACGATCATTGAGAAACGCTTCAACGTTCGCGGAGTTTACGATCCCTCACCTCTCGGCGAAGATGCACGCTTTTACTACCGTGGAGGAAATCACGAAAAATGGAAAACACCCGAGCGGGGATCGAACGAAAGCCAATTTCGACACATTTCCCGAGTGTCAAAACACACGACAGACACTTTAAAGCCTTTGTTACGTCCCCTCTACACACCGACGCATCCACACGATAATAATCCGTCGATATAAACAAATTCCGACGCAACCGCCGCGTTTTTTTTTACGCGTCGATCGCCTTCCTTTCTGACCGACGTACGCCGACAGCTTCGAAAAATAATGACAAAAAATTCAAACCGGGCATGGCGACGAGATCCACCCACAACACGTGTTCAGAGCGCCTTTGAAGAGGGAGAGATAGAGGAAGATGGAAAAGAACGAAGGGTAAGGAGCGCGACGAGATCATTCCACCTATAGGCCAGCGTAGCTAGCATTACGAACAGCCTTTCGTACTCACGTGACGTAGGACTGAAGTCTCGTCGGGGCTTGGAGCGCATTTCGACACGATTTTCTCTCTCTCTTCTCTCCCTATCTCTCTCTCGCCGCAGCACAATTGCCCAATCGCATTCCGTGCACCCGCTTCCTTATCTCGCACCCAACCCCTTAACTGATCTTGACCGTTTGCCCGCCAAGGCATTAGCAGCAAGGGGAGGGAAGAAAACGTCCCACCCCCTGTTGGGGAAAAAAAACCCGGCGAGTTATCGCATGCCATTCAAGGATACCGGCAAGACGGTGATGTCAGCTGTCGTCTAAAGGTTGCGAATTCGAGACAAACGCGGAGAAATCACGCGTTTGACGTCCCCCCCCTCCCCCCCAATAGTGGAATAGGACACCCGAAATACCCTTCCTGAAAAATATACGCAAAGAACCGATTCGGTAAGATCCTCGAAGAAATCACACTAGAAAATCTATACCAGGACTCCGCAACCATTTCGATGTGGCGAGCACCAAGTTACATTCTAGAGTACCCAAGCGAGCGCCACTATACTCTTGTTTGGGATGATCATTAATAAAATCAAATGAACGCCAAAGCGAACGAAAATGTCCTTTCGTACGTTCAGAAAGAAAGAAAAGGCGAGTAAATCATATTAATGGTACTAGGAAAGAAATTTTAGCATCGCAGAAGTGTACAGTAAGACTGCTAAAGAGCACCAGGCTGAGGATCCCTTATCTATATACGGTTGAACAAACCAGAAACTCTTTTCGGCTAATGAGCAGCCCTTTTGCGCGGCAGCCAAATTAGCTCTTCATTCCGAACAGACAAAAAACATTCATAAGACGTCAGAATTAGATTCAAGCCATGAGGCGAGCTCGAGAATTCACATTTGAATTATTCCTCTTTGGATTCCCGAGTTCATCGTTGGAGGTAAAGTCTCATGGACGATCAAATAGTGACTGCAAGTTAGGGAATGTAAAATAAATTGAGGAAAAGAGGTCGAGGATGGATGACATTATACACAACATATTAACATCCTAACTCTCGCAGCTATGATACAGCTCAGTACACGCCATACGCGTTTCAGCTAAAGGGTCAAGGTAAATCGCCGACGAGTGATATTGTTCTCGTTACAATTTAAAACAGATGAATTACCACTGAGGTCGCCGAGTTTGTAGATAAATACAAGTATGGCTAACTGAAGTATATCTTATTGTGACATTATATCTCTCCAATAGCCACAAAAACGTTAGTAACACCGCATTACAGTTGCATATCACCGATAGCAGTGTCCTATCGGTGAACCACCACTGATGACGGTTACTCTGTAGCTGAAATGCGCATGTTTTCCTACCCTTTTCATGAGAAACGTATAGTGTCAATTTGAATTGATCCATAACACGAGCTCGACGATTCTCTAATTAATTAAACCATATCATAGCTTCGAGATTACCCAAGATCTTACGCCGGATGACAAAATCGTATTTTGGATGCAATCCATAACAGGGCGGGGAGGGATAAATTATTTTTTTTCATTTGCCAATGGGAACAGGACGACACTCCATACATCATAGCGCCGGCATTGCATGGACGCCAGCTCTATCCTCCATTAGCCGTGAATTTGCGAACGAAATTTGGCACGATATCCACAACGAGGCGTTTCCCGAATGCAACAGGCAGTTTCACGACCGTCCCCACCCGGAGGAGACTTCACTTCGCCGATCATTTCTACATCTAACCCAATTTATAGGTTTCCGAAAGGTTTCGGACTTATGAATTCGCAACAGGAAGCCCCAGGAATGTCGAAGAGGCCTCTATTTTTTTGGAGACACTTTTCCTCTCTTCAGGGAATGCTTGCATTCGGAAAATCCTATAAAGTTGTTCGGACGATGCTACGAATACGGGACCAAGCGGACCAAAAAGACATAACCAGTTGATGCTCTCAGACGTGCATTTTGAAGGTGCTTGAAAAATAACGCCACAATTCCCGACGACGCGCACTGCAATGTAAATAAACGAGTTTATCAGAATGCCGAGACGAGATTTAAAGCTCTTGAGCCTAAGTATCTCAGTGAAGGCAAATTTGTCGAATTTTCGAGGTTGCTAAGAAAAAAAATAAGCAAAGAAAGGTATAAAAAATTTTCTTCGATTCAATGCAGACGATTTATTCTATTCTCCGCCATATACCATCGAATTACAAAGGTGAATTACAAAAGAGACACCCAACAAGTAGACGATGCTTGTCTCAAACAAAGTTCAAAGTCGAAATGAAAGGCACAGCAGCGATTTAGTATTTCTTTTAAAAAACAATATACAGAAGATAAAATATGTATAGCATTAATACAAGAACTTAAAATAAAAACAACTAGAAAATCCCTAAATATCTTCCGCGCTACGATTTTTTAAATTTAAAAGCCGAAAAAAATTCAAGGGATCCACCGAGACTCATGAAAGAGTCGAAAAAAAATGACAAACCCGAATACTGTCCCAAACTTTTCGAAAGTATCGTGTTTCAATTTAATCATTTTGAAGCTAACATCTAATCATCTCGAAATAAAAGGGCACCCACCATCTTTCGACGATCTATAAAAACTTCCACGAATCCTTAAAGAGGTAGCGAAATAATTAGCGGGATTTTGCTTTTTGTGACTTTCGCCCGTTCTTTTTTTTTGTGCCTTTCCCCCGGAGTTCTGGGATAAAATGATCATCCGTAAGGATTTTTTCCTAGAAAGCGGAGCTTTTAGCAAAAAAAAATGAGACGAAAGTTGAGTCTAAAACATACGTAGGCTGAGACCCAATTTAATCCCCAATAAAGTTGATCAAACTCGATGCTGTGTAATAATAGCGAGACGGGGAGAAGGTTCGACTGCGCGATCTCACTTCTCTTTACCCTAACAACGTGAAATCAACCTCCGCACTATCGGCCTACGTAATTCGAGGTCTCATATCGGAGAAACCATTAAACTAATAATTGCAAAGTGAAACACCAGCCGCGTAAAAGTCAACCAGTCGTTATTTCCTCGCCCCATGCATAATAATGGTCACTATAAATAGGACAACAAACGAAGAATATCTCAACTGACCTGAAATTTAACATCAGGACAGGATCACTACGAAATTACTTCCAGAAAAACCTTTTTTTAAAGGTATCACTTGAAAATTAAGAGCATCGAGAAAACAGTATCGCAGAATCGCAATATATCGTATACAGCATACGATTTGTTTGCTGTGGATTTCCTTAACTGAAAATGCCGTAACATTTCAGTAAAAAATATGAAAAATTGCAAACTCGTGTAACTTTCTCCGCGATAAATTAGAAATCAAATTCCCATGAATAAAATAATTTATTCTGGGGGAGATTAAATAATACCATAAATATATGTGACTACTAGTAGGGGCTTCCACTCCCCGCGTCCTTAGCTCGCCAAACCCCGCTACCGCTCGCTCCGTTCTGTTCACCCCTTCGGGATTTTTTTGCATATTTTCCATACACTTTGCCCATCTGGAGATCGCCTATGTAAGTGGTTACCAATTAATTAATTCGCATGGTTAATTTTCCCCCACTTCATAACCTTACTCCTCCGCCCATTACGGCTTGAAGGTTTTCGATTTTGAGCGACCAATCTTCATAACAGTTCCTTGTACATATACTGCATTCGTGTTAAATTAATAGTCCACAGGTTGCATCGATACTCCAATAGCCTCAGTTTAATCTACCCCGGATATATCTCCTATGAAGGCCCATGATTTATTTACTCACATCCTTGGATTGAAAAAATAAAACTGCGACAGAAACAGGACAGTCTTTACACGCTACCTACCCCCGTGGTTCGGGAAAATTCTATAGCCCGGAAGGCTTCCGGTCCCGAACTTCCCGGATTAGAGAGGTTCAAGCTATATATTGAATAAAGACACATGATTGTGCCATTTAGCGTAAGCTTAATTTAATCTTCGACTGAGAAATTAACAAATGCAGAAATATATCAAGGTTAATGAATACGTAACTAGTAATTTTCTCCTGCCATTCAAACAAATTAACTTTGTGAGAAGAAATAAATGGTCCGCTTCGCCAATAGTAATGCGATATAAAACTCACTATCAACGGTGTGTGAAGGATGTTAATAATAATACATTTCTTCCGAGGTTAACCAATTACCGGTATTAATTTTGTCTTTCCTTACCTTGCTTTATCACTAATTAATTAATTAAGGTGAAGCACGTTCCTTATAAAAACTTATATAATTTGAGGCCGTTATAAATAAAAGTATGCGTGGCCGGCAAATAAGCCCAGAAAATAAATAGCAGCACACTGTAATACTGCCCATATTGACATAGTGCTCCGCCGCTAAACTAACTCCAACGGTCCCGGAAAATAAGAATCCTCTCCTCCGCAATCATTCGGTTTGTGTGAACACCGTTATCTTGTCCAAAACGCTCGTACGGCGGCCGAGATGCAATTAAATTTTATTACTCCAACGCAGTGCGCGTATGCATGCATATTTCATTTCCTTCTGAGAGATTTTGGCGCGCTAACAGAAGTTTTATATCAGAGGGTAGGTACGTGACAACAGGCCCATAACGAAGACCAAGATGTTGCGAATAATGCGGGGAATTTTTTCGCGACTTCAACAAACAATCGGACAAACGTGACGGACACGAACCGAGCAAAAAATTAAGTTTCACGACGCCTAACAGCCGTATGTAATTTCGCGAGTGTCCAAATGGCCGTTGAAAATATTTTCCCAAGACGCATGAAAACTTTTCAAAACACCGACAGCACCACACTAACGCTAGAAGTTGGCAAGATCAGCCGAAATTCACGCTAAATGGCCTTCCGACAGAATTACGGAATTCATTTTGTTTTGTCCATCCCACTGTAAAGACACCGTTCAAAAATGAGGAGAAATTAAGCCCACGACATTACGTCTGCGTTGTTCTATCGCCGGTCGTGTTTATCACTTGACAAACAATGAGCTTTTTGGCATTTATAAGTCACTAAATTTCACTCTTAAAACCCGGTTTAATTATCCAAGAAAGATAAAGCTCTTCTGCTTGCTGAAACAACATTTACCTAAAAGATGTACAGGAACAAATTCACGAGAGACGAAATAGAGAACGACCCATGTAACTCTGAAGACAACCTTTCTGTTTATGCTTACCAAATACAAGCATATGGATTATGGTCAGAGAATTTCTTTCGATTGGGAGAATAGAACAAGTTTAATGACTGATAATATATAAAAAATGAATGCGGAATTAATTATAATTCACTGTCGAACTTCAAAAGCTTATATCAATTATCTCAGAATCTTTTATTCGTATGAGGAACTTCCTGCAAGTGTTCATTGACGTAGGTTTGCGTTAATTTGACTCGAATAGCTTTTGTCTCAAGATTCGAGTGACACGAGGCTCAGTCGTAACGTTTTAAAAACAAATATTAAAATTATAATGTTTTGGATATAATCGATAATAACATTAAGTCGCACAAATTGGGAAATAAATATTTGAAAAATACATACGAAAGATTGGAATAATGTACAGAAAAACCGGTGCAAAGAGCTAATTCGCTTTGATATTCGATGCATATAGCTCCCAGCAAAAATAAAACATAGATAGCCAATAAAATGTACAACAAACTTCTCCCAAAAAGTTTTGCAAGTAATTCTAATGACTTGTATAAAAGGTAGTTCGTTATGCCAATGTAATCACTCCCTCACTGATATAAAAAAATTGGTACAACATACATTGTAAAAACTTTCTCATATACTAATGCGTTGTTTAGTTATCTTTAGAAAATGAAAATCGTATGAGCCTGTTTTTAGAAAATCCAATTTTTGTTCAAGTTGCCCAAGAATAAACTAGCCTTATATTCATTCGTTGGAAAAATGAAATACGTAGTATTATTGAAGACGTATACTCAAGTAACTGCGAAATTTGATTAAAATCTTGAGAGCCGTTTCTGAGAAAATGGAATTATTGTTAAAGTTGCCTAGAATAAACTAGCCTTAAATTCATTTTTTGAGAAATATGAACTATACAGTATTATTGAAGAAGTAAACTTAAGTAACTGTACGAAATTTGATCAAAATCGTTAGAGCCGTTTTTGAGAAAATCTAATTGTTGTTAAAAATGCGTAGAATAAAACTACTCTTAATTATTGAGCAATGTTAACCATTTCTACATATACTCTGCTCAGTATGATAAAATGCCTAAGTACGAGATTTCATTCATTTTCGCTCTACCGTTTAGGTTCCAGAGCCAGTAACAGACAGACGGCATTGCAAAAAACACTTCTTCGGATTCAGCGACACCTAAAACGTATATTTCCGTAAAAATATCGAGGTCGAATTTTTTCGCGATAACAATACTTTCTCGATACTTCGTATGAGAAAGTAAAAAGCAATTTAACGCAGGAAAGCTTTCGTAAAATAAATGCGTTAGAAAACAGGCCAAAAAGTTCCTTAAAAAGCTTCGTTTCTTATTCGTGCATATTAGTTATATTGCTCCGGTACTACAACTTGCGTTTTCAGGTAACTTTGTTCCACGATGGGTTTCGAACCCAATACCTAATAAACTGGACTACTCCATGGGATATATAGTCTTCTCTTTTCATTTTCTTATTTTGCATTCTTTCATGCAATAATATAAGAATGGTTCTATTTGAAAGCTAAAACTTGTCTCTCCTATTTACCTTCAAAGTTAAAACTCGAGGATTAGAGCCATCAAACAAGGATCGCAAAGAGATTTTATCCGATGAGTTTTTTTTTCCTTATTAATTTCATCAAAATGTGCATGTCTGCATCAGCTTCTACGGTGGATATTAAAAAAAACAAGAATACCTGTCTAGTATAGTTTGAACAAAGGTATCAAATTCATCGCTTTTTAAACCTGTATCGTTTCCTTTCACGGTATAAAAATTCTTTATTACAACTAGACCACAAAATTTTACGGGGGCATGTCATTGCCATGCATATTATTATACGTAGGCTTTCGAAATGCTAAATATTTTCAAATCGGGTAATACTGTTAAAAAAATACACCATACTCAAAGCGAAAACATTAACAGGTTCGTTCAATAAAGCGCGACGAAAAAGCGATCGGAAATCCAGCCAAGAAAGCCGGTTGACGAAGCGAAGAAAACAAGCAAGAAAAGAAATTGACAACATCAACACCTATTGCAGTCACTTGATTGGGATTTGGCTCCAGATAACGCGTCATGCCACACTTCGCCTTCCACTCCCGACAGCTAAGGACCTCGGAAAGACGTGCAGCGGAGGAGTCCCCGGGAGGTAACACGCCTCCTCCATGCTGCAAGGCGGCAGCAGCAGTCCCTCCCCCACATGCCACCGGCGAGGAGAGCGGGGGCGGTAAAACAGAGGAGGGGCGTGATTGATGGCAGTCGCGTGTGCTTCTGCCGCCAACCCGCCTCCCTTCTCTCTCTCCCGACCCACCGCCTCCTACCTCCTCCCACGCCACTTCCCCCTCCTTTAACTCCAAAGACTCCCTCAACCCTCAAGCTGAACGACGAAAGTTTAACCGTATCGCCGCCGCCTCCGTCTTCGCTTTAATGCTTCTCTTTCGTCTCCCTCCCTCCCATTTCGCTCTTCCCTACCGCTCCTTCCCCTGGCCCCACGAAACATTTCGACGGAGATTGAGATAAAATGAATTTTACGAGTGGCTACTGTGATGCCCATTTTCTAGGCGACGGCTGAGGACTGGATCCCGGAAGGCAAATGAAGATTGACCGTGACGTGAGATTTAAAAGGAAAAAACTGAGCGAGAGAGATTGAAGCGATCGTTATATCCGCGCGATGTGCAGGTATTAAAAAGCTCGAAGTTTGTTGAGTATGTACATATTATTGGAAATGTACTCGTATGGCTAATCACATCACAATTAAATCTCAATTGGTGAAGACTAGGGGAACTCCGACGTCAAAATAATTGATTAGATACGATTACAATATTAGTCGGTTGGATACATTTTGTAAGTCCAGAATTCTTCGGGCATATTACGGAGGAGCCGCGGCGACCCGCATTATATGACCTCCGCGGTAAAACAGATGACAGTCCCTTTGACCCAATAATGGCAACAATATAAAATATCGCTTAATTTCGTCAATAATAAATGAGGAAAACGAGTTTTCTATTAAACTTACTTTCTAACCTACAGGACGACTTTAATTTTTCTATTCTAATCATATAAACATTTGAGATCTTTTTTCGTAAAAATCCCCACTAAAATCCAAAACGACCCTTAGAAGAGGTGGTTAGCCTATCTCTGGCTGCCAATAACTGGTCGAGGATTCGATTCCTGAAGGGGATATGATAGTACGTGTTAGTCTTTGTGTCCATTATTATCAAGATTACATTTCTTAAAATAAATATAACATGCAAAGCTTGTGTTTAAGTAAATGTTATCATTATCAAAGGAACTAATTAATAGAAAAAAGTGTTAAAATAATATAAAAAACATGGTGACCAGGTCAGTGTTGAAAGAACCATCGAACAAGTTGCCTAAACTAGATTTGCTTTTTGAATTATTCTTTTGGAAATTTTTGTTTACCTCCATTGCCTGTACAATTACAAAAATGGAGAACTAATAATCAATTAAGAACATCTTGTGAGAATTTCAGAACAATTTTACAGCATCAAAGATAAACGCCAATCCGAATGACTGCAAGATCATCTCAAATTATGTACCGCACATGTACGATATGCACAAGTTACCGAAATCGTAAATTCGGGCATCCCTCGATGGAAGCCACAAATAGATTATGATCATACCACTAATGGCTGAAAATGTGAGACATAAACGCAAATCAGCATTACTGCACCTGAAGCCGTATGCCGGTAACGCCGTCGCCTACAGTTCCCTCATTCACAATCAATTTCTCTTGACAATGATACACGAACAAAAGACGATATCTCGTAGGTCTTAGTTTTGTATTTAACCTCCGCCAGACTAAAATTAATTTGCAACTGTCGTCATAATTTTATCGTTATGTAATTTTATGTGATATTCTATCACAGGAGGGTTTAATGTAGAAAAGAATATGAACGAAAGATATTACTCAGTTTAAATTAGCCTTATTAACGTACTTCCAAGAAAATTGAAAACTTATGATTTTGCAGGATTCGCTCTACCTAAGATAAAAATCGAATTAACGAAACAAAAGAAAAACGACTAGATTCAATGACGAAGAACTGAATTTTTAAGCAAATATAAACATACGAAGCCGTAACCGAAAAACGCATGCATCCAGAACTTACATCGATGTTTCCCTTCCGCGTATCCACCCGCACCACCTGGGCTGCCATATCTATTCTACCGTCCCACACACCTCGGCTTACGGTTACTAAGCAAATCTTAACCCTCCGTCTCCCTAATCAACGCAATTACCAGCGAGGGCGTGCACCAATATCTCACTTAAAACAGTATCTCCTTTGACATTTTTCTATTCCTACCTATACATTTAGCATTTTCTTTAACGTTTTCTCCTTCTTCTTACTAATATTTTTGCTTTGTTTATATCATTACTTGGTTATTGTTATAAAAAATATTTATTTAATTGTAGTTATAGGTTATTTTTAACGTATCAATGTAAAAGGAAAGAGTGAAGAAATTAAGAGAGACTTGCGTAATGTCAACATTAATACGCAACGACGTCATTATTATAATAATAAGAATTAGGACCTTTTCGTCTAATGATTGGGCAACAAGCAATTAGTCCAAGTTCCGTTTCCAAAATATGTCTTACGCATAAAAACTTGAGGCAAAAAAGTTTCTGTAAACACTCTCGAAAAGCAGCCATCTCCCACAAAGTTGCACACGTGCGATGTGAAAATCTACTAAGAAGAAACAGAAAAAATTTGAGCGGTAATTAATTTAAAGGCGTACGCGTGTCAAAGCACGGCTAATAAAAAGAGTAGAAAAAAGGGATTCCTTAAAAATATGAAAACGGCCGCCAACTAGGAAATTTTTCAAAGCCGACGTGACGCGACTACTTAAACGCAAGATCCTTTTCCGATATCGAATAAATCGAAAAATCTCTTCCAAGTCAACATTCGTCTGGCGCTTGAAAACCTTTTCTTGTTTAACGGACCCAAAAAAATGTGCACCTTCAAATTATTTCCCGAAAATATGACAGCAACTTACCTTTCGCAGCGTGATGCAAGGATGTAATCTCGGAGACTCGACGATTCGACCCCTGCCGTCGGCACCTTTCGAGTTATAGGTGCGAACTGTCAATTCGTAGTCTGCTATCGCCATATCATCGCGCTGCTAGCTGTCCCTAAATCTGGCATTAACAGGGACTCAAAGCCCTACCGAAACGAAAAAAAAATCTTCCATGTTCAAGCCAATACTTCATATGTAATGGATAAAAATTACTTGGCTCATTACGAAAGAAAATTAAACTAAAAAAATAAAAATGATAAGGCAAATCCATACAGCATTTCTTTTCTACTGGTTCTAAAACAACGTGCGTCGCATGCACCTTTGAAACTGGTCAATCCTGATGTTTATTCATTTTTAGGCCACAACTAACAACCATTAAGAAAAATAACCGCGACGCATTCTATCATCGCGCTTTCGATGCGAATAAAAAAAATACATCACTGTCAGCTTCACCCGAGGCAAAAAACATCACAAAATCCATACTTTGTTTTGATGGAGGAGAAAAATAAAAAATAAATTCTTTTCCGAAACAGCTGTTCCTGCTGTTAGTTGTTTTTTCTCTAAATGAGAAGTGACTGGGAGGGATTTTCGATATAATACGCAATATGCAACCCGAGCTTGAGTTTGGCAGGAGTTCTCCAAAGGAATCCGGCTGCTCTCAAGCGGAATGCTAATAAGCCGAGGACTATTTCACTGCCAATTAGAATTTGGACAGCCGCGGGGATGGAAGTTCAAAACGCCTCAACCTGGATTCCTCGAGAACTTCACCTAGAAACTCTAAATGTTAACACAGCAAGACATGTGATGACGTACGTACGACGAAACTCCGGCACCATTAAACAGTGGGATACGAACATAAAACCCGAACGCCGCCGACAAGACGTGTAAAGAGGCCGACAGGATTAATAATAAAAATACCAAGACGACATTTGTTCCAATTATTCGTGAAACTCGACCGATTAGTTACGAAACAGGCAAAAATCGCGACATGCGAAGAAATTCGCTTTTTCGTCTACACTCATCGATTACCACCACAGTACATAGCCACGCAAACTCACTCCCAACCTTTGACCCGAACGATTAGGAAAAAAGCGGGAATTTAATCACAATGTGATGAACGACATCACACCGACAACCAACCCCATAAAACCAACCCCTTGAAAATAAAAGGCAAAAAAGAGGGAAAAAACCCGAAGGCCCTTAATTACATTTCTCCCCTTCCCACGGTCTTTCCCCCCCCCCCCTCCCACTCATTCTCAGCCACCTCTTCTGCTCTCCTCGTCTCCGTTCCACCCCTCGAAACCAACGCCCCAATTTCTCATCTGCCCACACAAACACACACAAGCGTAACTTCAAATCCCTTTCCTCTCCCACCACCCCCACCTCAGATGCCCTCCATACCTCACCTCCATATCCATGCCACTCTTCTCTTTGGTCGCCGCTACCATCCCCCTCTCCCGTACATCGGCAGCTGTTCACTCTTCTCAACCGTAGCCCTGTGCCAACCTAACCACACCCCCTCCCCACCTCATTCCCTCACCATCCTCCCTCTGTTCCCATCCTCCCTTGCGCCTCTCCCGCACGCCAAACACCACCGCTAAAATCCACCACTCGCACACGATTTGCGAAACCTACGACTTCCCTCGCCACTACTCAACCTTTCCCGCTAAGCCACCCTCTCTCGCTGTCTTAAGACGTGGACAAGTAGCCAAGCGGCAGCAGAGGCGTGGAAGGGAGGGAAGAGCAAAGAGGGAGCGGGACGAACAGGGATTGTGGTGGAAAGGAGGGCGGGGAGAGAGAAACGGGAGGAGAGATGGGGAGAAACAAGGATGGATGGATGGATGGATGGAGGAAGAGGGGAGAGGGGGTGGTGAAGAAAAATGGGTGAGGACAGATAGGTGAGAGAAGTAGGTCGATAGGAGAAGAGGATAGGTTTGGAGAGGCAAAAAGAAAAAAGAAGAGGGGCCGCTTAAAAAAATGCAAAATTTTAAGCAGTCACGGCACAGATAACATGCTATAGAACGAAAAGCGACGGGCTCATGGCCGCCATGGCGCCTATAAATTCGATAGTGGCGTCTACTATTTTCTATTTTATTCCAAACTCCTTTTATATTTATTCAAGACCCACTGTTTGTTTATGTATAGGATTACAAACAAACGAATTACGATCGTGCCTATTCCGAAACTTTCTTAATCGGTCCTGGCTTCTAAGTTTTTGGGCTAGATCCCATATGAATAGCTACAATAAAAATGAGCAATTATAAACAACCACTATATCAGAAAAAAATCATTCCTGAATACATACTACCGCGGAAGATCACTTTATTACGAGACAAAGGAAAATTCTTGCTTAAAAAGTCGAAATGACGAGACCATTCATGAAACAATTTTCTTAATTTCACTCCACGCAGCATGAATGTGCCGCAAAATACCCAACCTTTACACTACAATCAACCCACACTCAATCACTACGGTGGATTCATAAGCACGGATGAATTTCTTTGAAACATTTTAAAATATTTCAAAAGTTTTTTATAACTTCATCCGAATTTTGTTTTGTACTTCGGGTATATAATGCGGAAAAATCAATAACAAAAACTGCGCGAAAATACACCTGTGAGGTTATACACAATAGGTTTTCGTTATTAATTTGCAAAATATGCCCCACTAATTATTATTTGGCTATTATTGTGACCCGGCAGGACATGAAAAAAATATCACAAAATTAAAACTTTAGCCGGGATGTTGAAACAATTAGAATCGCGTTTTTCAACAATAATGAATAACTACAAGGAAGGTTCATAATTATTTCCTCGATGCGCCTTTCTGGAAAAGAAAACTATCATTCGCATCTCTGATTGCAGTTGTCCTGTATTTTTATTCCTCCGACAAAAACAGGCAATTTACCATGCACACCTAGTACGTTATTGAAATACTCTAATAAAAATTGCCTCCTATACGAAAAAACTTTATGCATACGGAGAGAAGGCACGCGCGTGAGCCTAATTTTCAAAGCGAGTAGAGTAAAAAAGTAAAGACAGGACTCAATGCAATCAAAACCATACAACGCAAACTCAAAAAAAATAAATCAATTTAACTCACAATAAGGACACGACACCTCTTTAACGATTTCGCTCCGAACGTATCGAATGAACGGACAATAATATTAAATGCAAAGGTTTAGGGTTTACCGTAAAACCAAGCTGCGGGCAATTTCGACAAATGAAACGCCATTATCGCCCGAAAATTACACGGTTAGCAAGATAAATTACTCGGGCCAATATTTGCGATAGGAAGATACCTAGCCAAAAACCTTGGATAAATAAGAGCGATCGTGAGAGGTAGCTTCGATCGGGCCGCGCGCACGCAAGCGAGGGATTTTCTGATTCGGAGTGACGTCAACCCGCAACGACCAAAAAAAATCGCTGCCGTAACAACTACCGTTTCGTTTTCGTCGACGGCAGCATCCCGTGGAACAGGATCACGGAAACCTATTCCTACGTGACGCATTCGACATTAAGATTCGCATAGCGATACAGGTAAACAAGAGATTGCATAACTTGGAAAACCGATGCGACACGACCGGAACGGAAAAATGAAAGAGGGACGACGTTTATGAGAATCCGTGCGATACGCGAAAGCCTGTGTTCGACCGAATCAAAAATATAAAACTCGCCTTATCCCGGGTGAATTTATCTGTCGGAATATAATTACAGTCAACCCTTTCGTTTCTGTTTCGATCTACGTCCTAGCGCCCTACGATTATGCTCGGGTTAAACTCCCGCCGCGATGGAGACCGAGCGACTCCCGCGGGCTGTCTTCACGGATAGAAACGTAAAGAAGGACCGTACCAAATAGTAATAGAAGCCGCTTCGACCAAAGGGAATAATCTCGTCATATTCTGAAGGTTAACTCTCGGAAATAACAAGGTGTCGTTCGAGGTTTACACAAACTGCTTGATGAACTTGAGAGCGACGATCACGGTTGTTTTATACCTATTCTATGTTTGCTAGAGAATTATCGAGTTCGTCTCATGGATGAAAAGGAATTCCAGAAGCGCTTATGCACCAAAAATTGCAAAACTAAGCTCTTGTCTTAGGTTTCTGCAGGCCTTTTGTAACCTTGTTATGGACATTGCAGATAACTAACAAATACGTACTTAATTTTTTCATTTTTTACACTAAGGTACTTATTCTGGAACATTTCTGTTGTCACGGAGAAACAGATTTGAAAAATGAGTGAAAAAATTCAACCCTGTAATAGAGAAATTTGTCGACATTTTCGCATAAGTTTATAATAAATTTATATAAATGTAACAAATATTATTCTTGTAAACAGATCGTACCGATTTAATAATATATACAACATATTGCTGGATTTGAGGGCAGAACTAAAAAAATATTGAACATGATGAGGAAAAAATGTAACGAGGCCAATAATTTTGTATTCAAGTGACCCTATGGTTATGCCTAATCTCTTTTCATTACAATTTGAAAGTCAACATATTATAGTGATAAGCGCTTTAAAATCTGCAGTCTTTCTTTTAACGGAACCTACCAACAATAAGACAAACGAAACACTTCCTGATTTTGAGAAAAGTAATTTATTCAAGTGAGCAGATAATTAATGGAATTAAAAAAGCCAAGTTGAGGTTTTCAATAAATTAAGTCTACCATTAACTGCTTAATTAACGATGAGATTGACTGGGGACTATAAGCTTAACTGACAATAACGACAATAAGAAGTATACTCTTAATAACTACATGTTAAAGACATAGACGAAGGATCGCCAAACTTTCTCGAATTTAGGGGTATTCGATACGGTTTTTAATTTTCGTTGGGTTAATTTCTTACATGAACGTAATAGAGAGGCGAAGAACAAAATAGATATGTAATCCTCAAAATACAAAATTATGCCCATTATGCATAGGCATGACGACTAATAGATTTAAACATGATTCTTTCCAGTAATAAAAATTTTGAAATTCTCACTGACACAAGAGCCACCCGCAAGAGCTTTGGTGCTGGTGAGCATACAGTCGACGACCGATGAAATAGACAATTCTGCCAACCTAATCACCGTATCAATTCGTCCATTTCCCGAGCTTCCCCAGTTTTTCGATAATGAAAAACTAATAATGAACGAACAAAAAGAATAGGTGGAAATGTTTAAAAATAGATCAGCCTCTCGGACGTGACAGATGAAGGACGTACACGCCGACAATGGATCACCTAAAATAGATTCCAGGAAGTAATCGGCAAAAGAGCTTGTCTTTCCACTCGCCGCCACCGCAGGGTAACAATCTCCAACAGACAAGCCCATCGGGAAACCACGAGATAAAACACGTCAACAACACGCCGTTGGCAACGCTCGCGATATTACGCGCGATTTTGGAAATGTTCTCGTGGGGGGAGGACAGGGGGGGCGAGGAGGGGGGAGGAGAGGGAGAGCGCGACGGCAAAAACCACAGGGAGAAATCGACGGTCGCCGTTCATAAGATCCACCTATTCAGGTCACGTGAGAAAAGTTTTAAGTAGAATCGCGGTAAATAGGGAGAGGGGGGGGGCGAGGTCATAGGATACGCAGTTAATAAGTGGGAGGGGCTGACGAGAAAGAGGTGGGGCAAGGAGGTTATGGGGAGGAAAGGGGTGAGATTGAAGTCGACGGAGAGAGTGGTAGGGTGACGGACAATACAGACAACCTTCATCACGATCATACATCCTTCGGAGCCATTACCCAACCTCCATTTGACCGCATATATCGCTCCCGATCAACCACCAAGTGGGAGTTGATACGCGCAATGCAAAAAAATAACAACAAGTGAGCATCAACACTTACGCGTGCGGATGTGATTCTCTACCAGACGTGGAAAAAATCGAGAGGAGTTTAACGCCGACGGAATAAACCAATCAAGGGAAGAAGACACTTTTCTGGAGATATGGCACCACCTGCAACTATTCGCTTTGGCAGCTCGCCGGACACTGGCGAAATGTTGACAGTGGAAAGGGTGGGGCCCGCAGGAGAGAGGGATGTGAGGTTATGAGAGGGAGTGGGGAAGGAAGATGGACGCTTGGCGGGGGAGGAGGGTGGTGTGCGCGGGCCACACGGCCGTTACTCGCTCGCGATCTGGAGAAAGGCCTTCCCCGCGTTCACGCCCGCAGTGACGACACCGAAAAGTCCGTCCCCGAAAACCCAGGACACGAGGACGGTGGTTGGTCGAATGGGAGGGAAAGGGGTGGATGACCCCTTCTTCTGGGCGCAGGTTGATTTCCCTGCCCTCGGCGATGCACCGGCCCCTCTTCCGAGGGGCTATTTTTGGAAACCCTTCACCGCGACCCCTTCCTCCGGCCCATCTCCCGATACCTGGACGCCATGACACCTACCGAACGAAAGAATGTTTCCCAGGACGCACTTAAAAGAGGGTTGGGGAAGGCAGAGGCAGACGTGTTCCTGCGGGGAATGAAAAGGCCATGAGCCTTGCTAATCGCCACCGTGTCATCTGCAGAAGAGGTGCTCTCGCAAAAGGGACAGGTCACTAACCCTCGTTACGCGCAAAACTACAAGGAGACGGGATTTTTATCCTTCCCTGAGCCTACGCACGAAGGAGAAACAAAGGGGTTACGTTTGGAAGGCCAATTACCGGGAAATACCGCATTACAGGAAATTACCAGTCATAGGAAAATGGAAAGGGATGGATTTCCGCCATAAAAGCCTTTGCGGGTGACTTTTGAGGACCGATTCCAGAATTTTCGAACGAGGAAATTACTTCCACGGCATTGATGGGAAAAAAATGAAAAACGAACTGATATAAATTGAGCGCTCCCAGGTTATCATGTTGTCGCTTACACAGCGGGTTCGGACAGGACACGGTTCATATTCTCTCCTTCGTATTTCCATACTGAACTTGAAGAAAATCTAATGTTAACTATCATTAGTATTTTTGATATCATTTGTCATTTTTGCCAATTAAATTATATTTTATATTACATTTAAAAGCTGCATTAACGGTAGCGTGTCTTCGGCTATACCGCGGGAGGTCTCGAACACGGATAACCGAGACACCCCGGAAACCCGAGATATAACCGGGACTCGCGGTACCAATATCAAAATTTCAAAGACCAATACTTCTACGCATAGAAAAATGAATAAGCTTGAGAAAAAAATATCCTCGAACATATACAGCTACTAAAAATATATTTGCGAATCTTTATTGCAGTCAAGAGTTTCGAACAATCTTCACCTCAAGCGGCAAATTGTCCGAACGTTACTAGTTCCGAACCGACCACGGGAAACTTTAAAGGAAAAAAAGGTAATAACTCCAGCGAAAGGGACAAAATCCCAGTTAGTTTCACGTGGCGAAACCGAACAGAAGAGACGTATTTTCTAGTCGATTTAATAACCACTTCCCTAATTAGTAGAGCTTTTGGTTCTAGACTTAAGAAAAATGGGAACCGCGCTGAAAGGAAATCGTTAAAATTCCGACAAATATTCCGAAATTCGCGGGTGTTACCGTTAAAATTTTCTCTCCTCTCCTTCAAATGAAATGCCTGACGCAATCAAATACTCATTATTAGAATTATTGCATAAGTCTATGGTCAATAAGGAAATGTGGCGAGAAATAAATGCCCGGGAGAAGCATCTACGTGAGATTAATCCCACGCAGCTCAATTCCGAGAATGTTGACAATTCCATAACCGAGAGAGCATCTAGGGAAACTTCTGCCATGTATCACCTGTTGCACAATGAGTTGGTCCAGGGAAAGATTTCACGAAAAAGGACGTTTTGACTGAGTGAAGTACGGTGGGAGAAGCACCACAACGCCTAATAATAGTAGTAGTAAAATGAAAACTGACATTTTAAATTAAGCGTACTTATTTAAATGTGCGCATAACTGAAAAAAACAAATGTATAGGACACCAATTTTACAGACCTCCCTTTCGCATTTTATAGCGTTGATTCAGTTCACTACTATACAGTTAATGCTTTAGGATATTTTATGCAACTAAAATAATGACCAATGAAACAAGAATTTTAACACTTTTGTAGCAGACGAATAAAATTAAAATATTATGCTCTTAAAATAACCAACCACCAATAGTACCAGAATATACAACTTATAGGAAGAAATAGAAACTCAAAACCAGAAACATCTCCAACAACTGGCAAAATCAATACTGACACTACCAATGCTACCTAACTTACAAAACTTTCGCATGCACGCACTGTTAAAAAAATCGGTACAACATACATTGTACAAACTTTCTCATATACGTACTAATGCGTCGTTTAGTTATCTTTAGAAAATGAAAATCGTATGAGCCTGTTTTTAGAAAATCCAATTTTTGTTAAAGTTGCCCAAGAATAAACTAGCCTTATATTCATTCGTTGGGAAAAATGAAATACGTAGTATTATTGAAGACGTATACTCAAGTAACTGTACGAAATTTGATCAAAATCGTGGGAGCCGTTTCTGAGAAAATGGAATTATTGTTAAAGCTGCCTAGAATAAACTAGCCTTATATTCATTTTTTGAGAAATATGAACTATACAGTATTATTGAAGACGTAAACTCAAGTGACTGTGCGAAATTTGATCAAAATCGTTAGAGCCGTTTTTGAGAAAATCTAATTGTTGTTAAAAATGCGTAGAATAAAACTACTCTTAATTATTGAGCAATGTTAACCATTTCTACATATACTCTGCTCAGTATGATAAAATGCCTAAGTACGAGATTTCATTCATTTTCGCTCTACCGTTTAGGTTCCAGAGCCAGTAACAGACAGACGGCATTGCAAAAAACACTTCTTCGGATTCAGCGACACCTAAAACGTGTATTTCCGTAAAAATCTCGGTCGAATTTTTTCGCGAAAACAATACTTTCTCGATACTTCGTATGAGAAAGTAAAAAATAGATATACGAATATTCCAAACACGAAAATAGCTCCCGCCACATGCAACATTTTCAGCGGACGATTTTTTAATAAACGAAGCCAGCCACCGCCTCCGCGCCCATTGATAAAAATAGTCACCGCCATGAATGAACGAACGCAATAGGCTATTTAGGAGGAAAAGCGCTTTTATATATTTCCTTCCTTTATCTCCCTCTCTATGAATAAACACGGTCACGCGTCGAATATAGAGGTTCAGCCTTTTTTTAAATGTGCGTAAAAAAAAGTCGAGGCGATCATGGAAGACCGCAGGAAACGACCTGCGCCGCAAATGGAGAATAGAAAAATAATTTTTAAAATATCCGGAAAGGTATGTTTCTTTTGTCAAATGTTTTCCCTTGGCAGAAAGCGACGAGGGTAAAAAGCGCCGACATCCAAGACCTCGTAACCCTCCCAAACGAAAAAAATCTCATTTTTAGCATTCCACCAGCGCCGTAATATCCCAGAGAAATATAAAGAGAAGCGCCAAGAGTTAGAGACGGCGACAGAGGACGGGAGGAAAGAGAGAGCGAGATGATTCGCGTCGTGATCGGAGCGACAGAGCCACTCAGTCTGCTCGCACCCAATGGAGCACGAGCATAAATAATTCCCCCGTTCCCATTCAATCATATCGATAAATTTGCAGAAAGGAGAGGGCGAGGTATATAAAGAGATGGAAAGAGAGAGCGCAGGGAAGGGTGAGAGGGGAAATGCGAGGGTGTGGTAGAGGGAATGAAAGCGAGAAAGAACGGATGGAAAAAGAAAATGAAGCGGAGAAGGGTTTAAGGAAGAGAGATTGAGAGAAATAGGAAGCGAAAAGTAGATGGATAGTGATGAGATCTGTAAGAGGGAGGGAGAGAAAGGGAGAGAATGAGAGAGGGGGAGAATGAGGGAGAAAAAGGGAGTTAGAATGAAAAAGATGGAGAGGGGGAGAGGGAGGGAAAAAGGGAAGGAAAAAGGGAGTGAAAGAGGAAGAGGGAAAGAGAGAGTGAAAGAGGGAGAGGGAAAGAGGGAGAGGGAAAGAGGGGGTGGGAAAGATGGAGGGGGAAAGAGGGAGGGAGATAGGGGGAGGGAGATGGAGGGAGGGAGATGGAGGGAGGGAGATGGAGGGAGGGAGATGGAGGGAGGGAGATGGAGGGAGGGAGGGAAGGACATGGAGGGAGGGAGGGAAGGACATAGAGGGAGGAGGAGAGAGAGGAGAGGGAGGAGAGGGAGGAGGAGAGAGAGGAGAGGGAGGAAGAGGAGTGGGTTAGGATAAGGATAGATATAGAGAGTTGAGAGATGGTAGAGAGAGGATAGGGAAATGGTAGAAAGTAGAGAGATTGAGTGGGTAGTGAGGGAGAGGGCAGAGGGAGTGAGAGGAGGAAGGGTTGCTAGAGAGAGGGAAGAGAGATTCTTTATCTCTCTTCCCTCTCTCTAGCAACCCAAGAGAAGATAAGGAGACAGAGAAAGAAGGCGGAGAAGTGAACGAAAGAGAAGCGGGCGAGTGTAAGGAAGAGGGAGGGAGAGAAGTGGACGAAGCCGAGAACGCAAGCATCCCTCGAAAACGTTGTGCAATCTACAAGAGGAAGTTTAAGATGGTGGAGAGGGAGGTCGCCTCTTGTCGGAGTCGTTACCGGTGGGATCCTCGGCGCGATTAATTTAAAACACCTCTCCATCTATCTCTCATGTCTGCCGGCTGAAAAATACCGAGCGATCGAGTGAGTGAGGCACGGTGGAAATGGGCCGCGAAGCAAACACGGCGGAACGGGACACGGACGACGTTCCTTTATTCCAGTATTTTCGAAAAAATATGCGCAAATATTAAGGAGAACGAGTAAATGTAAAAAAAAAAAAACGTGCGGTGCCATGATTTAAGAGGACGACAAAGCGTGCCAGCTTAAAACGGATCGCTGGAGGAGAAACCAATGGGATATTTTTTTAATTTCAGTTTTACGGCTAGGTCACGTCGGAAAGGAGCGAAAATAAAATCGTGTGAGCTATGACACAACATCCCTGAGTCCTCTCGGCCCTATTGTTTTTGAAGTCTTACCGCCACCTACGGCGGAATTCCGAGATCGCTATCCCTCGAACTGTTCACAAATAAAAATGAGTTTAATCGGAAAGGTTGACCTTGAGGACGTAAAGATGAGGTTTTGTATGTATGGGAGCAAACATAAGGTCCAAATAAATTCATCCTTCATGGTCCGTATTACCACATGCGCTCGTTTTTATCGTGTACGAAATGCGAATAAAGTCCAAGGAAATAGGCTGATAAAATTTGTGGCTCGACCAACATCAAACAACCCAGTGAAGAGGTCTCAAACTAAAACAGCATGGGGGCCAAATGGATAATTTTGAAACAGATGGAGGGTGGCGAGTGATAATTTCAATACTTATGACTGGGTGAACTTAATAATTAGCCTAAGTATTTAGTTTAAACACGCCGACTCAAAATGGTACAATTTGCATTAAGAACGAATTATCATAAACTTCTAACAAATGAAATATTATTTTGCGTCTCTTCCGCGTTCTATTACACGCCTTCTCTTCGGCCTATTTGTTCTAAAATCAGAGTAATGATCTCTGATCATTTCATTGACATCCCTGACCTGATACATTTTGTTTCATATAGTACAGACGGCTTATTACATAATTGCAACGAAAATGAGAAAGAATCCATGCACGAATGGATTTCTTAATTCGTCGCTAGCTCGATCGGTACTTTATTATTATTAAAAAACATTTTCAACCGTTGAAGAAAAAAAACGAATGCAATTTCAAACTATATTACACAATCACGACGAGAATATTTAATGGAACGGAAACGAAGAGCAAAAAATTCCTCTCAGAAAAAAATACTTCTCAGAAAAAAATACTTCTCAAATGCCTAATTTTTGGTATGTTATGCTGTGATAAGTAGGAGAACCCACCGGCGTCCCTTCGGCAGACACTGAGTCGATGATCGAGCTACGCTCTCCTGTGGACTCCATTTCCGAACGCCTGAAACGAGCTCCCACAAGACGCTTGTATGTGAGGTCAGTTTCCTGAATACGCATCGACGATCAGATGAGAGACGGAGATTCTTAATATTTCCGGAACGAGTCCGTGACAACGGCCACGGAAAAGCGTTCGGTAGGCTTGTTTGTGTACGTGTAGCCGCCGACTACGCTGTCGGATTACATGGAACGCATTTGGTTTGGTAATCCAAACGACCCAGCAAATGGAAGCCGGTGGCTTTAATGGGATTCGATTCCTGATTCAACAAATGGAATGACCACTATAGGATGGTTGAGATAACTTTTGACTGTTGATAATAATGAAAAGTCTTACCTTGAAAGAACCAGATACATAGGTCACGGCCATTTTCTGCAAAGTTCCTCTGAAAAGAGAGAGAGAAAAGGTTTTTATTTATGAGGCTTGATTATACCAAAAGAAAATTATCTAAATGCGATGAATTCGCCTATCTTTTTGTGGATAAAGCTAAGCTGCAATAAATTTCAAATAAACAGTTTGAATTGTTAATTGCAACTCATAGTAGTTAAATTTATGCGAGGGAATACCGAGTTTACTTCCCGCAAGTCAATAATAATAATATATCATATTTCCCCGAACATGTTTACCATAAGAGAACGGTAATACTGAGAATACTACTTGGAAATAACATAAAAGAATCTACGAAAAAGCACAATTTTAAGCAGCACAGATAATTTCTTTCTGGTAATATGCTAATAAAATCAAAATTAAGGAAATGCTAACTCCTCAAATGCGAGCCCCAATTGGCGTCTTCAGAATTTTCAGGCATGGGAATAAATTGAACTACGCCATATTTAAAATCTTTTACTTGAATATGCAGAGGATTTTAAACAATTTTAATCTTTTCAGCGACTGATCCATGCATCAACTCTTTTAATTAGTGTTAGGAATTATCAAGTCTGAAAATAGGCCAATATAAAAATGTTACTGTATCGTACAATAAAGGCAAGAAAGCCATGTCCGAGGGAAAAGTAAATTGTAACACTAAAAAGCAAGCGATATTACACAGCCTACTGGAATATTTTTTAAATCTAACTTTGCTTTGATTACGCAAACCTTTGACAAGATGCCACGAGCAAGGAAAATACGCGGCGGTCCAAACATATCCTCGTTATCGTTATTATAAAATATATGCAATAAAAAACCACAACCTCGCTTTAGTAAGGTCAAAGAATGAATGGATATAATCGGTTTGTGAAAAGTTAGAAAGGGAAGCTATCTAAACCAATGGTAGAATGAGTTCCGTTACATCGACATCCCTCAGAATAGCTGATACGCATACAAAAAAGGCGCGGGCCTCATTAGTGAAGCGTCTACAGTTTCGCTGAGACCTTGGAACAACGTTCTCACACCTTTGGGCGAGTTAATATGGGCGATGAGTTTCCAAAGCCGAATTAAAATGACCAATGGAAGTTCGCAAAGAACAAAGGAACACCAACTCATTGACAGGAAAAATATTTCGACGATGGAATTCGCAACCGAGTGAAAAATACGAGGATGTGTCGTGTACAAAACTTTTTTTTACATCTTGTAGATACTCTTCTAATGTTTGTAAAAAATATCGGGTTCTTAATCAATTTCGATGGAAATTCGCTGAAATACGACGTAGGTACTGCTTAAATTTCGACAGATTTTTATCTTTTCCAGACGTTTATTGGCACACATTGCAATAAAAATAGCTATGTCGCTATCATTTTCTTAAGATAATTACCCGAATATATTACTCTATTTCAAATTGCTAATACTCGCAATACAAGAGAAGGGTCATTCGTTATATGACCTGTACGCATTATATACTCGCGAGAGAAGCGGTTATTTCTTTATAAGCCTGCCGAAGACGTGTACTATTTGACCTTGCCGCGCTTATGACCACGAATGCTAGCGGACAGATAGACTGGATAAATGACAACAAGACGTTACAACGACTCATCGACGGGCATCACGACTCCTCGACACCATTAGTGATGCCACACGAGTCTCACGCTTGGTGGCTTGCTACAATCACACAGAAAACCAACGGCGATCATTACTTCGACTATGAACAAAATTAAAATTAAAAACTAATAAATAACTAACAAGCAACAACCAATCCGTCCTAATCCTCCATACTATCGAGGCATCGTTCCTAACGACATATAAATCAACGATGTAAAACAATTCGGAAAATTCTCAACGCGAAACATTAATCTGGGAAACGTTCCCCCAAACAAAAAATCGCCCCCTCGTTACAGATTTTTATTTGAAACCAATTCTCCCGAAACTCAATCTTACAAGTCCGTACATGTTTCGCGTAATACATTATCCAACCGTGCCACAGTAAGAGGCGACGTTAGGAGAGACGCGGAATCACGTTATACGCCACACCCTTTCAGGTTTGCGTACGCTCTTGAGCGCACGCCCTATTTCCTCGTGGCACCGAATGCAGAAAAAAAATCATGAGGGTAGTCCATAAAAGCCTCCGACGATATTCCCACGTTAAAGGAGAGAAAGAGAGAGAGATAGGAAAAAAGATCCCGCTCGCACACAACTGCGGAAGCGAAGTTCCGCAATCGTCCCAACTTCCTCCCCGGGTCTTTCTTATCCACCTTCGCGGAAACGGATCCGATCCGAGGTTTCATACTGGCGAGCCTAGAACATATGAGTAAAGGAATCACAGCCCCCTGACGGTGGGCTGAAAAAATAAAAGATTTCAGGAAAGATACGTGCACTTTGACTCAGTAGAGGATAAAATAATGATAATAATAAATAAATTGAAATGGATCGGTTTATATTCTTTTAAAATATCGTAAATGGCCTTTGCGTGGGATAACATAAACGATCAACAACCCCGGTAGAGGAAAAAGTAAATTGCATCAGTTAAAGCTTTTGATTGGGACGAAGACGACGGGAAGTACGATGAAATTCTGAAAGTATAATCCGATCCAAAACACAAAATGAGTTATATATGTTGCATCAATTTTACGTTGCAGATGTTTCGGCATACTTTTTAATTCATAAAAGGGTAAAGTCCGTTCAAATCGATCATGGGATGCAGTAAATAGGTAAAAATTAAGAAGACTATGGCATAGGGGCCTAAAAGCCACATCAAAAGATATAACGACCGTTTTTAGTGGGCTCAATTACTTTACTCGACCACCTCAATATTTTTATGACGAGCCCGAACACCAGCAGTGATGCCACTACTCATTTACATATGCGGAGAACCTTAACAGTCGACGCACACTGCGATCGAGATGGAACTTTCCGTAATTCCTCCGAGGAAAACGAAAGCAACAATGCCCTTCAGACGCCAGCAAACAAATACACACAGAGTCCGAAGTTGGCTTTTAAAAAAATCAACCAAACCCCCGCCACAAACGCCCGATTTCGCTAGTACGTTTCGTCCGCTCAGGGGAAAAAACGATGCTCGAAATCCGAAATCCTTTCTCACTCGCGATCGAGGGGAAGAAACACCGCGCGCGGAGCCCCGCCGTCTCCCGGGACAACGACCGGAAACACCACGAGGAAACTATGCACGCTGGCTTGTCTTGAGGTGGTGCGAGGTAAAGGTAAGAGGAGGAGACGCGGGAGAGAAAAAAGTAAGCAATTGCGAGGTGATTAATCTCGTCGTGGGTAAACCCAAGCCGTCCCCATCTATCTGGAGCTATCGTGGTCGCATCGCCTTGTTGTTTTGTACGCCAGGATCGAGATATTCAAATATAGGTTGACTCTTGCGCCTCTTCCCACCCATTCCACCCCATCATCGACCCCACCCCTCTTTCTATCCACGGCACTGCCTCTCCCACTCCCGGTCCCTTCTTTCCTTCCCTCCTTACGAGTGAGAAAGATGGAGGAGGAAGAAAGGGAGGGGAGAAAGAGAATGCTCGGCGGTTTCTTGCTCGCGTGCCGACTTCTCATCTCCTTGCACGCACGCCTGCTAGCAAGCGCCCTCCTACCTCTCCCCTCTCTCTCTCTCACTTCAGATTGCATCTCGGGAGCTATCACGGCATCATCCCTCCCCTCATTCAAACTCCACCACCCCATTCCCCTACTCCCGACACTTCTGACTGTAACCGCCGTTCCTCCTCCGTTAAACCCCCCCCCCCCCCCCGCACACACCACTCCCCCCCTTGCCCCCGAAGCCCGCAAAAGAGCGCGGACACTGCCGTTGCTACAGAAAACCGACTCTCTTAAGACTACGTCGTCGACGTCTCCTCTTTTCCCTCCACTATCGCCATCCCGCACGGCTCAGACGCCTCTCTCACACCCCTCCTTCCTTCACCCTCCTGCTACTCCCCCATACCGAACCCGAGTCACGGGTCATGTGTATGTGTATGTGCCTATCGCTCAGAAGCCTCCTCCCAGTCCAACCTCTCTCCCTCGCCCCACTTCCTCGACGGTTTCACTCTGCTTAAAAAAAAACCCGCAGTAATGTCCAAGACGTCTCTCCACCTCTAATCTCGCACCTACGGAACAAAAATTAAATGTGACCTTATGGTGGCAATGCTTCGCTGAGAATAAGTCGCCTTTTGAGTCCTTTTCTAAAACTAGTCCTTGGGAGTTGAGATAGTCCGATCGTCTTTTATTTTATTTAGCGGGTCACGAATTTCACGCGTCGGTAAATAACAAATGTAGTGACAACCTTAAGCGTCGCTTTCGTGCGAAAATTTCGAATCTTCGACCCTAGCGCTGAAATTATATGATGCGTTTTTTTTTGGCAGGGATTACAAAATAAAGAATTAAAAATATTTACGGCGATTCTTTAGAAAAATGCCGAACCTGCGATGTCCGCATCGATGTTAGATAACAAGTAATTCGATCGCAAATGAATGACGAACGTAAATGGCAATTTCAGGGTAAATTTTCGAACCGGCAGCTTCGACTTCGAAGTTGAACGACTTGTTTTCTTTAACCGGATTTATCCTTCTTAAGCAAAAATAATACGTCAGCTTGATATTTAAGGGTAGTAAAGAATACTAAAAATGATAACTATAAATCAACCATTCAAGGGAAAGTGTTAAACATCTTTCATTTACTCAATTCATCCGCTGCCTTCACTCACACTATATTTCTTTATACAATAGGAAGAATAATAAGCCATCGTGAATTCGCTCCGTGATTGCACCGACGAATGATTGTTTGTGCTGGGAAATAACGTTAAATCATAAAACAATTCGTTCTCAAAATGGAGCAATAGTATGCTGCATTTATTACTGTCAAGAGGGAAATCAACTCAACTTCATAAAATTCAAATATATTTTAACAGTTATCATTTTCATAATAATAATACAATTATATATCTAAAATTATTTTGGACGTAAAGAACTGCAAGAGATAAAGATATGGTTCATATATATCGATTCGTAGCATTAGATAAAAATAATTTGACAAAATAAACCAACTAAGATTTCGCTGGCAGCAATAGAAAATTAAGGATGGTACGAAATAAATAACTTTTAAAAGATGGTTTTTTGTGACGGCACTGACTTGTGAACCTAGACGAATTTCTACTTAGCCCAAGATAAATTACATCGATCATATATACTATCTTTTAAATTAGATATGCTTAAATTGACGCGTCATATTGCCGTGATTTTCCGGAAACGCAAAAGAACATATTTATACAATCCTTTCTACGTCACATTTTTTAGTCAAACGAAAAAATTAACCAAAGTAAAACGGTACAGTAAGCTTGGAACAAATTGTCCTCCACTTGTAGCAACCAAGCTAGCCAAAATGGCTTTCTTTCAATACTTATGTAACCTTTAATTAAAATTGTATGTGCCAAAGTAATCTCTCAAAATTATTGGTATAAATATACACTTTTTTGAAATGACAACCTTCTACCAAATTAGTAAAGATAGCACTTATTTTATGAGCGCATTAATCGCGGCACTGATCGTATGTTTTCTTCTTTGTTAAAGATGAAATGGTAGTACTGATAAACAACACAAAATTATTTACTTAATCTAACTTCTAACTATAGTTTGATGGCCAAGACTGACAAAACCCATCATAATGTGAAAGGTTTTGGTGCAGGTTTTATAACACCCTTCGTTGTTTCAAGTCAAGAATTTCAATGAAGGCAGATGCTAATTGGAACTGCCCGTCGTCAGACCAACGCCATTAGACATCAAGCGGCCGTTAACAATAACCTAAAAAAATAATGCTGTGCAACAAAACACCTACCTTTGCTTAGATTTCTTCTAAAACGAAGAATCGCGAGTAAATCGAAAAGAATAACTCGGCAACGACTGAAAAAATAATCAACCAACCATTATGTTTTGTGAATGAATAGTGCTCATGAATACTATTTTTCCACTTGACCTCCATTTCACATACTGATTGCTGATCGTCTAGTAGCTCATAATATACTCTTCACACATTGAACTCGTTTATAACTACTAAAGGACGAAACGATACTATAATTAACATAACGCTCTTACAAATACCGATGGAAGAAATTTAACGAAAGTCAGGCACGAAACTTAAAATCAGCATTACAGTTTTTTTTACATCGTAATAAAGCGTTACTGCGAAAAAAACTCCAGTTGATTATTACGAGTATTAGGAACACCAAAGATACTATATTCACTCTGCATAGATTAGATTACATGAAAAAATCATCTTCTATTAAACGAGTACGTCGAGTTTTCCAGGGAGAGATACAAACGGAATGAAATAAATTCACTTCAATCAAGCCGGAATAAGCCTTCATTGAAATAAATATCACCGTGTTGACGCCACATTTTGCTTCAGCAAAATTTATAGCAGGCCTACAATTGAATCAGGTCATCTACAATACAGGACGAAATTGGCGAAAGTGAAACTATAACAATTATGACTGAAATTCCATAATTACGCGAAGAATAACAAATTGTTCAACTCGATTAAGCCGTGGCTAGTTGAAAAACATCATTTCAAGATCATCCCACACGATATTTCATTCGTTGCCACACGCTGCACGTGGAGACTTACAAATTAACGACACGAATTAATTATGAACTTTTGTCGGTGGCACTCGATGGATTCCATCACATGCTTTTGGCCAAATAAAACATGCGACGCATTTCCGAAAAACATTCAACTCGATTAAACAGTAGCTGGTTGAAAAGAAGACCAGATTGCAATTTTTAAATATTATTTTCGTACGTTATTGAAAATGCAATTAAGAGAATTACTTACGTTTTTGGTTCCACTCATACAAAACTTTATGTCATTAACAATTACCTAAATATAACAACCGCATTCCGAAAATAAAGTAAATGAACCGAGAATCTGAGCATCAAACATCAGAATCTAACCAGGCGTTGAATTTGTAACGGCTCGGAAATGAAGAAAGATACAGTAGGAGTGGTAGGATGAACAATACGAAAAGCTACATTTACAAACCCTGACGAAATAATCAATCAAATAATCTGCCAAACACCCCATGCCTAAAAAACCTCCACCAACATGCCAATCTTCACCAGAAAGCGATGTTAACCAGTCGAAATGATAACGCAAATCTTAACCCTCCTCATCGACAATGACGACGAGATAACTCGTTCCATTCGGGGCCCTTTCCTTTTTCCGCACGCGATCGGGAATGTGTTTAGCAACGCGCGACAGAATGACATATAATTAATGTCCTGCGAAGGCGGTTGAACTCTGTTCTCCTTAAAGTTAGCGGGGAGGAGAGGTTCCCAAACAGATCGGTGACCCATATGATCACAGAGAACGATCAGATTGATGCATTCCACTAGTACACCACAAATCGTGAATGATAAGTGATCCGACAAAAGGCGCAATAAGTTCGCTTCATTGGTTATACATTCGTCTACATCCCAACCTCCTGCTGACTTTCAAATCCGATGTGATTCTCGTTTTCCGTTTCTTTCCAAGTTTGCATTTTTCCCATGAGCTCCGCCGCACGGATTCAAGAAATCCCGCTCTAAACTCAGCACGAGAAGCGTTAAGATAATCAACGTTCCGATTGCGTAGCGTCTTTTGGTAAAGTTTTTAGATAGTGCTACGCATGTCAATGAACTATTATTTAAAATTTAGTTGCGCTCGATTTCGAATAAACAACTTTCTGTATAACAAACAAGCAATGAATGACTATTATGAAGCCACATAAAGTAGAAACGACTTAAAAATAAGTTGTACAAAAAATTATCATTGCAACCATTACCTATAAAGCGCATATTTTTCAACCGCATTAAACACGTTTGGGAATGATATAAACCAAGTTTTTCTAATTTATTAGCAATATAAAGTAATGTAGAAAAATCTAGGGAAGTTTCACTTAATTTTGAGCTTAAATTATCAGTTATTTCGATTTCAAACTACAATTGGGTGTGTTTTTGAGCAATGAGAAAAGTCAGTTTAATAAACAAAGTCATGAATATGAGAAAAATGTAAAAGGTAATCAATATTGGGAGTGTTCATTACCCAGAAGCGTTAAAACTTGATTATCCAGATGCTGCTCTCAATCAAACAAACAAAATTTAACCGTTATGACTTTAAAAACTAAAATATTCGAATCGTGTAATTTCTTCCAATGAAACCTATTCGCACAAGAATATCACAATAAAATTATTGCCAAAATGTGATAACTTTTAATATAAAAATAGCAAATAAAGCATGGTTCCTAAAAATTTTATAGATTAACTACAGAATCATTACAGTGCAAAAAGAATCAAACATAAGTAAAGTTGACAGAATAGGTATTTCCAATATCCATAAAAAGCTTATAAAAACTAATTGTGCATTTTGGTTAAGAAGCAGCAGTCAACAGAGCTGATTCACCAATAGTAGATTCTAATTGAAAGAAAAAATAAAGATAAAAATGTTGTAATATCATATAAAATTGGTCTATATTAAATCAGATAATAATTGTAGTGCTGACAATGAATAATGATTTAATGTTTTATATGTTGGACAATAAATAATGGCCACATGATGAAACTACATTAATAACAACCTCAGAGACTAATAGGATATATGAAGAAAAACAAACTAATTTCAATGTTCGATATAAAATAAAAATTATAAAGACAGAGTTGATGTCCAACCCCAATGTACACTCCAGGTAGACTAAAATGTCAACTAACAGAAATATATACAATGCAATGATTGCCTACGTTAAGAGTCAAAACACAATTTCAACCATGTAATGCAGTGCTTGAGAAGAAAATGAATGTTTTCCAACCATATGTATTTTAAACATAAGTTACTCAACCAGTTTATGGCTTTCATTAATTATAGACATGGATTGCAGATATTGAGCACTTAAATAATCCAGTATCATGGAACGACAAAGAATAAAAAATGTACATATGCTGAATAATGTACCGACAACTAAGAACAAATCTGTGAAGTAATTGACAATGCAAGTATCTTGAAATGGTAGTTGCCAAGATACACAGTATATGAAGACACAAAAGTCTGAAATAACTAGCAGTATCTCAAGAGACCATGAGGCCTTAAGACAAAATGGGAAGAAAACCATAGCATGTGACGGACACTTGAAAGAGAAAGCACATAACAGTAACCACTGGGAAAACCTAGGTAAACCTTTCTTAAGCATCCAACATATTAATACAACATATGCAGAGAGCCAGAGTTACATATAAGCTAGATAAGCTATAGTTCAAGGCCTCGCAATTTGAGGGACCTCCAAATTTTTTTAAATTTAAGGGGCATGTAAATCCAAAGGGTATATTGACACTAAAAAACTTCTAATAAAATCAATCATGTTTTAAATCTTCAGTAAAAATATTTTTTATGGGGCCTCATCTTTATCATAACTTATGGCCTCTCGAAGTCTTAATGCAGCACTGCATATGCATATGTACATTTATTGGATTAGCAGCACAACTTTCAGTAATTAAATTAGCACACATTATGCAAAATGATTACAAAATACTGAAAATTTTGAAAGGCACAAATCACATTTTTGGTAAACCCTGCCCTTCACTTACTTTAAATAAACATAGGCACTAGACCTGAATTTATAAACTGAAGAATAAATAATGAATGAATGGTAGCATGCTAGTATCTATAAAATTAATGAGGGAATCATCTATATTTATAAACATATAATATTTTATACCCAAAGTAATTGCAATCCTAGAGAAATTAAATTTACTCAGTTAAACACATTAAAAATTAATTTGACGAAAGGCCTAGAAGAATTTTGAGAAGAAAAATTTGAACATGCCTGCCAATGTAAACATGAAGTTGATGTGGCAATGGAAAATAACTAAATGGCTATCTATTTTACAGATGGAAACTTGAAAGTGATTAACATTGTGATATGAGTACATAGACTATCAGAAAAATGTAATTTTAATAATTACATGACATGATATATTTAACTTGTATGTTTTACATCCCATAATCAAGCAAAATACTTCTAATATATAATTAATTAATATCGGCACTCGTTATAATGTTTGAATTTAAGCTAGGAATCAAATAAAGCATGTAAACAACCTCTGAGAATGTATGGAAAGGATTATGTTAACTTCACATTACCCATAATTAAGGAAAGTTGACAAATCTGCCGAAGTTAATTCATAACTTTTAACATGACTATATCCAGTATCCACAGTCAAATTTGAAGCTAGATATAAGAACACATCCCACTATTTATCTGACTCAAAAGACATTACATCAGATACTAACAAAAAACGAATTACTAAGTAAACATTTTAAAAAAGCAATATGAATATCAAACCTTGAGTTACGATTTTCCTGGTCAGAAATTCCTCATTTCCATGACTCCAGCCGTGATTTTAAAATCTTTTCTGAAAACACGATCTGAAATCAATGTTTAAAAAATTAAATAAATTCCACGCTAATATATGGATTAACACAAGTATATAGCATTAGTGACGTATTTTGATTTATATAATAAAAGTCACACATCACTTTATCATATAACATCAACATTATTTAACATATCTATATTTACAGTGATGCTACAAGTACACGTTGTTTAAAACATTCACTGCAAGGTAAGGAACATTAATGGTTCGTGTCCTTGACTATGAAAACATCCACCGTAAATACTCGTATAACAACATTATTCGGCATTGCACCGCTTGCGAGCAAAAAACTGTTAACAACCTATTGTCTCATAAAAATTTAACGTCAAACGTCGACGCAGAGAGACTTTGATTGAAATTGATGTACAGTTCTATATTTTTCACAGTATACACAATATATCAGACACGACTAACAAAAAGAGTCACATAAAAAATAGAGCTAAAAAATAAACCAAAACTATTTCTTCTTAAAATTTGTTAACTAACCGTAAGTTGTCCTTGTCTATCAAATGAAAATCAGCAATTATTCTCTCATGCCTTACTCGTTTAGATACGTTTAGAGGCCATGACATGAGATGGACCTAGCAGTCAGGAGCGGTCTGCAAAACGTACTCATCCCTGACATACCAAAAACTTGAATAACAATTCTTAGCCTAATTGTTGAGATTTAATCAACGAATAAATTCGCAGAACAATATCATTACCTGTACGTTATTTATGAAAACTTAACTTTGCAACTTAACCACCGTGCCGTAGTTTTACACTTGCACTTCCGATGACGTCATTCATCCTTGCGCGGTTAATAATTTACACCGACATTAGCAATGCATGATTGGTTTTTTTACTTTACAGATATTCTCATGTATATAATCATATATTACTATATTTACTCACTATTATATTAAGCATAATTAACAAAAAACAATACATCCATTTTAAAAATGCCTGTAAGCAAGAGAAGTGCAGGGTTGCCAAACCTATTTCGGCGCAAAATGGAATCTTGCATTAATCGCAATTTCAGATCGTATGCTAGAATTCATTGTAACTTGAATCAAATTTCCTTCATAAATTTATGAAGTTCTATATTATAGCAGTTCTTATGGAAAATTATGCCTACTTCATATGTTTAAGACCTATCATCAATAAAATTCCATTTATTCGCATAACCTGTAGTCAATGCATTTGGTCTAATCGCATACTGATTAATTGACCGATTACTTGCGAAACTATTATTCGGTATGCTACAACTAATATAAATCACGTTTAAACGATGCATAGATTTTTCTGGCTGTAGTAATTTCGTTGGTTTACCATTGTTTTTATTTGAGCCAATAATAGAGAAAATTTAGTTTTAATTATTTAAAATGTTCACTTTAAACCCATTGGTTAAACCGCCACATGCATTACGTTAATTTTCTACAGTTGCCGATGATGTCATCGTAATGACATCATTGCAATTGTCAACCTTCACATCGCCGACGTCGCAGTCTGGTGACCTTGTGCGTATATCACTGTTGCCAAGCTGTTGGTGATAGTTGGCCGATATGTAATTTATAAGGTTTATTATCGTGTCTTCTAGAAAGGGTTACGTTTTATAAAAGTGAAAGGCGATTAGAATAATAAATCTTTATTAATGATTATCAGAAATATTTGAGCTGAAAGGGAAGAATGAATGCTCTATGAACGTTAGTGCCAAAACTCTCGCTTTTCAAATCTCGATTGTAAATAATGAGGTTGACTACAAAAGTTGTATCGGGATAACTGAAAGACAAGGAAAGTAAGCTTGGAGATTATGTAGTCTGCACTTATATTCAGAAAGCTTAGTTTGGAACTGATAATTAGGACAAGTCGGCACATATTTATAATAGAATGGAAAGCAATCTGTTATATATCACCAGTAATAATAAACGATTTTAGAGTACTTACGGGAAAAAATCGAAAAGATGATCTGAAATATATAATTGAAGTTATGACGCAAACCATGCCGAACATCTTGCTGGATTATACAAAACTGGGTAAATAATACAGATTGTCCAAAAGACTGCAGAGCATTGTCATGTGTTAATATCAAATTGTACCAAAAATTGCGTTGGCACAAACTTCCCAAAATTATTTTATTTCAGAGGAGCATAACAAAATTGCCCATGCGTTATGTTATTATATAGAACAATTTTATCAACATAGAATAGTTATATCGCTGACAATGAAATCAAGGCATTATTTAAGTACTCGAAATTCTTAATATATAAGCAATAAAAGAATCAGGTAGATTTTTGGGAAAAAGTAAACTGCAGCCAGCAAAGTACCTTGGATATACGGCACCTGTGGTAAAATTTAAATTAACGTCTTGATTGTATAGAATATTATTTTCCTGCGTCTTAATAAAGTATAACAGCGTTCGTAAGGGAAAATATACATTTGGCGGGAATTCTTATCGTTTTTTGCAAGTGATGCCTATGACAGATGCCACCTTTACCATATCCTAGTTACAGCATTCAAATGACCATTTCTGGTCTATCCGTAACTCATACAATAAGCATTTTTACAATTTACAGGAAATTCATTTCCCTTATCTCAAGTAAACTATAAAGTCATCTTAATGTTATTTTCATATGGGTAGTTTAATGAGTTTTAGAATCCATGTCATAACTTGTAATGTCCTCTTTGAAAGCAAACCATAATAAAAAATACATTAATGAAAGTTTTCTCTTTAGCTATACGTACATATTAGTAAATTTCTAATAATCTACATATGTTATGAACAAACCAGGCAACTTCTTGGCCGTCCAAGTTAGAGAAACGTTAGATATTAAGATGTTCAACCTTAAAGTTGACCTCCTTAAGAAAATCTTTAGCTAGCAATGACTACTGCAGAAAATTAAAAATGATTATTTAGACTTGATTCTTTCAAAATATTTTATTATTACAAATTTACATTTTTTGCCATGCAATGTTGAGGAAACTAACACCACATCAATGAAGGGAATTAATTTTTAAATGAATACTAGCAGCATAATGAGGAATCTAAATTAATACCAGCATACGAATAAAAATGATTCTAAAAATTATTTGAATGCCTAAATTACTTCTGTAAAAGCAAATGATTGCTTATTCAAAGTATTATTCAACTTTATGCATACAAGATTGAAACTGCCTAAATATTTTGACAAACTGAAAAATAATAGGTAATGCTGAAATTTGAAACTCCTGCAAAGCCCTTACATTAATATGGTATATAAAAGTCAATGAATTTCAAAATTACACTACAAATTTGAACCAGACTTGGTTTGTGTAAGTGTAGTTAGACAACTTTAAACAAAATATGAAATCTTGCCAGACAAGAGGATTAGTTTAGTTTACTTAAACAGTAAAAACAATTACATTACTAACAAATTTATGGTAACAGTCTGTTGATCAGTTAAAACAAAAACGTGATTCTAATAGCAGAATGAACAGACTTGAAAAAAAACATTCTCAGATTATGGCCAGAATATTGAATAATTTTATGTATGCATTAGAGTAACTGCCTTTTGAATATAATAGTTCAAGAGTTCAATTTTGCTCTGGTGCCATAGGGAGTTTTAATTGAAGACTAAGAGCCACTCAAAAAATAGGATTGTGCAAAACAAGAACACCTCCCTAAGAATCTCTAAACTTGAGTTTATCTACAATTATATAAAAAAAACAGCCTAAAAATCTCATTCTGCAGTATTGTTTTCTATAAAGTGATATAAAATTGGCTGAACTTTGAACCCCAATGTTAGTTGACTATTTACAATCACAACCAACAGAAATTAAATTGTAGGATCAACACTCAAGGACAATCATCAAATAGCAAAAATAGCACCAAAATGTTTTTTTTCCAAGCACACAAGATTGTAAACATTACATTTAGAGCAAATGCTCATATTTTGACATGTACCACTGATCATACACGGGGAACACAAATATGTATGAAAATGATACGTAACCCTGACACATATGGCAAGAATAATGTTATTCTAAATTTAAAAACAGCAACATTAAAAATATTGGAAACATACAAGAGTATAAAATTAATGAACAAAATGCTTTTCAAATAGGAAGTACAACAAATGAAGTGAAAATGGGGATCAGAAGATTGTAAAAACTAACTTTCCAATGATTATGTTATTTGAAGGTGCTGATGGCCCAGAAATTCCCAATACATAATATATTTGTTATTAATTAAAAATAATAAAAAACATTTAGCAACCAAAAATGTTCTTTGTAAGACATGACTGACATTACAAAGCAGACTGCTTTCACTCAACTCTTCATAAAAACAGCTCGATGTACCATACATACTTGAATACCGCCTACTCGCATATAACCTTTTCAAAATCAATATTTTTGTCAAAACTTATTTTTCGACCTGTATGCAATAACTACATAGAAGACTGAGTTAGATATCCGATGAAACAAGCTGCAATGTGAATTTATCTAATATTTTTGTACCATTATTCTTTAATGTAAATTACATTTGTTTACTATAAAAATCATAAATTTCTTTTTTAAGGCTTTTCAAAAACTGGAGTGTAATTTATTCAGCTGTGAGAGATACTCAAGTAAATATGGGTCATATGCTATTAAAAATGATTATTTAAAAAAATAATGTCATTAATTTTATATTCTGATCACTGGAATTTTAAAAATCATTAAAGTGATATTTTTTCATGCTTCAAGCTGCATATGTTAAATATTTTAATGCAATAACAGTTGTGACTGACATGCAATACAAAAATAATACTTTTGTCAATATAGAAGATAACTAAAATTTTAAAAATTTCCGTTGAAAAATATTATCAATTAAGTTTGTACTAGGTTTATTAAAAAACTGAGCAGTTTGGTAATGTTTAACCAATAACTTAAATGACAAAAAAATGACTGTGACTTCAAAATTTATATCAAGAGGTTGAGATATTTTTAAACAATATCAATACTCAACAAAAGGTGCTTAAATACTTTTTGAATTACTTCCTATGGAGATCAATAATTTTATTTACAAAATATATGGCAACTTTTACAATATTTCGGCTTCAAATGCATGCTCCATCATAGCCCATTGATGGAGGATACACGCCAATAGCTTGCAGGCAAATGGAGGCAGCATGTGCTTTTGCTTGCTTCTTGTTGGGACTTGGTGCTGGTGGCAGATACTCTACACCATTTACTATAGCCTTTAAATAGAGAAATTATTATGGAAACAATTTGACTATTGAATAAAATACAGAATAAGGCTGTGTTAATTTATATGATTCAACCTTACCGATATTTTCATTATGAATGCAATAGTATTAGGCTACTATTAGACTTAAAAATAAAATAATTCAACAAAAAAGCTTACAAAATCTGCAGACAATATAAATACATTTTATATTCTGCAACAACCCATTCAATATATGCAAAAACACTAGTAATATTTGGCTTTATGGTATACTATTAACATTAATTCCATCTGGTCCTTACATCCTAAAATAAATGTAATACCTACCTAAGAGAAATAACACCCATATGAAAGTTAAGGAATTTACATATGATTACCTTGAATAAGAAGCTTTTCTTGTGGTCTGGTCCACTTTCAAATACTAGTTGAAAATGTGGAACTTTCCACCTCCTTTTTGAGCAAATTTCAACCAGAACAGACACAGGATGCTTTCCTATATAAAAGCAAAAAAAAGCCATTTAGAGTAACCATGTGTACATTTTATCAGTAATTTGGAATCACTGCATCCAAAAAACTGCCAAATTTACGTTTTTTAAATACTTCACAAATTTAATTGTCCTTACAAAACTTGTGAAACTGTGATAAAGTGTTACTGTTTTCAAAATCCTCTACAGTATTATTTTTATATTGGATTAAATGAAATGTCATCAGTTACAGACCATATCAATTGAAGCGAAAACTATGACACTAGATTTGATAAATTCTATAACAAAGCTTGAAGTGTCTGACTACTTAGAATTTTCAAGACACAATTAACTTTTATTATAAGCTATGCTATAGAAATGACACATGAACTTTACTAAACATTTATTGCTTACCAAATGAATGTCGGGAATGCGAGCGTGCAATATGCCCACGTCTATGGACATTGGTATGCCGATGTAATTCCTCTTGAGACACTAAACCTGAAAGTATAAAACAAGTACAGTAAACTCCCCGTTATCCAGAATGCTTGGGGAATTGGCCTTTCCGGTTAGGTGAATATTCTGGTTGCTTGACAGTTTTATTAGATAGTCCTCAATAAAGAATTTGGATACCAAAATAAGAAACATACAGAATTGTACAATCACCTTGGAATTGCTAACCCATAGACAACGTAATCTACTCACAATTGTTCTTAAATAATTCCTTGACATTCAAGGAAGTAATGAAATTCAAATATACAAGTATTCAACATGTTTAACTGCAATGTTTTAATATTTACTAACTACATTACATACTATGGAATTTCTCATATACCTATCGCTTTTAGCTTCTTTTTTGTTCTAATAACAGTGGGAGGTAAGGGTTAACATAGTTCAACCTAGGATTTTCTGATCAAAAAAATGGTTTCCTTGTCCGAGAAAAGGAGAGAAATTATCCACACCCAACACAATGTATTAGTAAAAATTCTTGAGGCAAACTGATATTAAACAAAAGAGAAGCAACTAGTGACATGCAATTATGACACATACAGTAAATTAATTTGTAAAGTCATAACATTTATCGGCAGCTTCTTGGTCAACCGATTTTTTATCACCCGAAACATCTAGATGTCTGATCCCATGCCTAATCTTAAAAGATGTGAAAATGCACACGGTTCACTAAACTCCATTTGTTTATAAAAATCTTCAGCCTTTTCAAACAACATTGGTCCAGAAATAAGGAACCCCCCCCCCTCATTATGCTTTATAGAAAGCCATTTGTAAATAGTAACACCAAATTGCTCTAGTTTCAGCTTACGAAGAGTGTACCGATATTCAATTCCTCTAGTTGTCTCAGAAGACGTAACAAATTTCATTTACTGTGATTTCTGTGCCTTAATGTCATAAATAGTGAAAGAACCAACATTGAACTCTTTCATTAAAACATCGTGGTTCTCACCTTTCTCTAAACGTTTTATTACATAAAGTTTCTGGGTTAAGGTTAGCACAACCCATTTTCTTTTATCACCTTTAGCGCATACTGGAGTTTTTGCAGCCATTTAAAAAGGGTGTACGAAATATTTTATTATCAACATTGAATCCAAGAAACATCCTCCGTTATGTATTGTGACTGCCAAAAATGCCACTTTATGCGGTAACATTCCGAATCAGATGTAAACAAAAAATTGCTGAAAGCACCAATTTTAGCGGTAAAATTCCAAACTAGATGTAATAAAAAATAGAGGCTAGAGAGGCTTGAAAATTCCGGTTACATGAGTGCCAGATAACTGGGAGTTAACTGTATATATAACAAACAACTTTTATTAAGTGTATAGAGTAAAGACGAAACACCAACCCAATCCAATAGTTTGGTTCAATGATTTTACTTTCAATTAAAAACTTTACAGTCTTTTCATCGTCTCCAAACACTCGCAAAATTTTTTATTTTTTAAAAATTATTTTTCACAAGCTCATAAACAGCACTTTACGGCCTTTGTAATGAGCGTAATAACAATAACAAAAACAAACGTATACGACCATGCCCTCGGCAGGATTCGAACCCGTAACCATAGCATTAGGAGCTAGACATGTTAACCACTCCTCTCTACCAAGGCCAGCAATTTCTTCAAGTCAGAATAATTTTTAAGGGTTTATAGCAGTACGTAGTTTGGTATGTGGCCATTGCTATTTGTGGCACCACAGTCAAGAGAAGCCATTTCCATCAAGGCTAAATTTGAAAAATCCATATTTTTCTCTCCTTTGCCCTTATATGATCTGTAAGGTATCGATTAATAACTTTAGTCAGATAGACAACATTTGCAACAAAAAGTCCATGAAAGCATATAATTATAACATAGATTAGGAGATAAAAATTCAAGAAGGTCCCACCCATGTTATCCTATTGGGGGAATTAAACGTCCCTGGAATTGAACTCAGGTTGTTATTTTGCATGGTGATTACATGTAAGTCTTTATGTGTGACACTCTTTAAAATTGAAAGAATGGCTTAAATATATGCAGCCGTTTGAATTATTAAATTTTATTTGTGGTTCCTTAAAACTTACCTACATATATATCATGGTAAGTTAGTATAAAGTTGTTAATAAATAAACTGAAACATTCAACGATTTGTATTATTCTCTCAAAATCAAACTCGGAGAAAATCATGTAAAACAACTGATAAATAATAATTAACTGAATCTTTTACTGGTGAAACAATATTAGTAAATGTAAATATCTATCATAACAATGGCAAAAGCATAATCTAACATCTGCACCCAAACTGCAGTTTTCTTTTAAAATATTTTCTAAATTTCACATAAAAAGATACATTAATTTGAATGAAATCAAGAACACTAAAAGGAAAAATAATTCAATGATAAAATGTTTAAATGATGACTATCAGTCATTTAGAGGTGAAATTTACTTTAAGAATCTTTATGAATTACAAGCAAAATTAAAACCCAAACCTCGTTTGTCAGTCTTCACATCTAATTTGAGTGGCTCCAAAACACCTTCCTTGTTTTTCCCTAAGCCTTCTCCTGGTCGCCATCCCATCTTCTGTAGCAATAACATTCCCATCCCTCCAGTTAATGGAGTTGCACACTTCAACTGATCCTGTACCCAAAAACATCACAACCATTATACAGCCATTGTGGAAAATTCACATATTTAGCTAATGTTAAAAAATTATATGCATGAGTTTTGTTAACCTAAGCATAAGAGCTATATTTTCTATTTAATATTCAATTTTGTTTAAGGCAGTGAATCAGTGAATTGAGTGCGATAAGTAGTCTATATCTGCAGAAATAGTATGCATGCTAACTCTGACATTGCAATCACATAAATTCAGAAATAGAGTGACCATATAACTAGTAAGAGACAGGCTTTACACTAATAATTTTAAACTACTCACTGTAATGCTTAATTATGCGTTTATCATTTCCTGACTTACAGATAATGGATAAAATATCATTTATAATTCTCAAAAATTAATTTTCTTAAGCCATTCCTAAATTTTTGACTAAGAAAATTAATGTATAAATCAAGAGAAACAATTGCATCCTTAATTTTACTCTGGCAGACATTTTAGTTACAAAAAGTCCTTTAAAATTATGTTTGCATTTGTTTTTGGATGTATTAAACATTATTCAATATATTTATAGTCAAAAATACTAAATGATTTACTTAACTTACCCTATTGCCAACTTTCTGGAAATGAAATACCTAAGAAACTTCTAATATTTAATGTTATCATTGATATAAAAGCACTATTTATATTTATTCATCTCTTACTCTAAACTCAGCACTAATTTATATTTACTTAAGCATTTATTTATCTTTTTGATATAGATTTCAAAAGGTTAAATTATGAAATTGCTAATATGAATGAAAATCATATTATAATACAGAGATCGCCTTGAATATAAAATGTTTTAAATATTACTAATGCTACACGTTGAAAAAACTTACAATGCTGCAACAAATGCAAACCTTTTCTGACAATTTTTTTTTTCAGTCTGAATTTTGAGAAAATGGTCACTCTATCAAACTTATAGTCTTTATTTTAAAATATACACCTCACCATGCACATTCAATTTTATTTCAATGGTTTGTAATACGCTGGATCTGATAAACAACACCTATCAAAGGTATTTTTCCAAGTAAAAGAATGGCACAAATTGAACAATGGTCGCCTTAAATTTAAATGTGTGAATCCTTTTTCAACAACAAAAAAACATTCTTTTTTAGCAATATAGAGAGATGAGGAACAAATGAAATTCTCTACCTTAAAACAATAACAAAAAACTAAAATTTACATTGGCAATCTAAACTATTCTAGTTTTATTAATAAAAAATATGGTACAGTCCGACTGAAAGCTTGTGGCGGACGGATGCGCTGACTGCCTGGCATTGGAGGGGACAGTGCATAAGGGGAGGAACACTTGAGGGGAAGAGCGATGAGCTTAACAGGTACCAACTTAGTCGCATTTGCACGGGTCTTCACGTGTGGCGTGAATGTTTTTACTAGTTCTCAGAAAATAAATTGCTCATAAGTTGAGAGTAAAAGCAATTCTTATATGGCATACGTGTAGTTATTAGAAATTCCTTATTTAAGATCTCGTGAGATAGGACGAAACAACCTATGATTGGGAACGAAGTTTTTAAAAGAAAGTGGTGCTAGTGAGGTTAAATGGTAAAAATCATACATTACGGTGAATAAATCCGTTAATTTCTCTTCAATAACTTCGATAAGGTATGTTTTTTTTACATTTTTAGATAGAGGAAATATCACTGTGTAATATACTAGATTCTGGGGAAAATGGCATTTACTTTAGAATTTAAAAAAGTTTTTTCCTCTCCTAATCTGCCTTTCTCCATCATTGAGCTAAATGAAAACGTATTTGAATTTTTTATAAAAACAAGTGCAGTAAGGCTTTGTTTTTTGAACTGAATCAATAAAGAATAGTTTAAAGAAACAATATAGATAAATTTATTAAAATGCCATTTATTTAAATTTCGGGGCAACCTCCTTAAGACCTCGTGAGATAGGACAAACCAACCTATGACTGTGAGCAGGGAAGGAAAAGTTTTTGAAGAAGCAGTGAACAGCAAGGACTCCAGAACAAAATGGTCAATGACCAGACCTTCCTAGAATTACCCCCTGCTCCTGCCTTTCTAACCCTTTAGTGCCACTCCACCCCCTACTGTTCTACCACGAATTTTACAAATAACATTCCTCTCCCTAGCACACCACTTCCACATCATTTGCTTACAATTTGGTATAAAGACTTCGGGTTTTTGTTCGATTTTTACCGTCTGATTTCTTTTTTTTCGAATTTGGGTATAACCTAATATTATTAATTTTCTTTAAACAAAATGTTTTTCACATGGAATTGATGCACTGTTCTTCTCACTACATGGGCATCAAAATCGTCGACCATCAATTTCGGACTCTTCTGCATCTTATTCTTTCACGGAGACAAGAAGGCTGTCCTGCAACCTTTTTCAATAAGTATCTGCTCCTTCCTTTGAAATTCGCTCTAATGTGCGACGCGACATGCCTGTTGCTGCTTCGGCCCGCTCATAAGCATTTTTAATAGGAATGCTGATTCCTTCCACAGCATTCTTCTTCATAAAACTCAGTATGTTATAAAGAATTTCCCATGCCTGGCTACGGAAAACTTTCCTATTCCCTAGCTTTGAGGTGGATGGAGCGGGATCCATATTGTTAAAGTTGTTAATAACTAAAGGAACAACAATCTCAAAACTAAAGGAACAACAATCTCAAGAGCATAGTAACAAAAACGCGATTAATAAAATAACGGAAAATAACAATAACTCTATAGCAAAATTACAATAACAAACAACAACATGAATGGATAACAAAAAATAAATGAACAAAAGAACGCGAAGTATAAAATAACAATAACTTGATAACAGATCAGCAATCACAACAATGAAAACAAATAATGACAGCAAGAGTGAAGCAGCAGTTGGCAAACTGGACGCATGAAGCTAACTGAATGACTTTCTCCCGCACGGAAAATACCCTCACCCCTGCATTAGTGAGTAGTGAGGTTTCACCAATGGACTTGCCTAGGCTCAAATTCGTCTACTGCGCATCTGCCATAAGCTTTCAACTGGACTATACATGCATGTCGAAAAAGGCAACACGATAAAAGAAAGGAAATTGTTTTGAATACTCATAAAATCACTTCCCTTTACTTTAAAAAGCATACTGTAAAAAGCTAACTGATAGAAAATACAAATATTTTGTCATGTCAGTACCAACAAAAAATTTCAACCTTCAAAAAACAAATATCAATGCAAAAGCCAAACTGTATAGTTATATAATACACAGAATTATCAAGAATTTGTATCATTAATCTATATGCCACTAATTTTCAGAATATTTTATGTATTTATTTCTGGAAACTTCAAAAATACTACACAATGGACATTATAAATACTAAATAAATATAATTACATGCAAGTTATAAGTAATCAAACCAATAGTAAAAACTACAGTATGCAATGAAGAACCTATTAAGTGATTATTTCGTAAGCATCTTCTTATAACTGAACAAAATAATTGTTGATTAAAAGCTAATTTATTTGAATTTAGATAATCACTTTCATGATGTAGAACTTATTATTTAATCCCAAGGCTTGAAATGTAAGAACAGGGCTAAATATACTCTAATCATACACATATGCCACATATGTTAATTAATTTTAATAAAAGGACATTATTTCCTTAGAACTACTGGACAGTAATTCATGGTATTCATTTAAAAATATTTATTCCCTTTCAAGTACATTTTGCCCTATCTGATAGTCAATTACTAACAATGTATGAAATGGAATATACCGTATATACCCGAATATAAGACGACTCTGATTATAAGACAACCCCCATTTCTGAACTCTTAATAAAAGAAAAAAAATTATTATGCACACAATGACAGAGGTTTATTATACCAATGACTAATGAACATTGAACCAATTGAAATAAGCAACTTTGATTGGAATTTTCAATTGAATATTTTGGAACATTAGAATCTCTCATGCAAATTATTTCTCATTAGCACTTTTTAATTGTTATTTTCACTTTCACTACTGGAGGAATCTCCAATAGCTGCATCATCTTCCTACTCACACAGAATGTCATCTTCTGATCCATCCAAACTGTTAGAAACAAAACACTTCTTAAATCCATGGACTATTGATGCTGGTGAGATACTGTCCTATGCAGTCATAATCCATTTTCCCTGTAAAGCCTCTGTTGGTTTTTTCATTTTACCTGCTGGAGTCAGAGGGCAATTCCCTGACAGCAACCATTCCCCATAAATGCGCAGTAGATGAGCTTTAAAGGGCTTATTGACAACCACATCGAGCACTTGTGATTGGGAGGTCAAGCCTCCTGGTGTGATCACCAGATCAGTATTGAGGTGTGACATTTTGGATTTCACATCATCCATAAGATGTTCTCGAAAACCATCAAGAACTAGCATTGATCTCATCTTTAAAAGAGCACCAGGTTGTTTATCCCACACTTCACTCAGCCACTGAATCATCAAGTCACTAGTCATCCAGCCTTTTTCATTGCATCTGTAAATGATACCAGGTGGTAGTTTTTCCTTTGGTAGATTCTTCCTCTTGAATATTACGAAGGGTCGCAATTTTGTCCCATCAGCTAATACCGATAACATTACTGTTACCCTTAGTTTTTCATTTCCAGTGGTTTTAACTATCACTGACTTTGCCCCTCTGTTATCAACTGTGGTGCTAGTAGGTATATACAGTTGCTTTCCTTCAAGTGTCTATCAACGACTGCTTTTAACTTCTTACAGGACCTACTGTAAAGGTGACGTCAATGCAAACGTTGATTTAGATTATCAACGAAGAGAAAATAACAATAACACTTTTCTTTCGTCTATTTGAAGGTTTAATTAGCCTTAAATGAATCGGAGGCAACAATGAGAGTCTCCTTGGCTACGCCCGGAATGAGTACGAAAAATCCGCAAAAGTTCAAAAAAGAATGCGTATTTCTGAAAACTTCAACCGTGTAACGTGTAACCATTGCAAGAATAAGATAGTATAGAGCTTTAGCCGTCGAATAAATAAAAAAAAAAGAAAATCGGTGCCTATTTACGTATTTTAATGCATGAAGGAAAAAAACCTTGCACTCTGAAAAATCGAAAATCCCGTGTAAACTTATGGGAAAATATAACTGTCTCCTGGATTCGAACCCGGGACACTTTAGCAAACGAAAATATTTTTCCAGTGGCCTCATAGCCAGTAGAAACATAACGCCGTTTACCGCATATCTTTACGACGAACGGTTCTCGAGAAATACGCCGATATAATTACGCGAGGCTTAATACGCACGGACGCACGCAGCTTCACTATGCGCATAATATATAGGATAAAACTCAAGAGTATTTGTATTAGAATACATTTGAATTGAATATTTCGATTATAGCTATTCGATTCTTCCCATCTCCAGCTATCTCTGGCTTCGGTTCCTCTGTCAGTCAAACTATTACGCGCCGCGCGATTATAAGACGACTAGCGATTTTTCGGTCATAAAAATTGGAACAAAACCTCGTCTTATATTCAGGTATATACGGTATTATGAACTGAACACTTGTTAAGCTACCGGAACACTATTAATAAACTAGAGCAGGGATGGCAAATACATGGCACGCGTGCCAAAATTGGCATGCATGCGATTTTGCTTGGCAGTAATTTCTTGGCACGCGACTAAAGCCATTTGGCATCCCTTAACTAGAGCGATCTGGTGCCCCTGGCATGTATGCATCCTGCCACCCTTATCCAAATTTCCTTACTTTTTTTTGGGAGCCGGTTCTTAATATTTTTCCAGTTCACCACTGGACAAAATCACTAGGTTTTTGTTTTCCTCGGACAAAACAACGGCATGATCTTTTTAGAGATTCGGTATAGCTTCGTGCAATGTTATTTAAAGATTGGATCAGTAACAGAAATCAATATTACACGATCTTATCTGGAGCATATCACTTTCTCATGAGAAAAACACTGCCCAGGTTCGGGAGAGCATGAGGATTGAGATAATACGGTAGTGATGGCGAACCTTCTATTGCCCGCGTGCCAATATTACCGAAATTGTCAAAGACTTTCCTTACAGTCTGGAGCATGCAAGACTAGGACAAAGCTCACAATCAAAAGAGAACCCGACTAGCATTGTCGTTGAAACTCTAAGGGAATAAGTTAGATTAAACCCAGGCAGGATATTATATGAGGAGACCACGTCTGACACCTCAAATGTAACAATGACCCTGAGGTTTCCTAATCTGACAATTGTGACAGTAATTAACATTTGTTGTTCGTTTGATAACCTCCATGTTTCCGAGAATCCTACATTTCTACTAGGAATATAAGCTATACCGTCAGATAATCTAAATTTTATTTGCGATGGGCTTCAAAACGGTACATAATGGCTTTTTTGATAAAAAAAAATGGGACTGACTCAGCAAAAATGGGATGTTTGGTCATCCTACTATTAAATAAGTAAAAGAGAGTCACTTGGGGTGCTATATGTATTTCATGTGCGAGAAATGGGGAACAAAAACATGATGTGATGGCACACGCACGAACCTTCCGCTTACACAGGATCGAGGTTTCGAATTAAACGAACTGTTCATGAGTCACAGGACAAGATCATGACTTCGAATTTCATTGTACGCATATTTCAAATAATCCATACCAAAAAGTATGCAAAATCCTATGGTGTTGGCCGGGGACTGATCTTAGCCTCAAATTACATCATACTTTGAATAATCCAGGATTGAAATAACAGGGTTTTTACAGTATTTACTTCCATTGGAAACCTGGTTCTCTCGACTTTGTAATGAACAAAAGCATATTCTACTACCTATTGCCGTCAGGGACGGCATGAGGCATGTGCAGTTGGTTCCCACAAACAGGGCCCTGCGCTTTATGAAGGGCCCCGCACCAGGTTCAGTACTCATGTATTAAGATTTACACAATTTTTATTACACAGTAAAGCAATAATAATTTAAAGTTCAAATAATATTAAAAATACCTATGTACATACATTTGTTTTGTAGAATAAAATGCTCCTTATATAATAGCCCATAAATGTACATGATAGATCTAAAGGGAAAAATTTATAGAATCATTTCTTAGTCAATGCCATGTGTTATGTATGAGGTGTGCATTATACGTGAGTGCGCATTATAGATGAGACTTTAGGGTATTATAGTTAAAATTTCATGAAAATCCGATTGGTAGAAGCCGTGAACAAACATTCAGACGGGCAGACTGAATCTAATAGGTGCTCATGCTGGAAGCAAAACACACCTAACAAGAGTTGTACATAAAAGAGGGCAAGTTAAATACAAGTATAAGAATGTAAATATAAGTAAACACTGTGAAAGAAAGTGGGAGCTAGTGAGCCAGAACTAGCTCAGCAGTGGGGAAACTGCATGTTGCATACCATCGTAGCAGTGAAAGGGTTGATGACACACATCTTAACTTTTACCTTCACGCTGAATTACTTATGCTATTGCTTAAATGCACGCACATTCAAAAAAATGGTCCATTTAAGTTCCACTGTACCATATTTAAGCTGAAGAAAGACAACTCAGAATTAAAGATTACCCCTCAATAGATAAATATTCTAAAAATATAAATTGAAGGAGTTATTTATTTTACTAATGAAGAAAATTTGTTTCATTTTCAAATGATGAAACGTAAAAACTATCTTTCTTTTGCATAAATATGGCATATTAAGATTCACATCTAAACCACCTAAAACATTAACTTTGTCTCAGGGATTATAAAATGAATATAGGTACTACTGAACATCCAACATTACGGTTTTTTATATTTACATTAATACCCTGTAAGATACCAGAAGTGTTTGACAGGTTATGCAATGACATGACATGCATCTCAATAAAGCATCATCATTTATGCATGCTCTCAACTTCATTTTAATTCTTAGGTCAATTAAAAAAAAAATTCAATTAAAAATTTGTGGCTTTCTCAAAATAAAATTTGAACTTAAAAAAATTGTATAATGTTAAAGTGTTTAGGTCAATCAAATAGAAGTTGTGAGTGAAAGCATTGTTTAAAACATTTACCTACAACAAGAGTCCTTCACAAAAAATGCACAAATTTAGTATTACAGTAAAATCCTGATTCAACGTATCTCTACAGATCATGATTTTTTATACTGAAAGAGCGGTGTACCGAAAACACCCAAATGGAGTACAGCAGAAAGGAAAAAGAAAAGAAAACGATCATACTTCAACCTTACTTTACTGCTTCATTAAATAATCTGAAATTTTCTTTTGTTTAATCTTTTTTAGAATTTGGCAGGTAACATAATTTTCTATAACATCAAATGATATAAACAATGTCTTTGGCACTTCATCAGATTTGATGATACATATCTTTAATTCCTCCAAACACTCCGATGCCTCTAACAATGCCACTAATGATCTCGCACTTGACTCAACCTTTACCTCCTCTTCAGTCTCTACTTATTTCCTCACCTAGACCAGTACTCTCTACTACAGCATCACCTGTTAATAAAGGTGTGGTTTCCAAATTTTTATCAACACCTGAAAACTCCTCAAATGTGAGTGGAGAATAAAACTGGAGTTTTGAGGAGACATAATTCCAAAGCTCTCTGGGAATATTCTCTTCATAATTGGAATCTGCAACCTGCGATGAAAATATAATGCCCGATTTCTTCAGGCAATTGCTAATTGCCCTCCCACTGACATCCCACCATCCACTCGTGATCATCTCCATGCCCTGACGATTGTTAAAATACGAGAGGGATAACTGTCCCTTGGTTCTAAAATTTTCAGTTTGGAAAATCTCACCTTTTGGGATTTTGGCAGAGTCCCGCAAATCTTTTCTTACTAAAGACTTCAATGAGCAAGAATTGGTTATCCTTGAGTCATTTACGAATGAAAGCATACATTGAAACCACAATAATCTTTTTATGGGGCCTCTTTAGTTCATACGTAGTATTGAAAAGTATGTTAAGTTAAAGTATGTTATTTTGAAATATTTATACAGTATTTATAAGGGTAAATTGATGGGGATCGAAAAAAGTTTGTTAATTTGAAACATACATAATTGTGAAGTACGTTGTAACAAGATTTCACTGTATAAACCTCTTTTAGAACTTTAAAATTTCTAGTTAATGACTGCACATTATTACTATAAATATTTACCGATTTTAAAATTACTGTTTCCTAACTAATTAAGAATTAAATTTTTGTAGGGTGTGCCAACAACACATTTTCAAGTTTCAGTTGAACATAATTGAAAAGTTCGAGTTTATTAATAAATTAAGATACAGGACCTCGCATTTCGAGAGGGGTGCATTACTGAAAATCTCTCTGAATGGCAAGGTTAAAGGTTTATGGAAAAATACGTTTATGTTTCTGGTTCACAAAATATTTTGTAATAAAATGTTTTGGTGGTAACATATTAATCTAATATTGTCGTTTAAAATTAAACAATTTTAATATAAATAACAATTGAATGGAATACACAGAGATATCAAGTGGGTTCTTTATGGGATTTATGTACGAAAAGATATCAAATGATTGGAAAGTTCTCAAATTTTTTATCTCCGAAACTATAAGTTGTAATTATGTACTCTCACAGGCTTAGTTATAGTAAACAATATGATAAGACGAATGCCAAAACAAAACTCACCCCACCACCCTCCCTATATATAAAGTCAACATGAGGACACCCGGCCAGATCACCTTGAAGAAGTCTCCGGCAAAGGAGAAGAAACGTAGGCGTTTAATGCAAAAATTTATGCGGGATAACCCAAAAAACATATATAACCTCTGTATATTTTTATTACCAATTTTTATATTAACCTTGAAAGTAGTATATATATTTATATGTTTTCAACTTCTTCGACAGCAGAAAAAAGTCTTGGAAGTTTAAGGATTCGAACCGCCTTATTTATTGGGCTAACGATGTCGTAGGTGTTTGTGCTGATTCTTATTAATTTAAAGTGCTTACGTGAAAATGAATCTTTAATAGAGATTCAGCTTTTACATTTCTTTGTTTCCTAAATAGGTTTTAGATCAATTTCAACAATTATGTTGGATGCTTTTGTGAATTTAAAACAAATATAATTTAATTACTAATCTAATAATAAGTAATTCGAATTCACAACAGTACTCAACAATGGAATTCTAATTTATTGATTTTAAATTAATTATCCATTGCTGAGCGTTTACGTTTAACTCTCATATTCCTGCTACAAGTTTCCGTTCCGTTGCAGAGAAAAGTTGTGTGCGCTAAGATAAATAAAGTTGGTTTTTAAAAATACATTTTTTTATACATTTAACTTGTTACATGTATTGTACTACAATATTAACTGCACCACTAGCATAGTACTCTGCAGCATCCTACCACTATGTGGGGTCCATTTTTTCCTACGCAAACCAACAAATAATCGAAGTGCTTAAACAGCAGATAATATCTAATATAATTGCAACGTGATATTATCACAAAAGATGCCAAAAAATATATACACAGTGATATACTCTTAGTGTTATGGTTCAATTAACTACAACCACAATGATATTAAGGCAAACACTTTCTAAATATAAAGCAGGGTATGAATATTTTGCAAAACATATACTAAATGCATTATCATGTTCTAATCCAACTATGAATTCCTGAAAAATACAAAATAAAAAGCAGTAAATTTAAATCTTGCAAATAAATTTTGTTAAATATTCATTTGTTGTCCTCATCATATCATATATTGACTACTAATTTTTACCAAATTGATAAAAAGACAAAAATGACAATAATCCCACAAGTTAGTTGTTTTATCAGTAATAATAAACACTGATATGGAATTTTTAGAAATTTTCATGACTAAATATAATATCACTGTTCTTGTGTTGAGAAAAGATTTAACTTAAGTATGCTAGTTTCTCATTAAATACATTGGGAATAGTCATTTAACATACAAAGAAACTATTATAAAACAAAGCACTGTATAAAAACATGTTGATTTGTATTATTAAATATTTAATTTATTCTTTTGATTTACTTTCATTACAAATCATTCATTACTCAATCTATTTACTCTTCAACGTACTCACCTATTTATTATCTAACAACAATTTCTGCATCCATGCTCAAATCTTTATCAACCATATATTACTCACAACACATGGGAATGATCCATCAGCTCCAAGTCCTCAAATCCACAGGTTTTCCACCCTGGTCACCCACGTCCAATAGCACTCCATCGCTTGTGCTGAGTGATTCTGAAAGCCTGCAACAAATTCTCAGGTGCTCTCCTGATTTCACAATTCCCCAGTTTGAGTACTTATTGTCAAATGCCTTTGGCTTTGTTAAATATGTTTAGGGAAAACTCAAGGGACTAATAAAATCAACTCCTCATCACCACAATCATTAAATTTGAAGCAACTTTATTGCATTAACACATGACTAAATCTCTCTAAAAAAGAGGATCATCAGAAAAAATACACAAATAGAAGTTATTTTATCTACCACAAAGAAAAAGACCTCACACATCTAATGTTTTTTTTACAAAAAATTAAATACTGCTGATTTTATGCCTGAAACTCAGCTGTTGACCTAGATAATTCAATTGGCCACAAAATAACTGGAAAAACCAATCACTGATTTCTGATAGCTTCGTCATATACGATAATAGCAGATCTTTCCCTTTTTTACTCATTGCTATGATTATGTAATGTTTTTATATCTCACATACACATAATTACGAGAGACATTTGGCGATGCCTTAGTGAAATTGGTACACGTACCAATGTATTACATCTTCCAAAAATGAGAAATTAATTGGGATCAAAAAACAATTTTCGTAGAAAGTATGCTATCCTTTTTTACTATAACATTAGGATCTAATATTTAGGAGAACACTGAAAGGATTGTAAAGCTCTGAAGTGTACTAACTTCATCCCCTCATCTTATATTAACTGCTTCTTGTATATACTCGTGTATAAGATGCACTTTTTTGTTACAAAAATTTGTCCTAAAATCATGCTGCATCTTATACAATGAAGGTTTAAATGCCAATATGATATTAAACTTAAAATTTAGATATGTACACTTTTAAAAATCAGGTATAGAAGGTTTACTATGCAGCACAAACAACTTCAAATATCTGCACTCATTCAGCAGAATTCTTATTGATATTATTTATAATAATAAATGGTTTTGGTTTTGGTGAAGTATTTGTAATCGATCACATATCTATTCATTTCATGGGATACAAATGACAATATTGCCAAAAAATCTTGGAATGAGCAGCTTTTTACCCAAACATGCTCCATGTGGAAAGTGATGAAAAACCGTACTTTGGAACCAAACCAAAATAAACACTACCGAAACGTTTTTCATGATAAAGTTATTGGGAAATACCATGACAATATCTGCCAGACTATGGAATTTATCTCATTACTGTAGAGATCCTCTGCAAAATCTGACATAACTTCATGAACAATAATCATCTTTCTTCCCCTTTTTTATTCATTGAGGAGATTATGTAACTTATTTTATACAGCAGGTCCTATGGATTGAATTACCCAGCCATTCAATGAATTCCTAGAGAATTTTAACGATTAACTCACTTTTTTGGATTTTTCCAATTTTTTTCCTGGCATCCTGGCCACATCCTCATTCTAGAGATGAAAATTTTTGGAACAAAGTATGGCTTATATGTGAGTAAATATGGTATATTTTTTAAATTATTAGTCTAACTAGCGTAATTGCCCACCAAATATGACAGGTAGGCATGAATTAAGTATTACGATAAAATAAAATAAAAATTAATGACACCAAATTTTATGTACACTAAAACGTAAAAAATTAATATAAAATCAACATAATCAAATGTTCCAGAAAGTAATAATAGTCATGAACAAATAAAATGATGTTATAACACGACTTTATCACAATTTTATCACGACAAATTAAATAAATGCGTAAAAATCAAGAAAAAATAGTAATTAAACCTAATTTTTGGCTTTCTTTGAATGAGATTTGAATTTCTACGATATGGAAAACATTTCCATACTTTTTTCGGCATAACTGGAAATACCGCGTCAATATCTCTTTTTTAAGATATTTTAAAATGCTAAAGAATAAAGGCCCTCTCGCTTCGTTTCAGCTCTGCCCATGTTATTCAAATGGAGAAAAGATATGCACCTACAGTCAAACCCAGGACTACTATGTATACGGCGATCAGTTTAAATTGACAAGTTGAATAGTCAAGTGATTCCTGAAAGTTTGATCGAAAAAGGTTGAAAAGCTTTTTAGTTATGAGCGATTTTCCTTTTCTCCCATCTAACACCATATAGCAACCAAGCGTTACACCGTCCGCACCATCTCGTGAATAACTGCTTTCAATACAATCCCATCCTGGGCGTCAAGATTAGATGTGAGCGTAAATATCTTATTATTTATCGTAGAATTTCATTTCAATTTCACCCGAATATGATGCTTGAGTCACAATTGCACTAAGTTAACAACATAAAATAGTTTAAATTTTCTTGCAAAAGACGTGGTTGGCAAGCCCCCCTGCTGCGAGGTTAGATATACCCGAGCTCGGATTTGGGGATGGGCCTCGAGGTATGGGCCTCTAACCCGAATTAATGACGGTCAAAGGGTCTGCATCGTGGTCAGTTTTTGATGTGGTCCCAGTTAGTCGACACAAGCCATCATATTTTCAAGTGGTCTAATTCAATTTTGCTGTCGGCCATCTTGCGTTTCTTACAGCACAACATTTTTATTATAGAGAATAAATGCTTTTCAACCAATAATTAACTAATTTTGTTCTTTTTTAACCACTAATGAATCTTATGTCCTTATCCAAACATCTGTTTTTACGAGAAGAAATTGGAAAATGGACTTATTTTTAAGGATGAGTCTTATGCATAGGTGTCTTATACACCATAAAATATGTTATTCTATTAAAAAAGTTGGTCATCATGATAGTTGCATTTAGCATGAACAATAACCCTGTGAAAGGAATAAAACTTAATCATCTCAATCTTAAAATTCTGGAAATATTTTTATGAACATTTTTATAAATCAAAAATTTCATTACTTTGTTCAACCTTCAGTTGAGGTCCTATGTATACAAAAATAGGCTGAAGTAGGTGATGCACATGAAAATAGCTCAAGAGGATAAGTTGAATTTTAGTTTTGCAATACTTGCTGTTCAATCATCCAGCATAAAAAAATACATCACAGTAAATCTTATAAAGAACTGTAGAAGTAGCATGTAAATTTATTGTGGCTGCACAGAGGAATTGATTTACATAGTCATTTTAAATGGTGGATGGGATGAATAAATTTGTATCACTGTGCAAACACACAAATTTACTCTATATCACAATCACTGCATTTTATAAACAGTAGTGATATCCAAATTATGAAACAAAGCCAATACCACAAGTTGAAAGGTCTGTAGAAAGCATTAAAAAAAACTGGGGAACTATATGAAATTAAGAGACAGCTTTGAAAAGGTCAACTCATGGCACATTAAAATTGTGTGTCAGAGATGACCTTTCCATTAACAGATATGGATTCCATCTCACACACTCCATGAGAATATTATTTAGTTTCTTTCAAAAGCAAAACAGAATTTAAAAATAATTCTGATAGATTTTGCAACTGAAACAAAAATATAAAAATGTGAATTACAACCAAACGAATAGTCAAATTACATTCTCATTAGTAATGCTGAATGGTCCATACCTGCATGGGGAAGAAACTTGACTCAAGGAAAGAAATATAATCACTAATCAAATTTTTCTAGTAAAAATTTTCCAAATCCAAATACATGTGTATATATTTCCTGAAAACCTCTTTGAGTCAAGCATTTCACCTGAAAATTTGTTATAGACTATATGTCATGTTGTGACTTCACAAATACCGCACTTAAACGAAAACAAATATTCCCGCTAATTCTAGCAATAATGAGTTTCTTTCAAAAAGAGCTCATACTTTTTCCAAATAATGTCATTGCATAAGTGGAAAGATAAGCCCTTTTATTGTTCACAGAAAATTCTAAATCATTCTTGAATATGGTTTCAAACAAAAACAGTGTCAAATCAACATTTTTGTAAATAATATATACAAGAGAAAGGGTTAGAGAGTGTGCGTTGTAAAATTTAAAAAGGGAAAGTGCTAGTGAAGTTACTTATACGATGGCTAATGTGAGAGATTTAAAAAAATTATCATTTATATCTAAAAACAAGCATTAAAATTTTAGCATGCTCTTATAAATTAATTATAAATCAAAGAAGCATGTGTGAAGGTAACAGAATTATTTTTAAAAAATAAGTTACGCATCCTAAAAATGACCCCTCTCCACAATTCACTTTTATAGTGCTTCAAACTTTAAATATTTCATCATAAAGCCTATAAAAAGAAAAAAAAGACTAGTCAAACTTTAATAATTTATGACATTATTTCTGGACATGACCAAAACTTTCTTTTGTGAATTATTTCCACATTTAAAAAGATAATTACTTATTTCAATACAAATAATCTGGTCAGAATTGAATAGCTGACCTTAATAACGCACAGTATGCATGCATCTGGTGTGAGATCTGGTCTGAGAAAATTAGGCAGTTTGATAAAAATGGTAAATTTAGCAAGGCATCCAGTGTGTGGAAGAATATATATTAATAAGCAAGAAAATTACTCTTTAGATTTGATACTTAAAACAAAATATGGGCAAAAGACAGAAAACCAGCTTACATGTTTCAATTAGCATAATAATTCAACATACAAATGTGATAAACTGGAATCATGCTTACCTTTCGTGCCCATGCCTGGCTACCTGAAGCAAGTTCTGCAGCAGATAGAACTTTTGCTCCTGTACTGCCAGTAAAAAGCCCCGGCTGTGACTTGGATTCTGCCCAAACTTGCATCTATAAGTAAATAGGGGCATTCAGCACAATGACTTTCATATTAACTCAACTAAATAATGATACAAATGTTTAAATCAATACAAAATCAAGTGTTAACTGAATATCTGATAATTTGGTACGAATATTCTGTTCAACCATGAAAAAATGTAATTTATATTAGAAGAAATAGGTAAATAGAGATACTAAAAATTCTTTCAACTTAAAAAACTTGAACATTTTGTAACAAAAGAAAAAATTCATTTATAAAATAGTCTGCAGATTTTGTTATCTGTATAGAGTGGTACATTTGTGAATTTCGATTTTAATTAATATCTAGCCAAACAACCTTTATATAACATGACAAAATCCAAGATTAAAAATTTTATTTCCATTTTTGATGCAAAGTATAAGGATTTTTAAAGTAAAAAAATGTATTTTTTATATTTTAAATCTGCTTTTTCAATATAAGTTGTCTTGTAAATAAAGGACAATACAGAAAAACCTCATTAGGTTGATATTGGATCATTCAAAATATGGTGTAGATCAAATTTTAAATAATTCTCCTGCAATCAATATTTACTTTTTTAACAACTTTTATATTACCTTTCAATGTTATATATATTGAACTTGCCCACATACATCTCCTTGACTCTTTCTCCACTCTGGCATCAACCTCCGCCAGCCTTATTGGCCAGCCCTCTTCCCCGTCTCCTACTATCCCTAAACTCCTCACATTACCCTGTCATTCCCATAATCCCCTCTCTCGTTTCACTCCATGTATATATACTCTCCCCAACCCGTGATTCTTCGTCTTTTTTGATTGGCCTACTGATGATGGAATTGCTGATTCCAAAATATGTCTACAGTAAAATATTGATACAACGTATCTCTACAAAGCACGAATTTTTATACTTTACACTGAAAGTATGGTATACTGAAATACCCATAAGGAGTACAGTATTTTCTCTGGAAGTAACTCGGTAGGGGTTAGACATTCTTACAAGTCCAGCTCAAACCGAAACCGGCAAGAATGAGAGTTTAACAACCGAGATAATTCCTAGAACTTAAGATTTTATCCTAATGCTTTTATGAAAATACGATAGGGATAACTGATGATTGGTTTTAAATTTTTTCAGTTTAGAAAATCTCTCCTTTTGGGATTCTGGCAGAGTTCTGCAGATCTTTTCATGCTAAAGACTAAAGATGCCTTCAAAGTTGGTGTGAACGACTTGAACGTGCAGGAACTGGTTATAGTTGAGTCATTTAAGGATGAAATCATACGTTAAAACCACAAAAATCTTTTTTCGGGACCTCTGAATTTAATACGTAGTATTGAAAAGTGCATTAAGTTGAAGTACATTATTTTGAAATATTTATACAGTATTTATACGGGAACATTAAGGGGGATTCAATAAAAGTAGGTTAATTTGAAACATACGTAATTGTGAAGTACATTGTAACGAGATTTCACTGTATATTTTTTTTAAAAAGGAAGTACTCGTGTGGTTTTTGGCTGGTGTGTATTTGTGTGTGTGTGTGAGCAAAAAAGGGTCCCTGGTATTGGAGTAATTCCCCCTAAACCTGGAGTGTGTGAGACTGCATGTGCATTTTGGTCTCTGGAGTGAAGTAAATTCCACTAAACGACTGTATGTGAGTAATTTCCTTTTTAGAAAATTTAAAAAATATATTTTTATGGTTATTAGGAGGGCTCTCCATTCATCGTCTATAATTGTGCCAAATTTCAAGTCTCTAGCCCGTCTAGAAGTGTCATATAATTTTCACACTCAGATAAATGCTAGTTGATGGTGCCTGTATTCTGCAAGCATTTTTAAATTTTAGAATTCTCACAATTTCGTATTTTTCCCATTGGTTTTGTCCAAAAACATATAACTGTGTCAAATTTCAAGCTCATCTGATAGTGCCTTATAATTTTTATCCTCGTAAGGGGCAATAATGGGGCGAGACAGCCCCAAAATTTTGAAATTTTTAGAATTTCAGAGTTTTTCCTCAGTTGTAACAAAAACCTAAAATGGTGCCAAATTTTAAGACTCTAAGTAAAAGAGCCATTTTTTTTGTTTTATCCCTCATTCCAAAAAATTTGACAGCCACACAGTAAAAATCTGTTTGACCTTTTTTTTTTTAGAGAGATTCAAGTGAGGAATCCCGATATACGATATAAGACGAACGAAAATTTGGACCGAGAGGGAGGGTTGTTTTAATGACTGATAAGTCATGTGACCAAACACCTACAATCTTGCCAATTTTCAAGTTACTAGCTCATCTGGAAGTGCCTCATAATTTTGGTATCCTCCTCCTATATCAAAACCATCTATATATTATAGATACTAGTAATATGTGCTTGAATTCTGCAAGCATTTTATCTCCCTTAATATAAAAAGTGCTGACAAATAATTTTTAAACACAAAAGTTTGCACCTCTGTACCGATTTACGTGTTTTTTCTCTTTGGAAAATATTAGGGTAAAAACAAACCTTAAAATTTATAATTATAAAATTTTTATGGTTTTTCATCATTTGTTAGGAAAACCTCAAATTTCTGCAAAATTTCATTGTTGTAGCACCTTTAGAAGTGCATTTACATATATTTAATTAAGCTTTATGAATTTTTAAGTCACAATAATAAACATTTATGTAATTTTCAATGTTATTTCCCACTGGAACACCATTCTCCAATTTTCTGAAAAATTTCAGCGCCCTAGCTCAACCGAAAGTACGTAAAAATTAGTTAATATTTTTAACGTTTATGAAATTGTAACAGCCAAATAAATAAACATTTTCAAATTTCTATAATCCCATTTCATTATTTGGCATATTCTACCGTTAGAAAAATTTTTAGCATTGTAGCGCATTTAGGAGTATGTACCTAAACCATGAAATATTTGTTTAAAATTTAGGATTTTTTAACGGCCAATAAAATAAACTGTTGTAATTTTCGTTTTTCCTGTCGGTTTTGACACTAGATCTACCAATGTACCAAATTTCAAGTTTCTAACACATCTGGAAGTGCCTCATAAGTTTGTATCCTTCTATACAACATACTAGTGTAATTCCCATTGAAATATCAACGGCAGAATTATAGATAGATTGATTATTACTATTTACATTTAAAATAATTAATAGCACACTATTACATATGAAATATTTCGTCATATATTACATTTCTAGTGAATATTCTGTTGTCGTTTAGTAAATGCCTTTGGTTTTTATTTTTGGCTATGAAATTCTGATATTCTTCTCCCACCTTGTTCTTGTCGATGCTACATATAATTGTCGGTATGCAAAGACAGGGAAATATTTATATGTATACATATATAATGTAGAGAAAATAATTAAATTTCGTACACTTAACGTTATGATTGTTTTAAGATTGTACTCTGTACTTACGAAGAAAGAAAGCTTACTCAAATCCTCAATAATGTTCTCTGTCGTTATGTAAATAAAACTTTTTAAAAGATTTAAATTAAAAACTAAGTAATCAATCAGCGGAATAATTTCTTTGAATACTATCTGAACAAAAACAAATCACCAATTTATTTCAACATTGTAAACTGTTCTCTTGACGATTGAATGGATCATTGTATTGGAGATTCTTATTGACAAAAAAATAAACATTGTTTATCATAGAAACCGTTACATAAACAAACATAAGTGTTTATTATATATTCCCGTCGTTTTCGCCAAAAGAAAGGAGAGTCGTTGACGTACATGTGGCGCCGACCTATCGGGCAGAATGAAAACTACATTTCGCTGTCGGCCATCTTGCGTTCCTTACAGAACGTTTTTATTATAGAGAATGATATATCATGTATAGGAAGCATCTACATATATATATATATATATATATATATATATAGGATATAGGATACTAGTGAAGGTGTGCTTGCATTCTGCATGCATTTTCTCTCACCCTAAAGTAAAGAGTATGAGCCGACAAATAATTTTTAAATGCAGCAGTTTGCACCTTCTCCCCGATTGACGTGTTTTTCCTTATGGTCAATATTGGGGTAAAAACAACCCCTAAAATTTATAATTATAAAACATTTATAGGTTTTTAGCATTTGTTACGAATACCTCACATTTATGCAAAATTTCATCGATATAGCACCTCCAGAAGTGCATTTATATTAATTTCATTGTTTAAAGTTTATGAATTTTTAACAGCCACAATATAAAACTTTAATGAAATATTCAATGTTTTTTACCACCAAAACATTATTTCCAAACTTTGTTAAAATTTTCAGCTTCCTGGATCTTCAGAATGTACATAAACATTAGTTTAACATTTATGAATTTTTACGGCTGAACGAATAAAAATTTTCAAATTTCTATATTCCCGTTTTCATTATTTGGCAAATTCTACCACTAGAAAATATTTCAGCTTCATAGCACATTTAGAAATACCTAAACCATGAAATGTTAGTAAAATTGTTTATAATTTTTAACGGCCAAGAAAATAAACGTGATTTTGCAATTTTTTCTCCGATTATCTTTTTTGATTCACCTATGTATTAAATTTCAGCTCTCCAACTATTGTAGTTTGGGCTGGACATTTGTATCCTCATATATCCTAAGTAAGGCCCGTCAATATATGATGATTAGGGTTGCCAACTTTTAGAGATTCATGAACCGGTAATTGTGTTGAGGGTTGCTTACTTTAAACAATTCGCGAACTGACGGCTGTGTTGAGGGTTGCCTACGTTAAGATCTTCATGAACCTGAGATTGTTTGAAACCTTGAGACTTAAGAAGAAACCCGAGGGGATAAAATCTAATGATAAATATATTTAATACTCTTTAAAAATATTTTAAAATCTTAAGAATATATCTATAATCACAAATATAGAATTTCATGCTGATCTAATGAATAGTTTTTGAGTTAAGAGCGCACGCAAAATTTCTGTCACACACATTCGGACACACGCACATACACAAAGCCACAGACATAATCGAGAAAATGGTAAAACCGTGTTAAAGGGACCTCAAAACGTGTATTTCCGTTGAAAGCTCGAATTCGATTTTTTTCACGAAAGCAATACTTTCTTTATAGTACGTATAAGGAGAAAGTAAAAGACGAAATGCTACTTCTTAACTAGTTTTTAATTATTTGCTGAATTTCTTAAGATAAATAATGTACACATAATGTATATATCATATTTAGTGAAAATCAAAAATAATAAACTTATGGCTGGATATTATGCTGACGGATGTTATGCCATCAAGACATTATGCTGACAGGATGGAATGCTGAAAAGTGTTATGGGACAGGGACAATTCTCACCAAGCTTATTGTTCATAAGAAATGTTTGGATTTTCCATTATGCGACAGGAGGAATGAAGGGGGTAGACTGGAAAAATACTCATCAAAATAGGATATAAGCAATTATCAAATGGAAATTTCGAATAGTATAATAATATTCTAGAACAGGGTTTTCCAAACTTTTCCATACACATATATTCAAATATTTTTCCTCGTGGAACCTAAAGTGGTTATAAGACAAATTGCAAAAAATTAACTTTAAAATCATTGTAATGTTTATTTACATTGCATACGTATCTTACAGTATACAGTTTACAAGCAAGGATGATGTTTCCTGCTGTAAATAAGAGAAGGATGAGCGTATCGGGTCTCTTTCTCTGTCTATCATGGAACCCCATTTAGCTTCTGTGGAACCCTTGGGTTCCGCGGAACACAGTTTGGAAAACCGTTCTAGAACAATGTCTGATGTGGGGGAGTAGGGGGAAAGAGACGTAATACTTAAGAAACATAGGCAATATAGGTATGTATTATCAGCAAAGAAAGCGAATGAGTTGAGACGGCAGCAACTTCATACAGTAAGTTGGCCAAACTGATGCCGCATAGAAAACTGCAGCACCACTGCTGCCTATCCTTTTAAATCAAACAAAAAGGATCTATAAAATAGATAGAGTTTTGATTTATAGTGGATTTTAGTTCTCTTTTTCCTATCTTATTCTAAAACTGTTTAATAGAAGGAATAACGTGAAAATTTAACAAACAAATCTGGAAACAAGAAATGCGACAGTTATGATTAAGTTCATACACGTCATTCTATGGATTTTAAATTACTTACATTGTTAATGGTACAGGCATCCCTTGCTATTCCTCCCCCTTATTTTCGTCTTTTCTCTTATTCGTCCATAACCAATTATAACCAAACCCCCATTCATACGTGGCGGCCACATTTGTAGTTGCGTTTGTTTACATCGTGGCTTCGTGGGCTGCATAAAATGCTCCCACGGGCTGTAGCTTCCTATAGATTGTGTTTATAGTACCAATAACTCCATAAAATAAGGTAATATCAATATTTTGGTCTGCTTTTTGGGTTTTCAGGAATGAATTATAAATTTATAACATTGTGTCTAAGGGAAAATAGCCCTCAATATTCGTCTTTTCACTTATCGTCCAGTTTCTGTGGAACCAATTAAGGACAAATATCGAGAGACGCCTGTATATACTAGAATCATTAACTGAATAAAAATTTTTCAATTTGCTTATTCTGTCTTTTGTTTTCGATGTGTGTTTTGCAAGAAGTCTATCTGGCGATTTTGCAAAGACTAAAGCAATCAGCTGATGAGCTAGTGAAATGCGGAATATTTGGAGAGAATGGAATTATAACTGTATAGAAGTAACTGAGTGTTCCATATGTATAATTAATATATGTATAACCTGGATTATTGATAATTGTTGTGGTTTTCCCCTTAATTCACCCCAAAAGCAAGAATCTGGTGAGAGGTAGGTTCACTTTAATTTCCGATTTTAAGTGCCCAAAAATGTTACCCGTATATAACACGCACCCCTACTTTATGATCTGAAAATTTGGTCTTCAAACTGCCCATTATACATGAATATATATGGTATATGTTTTAAGTGTAACTAAAATGAAGATTGAGTATTTGATAGTACTCATGACAACCTGTTTCAATGAACTGTGTTAATAAGAATAAGAACTTTATTGGTTCTGCTGGCCAACATGAACGTAGAGCAAGTCAGGTACAATAGAAAAAGTCAAATGTCATATCACAAGAATTTCTTTCATACAACAGTATGTTTGATTACAGTAAAGATATATAATAAGCACCAGTTATGAAGAAAGCCTTTATGGATTATTCAAATGCTCACAGAAGTTGTAAACACGGTTCCATGACGTTTCACCTACAGCTATTGCCCTAATGCAATTTCACCTACTTTTTCTTAGTCTACTTTATTATGCCTATGAAATTTGACCTACTTCCTTTTTAACATAATATAAATCATAACTACTGCAATTTCACTTATTATCATAATTTCACCTAAAATGCCGCTGAGTTTTTCCATTCCATTATTGGAAGAAACAATAGTGTTGGTATGGAAACATTTATTTTTATAAATTCCATAGTTACCTATAGAAATCGAGGATTTAATTCTAACCCATTCTACAAAATTTATGTGTTCAATGGAAGAAGAATTAATTGACACTGCACGAGGCAAGAAATATTGCTGACTGAAAAGAAGATTGCAAGCTATCGCCCTTCGATACAATGAATACAAAAACAGTAACAGAATTACTGAATATCTAGCAATATGTTGACACAACTTAAATCTTTAAATTGAAAATAAAACGTTTTATTCTCAACAATATATTACGATCTTTTGTTTATTTCCCGAGATTCCACCAAAAAAATTAATTGGAAATATGGAAGGAATTATTATTTAGAATATCTTTTAAGACAAAATTGACTTCAGATTTAAAAGTTAGTAAGTGATTCTGTTTTTGTATTAAATTTCATAGGCATAATAAAGTAGACTAAAACTTTTATTTGTTTTAATGATAAATTTATCAAATAAAAACTAATGTTATTGCATATCATGTTGCAACAAAAAAAGAAAAAAAAGTTTATCACCAAAAATTTCCATTTGAATTTTATTATACAGCATTAAAACTTATAAATTATGAAACCTGCATTACTAAAGAATATAATTAGCAAAAATCAGCAATGAATACAAAAAATTATATTAAATACAGATATTTTCCTGGACGTTTGCATCTGGAGCAAATAACCGACTGGACTTAAAATTTGTGTTAATAAAATTATACTTAATGTAATAAGTTAATTTCTGCATGATTATTAAATAATGATACATTATTCAAAACTACATAATTTTTCAATCAATCGAACATGAAATTATTAATTAAAAACAAAAGTTATTGCACATCACGTTGCAACAAAAATATCACAAAAAATTTAGGTTTGAATTCATTATACAACATAAAAACTAAAGAATATAATTAGCAAAAATCAGCAAGGAATAGAAAAAAATACTATAGAATTATTTCAGTGAATGACTGTATACGTTAGTTAGTAACAAATAACTTCTAAAAAAGTACACAACATTTGTGTCTTGACAAACAAACACTATGCACTCCCTTTTCTCATTCTACGCACACTGTGCGATACCTCATTCTCTTCCCATCACGTTTTTCACTACATATAATGCGGTTTTTTTCTTTCCTGCCTGGAAGTTTCCTTAGTCCAAATTCCGAATCTCTCTCTCTTTGTGCACCCAAACCGCTTGAAGTGGAAGGTACACTTGAGTCCTTCTTTCCTTATCACTCTATCTCAAGACCAGGGGTGGGGAACCTTTTTCAATCGGAAGGCCAAAATTCATCCTTGGGAGATCCCATCAGGCCGTACTCTGTATTGTGGGTCACATACATACAGGCACTTCATCTAGTACATTTGTAAGGTTTGTTGTCGGTGCTTATATATGTTTCCACTAATGAAATTCAATGGATACGGTCCTCGCAAATAGAATACCCATATGCAACTTTTTAAATCACGCTTTAGAGCACATAGTACCCACTATCTTTGTCACAATGTAGATATCTCTTCTTGAAGCTCACCAAATATTAATACACATTGATTTACTTAAGATTGAGCATCACATATAATAATTATTTCAAAAAATAAGCTTGTATTTCAGACATTTTTTACTTAATCTTTCTGAGAACTTTTTGATTCACCGTAGTATATGAAAGGCACCATATCTGATCTTGCTATCAGTATGCTATGCGTCAATCTAGGCGAGATAATAATGAGGATCCCGAGTACGACAATGCTATTGGTAGTAAATCAAACGTTTAAATAAAAAAGTGGTTTTTTGATTAAATATCGAATTAAGCAAACTTTGGGTGATTTTGAATCTAAAGTTATATACGATGGTAAATATCCTTTGATATTTTCTTTTAAAATGGTTCTCATCCGTAATGTTATTCTTATGGGAAAATAGGCATATTTAGGAATTTCTGGAGTCGAACCCGTGGCACTGAGGAGAAATATGACAATTTTTCTGGTGGTATATCATATAGGACTAAAATTCCTGAAAATCTCATATAAATCGGCTAGGTAGATTTGGCTGGACATGCTTTCTTATGGGAAATAATGGGGGTCATCTGGAGTCGAACCTGGGCCTTGTTATGAAAAAGTGATATCGTCACCTAATAGATTTGGTGTTCTACTAACGTTACACCTAAATTTATTTCAATGCGATAACGGGAAGTCCCCTAAAATGATTTTCAATGTGCCCTCAGTGTTATTCTTATGGGAAAATAGGCATTTTTGGGAATTTTTGGGGTCGAGCCCAGGGCACTTAGAAGTGATCTGACAATTTTTCTGGTGATCTCTTAGTTGAAGAACGAAGTATACAAGATGTTCAACTTTAACTCCTTTTCTTTTTAAAATGAAGTGAGCGGCAGCAATCCTTTCCCAACAAGAACCCAGGGAGATTTAAGAGCGAATATGTATTTGCATGAAGGAGAACAATTTTAAAGAAATAAATAGAACCGGTTTCTGGCAAAGCTATACCGAGAGATTGGGTTTTCCCAAACTCGATAAATAAAAGAAAAGGGGTAAGAACTTAGTATTCTTCCAGAGAAAGGATTCGTGGAGAAGTTCAACGGCATCTAGTTCAAGGATTGCCGCCCCAGAAGGGTCGTCTCATTTCGTACCGGATTAGCAGTGGCCACACTAAGTGCCCGCCTCTTCGCTACTCCTATGGTGAATTGATCTTTTGCCACTATTGTTTGTATTCCAGCAACCCTGGGTCATAAAAGAGGAAATTTTTCCTGGGATGTTGATTCATGTTAGGGTTTTGGATTTCCCCATTTCCTTCAGAGTAACAGAAAAAGCAGACCTTAGTCGACTACTGATTCAACTATCTCAAAGGGTAGGCGGCACCCTACTGGATCGTCCACCCTGATCGCACGAAAACACTGCATAAGGCCGCACTGGGTACCACAAAAGGCCGCAGGTTCCCCACCCATGCTCAAGACCCTCAATAATGCTCGAGTTTCTCTTTTACGAGGGTTCAGGGATCATCCGTATGTGCATTTCTCGAGACCAGATGTGCGCACATCTGGTCACATATTCGCACGGTCAGCACCCTTTACTTCGAAAGAGAATATTTTGTTTCTTTTACCTTACGTGAAATTTTGTTTGCATTATAAATAAATGCATTATTTATTAAGTTTAAAATAAGTTTATTTATACTTTGAAGAATACAAATGTATAGTTACAACTAATTCAATTGTAGCGCCAACATTTCTTGAACGACCTATGCATGAAAGCATCTATTCGCTTTCTTACTGATACTATCCAGTTAAAAAATGTCACAGCAGAGGGCAGTAACATTCGGGATAGAATACAAAAGGAATCATGGCTACAGAACCTTACCCCAATGAGAGAAAAAAATTTTGAAGGTCGAGATTATTTGCGTTCCATACCACACAGACGACTATATACCACAAATATGACCATTTATAAAGCTTAAGTGATAAATTCACGATCGAAGTATAACAAAAGGAAAAAAAGATTTATTAAGTAGGAAGCATCCTCTTTCAGATGATGACATTATCAAATGCCATTTATCGCATCTATGATGAACTATTATGAGTTTAGTTTCAGTCTACGCACAGGCTGATATATCGGCCATGGCACTCTTCGCCCAAGTAGCAAAAGTCGATATATCGGTCCGTGGCACTAAGAGGGTTAATAGCTCTTTGTATCTGGTGAATCTATTCACACCATAAATACTTTGTAGGATGAATAACCTTTTTGTATGAGGACTATTACCCCAGAAAAGAATATTATTTTTTAAATGGGAGTATATATGAGTCAAGTACAGTTGAACTCTGTTATAACGAGCGCCAAGGGACTGGATAGATTTGCTCGATATAGCCGTTATTTGTAATACCATGAATGTAAAAACCTGCATGTATTATATAGTAAAAGTAAAGGTATAATAAGTAAAAGTACATATAAATAGAGATTATGTTTAACATATTTATGAAAAAAACAAAAATGTACATAAACTAAAAGAGTTGATGTGGAGACAGATTAAACCAGGGGTTCCCAACCTTTATGTGGGAATGTGTTTCTTTGGTTCAGAGAAGGTGGCGGGTGCCAGTGTCCTTTCCCCCCAGCCCCCCTCTATTCAAAACTACCTCGTAGTTGTAAAAGTGTTGACCACAGGTGGTGGGGAGGAAAAGACAAACAGAACTCTGTGGGTGCCACGGTGCCCGCAGTTACCAAGTTGGGAATTCCTGGTTTAGAGGAAGAGATCTTTGTTCAACAATGCTGCATTCAGAAGCCTCCCTGCAGGGGTGGTTGGGCTCGCGAACCCAGGAAAGTAACTGATCAGATGGGGGAATCGAGAGATCTCGGGCCCCATTGAGTGTTGAAGGGCCTGACCAGGGCGGATGAGACAACACCAAGCGGACAAAGTTTGCTCGATATATCCGTGAAGCGTGCTCGTTATATACATGAAATATTTGTACATAAATGTTCGTAAACTTAACTTAGAGATACAATAGCCATGTCCTTGTTACACCCGTGCTCATTATAAACGAGTTCGATTGTATGTCATTCTTAGGACATTAAATAAGACTATCTCTCAAATTGAAGTACACCTAGGACAGCAAGGTATACATCAATTTTTGAGTCCTACTCCTAGGTTAAGAGTTGGACTCAAACCTTGGACCAGCAGTATAACATTAATAAATAATGCATAATATTTAGTGAATTACTTAAAAAGACCTCAAATTAAAACAGGGGATTGCAACCAAAAAATAATATTAAGCCAGGGTATTACAATATGAAAAACTTAAGGAACCACCGCTGTACTTTGAAAGCCTTATGGTACATCAGCCACCTGCATAAAACTTTGAAAGCCTTACAAGTATTTCAACTATCTACAAGGTAGCTTGAAACAGAGACATATGTTTAACATCCAAAGTATTGTGCATAGCTTGCAGTAGCGCACACAGGATTCTCTCAAGCAGGAGGTTCGAAATATCTGACAAGCACAAAAGTTGTATGCATGTTATATTGCTTTATTCATTATATTTAAGTTAAAAGCAAAGGGGTAAACTGTCTCCTATTCCTCTCTGACGGTGCCCATAAACCCAAGTTTAAAATATCTATGTGTTTCCACAGTTTATAAAAATCACAATTTTCCAAAGGGGAGGCATCTGGACCCTCCCTCCCTCCCCCCCCCCCCCTTGTGTGCGCCACTGAGAGCTTGAGTTAAATGAACATCACAGAAAATTAAAGCTCAAATAAATGAAAATTGAGAAAATACTTACATCTTTTTGAGCCTGAGTCATTTCATTCAGTGCATCCACATCGTCAGGATTTTCCTGAAGTTTTCGAAGTGCAGTAAGCCTCTGAGATACAATTGATCCAATGTCCATATTCTACTTGAAAAAGTGGCATGGAAAAATATAAACTTTGAGAATAGGATCAAACAGTCATTTACAGAGATTTTCAACACATTATCAGTAATATGATTATATATATATATATATAGTATGTAGAATTACTCTTGCTAATGCAAGATATGATAGTACATTTTTACGAACTACTGGAAAAATTTGACACCCGAAAACTAATAACTTTTCAAGACATGAGCAAAGAGACATATGAGAAACATAAAAAAGATTGAGTTTGTCCCTTATTCCAAGGGAGGCCAAGTTTTCAATTTTACTATAAAAGACTATCCATCCTTAAAAACCAGGGGTTTATAACATCAACACATATATTATTTTAAAGTTTAACATTACAAGTAAGTTTGGAAAACTAAAATGAAAGAAACATAGTTCTATAAGATGCATCCAATGCAAAATATCCTTCATCAATACATTTAAATGTAAACAGACAAAGCAGAGAAACTTAATAACACAAAAATGAATTTCAATTAGAACTCACTAAAAATAAAAATATGAATATGATTTAAATCCCTGCAATGAGTGTCGGAATTTGGCATTTAAATCTGATGTTTAAGGTTAAAAGATAACAATTTAAGACCTATTACAGTAGGCTGTCATTCATCTTGACATTATATAAGGGAGAATCAAATCAATAAATGAACAATATAAAATGTCATTGTGAAATGTAATAACTGAACTTTATGAAATAACTAGCACAAAATTGTGGAATATTCTTTTATATCCAAATCACAATATTTATCCAAAAAACACCTTTTTCCATAACAGAATTTGTGACAAAACTCCTACAAAACATTTTACTCACAATGAAAAAAAATCAGCAGAATGTTTAAGTGCATTTGATCAGAAATAGGAAAATTCCAAAGGAATAAAAACATGATAAATATTTAGTATTTAACATTCATAATCTAGCCAGTACTTCTTTATATACTACATTTAAAGTAAATATATTATCATGTTCTCAATTTAAAATTCCTTTGTTTTCTGTCAATAGTATCACAACTTTTGTCATTTCTGGGTCTTGTTAAACCAACATGTGTTGTCCATGCGTTAACTGGCAAACATCATCAAATGTCTCGCTCTCACTCTTGTTTAATGTTATCACAAAAGCTGGTTTAAAAATAAGCACTCAAGTATCAAAAACTAAAACAAATTAGTTTCCTTAGTTATCTCGAATAGCCGAACAAGGTTATGAAAAACCAGGTGTCCATTTCAGCTACAATGCAGAGGTGATTCACTGTAAGTAGATTTGAAAAAACTTATTATGGCTACTGGAGGTATCTTAGAACTATTGCAAACTTTTCAAAAAGCTAAATTAACTTAAGATAAAGACATTATTTCATCCTGCTCTTTGTCTATCTTCGCATACCACTTTACCCAGTGTTATGTAACAGCTGATAATTCTCAGATAATTGTTTATAATGTTCGATACAACTGCACCAAATTCAATATTTTCATTAAAATTCATCTGTTCTTGTTTTGCTTCTGTTGAATCTAAAGCATAGAGCTAAGCATATCTTCTTGGCTGTTGATTAGATGGATGTAGCTGAGAGGCTGCATGAAAAATTTGACTGTGAACTCAAAAATAATGATGAACCACTTACAGGAAGATCATCAAATTTATCATCCATCAATGCAAAAGTTACAGAACTGTTGTAACATATTATATATTATTAAAGTTTTTTGTAATGAGGTTTCCTATATTTTACATAAAATCTTTAAATTCAGAGGGATATAGTGTTCTTGGGGTGAAGGTTGAACTTTTCCTTTATGGCAGCAATTGTTGAACTTTTCATGTTGGTTTTACGGCAGCAATATTCAAAGAATTATAAGAATTACCAATTGAAGCCACAAGTCCACAGTAATGTTCTTATACATCAGCTTCATTCAACATTATAACTTTTTCATTCATATAGTTTAAACTCCTATAGTATCAAATGGGATGTTGTTGTCTTCTACTTGCAGTTTTTTCAGCAGTTTCATTTGAATGCCTAATTGCATGTCTCTCCGTATTTAGTCCATATTTTATTTGCACTTTCTGCTGTTTCCATTTATCTATATTGTTGTAGCTTTTCTATAGCAAGTCGCAATTTGATTAGTTGACATCAGATAACATCCATTTTAAGCTATATAAGTAAGGGTAAAAAAAAGGTCGAGTTAAGGGGGCTGTATAATATAGATTTAAGACAAAAGAAATAGAGTAGATTCTATACTGAATGTATTGAAGCTGATCAGATTGAAATAGCACTAAATTTAAACCTGTGATTAAGGAGCTACCTTTACTAATTAAAAGTTGTAATTGAAATGAAGAATTTGCCAAGAGTTTAAAATTATAACCATGTATAAGTCAAGAAGTACCTTCTCATCTCAAGTTTGCTCTAGTTGTACATTTATATTGATACAAAAAAAAGTAATACCTAAATGTAAATGTAACCTTTTGTCATCATAATCAGTAAATAATCATACTAGATCGACGCTGAAAGGTTGAACGAGGTTAAATCAACCATTTTAAATCATTAAAATATCAAAATGCAAACAGTTAACTGAATTGAATAAGAAAATACATTTATTTTTATACCTAACATCCATATTGTTCTACTTTCATAAACTGGCCACCAGAGGCACTAGTTGAGAGTATTTCAAACAGAGACCTTATATTTGTCTTTAACAATTTTCAGACCAATATCAACTTTCAAACTTTCAGTTTCTCTAACACATTTACCTCACAATTAGAGTAGTCTGGAAACACCTGATCCTTGGGGTCAGCAATCACTTTCTCTTTCTCTTTCTCTTCTGGGATATCACCAGATGTAGAGTTTGTATCTTCAACAATGGGGGCTTCTTCATGATAGCATATGGCCAGGGGCGAATCACTTTCTGAAAATATGAAAAAAAAATGTTTCAGTTCCCTTAAGATTGAGGTTTATAAAATTGTTACGATATGTTTCATATAGTCATTTGAAATAGACAAATAGATTTACTGAAAAATAAAAAACTAAAGATATCTCACTGAACCACTAATACTTTTATAAATAAAAGAAAAATGAATTAATTGGCCTTTTCCATGAAATAATACAACTGAATACACAAAAATCTTTTGTTACCTGTCTTACGATGCTCTTGTCCACTTGAAACAGGGAACTGCATTCTCAGCTTGGATTGATCAGATGGTTTATCCATGATGGCATTTGCAGGTGGCAGAGATGTCTGCAAATTATTAAAGAAATAAACAATGGCATTTTATGTCTTCTAAAATGTCAGATATATGTATGTACTATTATACAGTTTATCACTTTTACAACACGTTCTTCACCTCAAATCTGACCACATACCCTAATTCCAATTCCAATCATTCCTGGGGTTGGACGCTCCTTGATCTGAAAAGGATGATGAATTACAGGTGCAACGTGGGAACCACAGCCACTGCCCCCTTCACCATCAGAATCAGATGATTCACCCATTGCTTCCTTCCTTGAAAGTTCCTTACAATACTCTGAAAATAAATGAAAATCATAAAATGATATAAAAACAAATTTAAAGTACATATAGCCACAATTCAAATCAAAGAAACATAAATGGACAAACAATACATTATCCATTTGTATAAACTAGCAAAATTGCAACAACAAAATAAAGGATGCTCAAATCATCACAACAGATGGATTTCATTTTGTTCTAACCTTTCCCTGAAAGCTACTGGATTGAAAACATCTTTATCTAAGATGTAGAATGGAATCATTGTTAAGTATTAACACAATTCAATGTCACAAAAACATTTCAATGCCACATGGTTAATAATTTTAATAAGATAACCAAACTTTTTATTCTACATAAATGAACTCAAATAACACTATTAAGGAAACAAAAGCATTTTAAGTTCAAGAACTGTGAAGGTAGATGGCAAAACAATCATAAAACTTTTGCAACATATGGAAATAATATGGCCACTAGGACTTTTTGATACTGCTCAAATTGTAGCTTCTATAGTTCCACACTTAGTTAGCCTTCAGGCAATGCAATCATCAGTTTTCTATTTACATCTTGATTATGAATTAAATGACTTGAGATGCTATAGAATTTTAATACCCGGTAGTCATAAGATTAGGTATCACCTCAAGATATGAATACCAAAAATTCTTATATCTTAACCTGACTCCAGAATAGCTTTCTAAAATTAATTGTTGGGAGATTAAATAAAATACATTGATAGTTTCAAAGGATTGTACCGAAGTCCAATATTAATAGTTTTGATAAATTATATTAGCTTTGAAAAAATACCTACTGAAAACCTTAGTATCTACTAAGGATTTGTTTTATTAGTAGTACAGTTACTGTATTTTTAAGTTGCTGATAAAACAATGCTATTTTTATGAAAGACAATTATATTATTTTTAATAATGTATTACAATCACGGATAATAGATTGATGATCCTTGAATTTTTGTGTAACTGCTAACTGACCTGTTAACTCTTCAACACTCTTCCCTCCAGCTTTCAGGCTGAGTAGCTTTCCCTTTTGATCCTTTCCCACCACACTGGGTGGAAGACTCCCTTGCTGCAAAAGATTCACAGCGTTCTTTCGAGCAATTTCAAGAAGACGTGCCTTGTCTAGCTTCTCTTCCTCTCCCTCCCCACTCTTCCCTCCATCACCAGAGGTAATGGAAGAGGCTCCAGCGCTTTCAGATCCCCCGGCAGCTGCAAGCCTGTGTCACGATCGAGATGGAATGGAGAGCTTTGTACTTTTCTATTCAGGCTTGCAAACGAATTTATTACATGATAAAAAAAGAAAATAACTAACCAAATACCTAGCAAAAATTTTAATAAAAATTAAAAGTCTAATGAAAAAAAAATCCTCCCTTAGGATATCTAATAGAAAATGAAGCAAAATTGAACAAATCCAAATAAAAAAATTAAACTGTTATAACTGCAGCTCCTCCTCAATTGGTTTATTACACATAAGCTGATTGTGACATATTGCTGGTAAGGATAAGAAAAAAAATTCTTGAGTTTTTCATGTTTTAATGTAAAATTTGCAACATTTAACAAATTACTCGTTTCTCCAATTTTCAGTTTCAAATGTCACACTACAAAATCCATACAGACCACAATGATGCTCCACAAATTCACATGAAAAGAAAATTACAATTATCATAAGCTTTGTGTAATAAAAGAGAAAACTGCTAATTTTCGTAGCATTAAACAAAATTTTACATTCATGAACAGATCCAGTAGGAATATGACATGATGAAATCAATTCAAATTCTAAATGAACACAAACTGGCTCTAATAAGAAAGATAAATACATATTTGTCAGCTTAGGATGTGTTTTAAATATAATGGAAACTTCTTCAGGAAAATCAATTTACAACAGTTAATTTTTTTTCTTTAACGACAAAACAGATCCACATTTAAATACAATTATGCCTTTTTTAAGCTTATTTCTCTGGCAATGCTGCTTGTTAAGAGGAGTTATGCCTCACTTGCTCTTCTCCACAGTCTTGGAACGTCTCGATTCCTTTTCCTTATCATGGGTGCTGCCTCTGGACCTCTTGCAGCTTCTGCTCCTACTTCTCATTTCGACACTCTTGCTCCTTTTCTTGCTGCGGCTTCTACTCCTCTTCTTACTGCGGCTCCGACTACGTTTCCTGCTGGAGCTCCTCTTCCTGCTTCTACTCCTTCTCCCCTTACTTTTGCTCCTACTCTTCTTGCTCCTATCCCTGTCCTTACTCCTCTTGCGACTCCTACTCCTCCTCCAGCACTTTATCAGACTCAGGCTTCTTTTACGACTCCTGCTCCTTCTCTTACTTTTACTCCTACTCTTTCTCCTGCTCTTGCTTCTACTCCTCCTCCTGCTTCTACTCCTACTCTTCCTATGACTCTTGCTCCTACTCTGCCTACTTTTGCTCCTGCTCTTCCTGTGACTCCTACTGCGACTCCTTTTCCTACTCTTACTTGTGCTCTTTCTCCTACTTCGACTCCTGCTCTTCCTCTGACTCCTACTTCGGGTCCTCTTTCTACTCCTGCTGTTACTCTTCCTCCTGCTCCTACTCCTATGACTCCTACTCCTACTCTTCCTCTTGCTATGGCTGCTACTCCTTTTCCTGCTATGGCTACGGCTTTTCTTCCTGCTAGCACTCCTACTCTTCTTCCGACTTCTGCTTCTGCTCTTTCTCCCACTATGGCTGTAACTTCTGCTCCTTCTCTTACTTTTGCTCCTACTCCTTTTCCTGCTCTTACTCCTACTCCTTTTCCTGCTCTTACTCCTACTCCTTTTCCTGCTCTTACTCCTACTCCTTTTCCTGCTCTTACTCCTACTCCTCTTTCTGCTCTTGCTCCTACTCCTCTTTCTGCTCTTGCTCCTACTTCTCTTCCTGCTCTTGCTCCTACTTCTCTTCCTGCTCTTGCTCCTACTCTTCCTGCTCTTGCTCCTACTCCTCTTCCTGCTCTTACTCCTACTCCTCTTCCTACTCTTGCTCCTGCTTCGACTCTTCTTCTTGCTAACGCTCCTACTTCTTTTACTGCTCTTGCTCGCACTCCTGCTTCTTTTTCTTTCCTTGCTGATGCTCCTGCTCTTTTTCCTAGTCTTGCTCTTACTTCTGCTTTTCCTTTTGTCCTTACTGATGCTCCTACTCCTCTTTGCACTCTTGCTCCTACTCCTTTTCCTGCTCTTGCTCCGGCTCTTCTTCCTCTCTTTGCTAGCACTCCTACTTCTTTTCCTCCCTTTGCTCCTACTGCGGCTCTTCTTCTGAACCTTAGTCCTACTGCTTTTACCACCCTTGCTCTGGCTCCTGCTCCTCTTCTTTCTCTTACTCTTGCTCTCACTCCTGCTCCTTTTCCTGCTCCTGCTTCTCTTTCTACTTCTGCTTCTCCGTCTGCTTCTGCTTCTACTCTTTGCCACAACTGGACTTTTGCTCTTCCTCTTACCCTTCTTGGTCTTTTCACGACTCTTGCTCCTACTCCTATGCCTCTTTTTCTTCTCCTTCACTTTGCATTTGCTCAAAGATCTACTTTGAGATCTGTAAGAAAGACAATGGAAAACTGTCAAATAAATTCATTTATTACAACAGCTATCTTTCATTCCATCCACAAATGGGCATATAAATATGCTCCACCAAGTTAAGAAAATAATTCTCCTATTATTCTATGAAAATAAGGCCATTAAATTTTCTACCAATGAATTACTTAAATTATGTTTACATTTAATGCTATGAAAAGGTTTTCTTTAATCATGAACAAAAATAATTTTGGATTCTGGTAGATAGCAATCTGAATTTGAAAAAAATTAAAATTAGGTTCACATACCTATTGAAATATTTGGCCTTCAGCATAAGTAATTAGCAAAATAATTAATGACAGTAATGACTAAAAAGCAACACAACATTTTTGTAATATTTTAAAAGACCTTTGAGCATTATTTGCAGCTAATATTATTACTAGTTCTGGAATGACTGATATTATACACTATGCAGAATGTCATAAATTTATAATGTTCATAAGAAAATATATTGAAAGAAAGGAAATATTTCAAATGGTGTAGGGTTGACAATCTATGGCCCGCGGGCCACATGCAGCCCCCAAAGGCGTTTTATGAGGCCTGCAAAGCCATGATGAAAAGGTGATTGGTATAATTTAACACAGTTAATTCCATATTTTTCTGGTGAAGTTTTAACAGTAGTAAACTAATTACAATTGATTTTTACTAATATGAGACCACAAAATCTCTAGGTAACTCATGATTTAAACACCTATCCGGCCCACTTGAGCACTTGTGATTTTCAATGCGGCCCTCCGAAGTATTCACAACAACGAATGTGGCCCGCAATATAGAAAAGGTTGCCAGCCTCTGGTCTAGATGAAGGATGATTTATACACATCTGAATAATTTTAAAAACTGAATTTAAATGTAACTGAATTATTAATAAAGTCAATGTTAATGCTAAATTTCAGAGGTTAGCACCATGACATGAAATTATCATCAATCATCTTTCAGAATTAACAAGTTCTTTCAAAGAGAATTAAAATAAATTGAAAAATAATCTAAAAGTTACGAATAAGATCATAAAATTTCAATAAATATTATTACAAATAATATAACATCCACACTTATGTTAGTCTGTGGATCATTTTCTTCCAATTACATTTCCTCATAACGACCGAGGATGGTTGGTCCTTATTATCTGCAACAGAACTAATTGAAAAGTCTATCAACCCTCTATCCATGAAATTATCTAAACCCAAAAATATGGGAAAAGTGGATCACAAAGGAAAAAACTTTTATTTCATGATGAAATTAAACCTACCCTGTCAATTTGGTGTGCTTCAATAAATTAATTTAAAGAAAATATACTTAATTTTTAACCCTTGGAGGTAAAATATGCACAAAAATATTAAGAAAGATTTTAGTTACTTATAAAGGAGTAAATATAACAAAATTTTATTATCACATTTTCAACGTAAGGCATTTTGAGATGTCAACAGGACCATAAATTTTGTTTTTTCACTTGTATGACATGGATAAACACCATGTTGTAACTTGCTAAGCCATACCATGTGTGAGTAATGACAAACAAACATATTGACTTGATATGTGCTGCACCAGTAGGAAATAACAAAAATAGCACATTTCCAGTTGCTGTAGGAGAAATATGGAAAGCTTTCAATGATTCCACTAAGGGAAGGGCCCCGGAAATGACAGGCCTGTCCCACATACAGATTATGGTTTGGCATATGCTGTTATTCCAATGGTTGGAAATGGTAGACAATGCCCGTCTAATAAGAAAAATGCCTTACCTTCTAAACTGTTAAAAATATTATTTAAAATTGCATAGTGGTTGATTGTAATTTCTACTCTAAATTGCTGATGGCTGAATAATAACAAGTCTGACACAGTTTTAACATATATCAATCAGAAAATATTTAGTTTTCGTGTATACAACTCATTTTTATTTTTGGAAAATTCTTGATTTAATATCATGTATGTTATCCCAAAATAAATCAATGTAAAATATTTCAAATAGAAGAATCGCACTGTATATACTTTTCAAGTATTACAACTGTAGTACTCCCAAAAATTATGTCAAAAGTTTTTAAAGCAAATCTTTAAGTATCAAAATTTCAATAAAACCTTGATGATAATTTATATAAGAACTTTGAAATAAACAAAATTATTCTACACAAGAAATTTTTACTTGCCTTTTTTTACTGACAGCTTCACTAATCTTTTCAGGCTTATCTTTCTCAGATTCCTCAACAATTTCTTCCTTTTCCAATGGTAAAGTATTTTGTTCTTCTTTGACAGATACATGGCTCTCATTTTCATCCTTTGTACTAACAGAATATTCTGCCTCCTTATTTGCAAGTTCATTATTTTTAACTCCTAGTTCAACTTTTTCATCATCTGTTTCTCTGACTTCTTTTGGAGTAGAGATTTGCTCTTCTGTTTTTATATCATTTGAGATAATATGGTTATTGGCACATTCATCCGTATCTACTGCAATAAAAATGTTGGAATAATATTTGTGATCTAACATACTACAAAATATGATAGGAAAAACAACTGTTCTGGATTTCATTTATGAAAAAAACTAATTACCAACTACATCCAAATTTTGAGGCTCATTTGTATCAGACTTGGCTCCAGGGACCTCACCATTTTCAACATTCTTATTCACAGTGTCATTCTCTGAAGTATGCTTTATTTCTTCTTCTTGTTTCTCCTCTTCTTTTTTCCTTGCTTGCTCTTCAGCTTCTTTTAAGGTTTGTTGAAAAACTGTGCTAAATTTCAAATTTTTTATTTTTATCTTCGATTTGGTCTTACTCTCTGAAAAGTAGAAAATTAAGAAAGAACATTTTTAGAACATATTTAAAAATCAGACAATTCTCTTCCATATTAATAAAAAAAGCAACAAGAAAGTGAATGCATATAAGTGACACACAAAATGACCGTATATTTGTATACCTTTCAGTCATAAACTTTCACAAATAACAAAAAGTAGTTTAATATTATTGACAGGTGATAATACTGGATAATAATGTAGCAATATGACTGTGATGATAAAGGAAACACTTCTCCATATGTTTTAATTTAAGCACTTGAACATATTTTATTTATTTACAAAATAATTATTTAAACATTAAAATCATTACATTCCAAAATATTATATGTACTACAATGAATAATTAAAATGCACAAATAAATTTCACCAATATCAAAATGCGAAGAAATGTTTAAGAGTATTTCTGATTATTGTACACATTTGATATTAACATAAACTTGATAACTTTATATAAATTTTCACAAAGCAAAAAACAATTAACTGGCTTCCTATAAAATTCCACAGCTATAAATGAAATGATAAATAATTGCTGAAACTTTCAAGTAATAACAAAATAAATACAAATAATAATATTACCGGATTTTATATGTATCACATACAACGCAGGCTAAGCTATCTAATAATGCAGCATGGCAATGAATAAACTTTAAATTGACAACAATTCGATAAATCACATGAAACAAATTTAAGTACATCACACAATTACAAGATGAAAATTTTGAGTCTGACTTATTTACGCTCAATTTTTGGAATTGAATATAATGAAGAAAATGATTTTTATTATTTTAACTTAAATAGTAATGGCAAATTAAGTATTTTCAGATTTAATTTTTGCAGCTTTAAATATATAAAATTTCAAACTTTCTCACTTTGTGAATATATGTTACAAATAAATTTTACCGGAGAATATAGTAAAGTTGCATTACTTTTCACGACTTAGTAACCTACCTGGAACTGAAGTTGATGACTTGACGTTTTTACCGGACAGTTCAGTCTTTTCATTTAATGGCTGCTCCAATCTTTCATTTGACTGAAACTCCGACCGTTCATTGCCAGAGAGATCAGTATATTCCGGTTTCTCATGTCCGGATTTTGCCAATTTCTGACTGCTTGGCAACTCAACTTTGTCAGTCGTTAATATATTTACTGCTTCTGATCTTTCAACTGACTGAGACTCAATCTCCTTTAAACAATCTAATTTCCCGTCCTTCTTAACGTTTCTTTCACTTTTATAGGAATGCTCTAAGGTTCTATTTTGGCCTGTTATCTGGTTATTCTCACTTTCGGGGTTAAGTTCTTCTTTTGCGAAACACTTAGAATAGTCATTTAGTTTTAAAATTTCAGACGAACTCAACTCCTGACTAGCACAATCTTCAGGAAGAGGTATAACGTCTACTTCAATGGCTTCCGCAACATCTTTACTACAAGACTCTAATATACAAGCACTTGAGGAATCTGTCACATCTTTGTCTTTTATACCATCTGTCCTTAAACTATCAATTTGTGTCGAGGATTCTGGTAAACAAATTCGTGACTGTTCGTAACATTTACTCTGATCGTTCACCTGTGTTAACATTCGGACGTTTGGGTCCGCAACAATATTTCTTTCAGCACCAACAGCTTTCTTAACACTGCACACATCACGTAGGTCACTCTTATTGTCATTACGTTCTTTACCTGAATCCTCGTTACCAGATCCTGGTGATTTTTCGGATGTTGTTTTACTACTAGATGCACTGGCTTTCAAAATTTTTTCTTTTATTTTCGAATACGTCGCGATATCATCTTTGTCCTTTTCCCTACTACGATGGAGACGATTGATACCAGATGAATCGCTTTCCTTCTTGGAACCATGTCTATGTTTTGAACTTTTATGCTTGTGCTTCTTTTTCTTTTCTTTTTTTCTCTTTTCTCCTTTTCTCTCTTTTACTTTATCACCGGCTGAGTCTTCTTCACCACTTTCGCTGGACCGGTGATTTACAGAATTTTTTTTTGAACCCTTAACAGGTTTATCACCATCGCCGCTAACTTCTTCAATAACTGGAGGCTCAGCATTGAAAGCACTGAAGAGCTCCGTTAAAATTTCTGTAGAACTTTTAGTTTCAAGTCCTGAACTCTCTTGTTTGATAGATGACGAACTTTTAAACTCCAGCTTCTGTTCAGCGGGATTTTCGTTTTCCTCTTTCATACAACCATTTTCACTAACAGCGGTTTCTTTTACATCAGTAGTCATTTTGAAATCCTATAGCTTTTTCAGTATGGTAAAAGGGTGCAAATCCAATGACTATGAAAATGGCCATTTACAATGTCCACTCAAAACAGGATCACGGTTCCACATTTCTATAAGTGTTATTTCCAACTAATCTACATTCTCCCAATGAATGATAAACATATCTACCTTGAATATCAGATAATTCACTTCAAAATCTACTTAGATGACCTACACTTCATGATGAAAGTTATTACCGAATTATTGCAATTTTCAAGCTTCCAAGATGAAATAACGCGTTTTACGGACATATGCCTCACGAAATATCGCGATTTCGGTAAACGATAGGAATCGTTTATAACATATTTGCAAATTTAATGCATGGCGCCTACGGTGGATTCTCAAAATAAATGAGATTATTGATCAGAATTATTTTATTTCGATCATTGCATATGTCAACAGGTAATAAATAAAGAAACAATATATTGGATGAGCTCTTTAATTTACAAAACATATCATCAGAACGTTGATATTCGATAGATCGCTTATAGCCCTTATAGCTCTCATTGCCTCGATGTTCGATATATGGCTGATATATTTGGTTATTTCCTGTTTAAAGTTTTTCTGTATTTTGTCTTAAGTTAGGAGTTAAACACAAAAAATGTTTTTTGAATGGTATTTCATAACGTCTTAATTTATAAACAACGTACAGGAATCATGCCTTTCTTTCTTGAAAAAATGGCGCCCATTTTAATGCTATTTGCGGAATTGTTTTAGAAAGCACCTCATGTTTAATAATTAAACGTCATTATATGATAATACAGGTATGAATATTACAATGCGGCATTTTATTTTCTCGATTAAGCGATATATAAGTTATTTTACGCTAACATTCGTGGAATTGTTGGTTGCAAAATAAAATTTAAAGGAAATATCCGAAATATGTTAATTATTTTAACTTTTGCCGTCTTTTACGTCAATGCTATTAGCGTTGATGCATGTTTAAAGATTGGTCGTGGTGCTTACCTCAAATGATTCCGATTGTGAACCTGCTCAGTCGAAAATTCGCATGTAAAGTAGTACTAGATAAATACTTTGAGTAGTTAATAATTTGACTTTAAGTATGGTTATTAGATGTAGGACTAGTAAAAAGAGAACTTATGTGGAATTAGCATGAGAAGCGAGTCGGTTCCGATTTAAGTCAATTATGGAAAGAATGAAATATGGATCTGGAAAGCAATTTCTTCTTACTAAACTGAGAAAAGACAAAAAATAACGATCCTGAATGATAGGGCATCTAACTTTTAGATAATGTTTGGTAACCCTAATTTTAAGCTATATTATACGGTATGTTTTGAACTCTTACATAATTAGAACATCATTGTGGAAGTAATACCTAATGTACCGCAATTAATATTTGAGAGGTCGAGCCAACGGAATCCTAATCGGTGTTTGAATGTCCTTCACTGCTACAAATACTTTTCTGTAGACGTTTGATACGGCTTTTCTTTATGATGCGACCAAATTTTATAGTAGATTTATAAATTCTCGTTTAGTCGCACAAAATCCTTTAGATTAAATACTAGAAATGGATATTGATACGGCAAATCTATTCCAAATATTTTGTAGTCATGGATGTAAACTTATGTTGAAACAAAAAGGGCAAGATAAGAATGGTGATAATATTTCAAGAATTGCATTTTATTTTAACATTTATTTCAGGAAGATATAGTGATCTATTGAAAATTACAAGTTTTTATTTTGTATTTTATTACAAGCATTTAGTAAATTGTAAGGTGAAGGTAAATTGTCACAAATTTTACTAAGCTAAAACTTTTTGTTTTATCTAAAAGAAGCAATACAGCGCTCATGAAATTGTTGTATTTATTAATTGGACTTCTTTCCCATTCTGCCTTAAGTTAGATAATTGAAATATGTCATGAATTTTAAGTATTTATCAGGATTCAATAAGAAGGGAAAAGCTGAGCAAATTTACTGGATAACCTGTTATGTATATGACAAAAGTGTGCTAGAACATTTCATAAGTCTTGCAATTCTGTAGTATTTAACAACAATGTGAATGAATGCGCTTATCAAAGATTAGAGCAAAATTTAATAAATGTATGCTTAGATGGGCACTTTAAGGTCTATTTGATCCAAAGTTTCATGGACTAAATAGTTCACAAATTTTATTTAAAGTTTGCTGCGCTTTATTTATAAAAGCTATAAATGTTTATGGACAAAAATAAATGCAGAATATTTTGAGTAATTATATTTAAATAAAATAACATTGATTATATTAATTTTACATTACTATATTAGATTTTTAGCAATATTGCTGTATTTAATATCTGTAGTTTATTTTACAATGTATTAAGCACCAACAATTGCTGCATTTCTTTTACAGTACTTGCAGTAGGAACAACAATAAATTTTTTAAAGTTGATTTAAAATCACAACAACAAATCCACCATCTGATAATCATATATTTTATCGTTACCATATAAATATACCATTCATTACTGCAGATTTGTATACATCTTCATGGTGAAAATGCACCATTTATTAATAATTGTGCACAATTTTTTTATGCTAATGCATAAAGATTCTTTATTAATATTTTATAATATTTTTTACATTTCAAAATATAGTGCGAATAAATAGTAAGCTATTCAAAAATCAGTAGAGAGTGCAAAAATATTTTATGCATTGCATACATCCATACATTAATGTTATATGTTTTGATTTATGAAGAACTGTGATGATAAATATTTATTGTAATGACTTAAAAAATATACATATAAGAGAATGTTCTCATCTATACCATTTACAATCATTCAATAACTGATGTTGATAAATATAAATGAAAACAAGTGTTAACATCTTTAATTGTTTTAAAGTTAGTCAAATTTTGTTCACGATTATTTTTTGCATGTACTTCTTGCAGACCTTACAATGGATGGCTGACCAGGATTTTGTGGAATTGGAATCACCAAAGTTGAACTTCCAATTTTTACATGAGGCTTGTCATCATTGAAATTACCATCATTAATGTTGAGCACAATAATATGCCCACCAGCTGAGAAAATAAGAATATCATTAATTTTTACCAATAACTGTCTTCTTCATTAAAGATATGAAAAAAATATTGATAAAATTAAAGAAAAATTTATGAAAATGAGTAACTATCAAATTTCCATAAAAAGTATATTAGCGTTGTTAATCGAAGTTGAAAATTAATTGGTTTTTTCATCATGCATTTACCGATAAATACTGTACATGTGTAATTGAGTCTTACATGGGCTATCTAATTCATAGTTCATTTTATTCACAGAGAACTTTTTGATTCATAGGTAATGTTGGAAATTCTCATCTAATGCTGATGAAAATTTAGAGTTTAGGCAAAAGGTCACAGAATTAAACTATATTTACTGCACAAGCAAATGAAAATATACACACCTTTATAAAGAGGCAAACAAGAACAAGATCTCTTAACAGAAAACATTATCTGTTTGTTAAATTTTCTTGCCCTTCTCCCAGGTGACAGTGCCATAAGTATCTTAGCATTCAGGAACTTTCTAACGGCAACTTTATATGCATTTCTGGATGCACAATAAATTTTTGCAAAATTATCTGGAGTTGTGTCTGTACACAATGGGCATTCATCTGTAAAATATTTTCCATGGTAATCCATTCGAGATGATAATCCATTTCATATATTTAAGAATATTAACATTGGTTACACAAAATAAAATGTGAGCATTCTTCTAATTAATTATATTTTCTGCACTTTTTGCAGTATTTTCTTTTGTTCACAAAAATATATCTATTTAAGAACTGCAAATAATAATTATTTTTTTTATGATTCAGACTTTGAAGCCACCTAAATGAAAATGAGGTTATTTGACTAAAATAAATGGCAATGCCATAATCGGTGATGATGTAATTTGCTATGTCACTGCCCTACTTAAGCAATGAGATATTACAATGAGAGTCACAGACCATCATCATGCAATTTTTATATTTTGGTGTAGTTTATGCTTCTGAAATTTATTGAATTTTAATTTAAATTATTTTTGTGTTCAACAAGCATCAGCTGACATAAATAAGACTAAAGATTACAAAATTTAAATGCTTCCATGAAAATCAATGTATCATAATTATCACTGGTACCTTTTTCGTGATGATGTCTACTGCTGTCAGCTTGAGGAGAAGTATATATTGGAGAAGGTCCTTCTATACCACCAGGAAATTCCAAATCATGATCAACATTAACAAAATCTGGATTTAAACCAACAGGTATATTGCTGGCATTAACTTTTAAAACGCCTCGGCTCCCTATGAAAAAGAATTTATGTGGTTTATGGCACTTCTTAAGGTGCATAGCATTAATATGATAGATCTAATTTCCAAGTAATTGAAATTCATGCATTTGAGAACATACCTTATTTTATAGAGTGAAGATTGATCTTCACAGCAGTAAAAGTATTGTACAAATTATTTCTCATCTCCAAAATTTGAATAAAATAATCTGCATAAAGATAAGCTCATGCTTTTCCCATCTTTAAAACAGTAATCAAATGTGTTGTTTCTGGTGCATTATGTGATTTATTTTATGTTAAAGTATTTTTGAAAAATGATTAAGTGTACAGCAAAGCAGAATTTTGAAGAAATTTAGAAGAATATTGTTTGCCTCTTAGGTACTTAACATCCATGGAGATTCGTGATTTTTCATTCAGACTAAATGTATTTCATAATGCATTGGATTTTAAATCACTTTAATCATATTTGTAGTGATTTTCATGCATTTTAATCAAATGTAGATATTTATAATTTGGTGCAAATTTAAACTTTTTTCAAGTTTAGAATTTTTGAACAATTGTAAGTATACATGTGGTATAAAGCAATTAGAAAAGTCCATAAGATAGTATTTGTACATTCCAGGAAGATATGTTACAGTTAATAACACAAAGGAAAAAATCAAGTAGGAGATCTTCTCCTTTAAATGAAAAGATACAAGTAATATTAAAGTTTCTTAAAGATTTTATGTGAAACATTGTACATAGACAGATCATACAAGGTGAAGATTTTCATTAAAATAGCAGCCAAATAAGCTTCCAACATTGAGTGTTGCTTTTAATGATGTTTTTCTTCTGGACCATTCTTAATCACTAACAGTTGCATTAATTTGAATTTTCTCATCTGCAATACCTTCCACTGTACTTGTAGAAGTTTTCATTTCTTCCAGGTTGATTTGCACTGGTGTGTCAACTATCACTACATCTCCAAAGTTATTGTCAAACTGTGCTGGTAGTGGATTGGGTAGTCGTTCTATGTCACAGTCTTCAGGAAAATTGTAATCCTAAAATTTAAGAGCATTGTTGTACATTATATCTTTAAATGAATGAGAAGGAATTAAGCAAAACTAACACAATATATAATTAGAAAACTTACAGTTGATACACTTAACTCTTGTTGATAATAGTCATAAACTTTAACAGTTGCAGGTTTTGGGTTTTCTACTTTTGATTCTTGTTGCACCAGGAAACGTACACATGTTCTTGTTGAAGACAGTTCATCAAAATACAAGTTTACTTGGTTTTTAGACTCTTCCCAACGTTTCAATTCTGAAAAATAATTCAATTTAAAGATCTTTTTCTTTAATTGTTTATTCGATAGTTCCTGTCACATTAAGAATTTGCAAAACTTAATCATTTATTTTAATATAATGTGGAATATTGAGATATCATTGATAGGAACAATTCATTTACTCAGTATTTTTTTGTAAGGTAATAAAGGCTTAATTTAAAAAAGAAAAAACAATGAACAAACTTCTGTCCATGTAACTGTTACAAAAAGGAATTTTCATACTTGGTCAATTAATTGTAATAATTTTTATCACTCCAAAAATATACAAATTAGAGAGTAATTGATACTTACTGAGTGCAGGATCCAGTTTAAGCTTATCTAGGGTCTCTTTCATTGGAACATAACCTGATACCATGTCAATTTCCATTACAGCCATATTTGAGTTTTCATCAGTCAGCTTGTAAAGAGTGCATATTTCCATCTTTTGTATAGTGCAACTAGCTATTGATGGTGATGTATTCACATTAACATCAAAAGCATCACTTCCCTTTGCTGTTTTTATATTATATTTAAGTGAAGTCTGTAAGAAGTTCATAAAATGTTAGTAGTTTCCATTAGGAATAGTGAAAAGATTATTATAAATGCTATTTGAATTGTAACACTTCTTACCTGAACCAGTGCACAGCCTGACCCAGAAGCAGTAATTTCTACACCTGTGGGAAGCATTGGAATCTCTCTTTGATGAAGCAGAAGTCTATTTTCATCACGGATGATGAAGGTATGATCAAAGTCAACTGTTTTCACAACAATGCTAAGGTCGGTATTTTTGCCATTTCCATTGTTCATAAAGACGGTTGCATATTTGGAAAGAGCTTCTAGAGCAACAACAGTATCCTGTGCAAAATTATAATACGTAAAATGATTAATATAACAATTGGAAATATAAGTAACAATATTCATGCTATATTATGTTACATTATATAATATTATATTGCATTACATTATATTATATAATAACTCGCACCAATGAAACACACAAATGTATGATATTGCTGCTATTAAGGGAAATTAGCAAATGGGAAAATAAGACTGTCTACCTGAGATACAATGTTTACATTTAAGGATCCTGGGTGAAAGTGTATTAGCTAGACTTTTAGGCTGCTAAGTCAATATACACATTACATAAAACTTCCAATAAGTATATCTGATACAATGTCATGATCTTCCTTTAACATGAGGGTGGTTATTTTGAAACTGAACTATGTATAGTTAGTTTTATAAAACAATTTTGATATTGGCTTAGGGGTTCTTTCTTCTCTTTCTCTTATATTCGAGGATTTCTGTGTGTATCTGCATCTTCAGAATATCATATTATTTTTATAAAACCAGGGTGCCCTCGGCCTATAAGATGCAGGTCGGTTATGGAAGCATTTTTCAAGAGAAAAGCATCACATAGGCCCAGAAATATGGTGACTACATTATGAGCCAAAGTATGCCAGATCACTGAAAATATTAGATGATGCTGGATACTGTAATTTTCTGATTATAATATGCACCCATGTTTTTACAAATGAAATGTGAAAATTGTCTGATCACCATGTATAATACACAACGCATTTTTTATAAAAAGATTACTGTAATTTTTCACTTGGTTATTAGAAGTATCGAGACAGTTCTCGCCTTGCCACCAAGTGAGATATGTGCGAGAGTGTTTACGAAAACTTCACATCTATATAGTTTTGACTCTCACTTTAAAGATCGACACAACGTATAAAAACATGTCTTAATGTCGCATTGTGTAATAATCTGGTCAGTTGAAATAACAGTTCTAGCTTTGCCGTCCAGGCCTGCGCTGGGCATATTTGCCGCCTGGGTGCAAGCAGTTTATGCCGCCCCTTATGGACTTATAAAAGAACCCTGGCCCAGTTTTTTTTTATTTTTAAATTAAAAGTTGCATTTAATTTAAGAAATAAATTGTGCAAAACACATTGCGCAAACTTTCTTGTATACAAATTGTCTCGATATATTTCATAAAATAACTTTAGTTTAGAAGGTGTTCTATCACATGAGTTTACAAACACAGCAGATGGTAAAGGACATTTGCATGTTTTTAAAAACTCAAAATTAGATAGCTTCTTGTCTTCGCCCATGAATTGCCGCCCTTAATATGTTGCCACCCAGGTGCGGTGCACCCCTTGTGCCCATAGGCTGGCTCAGCCCTGTTGCCGCCAAGTGAGATAGTTTAAGCCGTTTACGTGAATATCATGTCTAGTTCTGACTCTGTCTTCATACAAGTCAGTTGAGTTATATAAAATATTATTTGTTGCTCGCAACTTGCATTCTATTATAATTAATGGTGGTGACCCTCATCTACTGCATTGATTTTTTCTTAAAAAGCGTGGCTTTAAAAACGCCATGGATGGTTCTGAATACAACATATGGGATGATGATTTTGCCAAAGTGGATAGTGAGGATGAAGATGACGTTCTCGGCGACGGCATTTACATAGACGATGAGAGAGAACACAAAATCGCCAACAAACTATTTGAGGACAGCGAGGGCAGTGATAATGAATTCAGAAGCTTTAGTGATTCGGACAGCTAAAAGTAAATAAATAATTTTTCTTATTTTTGTTTTGAAATAAGATAGGTAAAGGAATGTTATCGTAATGCATTGAAATGTACAATTTATTGGTAAAAATGTCTGAAAATATAAATTATTTCCTTACTGAAAAAAGTTGTATGCTTTTGTTACCATGCATATTATGCACCCTAACTTTTTGTCAATTTTTCGTGAAAGAAATGCATATTATAATTGGAAAATTACAATAAATAGAATTCTGCTTTATTTCATTTTCAAATCTTGCACTAATCAGTGGTGAGCTACCAAAATTTTAACAACCGGTTCTCTCACAATATGAAAGAGATCAAAAATTTTAACAACCGGTTCTTTCATTTGTAAACTTTTTTCTTTTTGAAAGACAACAAAAAGTCTATGCAAGGACTAATTAAGGCTGGTTTCCATTACAAAATAAAGTAGTTTTTATCATTAAGTAAAAAAAGTAGAAAAATAATATTAATCACATCGTTCAAGGAATTTAATAAAAAACTTAATTGAAAGAATCTTATTAGATGAGTGAAATACACAACATTAAATTAAAAATCTTAATGAAATTGGAGATGAGCATCTTTTATTCCGTGTAGCTTTCCTTTCGCTTCAGCCAAAAAAGTTTGAGAAACCCTGGTGTAGCAAATGTCACTTTATGAGAGTCTGTGGATTGTGATAATGAAGAAACTAGGAAACATGCAACAACTGTGAAGAGCAATGTTTTGGCTTCAGGAATATGTCGTTATGCAGCCCGCACAACGCTGGGAGTTTGAGACCCCTGCTCTATACATAAATTTATTATTTATTCGAGTGATGTTATCACCTTTTTTCACATTATGCCCTTCTATTGGTGATCCATTTGATTCAATTATATTAACCCTCTCTGAACCAATAAAAGCATCATCTGACTATGAAGGCCTATTTTATTTTTAACAGTGGTCCCAAAGCTTTTCCAACTGAGTTAACAAGTTTCTTTACAAGTTTCTTTACTAGAGTAGAAGGACATATAATAATACCTGTGTGGACACAAATCCTCCATGCGAATTCCTTTGTTGAGAGATCCATCTAACTGCTTGGAATGCATGAATAAGGTTTTCTTCTCCACCAAGTTTAACCAAAGACAAAATTGCATAGGCTGTGATTTCAATATTCATTCCAGGAGAACTGGTTCCTGTTATTGGGTGAGAATATTCTGCATAATTTTCAATCAATTGAACATCATGAATAGTTTTTAAATTTCACTTAAGTTTAAATGTCACATTAAAATTATATGAATTTTCTATATTAGGGCTTTAGAGAAAATTTACTCTATGTATTGGCACTCATTTAACTTATAATTAATGAAAAAGTTATTTGGAAAAAAATTACTGCTACTCTAAACCTTGCTTTTAAAATAATTTTGGAAAGTTATAATACTTAATATTGAAACTTGAACTAAATTTCTATGCTGCCTGATGAACCAATGCTCACCAGATTTATTCCACCAGAGAAGGTCTCTATCTCGAGTAGCCATTTCCAACAGAAGGTCAAGCAAGCTTTGAGCTTTGTCAGTTTGTTCAGGTCCAGAAAGTGCCAGGGCATAGGTTGTCAAAGCCAGTGTGTACATATCTGCAGCCTGCCCTGATTCTTGGTCTTTAGAAGTTAGACAATATAAAGCATTTGACAGTACAGACGGTTGCATTTCTATATCAGTTTCTAGAAGAGCAGTTAGTACATAGGCTGAAAATGCAACTGATGATGATTCTCCAGAGAGGCCACCCTAAAAAATTCAGATTGTATCTTAAAATAACTAGACACATAAGTGTTGTAATTTATTCAAAAATCATCTTTGATTATTCTGAGAAAAATAGCTTTTGAATTTTGTTTAATTGTTATGGAACTTGTGTTTGCGTAAGAGACTACAGCTTAGGATCCCTTATTAGACAGCGCGGGATCAGATGTTTGCTGGATTTGGGAATTTTCTGGCTTAGCATATACATACTTATGTATTAAATAAGCATTAAAAGTAAAGAATAAAAGGGTTTTATTTGCTTCCAAAATCACTGTAAACTTTTCTATTTACAAATGAATACCTATTACACTTATTTTCTAAAAATTGTAATTGCAACCGACTCAGATTATAGTTGGATTTCAGGATGCTGGATAAAGGGTCTTGTACTGAAATTACTCTTTACAAAAATAATTGTAAAGCCTAAAAGCATTCGTGAATCATAAATTGCAAATAAATTTTCTTGAGTGAGAAATCAACTTCTTTGAGTTTAAAATACATATGTAAGAATATCTATGAAATATTTACCTTAATATCTTTATGAAACACTTTTCCCACAAAGGGGAAGCACCCATTTTCCAGTTGCCTTTTAGTTATCCATCTCATACTTATTTTCAAATCTTCTTTATCCACAAAAATGAATTGTCTGGCTTGCGCAAAAGATTTAACTACAAAAGCAGTGAGCCACATTGATCCTTCTGGATCAGATTTACCAAAGGCAGAATATGATCCATCATTGTGCCTGTAGATAAGCTCTCCTTGGTAACCTATGTATAAATATAAGCAAAATATGTAAACATGCATAAATTTGTGCATATAGTAAACTCTCAATTAATAGTCATTGAATTATCAGTCTCTTAGATATAGGCAGTGCTTTTCTCTGCTGGAACGCACCAGAACGCCATTCCAGAAACTTTATTGTAATAAATATACTAATTTGTATAACTTAAAGCTAATTAAGCAAAGTCATTATCAATGTAATAATGTTTTACACATATTATACAATCTCACATATTTCTCCACTGACAAATTATATTTAGTTCCTATTTTTTCAACACTTACCTTTATTGCGTTCTGCAATATTTCTACTTTCTCCATATACGTAGTATAGAGAAAGTATTGCTTTCATGAAAAAAATCGAATTCGAGATTTCACAGAAATAATAGGAAACTTAATTTAGTGGGTCAAGCTCTCCAAAAATAAGTTTCTTAATGGTTGTAATTAAAACATCTGTCACATGGAATGCTCAAGAAGAATAGCACGGACTCGAAACAATATTTATATATATTTTTATTATTGTTTATTTCTGATTTGTTAAAACTTGGATTGTATATGACTTTGATTTTGTCTGAAAATGGTTTCATGAGAAGTATTTTAAATTGAAAAAGTGGGGGTCGACTTATACGGCAAACATATGCTTAATCGTGTATTTTCATCCAAAGAAGCAGGGGTCGACTTATACGCCGGAATATATGGTAATCTAAATAGCAAAAGCGATGCTATGAGCTGTGTGTCAGCGTACAGTAATCCCTCAGTTTACAAGCTTAATTTGTACCTCGAAAACTGCTGGTAAGGCGAAAACTCGTAAAACGAAAATTAATTTCCCAATACATCCCATGTTATAAATTTTATAAACAATAGTTACATCATTAAAGTTGGGATGCCGTGACTTTCTGTGCATTCGAGAAGATTCGGGAACCAACGAAAGCCGAGAATAGGTGCCAGGAAAAACGATCGGTTTGCGAGAGGAAGGAGATCGTATTATAAGATAAAATTGGCTCGTAAATTGAAAAACAGGCATTAATTTGTGCATCTCATATAAACGAAAACTTGTAAACCGATTACTCATATGCCGAGGGATTACTGTACTAGTAACGCCATCTATTGAGTGACAGTTGAACTAAAAATCGAGCACGCTGATAAGTTACATCATGTATCTACGGATCCGTGTAACTCGGACCCGTGTAAGTTGGGGACTCACTGTATATAAAAATGAATGTGTGTGTGTGTATCATAATTTTAAAACTTGAAAACTACAGATCATAGAAGCAAGAGAAAGGTATCATTTTAACCGGAATAACGAGTACGGTGGTATAGTAAAGTTTTTATATCGATTTGATTGACCTGTCTAATTTTAAAAAATATTTTCTTTCTTCATTTTCTCCATTTGAATAACATAGGGACAAGCGCAGCTTATTTTTCATGTGAATTTCAAAATTACTTAGAAACATGGTATGAACTTGAGACTTGAATGGTTCTATGAAGAAAAGAACAAAATTTATTTTTACTGAAGACAGAATCCGAATCCTGATCGAATTAGCATAAAAAATGCATTAAGAATCGATAAAATACGTGATTTTATCAGTTTTATTACAATACCCAATATAAGCTACCATGACAATTCCCATTGTTGCCGAAATTGAGAGTTCAATGCATTTATAGGAGAAAAATTTTAACGTAATACCGTTTGTCAATTTCTGTGTACGATTTTAATTTGTTTACATGGAAACCAAATATTTGTTGTTTTTAATTGAATTATCTTCTAATCTAACATATAAAGGAAAATGTTTGTAAGTTCGTTCACTTTGAATGCTTTTAATACGAGATAGGGAGGGAGAGAGATGGATGGTAACAGAGGGGGGAGATGGAGAGAGGGAATTAGAGGGAAGGGGTGGAGAGAGGGAGGGGGAGGGTAGGAGATGGAGGGGGAGGGAGGGAGAGGGAGAGAGAGAGGGGGAGAAGGGAAGGAGAGGGTGGAAGGGAGGGGGAGGGAGTTTATACGTTATTTTCGTAAGATTTTCTTCCGTCATTCATCTAAATAGGAAAATACGGAGCGGTTTTCTTCATTTTTGCTTTATTCGATGGGTATAACTGTGTACTATCTTATTCTTGTGATGCTTACATGTTACACGGTCGAAGTTTTAGATTCACTAAATCCGTTGAAATTCAACAGGCACTCCTGCTAGTATAAGTATATCAGTGGTTCCCAAACTGAGGTTCACTACTCCCCAGTGGGTTGCAGATGATTTTCAGGGGGATCCTGAAGACAGAAGGTTTATTTTATTTGTTAAATTTTGGTATTGATATATTTATAATTGAAATTATTTGTTTCACAAATAAAAGAAATGCAATAATTTGATATTACATTATATATATCTACTATAATATATTTTGAAGGGTGTGTTTGTTGGTTTGTGTGTTTGTTCATGGAACTCCTCCTAAACGATAAAAGCCGGAATAACCAAATTTGGTACAATTATTCCTTACATCCTAACTTAGTGAAATGTCAAGGTTTGGTCAACCGGGATTAATCAGTGCTGCCAATATAGGGAATTAACATTTTTCCATAAGATAACACGTATGAATCCATTTCTTGACTTGCAAGGTATTCTTCTTTCAAGCATTAATATACGTAAATATGGACCAATTTTTTTCGTTTTTGCTTTATTCTACGAATAAAACTGTATACTATCTTATTCCTGCAAAGTTTACATGTTACACGGTCGAAGTTTTCAGAAATACGCTATTTGATTAGAAATTTTGTGGATTTTTCGTACTCTTTCCGGGCGTTGCCAAGGTGGCCGTCATTGTTACCTCCGATTCAGTTAGCTTCAATGAAGCTTACAAATAGACAAAAGTTTAGCATTGTTCGCTTCACACTTTTGTTTAAGCAACGAAACGATTGATGTTTATGGATATCAAAGTAAATAGATACTGAATATTATTCAGGAAGCGTTTATATCGATTGATGAAAGTGGTTGAACCTTCTTTCGTCTATTGAATACTGGAATCTTACATTTTTTGTACGTAAAATAATTATATTCTACATTATAATTTTATTAACGTAAATAGGCTCACGTATCTGGTGTACATTTACCAGTCAGTGTTCAATCATGGACAACTCTACGTTGCTTTTTCACGGGTTTCTTGCTTACAAGACATAAATGTAAACATTTCATAGGCATAATTACACAAGAAATGAAGCTGGATTTGGCGAAAGTGATATATATAATAGGAAATACAATTATCGTTATATTTGAATGCAATACGTTGGGAAATGGATTGTTTCAAGCAAATATGATTAATTGTTAAGAAAAGCTAATTGTAATTTAAAAAGTATCTACTATATATTTTAAAGAGTTTGTATGTTGTGCTGTAGTAGCTTCACTAAATCCGTTGAAATTCAATGGGAAATTCTGCTAGTATGTATATAAATTAGGTATTTAGAATTTAAAATTTCAGTATTAAATGCTTTATTATCATTATCTGGATTAAAAATATGAGTTTATGTGTTAAATTTTATGGATATTTTTTTCATCACTGCTTCACGGGAAATTCTGATAGTGTGTGTGTGTGTGTATATAAATTAGGTATTTAGAATTAAAATTTCAGTATTAAATGCTTTATTATCATTATTTGGATTAAAAATGTGAGTTCATGTGTTAAATTTTATGGATATCTTTTTCTTCACAGGTCATACAAAACTATCGGAACCCACATGCTGCCTGCATACATCTACCAAAACATATATATATATATTGGTAGATGTATGGGGTTAAGGAGAACATGATAAGGTCAGCTGCTATAAGAGTGGGTGCCAGATCCATAAGACTGGGATGAGAAATCTCCTAATTCAACTTCTATATATATTGTGTAATCATATTTAAAGGATCAATTTTGTTTATGTGACCATTAGATAGTGTTAGATGCAAAATCATATACTTTTTTGTGAGATATTGTTGAAATATTATTTAATTTCGTCAAATGAAGGCATTTTTTTAATCTTTCAAATTCACACAATGTCTTACCATCCCTCTCTCCTTACCTCCCTCCATCCCTCTCTCTCATATTAAAGCATTCAAAGTATGCTTTTCTTACACTTAGGAAGACAACAGTGTAAGCTCGAGGTTTAACAATGTCATGATTGTCAAGGCAGCAACCCGCTAAAAAGCATATTTTTCCCAAAAAATGTGAATTAAAAGTATAATTTGAGCGATTTCGAACTGAAGGCAGAAATTCACAATAAGAATAAGAAACTCGATTCATTTTGCTTTAAAACAGTCAAGGTCCAAAGATCGTACGTCAATTTTTTCCAATTTAAATTTGTACAAGTAATGGGTATAAAAATAAATTTTTATAAATAACTTTTATATTTTAACATTTATTATAATCGTAACTTCAAATTTGGTGAAATTACCTGCATAAGTTACCTTTTACTGGTGGAGGCGGTTTTATATTCAATTAATCTGGATATCAAGGCTGAAGGCATTTCTTGTCGTATACAAATGAACGAAGCGCAATACGAGTAATATCAAAGGTAAATAATCGGTACTATTACACTATCATTATGGGTGTAAACGTGCTTTGATTGCTTTTAATACGAGAGAGGGGGAGGGAGGGGACAAAGGGAGGGAGGGTGAGAGAGGTAAATGACTTTCAATACAATTAATGTTTCTGATGCCAATTTGATATCCATAAATAGCTTGAACGATCGAATCTTTACTCCCGTTGATATTTCAATGGGCATTACGCTAGTAAGGTTTTAAAGGAGAAATATAAGACTCTGATTCCCATTAAAAGCTTACCCATATGAAAGCATTAAGTCTGTTGCCTAGGTAGCTGATTGTTGGACCCAGAAAAATTACCACTTTTTTCCAATAAAAACTATAAATTTACGCTAATTCTACTTGGATTGAAATTCTTTCTTCAAAAATAAGAAACTACAATTTATATCCTATCTGATAGTTTTAGTCTTGAGTTCGTATCTTGACGGGAAATAATTTTAAAGTGCAAATACACCAATTTACATGTTTTCATATGGGCCAAAAATGGGGCAAAACGGGGCCAAAATAGCCCCTCAGAGTGGGAATTTCGAAAGTTTCGGATTTTTTCCTTTGGTTGTGACCAAAAACCTATAATACTACCAAATTTCAAGTTTCTAGCACATCTGGAAGTGCCTCAATTTTGTATCCTGCCAAAGTGGTTACAAACTGCTATATATATATATATATATATATATATATATCATCATAGGTAGTCTGTCCATTGACAGGTTCGTGATTATTCTAGGTTAAACTTGGTTCTCCATATACTCCTATTTTCCGCAGTTTTCTTCATGTCTTGATAGCTCTCTTTCCCTTTCAAGTTGTCTACTAGCTGAAACCTTTTCCTACCTCTTTCTCTTTTTCCATCCAGTTTTCCTTCTAGCACTTCTTTAATCATGCACTCTCTCCTCAGGTAATGCCCAATCCAGTTCGCCTTCCTCTTTCTGATAGTCTGTATAATCGTTCGCTTCTCTCCAATTCTTCGTAGTACTTCCTCATTTTTCACCCTATCTGTCCATTTTATCTTCAGCATTCTTCTCCATGTCCACATTTCGAAGCTTTCCAAGTATTTAATATCATTTTTCCTTAGCGTCCATGTTTCTGCTCCGTACAAAGCTATACTCCATACATAGCATTTTATCAACCTCTTGCGGATTTCCTCCTTTATATTTCCCGTTAGCAGGAGTTTCTTTCTTCTGAAAGCGGCTTTTGCTTTCGTTATTCCAGTCCTGATTTCATCAGTACATTTTGCTTCTGTCGTTATGATGCTTCCAAGGTATTTATAGAGTGAAACTTGTTCTAATGGCTTTCCTCCAATACTTATGTTTCTTCTTCTTTACATGATATTCGCATAACCTTGGATTTTTCTGTATTAATTTCCATACCATATTTTCTACCTGTTATCACTAGTCTATTTATCATTTTCTGGAGTTCCTTTTCCTTTCTTGTTAGAAGTACTTGATCATCCGCTTATTTCACTGTTCTTATAATCCTTCCTCCGATTTTGAAATCTTCCTTGCCTTCTAACGCTTCCTGCATTAGTCTCTCTCCATATTCGTATATTGAATAGAATCGGCGATAGACAGCAGCCCTGTCTTACTCCTCTACCGATATGTACTCCGCTGGTGTCCGTATTCTCCAACCTGACCTTTACAACTTGATTCACATATAGATTCCTGATCAGTCTCCTGTCTTTCCAGTCTACAGCTATATCCTTTAATATCCTCATCAGCAGTACCCAATTTAGTCTATCAAAGGCCTTCTGCCAGTCGACGAAACATACGCAGCAATCTTGACTGTACTCTATTGCCCTTTCTGATATGATTCTCACTATACCGATAGCATCTCTGGTTCCATGTCCTTTTCTGAAGCCGAATTGATCTTCCCCTAGCATTTCTTTCGCTAGCATTTCTTCGGCCTTTTTCTCTAGTCTTTTATTAAGAATCCTCGTGATTATCTTCGAAGTGTGTGACAGTAGGGATATCGTTCTGTAGTCCTTACACTGCATTGTCTTTGGATTCTTCTTTAGAGGGATCATTGTTACATCGAAGAAATCCTGAGGCCACTCTCCTGAGTCGTAAATCTTGTTAATTAGTTTCGTAATCACTTTTAGTCCTTCCGATCCCATGACTTTAAGTACCTCTACCGGTATTCCATCGCTGCCTATAGCTTTTCCTTTCTTTAGTTCCTGTATCGCCTTTTCTACTTCGCTTTTCATAATACTTGGTCCCAAGTTGTCTTTTTCAATGCAATTCTCTTCTTCCAGTTCCATTTGTACCGATCCTGCCTGCTTTTTGTATAGTTCCCTAATGTATTCTTCCCATACCTGTGCTACATCCTTTGGTTCTGTGACTATTTTCCCATCTGTATTAATAATTCCTTTACCACGAATCCCATTAGACTTCTTATCTTCTAACTCCAGTGCCCTAGCGTACATCATATCGTGTCGTCCTAACTTCTCCATCTGTTGTATTTACTCACATTTTTCTTTTATCCAATTTTCCCTAGCTTTATCCGTTACCCTTCTCATCTCATTGTTTATGCATCTATAGTTGGCTCTACCTTCTTCACTGTTAACGTTTTTCCATTTTCTTCTCTCATCCATTTTCTCCAGCATTTCCTTAGTGATCCATGGTTTTCTGATTTTCTTCTCTTGTTTCCCAATCTCTGCTGGCTTTCACTTCCTCCCATTCTGTATCCACGGTCCTCGGTTTGTTTTCCAAATTTCTAAGGCGATCTTCCAACTTCGTGCTGAAGGCATCTTGCCTTTCTTTCAGTTTTTCTAGGTCCCAAGTCTGTCTGTCTCTTCTCGTTTTCCTTATTTGTTTCAGCTTTGTAGTTACATCGACTATTAGAAGGATGTAATCTGAATCAATGTCTGCTCCTGGTAATGTCTTAGCATTACCTAAGCGTAAGTTACCTTCGACAAATGCTTTATTTTACCTCTGGAATATTTTACCCAGAGAGAACTCATATTGTCCAACCATATAATCATTACTAGGGATTTTTAATGTGGTAGTTTCCCTCTTGCTTTCCACATCGCAGTACTGTAGCCGTTCAAATCGTCCCGATCACACCAACAGCTCTATTGGATATAGACCCAGCCAACATAATTTGTTTTCTGCCTACTGTCAGGCACCGATGATAGTTTTTTTTTTTGAAAAACCTCCATTTGCGGGGTTTGAACCCCGGAACTTTGTAACGGAAAGCCGACACGCTAACCACTACACCACCAGTGCATATATATATATATCGAGTGAGGTTAATATAAAAGTTATTACAAAGTATAATAGCTTGCACTTTGAAAAATTCTTTTTACTTGTTATCTTATGGGAAATGAAAATTATCCCCTGGAGTTGAACTTGGGACTTTTTTATGAAATTTGCAAATTTTTATGTTGGGTATACCATAACCTACAAGCAGTCAAAATTTCATACTCCTACCTCATATGGAACTGCCCAAAATGTATTAGTTATTGAAACATTACATACATGCATACATACAGGTCAAGTTATAATAAAAGTGATTTGTATATATACCTTTTTCCATATTGACGATTGCTTTAGACCTAAGTACTGGGTTGACTTGGTTTGTTGATTCAAGGTAATTCAGTACATGAATATTGGGAACAAATAAAATCATATTTTGCTCTCCACAACCCATGGGTAACTGCACTAGTCCATCTAGATTCTGAAATGTTATTCAGTGAAATCAGAGATTGGCATAGCTATAAAGAAATAATAACATTTTTAAATGTCTATTTTGAATTATTTAACCCTTTTGCTGCTACAGTGGTATGCAACCAGCAGACTCCCAGTGCTGGGCTATAGCTTGACCGCGTAGAAAACGTCCTGCGCGAAAATTCCTGCGCATCCCCTCCGAGCAGGGGTATACCCCCACTCCCGCTATAACTCCCTCCCTCGTGAACAACCCTAGCGGGAGCTTCACTTGATCATGGTTGCCAGCTTTTGCTGTTTGTTATTTTTCCCGAAAAATTAAAAACGCCGCTACTCTTCATAAGTGGAAAACAGGTCTACGGCCCACGTTTGAGGGAAACTGACAACACTGAGCTGCTTACAAGGGACTTTCCGCTCGAGAGTGAGGGGAAGGGATAGCAGGAGTGGGAAGGTATGGAGGTGGGGTAGGTAGCCTTAGCTCTGCCCACTGGTCGCCAAGAAGGTCGTTTTCTATGCAGTCAAGGTATAGTTCTGGCTCACCAGCTCCCACTTCCTTTTACAATGTTTACTTATATTCACATACTTATACTTGTATTTAACTCACCTTCTTTTTTGTACAACTCTTGTTTTTTTATTCACTTACCCACTTATTAAATATTATACTTTTACTTGTTATATTTTTTACTTATAAATTTGTTTATATTTATAAGCATCCATCCATCTTCACTTTCTTTAAAACAAGTTTTCATCAGAATCTATTTCATCCATAACCTTCAAAATATCTACTTAAATATAAAAGAAAGCATTTAAATTGATTTCGAGGAAATTTAAAAAATATTGATGGTAGAAATGACAATACAAAGTTGAACTCGAGTATATTCGAGCGTAGCAAGGAGAAACCACGTCTGGCTGCTCGAGTATACACGAGTGCAGCAGTGAAAGGGTTAAAGCTGTTTTCAGGTGGTATGCAATAGTCTGCAAAAATGGGCACCTTTTTTAAATTTCTAAATATCCTTTATTAAAAAATAAAATAATCCATTTCTGCAGTCTTTGAAAAACATTTTTCTGAAAAATGTTAAAAACAATTAAAAATGAGTAAAATTGATAGTTTTTCAAAACTATGTCCTCCCACCCCATAGAAGTCTGTCAAACCTGAATACCAGTACCTTTTATTTCTTGAAAAAAGCACTGAATTTAACATGTTTATGACTTCTGGTGGATTGTTTCCAATATTATGATGTGATAGAATTGAAATATTGAAACTCTGACAAGCATCCATAAACGTTTAACATGAAGAGTGTTGTTTCTTGTCACAGAGAATTTTGTATTGTTTGGATTGATTGCATTCATGCAAAACATGAAATAATTTGAACTATTGTATTAGCAATAAAAAACACAAATTGCTCATTACCATCTCAACAATCCAATTTTGTCACGACATTTATTTTAAGACAGCAAAAATTAACTACATCAGAGTGGCTTCAAATTATATAATTACATTGAGAAATATTGGTTTATCTAACCTTTAAACTGCTTAAATGATAACATGATTTTTGTAATTGTAAATAATATTTGGTATATTAAGCATTCTTTTTAATATTGTAGCTACCTAGCCATATAGCCTACTTGTAACATATTTATAAAAATAGTAATAAATAAAGTAATTACCTCTAAACTGGGACCCAGCAAGTCTCCCATTGCTGAGACTACTGCTCTAGCTGATCCCTCCACTAAATCTGATGGAAGCTCAAGGTTCCAGTATAAAAGTATCTCCTCTGACTCTATAGATAAATAATAATAAAATATCAATGAAAATAATGACCTCGAAATCAATATTTAAATATGATTCCATTTCACTTACCAGATGCGCAAACAAATGAAGAGTTAGTAATATCTATAGGATATCCTTCTGGTTTCACTATTATGGGTTTTATCATGACATCTCTGAAATTATAAGAGATGGTATGTCATTTAAAATATTCAAATCTTTGAATAAGAAAATATAGAATAATATTTATGATATACCTCCTACTAATTTGCAGTTCAGGCCCACAAGGTTCAGGAAATATTTCATCAACTTGTGCTGAGACAGTTATGTTGACTTCTCCTAATTCAGTCATTTTTAAACGAAATTCTGTCACAATGTTACCCCTGTCTTCTACACAGTAGCCAAATGTATTATTTTCCAATATTTCCAGTCCTTGGGTGTTTTCTAAAGTAATTTTTACCTGTAAAACAATTAAAATGCTCTCACTGTATTGGATGTGCTTCTAAAAATCTGTATTTTGTTGTATATTCATTTCCTTTTAATCAGGTAGCTTTTTCATTTTCTAGATATGTCGACTGATTCTATGATGAATAAAGTAAGATGTATTTGTGCTTAAATATTGAAATTAAAAGAAATATTGGCACTCTATATTTAAATGTATTTCTTAATTAAGAAAGAGATGTGACTTTCTTGTAAACTCTTACCGGCAAACTGTAACTTAGGAAGTTGAAGAGGGAAACCTTTAACCTAAGTATTTCTCCTCTTTTCACAGAGTAAGGCATGGTAATTTCCAGAAAAAATGGTTGGAATGCATTCAGATTAGACTGTGATGATGTTCCAAGCCCTGTCTTTGAAGACAAGCAAGTAGCATGACCAATCCATTCTGTGATAGTATGTGGCACTTCATTTTCTAATTCTGCAATTCCTTCATCTCTGAAAGTAAAAGTTCAATATCAGTAATCTAGGGAGCTGAATGACATAATTTTTTCCTTGGTCATATATGAGTGCTATTTTATGCTGTTATATTATAAGGTTAAATTTCAATAAGTATTAAGAATAAATTGATTTAAAAAACAAAACTTATTAGTGCAATATAATACATAAACAAAGATAGTAGAAACAGGGATTTATGGATTTGGTTGCAGTTCAAATATTATAAATATATAATGAAAAGTTTTCTTTTACATTAAATGATCCATATCTCTCTATATATTAAAGTCATAGTCAGTTGTCCGGTAGTCTAATCAATTGACAAAAACTGCTTATAACTCAAAAACTTTTCATTCTTTTACGATCAAATTAGCGCATATTGCTTCTATCATTAAATTTTGTAATATTTTATATTTTGTTTTGCTATGAATATTTCTCCCATTAAACTAATTGATGCATTGAGAAGATTTTGGAATTTGATCACCTGTTATATGTATAATTTAGCTTTACATAATTTATTTTTATGTCGTATTAGGTCACTAGAGCCTCATTTTTAAGTGACAATGTGAAAATGTACACTCAAAATTTCAGCTTTCCATCTTTTTTAATGGGCCCATATCCAACCTTGTATATACAGGTATACCTGATTTATGTTGAAGTTACGTCGCCGATAATTGATACCTGTGTGTGTGATTTATGTTGTTTTGAATCGAAGTTATGTTGTTAGAGGTCTAATGTTCTTTAAAATTTTTGTTTCCACCTGCCTGAAGCTGTTATCTGATTGAAATATTAAACAAAAATCACATATTGCAATCTCAATATCTACTGGGTAAGATAATATCAAAATAAACAACGATCTTAAAAATATTGCTTCACTTCATACTTAGGCCAATGCCCTCTAGGTGACTGCTTAATATGTTACTTTTGAGGAGTTTTGTAATGAGATAACCTAGCAAACCAAAAAAATGGTGACTTAGGGCCTGAAATCAGGGGTGTAGTTGAGGGCTTACAGAGGTATAAGGCATATAACAACTTCTTAACATACCTGTTCTGTGTATAATAAATTTCTCAAGCACAAAACATACCCCGATAACACTGTGTATAATAACTTCTTCAGAAAGTCAGTATAAAGATGATATAAACTTGGCATCAGAAAACCTGGTCCTTGTAATTTTCCAAGTACAGATTTGGAGGAGTAAATTTTTGGTTATAGGTTAGCTTTGAGAATTTTGGTGGATGAAAAAGATTTTTATCTGCTAGTCACTGTTTGAAATACTGCAAGAGAGCTACTTACTGCGTATCTTATCAAAGGATATCCTTAACATGCTCATTATCATTTGTCTTTTTTTAATTAATTAATTCTCTGCTGAATTATTTAACTGTGTCAATAAAAAAGAGAAAATGAAGAGAAAAAATGAGCCTGTTTTAATACAAATTTGGTTCTATTAGATTAACTAAAAAGCATAAAGTTAAAAACATGAAAGTAATGATGTATGTATTCACTATCGGTGGTGTAAATAGTGATGATGTTAGGAATAATATGTTTAAGAAACAGTCTCACCTTCAGCAACAGCCATAGCACAATGGAGATATCGGTTCATGTTCGATTGCCAAGGTTATGCATCATAGCTCTGGAATAGGGCTTGAATAGGTGGCCGCATGGGAAAAAAGGGTGTCATTTCAATTATCCGTAAGGAAGGAGGGGATGAAGAGGTTAGGGAGGATTGGGGACAGAAGTATTAGGGGGATGGGAGGGAAAAGGAATTAAGGGGACAGAAGAGGAAGGAGGGGGAGAAAAAGGAGCGGGGTAAGAGGGGGGAAGGGAACAAGAGGGGGAGGTGGTTGAAAGAAAGAGAAGAGAAGGGTAAAGAAGAGGAATGAGGAGAAGAAAAAAGTAGGGGAGGAAGGGTACATGAGGGAGAGGAGGTGGCAGAAGGAGGAGGGGAGGAAAAAGGAAGGTGGACAGAAAAGTAAGGATGGGCAACTATTTATTTGGCAACCTTAAGAGAATCAGAATAGCTGCAGCCAGATGACAAGCTAATTGGCAACCTTAGGAGAATCGTAGGTGCTGCAGCTGGATGACAAGTTAATTGGCAACCTTAAAAGAATAATAGGTGCTACTGCTGAATGACAAGCTAATTGGCAACCTTGAGAGAATCATAGGTGCTGCTGCTGGATGAGCTAATTGACAACCTTAAGAGAATCAAAGGTGCTGCTGCCGGTTGACGAGCTAATTGGCAACCTTAAGAGAATCACAGGTGCAGCAGCCGGATGACGATTGATGGGTTACAGCAATTGCTTGTTCCGAACTATCCTTAACTCCTGCACACATACCCCTTAATATCATTGTTTCTTATGAGAAAAACTGCTTCAATTTATGTCAATTCGATTTACGTTGCACTTTTTAGTAATGCATCCCCAATGTAAATTGGAGTATACCTGTATTTCAAAACTCAAATCTAAAGAAAAACAAATGGCAGAAATACAGAAATCTTTACTTCCAGTTTCAACTTTCTATCATTTACAATTTTGTTAGAATTTCAATTTAAGGAAGTGCACAGACAGACAGATGGGCACCAAAGTGAAACTATAAGTGCATTTAAAAAAATGTGACAAAAATCTAAAGATTAATCAGTTAAATATTCCATGTATTTTGAAAAAATCTGACATTTTCAACACATGAATTTCTTCATGTAGAGTAATTAATATGATTACAATAGTAGCTACAAGTACAGTCATACCTCGTTTAGCGCATGTTCATTTAGCGCAATTTTGATATAGCGCAATTGGAAACCCATGGTATACATTTTTATTTATTTTTTTAATAAAATAAATACTGTTATGTATGGCTGGCTTTTGTTTGCTTAAAAAAATAGGGGAAAGCTGTTTTCACGTAATCAGTCCCAATGACATATTTGCGGTGTTTTGTTTAATACCGTATTTACTCATGTAACCCGCGAACTCCTATTTTTGGGCCAGTTTGGAGGGAAAAAATTAATTTAGGCCAGAATAAGTTTTTTTTAAATCACCGATTCCCACTCCCTGAAACAACTTCCGCTCAAGTTAAGCATCTTCTCCCTTCTACGTGACAAAATTTATTGGGTGATCTCTTTATGACGATACTAGCAGAAATCTCCTCACCGATAGTCCTCTCTTGTTAATCCCTTACCTGTTTTTGTTGTATTATTACGCAACTTCACCCCCGCTTCTGTTTTTGACGTAATATTACGAACAGATGTTGAGCTTCACAAACTATTTGTTCATCTATGAACGGGAATTTCCTTAGGTGGATGGGGAGTTTCTTCGCATATCGTCTCATGAGTAAATATTGGAAGGTTACAAACAAACGAGTCCAAACACTTGAGATGTGGATTTCCATCTTCCTTTCGAACTATGAAATCTTTCATTCACAAAAAAATTTCACCACTCCAAATTCCTTGAAGTGGATGAGGGAAAAGGACCAAACTTGAACCTACCTATTTTCAAGCCAACAAACCCTCAGTAGTCATTTAACTATAGTTATAGTCTGTTCACTTTCTAAAGTCTCTTGGCCTTGAAAACAGGGCGTACACCACTTAGTAGCAGCCAATAGGAGACGGTTTGTTTGGGAAGGTAGTGGGGGGAACTCAGTGTTACTCTTGGTCATTGGTCTGCGTTGCCATTTCTACCGCCGTTTCCTTGCTGTTGCTGTTCATGATTGGGTATCTGGCCTCCTGCACGAAAGTTGTGAGGAGAGATGATAGGGGAAACGTTCATGATTGGCTACTTGCTCTATGAAGGCCAAGAGACTTTAGATAGTGAACAGACTATAGTCGGCATATTCTTTCTGCCTACTTTTGTGAGTTTTTGGCGTAACTTACACGCTTGCTTGGTCGCATAAATACGCATATACTTCGTACAATTCGACGTCTTTTACTAATATAAACTAGACGCAAGCATATTGCAGAGAATTTACTATCGATACTCACAATTTATATAACCTGTTCAGAAATCCTCATGTAAGACGCGCACTCCCTTTTTTCCCCAGCATTTCGGGAAAAATGTGTGCGGGATACACGAGTAAATATGGTATCTATGGCAAAATAACATTTTAACAGTAAATAGGGGGAAATAATTTCAGCAAATCGTGCCGATCATGGCAGAAAGGAGAGAATTGAGTAAAGGCCTTCAAAGTGTAGAAAATAATCCTAAATTATCAAGGAAAACATAAATCTTGAGGAAAAACTTAAAGTGATTCAGTGTTTTTAACAATGTGAGCGTCAGAGCAATATTGCACGTAGGTTTAACTTCACAACTTCTACAGTTTATACAATTTAGTTAAATAAAGGCAAAATAAAAAGTTCCATTGAAGCAGCCAGTGCAGTAATTGCAAAGAAACTCACACGATCACTTATTGTTAGTAATATGCTTGAAAAAATGGAGAAACTGCTAGTGTTGTGGATTGATTCTAAGCGTTCTAATGAACACATGCCCCTTAGTCAAGCACTTTCCCTGTTTGAATGTGTAAAGCAAGAAAAGAGTGGAGATTCTTCAGAAACTTTTCATGCCAGTTCCGGTTGGTTTTAAAATTTTAAATGCCATGCAAATATACATAACATTCGTTTTACAGGTGAATCAGCAAGTGCTGATAAAGATGCAGCTATAAAGTTTCCTGGCGAATTTCAAGCAATTATTGTAAATGGTGAATACCCCCACACATACATACAATAAGTAATTTACGAATAGATTTGAGCGCTGCAGTGATGAAAATGACAACTCGCAGAACCTAGCGATCTATGCGTAAATGCGAGCACCGCTGTGAAAGATTTAAAATTGTATTAATATTGATTTTTAATGATAATTAATATTAAATAAATAAAAAAGTAACATTAGCGAACCTTGCAATTTTGCAAACTGATCACTACTAAGTAGTACATGTTATAATCGGTTTGTTTAGCGCAAAGACCGTTCGGAACGTATCCTTTGCACTAAATGAGGCATGACTGTAACTCTTGAGAGTAGTATCCTCAAGAATAAATATCCACAATTTCATGAATAATTTCAAAACATTGAATAATTTTCACAATGAAAAATAGTATTTATATTGATTAATTTTTCACATTGAATAAACAGTAATTAAACAAAATTGTATTTTGTTGATATGGATAACAAAATAAATATACTACTAATATGAAATTATTGAGTAAAATATTCTCTATTAAAATTACAGTTGGCATTACTGTCAATATTTATATTAAAAAACTGTATTTGAATGATTTGGATCATGATTAAAATTACCCTACAACAATTTAAAAATTTTATCATAACAACAGAAACAAAGGTATCACCTAGTGACATTCAATGTACTGAAAATAGATTCAGATGGATACATAATTGAAATGTCTCTGAAACAATCTGTTCTATGAAAAAATGTTTCATACTAAACTTGTACAAAATTACACTGGCTACAACTTGAATAATGACACTTTTTACCTTAATAATGCACTAAAGGGGATATTTGGCAAAATCGGAAAAATGAAAAGGGAAAACCTCCACTTCTGGTTGACCAATTCTAGCCAAATCTAATCAGATACTGATTTCATAATAAAATTCTTAAGTATAAAATTTTGTGTTGATCAGATGTTTTTGAATTAGAGCGCACACAAATTTTTCGGTAACACTCAGACATCAACATGTAAATAGCGAAAATATATTCAAGAGATCTTAAAATATGTATTTCCATTGAAATCTCAAATTCAACTTTTCATGGAAGCAATACTTTCTCCATACATACTGCTTGTGGAGAAAGTTAAATTCACTGGAATTAATGAAATTTCTGAACAAATTGAGAAACTATTTTTCTTCATAAATTTCTAGGTTCTTTTTCCAAGTTGTTTGATTTAGTATTTCTACATAATAGTTTTAATATTTTTCTGAATATTTTTGTATTCATTAAGAATTTTGTCTTTAAATATAGATTTTTTTATTGGAAAATATTATGAAATTATGTCATATTAGGATTACTCTACCTATTATGTTTCAAGATTCTCTCTGGGCTACATTTGATGAGTCTTGCTTGGCTTAAAAGGATTGTGTGAAGGGGGACCATAAAAATAAGGACATCACAGGAGTACTTGCAGACAACAAGGATTTCCTTTGTGTCACTCCCCCTCAAACTTACTGAACATCCAATCAAGGTTTTCTTGGAAGAAAGGAATTTGGATGCATATACATAAATACCAAGATAAGGTAAAATAATACTTTTCATACTGGCAAGATTTTTATTCTATTCATCAACTGTTGTATTTGTTATTGGTGTACTATATCAAAAAAACTCACCCTACATGAATAAGATCCCACAGCCATGTCTCCGGGAAAAATGATCGCACTTCAACTACTGCACTTTCTGATGCTCCACCATAAGCCACTACACCCTCTTCTTCTGCATCATACATTACATTAGAAAATGAAAGTGGTGAGGCTTGGGCATGAGGCATATCTGGTGAAAAAAGGATGTCTTAAAAGCTAAGCATTTATAAATACATTGCCATTTCATCATATTATAGCATTAATTTTTTAATTACACCACAGAACAATACTTCTTTATGAAATGATTACAATTTCAAGTGGATAGCCATATTTTAGTCTTGCAATAAAATCCCAAATCCTGAGATATCCTATCATTAAAGAACATTGAAAACTAAGAGTCTAATTAGTGCAAAGAATTTAAAAAATAACAAATGTGAAGCAGAAGAAGTTATTCCATTTCTCAATTGTTAGAAAATAGATTCATAATACTGAAGCAATTTAACAAAATTGTAAGCTAATAAAATGCCAGTATGTCTAATTTCAAATTAACAAATGAAAAGATAAATGTTATTTTAGTCTCTAAAAATTAAATGCCTCTTATAATATCTCCCAGAGCATAGCAGTGTTATGGCAGAGAAAAATTATTTTAAAAGCATCATTTGATAAGAGTATCTTGCAGTTCAAATAATTCATTCAATAAATAAGCCGGAAAAAAGATGAACACCATGCATAATTTTCACTGAAATGCAGGATTTGTATATTTACATGCACCAGCATATTTCTAATAATTGTAAGCAATTTGCAATAATTAATAATTCTGTATTTGATAGTTTTAAGTACAATCATAAAATATATCTTGCTAAATTAATTTTGATGCTTTAGGAAGTACAAGCTTCATTTTAAAAGCAATGTTAAATAATCCCAAATGCTAGTTAATAATGTTGAAAAATGGATTCCCATATTATTTTTAAAATCATTTTTTGCAAAATCATCCAATATTTTAGCTACATTATTCATTCAAAATAAATGCATAAGAATTTTCTCTGAACATCCATGATACCAAGACAACTACAAGCATTCAATTCTGACAATTTAATTGACTTGGTACATTACCAAATAATGCCCTATGTAATGGTCGTTCACCCCTTCTTGCCATTTTACCTGTTAAAATGAGATTATACTATTGAGGAAAAAGATTTAACACAAAATCATTGTCTATATAATATCATGTAAAATTTGAATATCACATTTCTTGTATTATTGTTTTATTATTTTCAGCATTTTTGTAAGCATCTTTATACAAAAAGCAGATCAGGCATTTAAGATTGAGGGTTTTTAAGACATTAAGCTTTCATCTTATGAAAATTATCAAAACAGTACACTTTTTGTAATTACACAGGTAGTAATAAGGTATTCCTACCTACCCTTACGAAACTCACTTGCAAGGCGAACATTTTGAAATGGGCATGGATTGCATCGATCAGGGATTGCAACAAAAGGTTCAACACAAGGGCGAGTGTGTAGTTTTGCATCAGAAATGACGAGAAGTCCTGCATCCTACACCAGAGAAAAACCAATAATACAGAAAGTATAGATATCAGAATGAAATGCCATTATTACCACAATAAAATTTTGGAAAATAAAGATAGCACCACAAGCCATACACAAAATAACACAATTGAAAATTTTTATTTCAGCTGTAATTGACATGTTATGAAGGTAGAACATATCATGTTAAAAAGTTGAAGGAAGATCAAAGGTAACACCATTTAGAAACACAGAGCTACAGGAAAATTTTTGTGATATTTAAATTGATCAACTCATACAAATTCATTTCTGTTCTCAGGTAATGACATTTATTAGGAAAAATTCTAATTGTTGAAAATAAATTAAAATAATAAACTGAACCCAAAGCTGAATTTCATTCTATACATGCCATTAAGCTGCCTATCAACAAATTATAATTGAATAAATTTTATGGAGACATTTGTATGAGTTGAAGAGATTTCAGACACAGGTTGTTCATCAAAAGAATAACTATGGCATCCAAATGGGTATTCAGCACTTACAAGATTTACTATGTCATATGTTTCTCTGCAAGTGAAATACAGTGAAATCTTGTTACAACATACTTCACAATGACGTATGTTTCAAATTATTGTACTTTTATTGAATCCCTGTCAATTTTCCCATATAAATATCTCAAAACAACGTACTTAAACTTAACATAATTTTCAATATATAATTTTCAATTTTTATGGTTTTAATGTAGTCTTTCACCTGTAAATGGTTCAACCATAACCATTTCTTTCTCATTCAATTTGTTTACACCAATTTTGAAGGCATACTTTGTCTTTAGTATATAAACATCTGCAGAACTCTGCCATAATCACAAAAGAAGGGATTTTCCGAACTGAAAAATGTAGAACCCATGATCAGTTATCCCTCTTGTATTTTCACAATAGCATTGAGATAAAATCTTAAGTTCTAGGAATTATCTCTCTTGTAAGACTCTCATTCTTGCCGGTTTCGGTTTGCGCTAGACTTGCGAGAATGCCGATCTCCAACTGAGATGCTTCTAAAGAAAATGCTATACCCCTTCTGGGTATTTCAGTATACCGTACTTTCAGTATAAAGTATAAAAATTCATGCTCCCTAGCGATACGTTGTATCGAGATTTTACTGTACTAACTCTGAGTCATTATCATAGATTCTTAGGTAAATTAAGAATCTCTGATGATACATATATGATGCCATTACAGAATGCTCCAGGCTATTCTTTTGATGAATGAATGATTAACAGACATTATTGAACCCTTTGATCCATAGTTTTGAAGAATAATATTATTTGTAAATTTTTATGACAGAACAATTTGAAACAGTGAATTTCAAATATGTACTACTATAAAAACACAGAAATGGTTTCTCCATTATACCAGTGGTTCCTTTGTCAAAAAGTTGATGTGTAGCTGGTTTTGCTATGAAATAACCATTACTCAAAGGGTTAAACAAAAACAACACCCAAAATTCAATAAAATATAAGTTGAAAATGTGTTACATTGAAATAACATAAGAAATAAGTTTTCTTACCACGCAAAAGATAAATACCATGAAAGACAAGGTCTGTGGGTAATACCTATCAGAACAAGTGTTATTTTATTAACAACTACCAAAACCTTTTAAAATTTATTATACATAACTTGAAAATTTTGAATGTCATATTTATTGTGTATAAAATTAATTGATAAATTGTAATGAATTTAACTCAATAAAATAATGATTAATTAGAAAGGAATTAACTCATCTTTGAGTGATATAACTTTCTTCTTTTGAGTGTCAATCTGTTCATATCTCTCTATTTTTATAAAAACTATGACTAAATCACTATTAAATGAATGACTTCTTACCTTAGCTATGTAATAAATTTATCATTTTAATACTCTGGACCATTTCCCTATTTATGTATTAGGATGATGATTTCATAATAGCTTGAACCGTGGTTTTCTTTGAAAATAGTTTTAATTTACCTTTGTCAGGACATTAAAATTAATTTGAAAAATTAATCATAAAATGAACATAAAGAATTAAAATTTAAAATATTAGACAAATTTTGTACCATTTTAAATACAAATTTCACCAAGACTTTTTAATAAGGAAAATTTTTTACCACTAACTTAAAAACAAATAAAATACCAAAACGATTGATTACTTTGAACAGAGTGCCATAAAACTCATGAGACCAGAAGCCCAAAGCATGCAGTGCAAACAACAATACATGTAATAGAGGTCCAGCACATAATTATTACGTCTCGAGTAATTTTTATGCACCACCTGAAAATATCCACCAAAGCCAAGCAGATAACTTCTTCCATAGAAAAATACCTAAGTAATATCAAGCATTGAAAAAATTAAATAACTCAAATTACATGTTATGTTATTCCACACAAATATTCTACTGTGTCCTTCTTCTATATGTATTTTTTAGTCTAAGTATAGTCCATTGTTATTTAGCCCATATATTACCAGGAAAATTAGGAATATATGATTTCTCTTGCAAATATATTGTATTGTGTATTTAAGAGACATATTATTTTCAGAAAGTAAATTCAAAGAAGTATTGTCATGTGATGTCATTTTTGAAAGTATCAAATTTCCAGTGAAGAATGTCCAATGTCCAAAATTGTTTTACCTGGTATTAAATTACAAGGCCTTGTCTCCAATGTAAGATCAGTCATGACAATGACACCAAAGTCCTAGAACAGACAAAATCAACACATAGCAGGCTTTACTGCCTGATTATTTCATATTTTTTTATTTTCCTATGGTGGAAATTTTGATAGAAACTTCTTTATTCAGTACATGAAAAGATTTAATGATGATATTTTTATGTGGTTCTTCAAAAATATAGAGGATGAAAATTAAAGCAATGGGAAAGAAGCGTAAATTATCTAAAGGCTTGGAATACTTACATCGAAGGCTTTGATGGCATCAACGTACTTAAAGGAAGGACCAAAAATGGCATATCTCTTTTTGCGACGCCGTAAGTCTGTATCTATTTTTTCCAAAACAGGAATTGGAATAGGTATAGCAGGGTCCTGTGGAATTTCTGGGATAATTTCTTCATTTGGTTTGACTGTAGATGTGGATTCTTCTGATTTAAGTTCTTGATATCATAGACAGAGAGAATGATTCATATAATTATAATTTGTACAAATCAACATATTTCAATTCAAAATATCTGTATGTTAATATTTTAATGTTAATTTTTCATTTAATTATACAGTGGAACCCACTGAACACGAAAACGGATAACACAAAATATCGCTTAACATGAAATGCATGCTCAGTCCGTTCCGACGCCTTTACTTTTCAGTGTATATTTATTCGCTTAACATGAAATGGTTAACATGAAATACCGGTTAACACGAAAATAATTTTTCGTCCTAAAATAAAACCATGCGAAATTCTTTGGATAACATGAAATGGCAGTTGAGACCATTTCCCCATCCGCTCTTTGGCTCCTTCTCCACGGGCAACACCACCCCCACCGAGATTTTCCATTAACCCACTAGTACGGAAAAATTACTATCTCACCAACCTCTCCTCCTGCACCTTTCACTGTCATTGACCATAGTCATTAGTAGTTCAACGAATCCCAAACATACACTATCGATCTCATGGCAACTCGCATGCACCCGTGGAGAGGGTGCCCACCGAGAGTATCCTTTATTCCGGGTCACCATAAACACATTCCTGGACCTGCCATCTTTGCACTAAAGAAAAGGGCTTGCAAACTTGGCTTCTTATTGCCCTTGAGATTGGTGGTGGGTTTCTCCCAATACCTACAAACAAATCCCTCTTACCCATTTACATTAGCCAATTCCTTCTCATTTTTCTCCTCTCTAGATCTCTATAAATAACATTCTTGAAATTCTAAACCAACAGTTGATTCTGAATTTCTGAGTGAAACCATTGGTGTGTTTTAAATGAATCAATGTATGAAGTCTTTCCTATTCATTGGGATCATTTTAAGTTTTGATTTTATATTTTTATGAAAAGTAAATAGTCCATATTAGAAATGGCCAATAAAGTCCATAAGCAATAATTGTGCTAATTACAGCAATAATGGTAGATCATAGATGTGTCCCCAAGATTATTTTATGCTTTGAAAATGAAAATTTATCTTCGATAATATTAGCATGAAATTCGGTTAACACGAAATGTTTGTGCCGTTCCCCTGCATTTCGTGTTAACCGATTTCCACTGTATTTACAAAATACATATAAGTTTGGTAAGATTTAGGGTAGTGAAATATTCAATCTAAGATATGGTAAATTTATAAGATGATAAAATAAATTAGTTTTTAATGAAGATTTATTTTATATTTTAAATTACATTCCGTCCTTTTTTTAACCATAATTTAATATGATTAAACTATTTTAGACTCTACTTTCAGTGAATTACTACTGAAGACGGTTGCTTTGAAGTCAAACTGCACATTTGAATTTTTATAACTTTGTTTTAGCTATTGTAAATACCTGAGACAAGTACTTTTTTAATTGCTTGTTCTTGAAAATTTTCAGCTATAAGATGAGCTTGATTTTTCTGTTGAATTAAAATTTGTGTTTAAACTGCAAAAAGTTAATTCTGTTATAAAGTCAATGTGTAGAATTTTTATGATTTTTTTATCTTTGAATTACACGCGATACCTGAGATTCGACCGTTCAAGATTCGACCAACTCGAGAATTCGACTCGTTGAATCGACCCAGCCAATTGATCGGTCGAATTAGAAACTAATTTATGCAAAGTAATTTTGGCCCGCCCGACCACAAGAGGTTTAGTTTCAGTCTAGACATCGTTATTTCTGCTCTATTTGTTTGAATTTGTACTGATTCGACGGTTCGAGATTCAACCACGTTTTCAGGAACGCATCCCTGTCGAATCTTGGGAGTCGCCTGTACTGCCAAAACAGTTGTTTTATAGCTAAAAATATGTGTATAGTATTGTTACAAGCTTTATGACCAAAGGATCTTAATTGCCAATTGGGCCATGCTATAATTTGGTCCATATATTCATTTTGACTTATTATTTTTATGGTATTGATATGGTTTTCCTACAGACTGCTTAACGTTGTGGTTGATTGAATATCAGCTTTTGATTTAATTTTTTCATAAGCTGTTTCCTTCCTTATATGAAGTAAAACTAAATTATCTCCTGAAGATCCCAAATATAATGATATTATAAAAATTACTAATGTCTATGATATTTATTTTATTCTAATGCAATATTGCTTTAAATTGTGGTAAAATAGTTGTATTTAATTTTTTAGATATTGTGACTTTTGGAGAGTTGAGTATCCAAGCTTTCTGTACAATTAATTGAAGTACTTACTGTTTTCACAATATTCCCAGTTGTCAGCTTGTCTTGGTGGGCTATAGGCATCAATGCGATATTTTTCAATTTGTTGGAAGATGCTTGCCATATCAATTTGATTTTGGGTTCCAAAAAAGCTGACACTTTTATCCACTGCTGTGATAGCACATAATGATTTTGGTGTAGCTTCTATTATAAACTTTGACTGAGAACCTGGATACAAAGTTGAATCTGACCATTCTGCTTTCACCTGCAAGAAACCTACGACTTTAAAATGTAATTTCCATAGACAAAATTAAAGCATAACCTAAATAAGTGCTTAATTCTGAGATGTATAATTTTATCTTTTATTTACCTCATTGGCAAAGCACTTTTCAATTTTCATGGTGTGACTTGTTGCAACAGTCTCACCATCATCTCTTATATAGTATACTAACAAGTCGCTAATGGGGGACATTGCTGGAGATATGTGGAGTTTCAAACTAAATTTATCCATAATTTTATTGCTCTTATTTTCATTCTCAGTTGGCTTCTGGTTTGCATTTTGGTTCTTTCCTAATACATGGGGAAAATCAGTTAATTCTTGATGATTCCTTTTACTTGGCTGATGAATTTTATGACCATATTGAACGATATCGCCTCTTGATTTTACCTAAAATGATAAATTTAATATTTTATAAAAGTGATCTTAAAACATTCATTTATAATGGTATGATAACATAAATTATGTTTTATCATCATTTCATTGACATTTCTCAATGGAAAACGAATATGCCACCCTAAATTGTGTTACTGTATGAGATTTTTATCAGATAATTTTTTTTATTTTAAACATCTCTTTATGTTACAATAAACACTCACTAAATAATGGAATTCCATTCTTGTAATGTTTGCATCAATAGTGAAATATACATTCACTAAATGTCGAGTGTTACATTCAAGAGCCTTGTCATCCCAATCTGCAACTTCAATGTAACTATTAGATGGTGAATACCATGATTCTACATCAAAGAAGTCTGATGGCTGATGCATGAACACTCTCCATCTCTTATTTGGTGAATGATAAGAGGTTTGATGATGCACAGCAGTTGCCTGAAAAATAAGTGCATATATAATTCTATTAATTTTGTCTTTGGTTGAATTCATAAACAAAATTTTTATATTCCTCCAAATTTCATGGAAACTTTAGAATATTAAGAGATGTTTTACCTTTAACTTTTATAATGTATTTTATAAATATATTCAATTCAAACTATTTCTATTTGTTGTAATTTGTGCTATACACTAATATTCAATTTTTAAAGTTATCAGAATTATAATTAAAATAAACATCAGAATGTCATAAAATCAATTAACTAATTCTTACTGCAAGAGAAAGAAGTGTCACATTTCTGTCTTGTGGTGGCACTATGAATTCCACAAAGCCTGCTGAGTTTGATGTAAAGTTTTTACATTCGATGAGCGTTCTTCCCCAATGAAATCTCTCATTAACTTTCAAACAAAGCTGTATTTCTTCACCTCCAACTGGTACAGCATCAGGTCGAAGAACTCTAAGCTATAAGATTAAGTTAGGTGCAATGGTATAGTCCAAAAATGTAAAATATATATTTTAAAAGCTTCACATTCATTTTAAAATTAATTTACTATTGCTGAGCATCCATTACATCAAAGGTATAAGTAAGAAAGAAAATATTGGTTTGTTTTAGTTTCACTTATTATCAAAATAAATTAATGCAATTACATTATTTCTTTTCACTTATCTCATATCTTCAAAACAATGAGAATTTGAAAGTTAAATTTATGTTAAATGAAATTAATTGACAGTTGATATTATATACCTTTCCCTTGTATGGAAGACCAGGTTTAAAGTATTTCAGGGAGTGAGGAAGAAATTCTAAATTCAGGGCTTGATTGGATATCTTGGTCTTGAGGCTTGAGGACTGCTCATCTTCTGTACCAAATTCTTTTACTGATGCATTAATAGAAATAAGATCTGGAGACAGTTCCCATCGCAATAAACCAATTTCTGTTCCCATAATTGTGAAATTGGCACATCCATCTTTTCTGTCTAACTGTAAAGGAAATTAAAACTTTATTTTTAAGAAATGGAACTATTACAAAAATCAAACTCCTGCCACATTATAACAATGGTGAGAAAACATTTATTTAAAAATATGCCATAAACGGTGAAATAATAAACATAACGATTAGAAAATATTGAAAACAAACAAAATATGAGATCAAAATAAATATAATAGAACATTCCCTTTCTTAGCTCACCTCAAGTACTCTCAAAATTTGTGGGATATCAAATACCCTTCCCCTCCATGGTGGAATAACTGGTGATGCTTTGACCTCCAATTGCCCTTTTACTGGTTTTCCATAGCTATACCTAAAATAAGTGAAATCATTTTAAATTCAGAAGTTTCTACATTAGACTAAGATTATTTTATGTTAAGTTGGCTTTCAGACTTACTTAGCACATATTTTCCATGTTATTTCTTCAGAATCAACCAAAACGAAGCTTGGTGGCTTAATTATTACTTCAAATTTTGGCAGTACATACTCTTTCACCTCAAACGATTTCATTTCTACATTCTGGTTTTTGCTCTTCTGAACCTTGATTTTCCAATTACCCTGACAAAAATAAAGTTTAATGTGATAAATTCAAGTTTGACAACCAGCCATTTGACAAGAATTCCTCCAAATAATAATGGTACACTTTTATCTTCTATATTTTTCTAGATATTCAATGTAAAGTATTAATTTTAACGGTGTCCAAAAATGACTAGATTGAAAACATTCTTGTAATTAATGAGAATGCCATGCAATAAAAGTAAAATAGTATTATTTAAATCATGCTGGTGTAACCAAAAGATTTAAGGAATAATTCTAAGAATTGGATAACTGAAATTATATAAAATATATTTTGTTTTACCTGAACAGGCTCTGGGGATAGTTGAAAATGCAGCTGAGCAAGACCTAATTCAGTTTGTACATCAAGCCATTGGGCCATCCTGACACCAGATGGATTTTCTAGCCATATTTTCTGGATCTGCAATTTGATGTAAGAGCATTATACAGAGTTAAAAATTTCTCTCGCAGGAAACACAACACTACTTAAACAAATTGTAATTTAATTAGACTGTATTAGTTAAAATTTCATATTTGTTTCAAATGTAGACTATTTAGTGCATGCTAGAAATCTTTGTTTCATTGGTTTATTCATGCATTTTACTCTTAGTCATAATTTATGCTTATCCTTGAATTTGAGAATTCTAGGAGCCTAAAGTTTCCTTACTTACAGGTCCTTTAACTGGTGATAAGTTGTGTTTCACTGACAGCACTCTGAATTTTACTTCTTGTCCTGGCTTATAGACAGGTTTATCAGTCTCAACAAAAATTACATAGGGATTTTGTTCAATATAAATTTCTTTCACGCTGTTTATGGTGTAGTCGTATAACTCATCAAAATGAGCCTTTACATGAAGTCTTCCTTTGATATGGGAAGTTGGTGGAATGTAAAACTCCATGCAGGCTCCTTTACCTGAATTAAAAATAATAATATTAATATTCGGTTAATAATTCATAGGCAGAATCTAACAGATGAGATAAAAGTAAATGTTCATTTACCTGGTTTTAATTTATGTTGTATGGATGCAATTTTTTCATCACTATTAGACTGTAGAAGATCTATGTTCACAGTACCAGATCCTGGTATGTTGTGTAAAGAAAGGCAGACAGTTTCATTGCTCTCTGCTAGTAATCTCTTGGGAGCAGTGAAGACAAATCCTCTAAAAGAGAAAAATATTACATTAACAATGTATCTACTGTTTTATTGTAATTCCTAATAAATTTTCCCAATAAAGGCAGAAAATTCCTTTGTACACTGCATTTTTATGACATCAGAACTATAACTCTCTTTGTTGAGGATTCCTGTGAACTTCAATAATACTTTGAGATAATTGGTCCAGATGCAATGATGGGTAATATCAGGCCTGCACCGGCCACATTTGCTGCCTGGGTGCAAGAAGTTTATGCCACCCTTTTTGGACTTATAAAAGCACCCTGGCCCAGATTGTTTTCAATTTTTAGATTAAAAGTTGTATTTAATTTAAGAAATAAATTGTGCAAAACATAAAATTAAGAGAAATTCTTGCCTTTACCCGTGAATTGCCACCCCTAATATGTTACCGCCCCGGTGCGATGCACCCCTTGCACCCATAGGCCAGTACGGCCCTGGATGATATATTTCATGATAGCAATATGTCCTTTTACTCTGTATTCTATCAAACACCCTATATTTTCCTAATGTATGTTCGCCTGAAGCTATTTGGCACCTTTCATTGCAACATGTTCATGGAGAATTAATCTTTTGCTTCATGGGGAACATTTTGGGTTATTTTTGGTACATTGTAGTACCTAGCGATAAAGGGGTTTTTCTTCATATCCCCTCCTGTGTGATTACTGATGCATGTGATGTATCAGGTTGTCACATGCCTTCCAGGCATTGGTTAGTCATTCTCATTCTTTTTCTCTCTCTTTTTCCTGCTGAAGTTCTCTATATCTGCCTGTAGGAGTAACCCCTGCTGAAAAGCACATTGCTAAATCTTACTTTTGTTAATGTTTAAGCATGTTTTATATTCCTAGATATGGTTAGAACTTAAAATTTCTATTACTTTGATGAATGTGTTCATAAAATTCTCCTGAATTCCTCAAATTATGTTGGGCATTCATGGGTCAAAAAACAGCTAAAACAATTAGGAATAAAAAAATTATTAAAGTTTCTCAAAACACTCTTCACCATAATCTATACAACGTTCCATTCTTCTCAATCATGAATTAAATGCCAAGTGCCAATTTTCTCAAGGGTTGATTTAACGCTGCCATGTACCTATTTATAGCATCTTCTGGCATTTTGAAATGTTGCCCATGGATTATTTTTTTGGCTTTTTGGAAAAGAAAGAAGTTACAAGGTGCCAGGTCTGGACTATAGGGTGGATGTTCCAGCAATTGGACATGTGACGTTCCCAAAAATGTGGCAGTCCATGCAGTCTTATGCGCTGGAGCATAGTTGTGGTACAGCAGGATGCACCCCAAGCTAGACTTTGGAGGCTTTTCTTCAAAATTTTCAAAGATTTCTGGGAGACAAGCAGTGCTGTACCAATCGGCTGTAAATGCTTTTCTGTTTTCAAGATAAAATGTCATGATGTGGCCACTTGCAGAAAAAAAGTGCAAATCATTTTCTTGCCAACACTTTGCACTCGTTTAACTTTCAATGGAGCATGCTCTACTGGAAATTTCCAAACTGTCAACTGCTGTTTTGTTTCTGGATCAAATTGGTAGATACAAATTTCATCCCTGGTTATAATGCCAAAAACCCTTTTTGAGCTGCCTCCATCAAATTTTTTTATCATTTTATAGCACTATTTCATTCTACAATCCTTTTGCTCATTGGTAAGCAAATGAGGTACCCAACAACTTGACACTTTCTTTACACATAAGTATTCATGCAAAATTCATGAAACTGCTGCCAATCCTATCCATAAGGTGGCCTCGAATATTCCATGTGTGCAGTGTGAGTCTTCTCTTAACAGACATTCCACATATGACACATTTCCCCTGTCACAGCAGTAGCAGAATGTCTTGAGTAAGTTTCATAGTTTAAAGAATATCTGTCTCTGCAAAATTCTGCAATTTGAGCCTTGCATGGTTTACTCATTGTTATATATGAAACAATAAGCCTATAGATCAACTATGAGACTCAAATAATTTCCTCATGTCTCAAAACTTTCAGAGTGACCTATGTATGGCGTTATTTTTATTTAACAAGGAATTAAAATTTACTTTTGTAGAATACCATCATATACATGCCATACTAATTTTACATACATTTCTTTTCAGCATTGTGTTATATTTACATAAGTACTTCCATGCAATTTGCTGAATTAATGGGTTGACAGGTGCAATGCATGAAAACAACCCTAAGAGTCCTCTTGGTGGCTTGGCTGTCTTACCAGGATCCTATTAATTTCATGTTTCATCTGTCTTTTCTTGTCTTACTGTGTTGACACAAACTTCATTTATTCCTAAATCCATGTCAGAAAGTACCTTCAAGCTTCAATTCCCCAGACATTTCAATCTAGCATACTTGTATATTTTTAAACCCTACATATAACGGTGGCAGATCCAGGAGAATGATGGGAACAATCATCCCCTCTCCCCCCTGGTTGCCCCCATTGCCCTCCATTCGATAATTCTTTAACCCTTTTCATGCCAAATTTCTTGATTCTGTGTCTGAGATTAGGTCTGTAAGGCTGGAGAAAGAGATCCTGACAGGGGTAGGAATTTTCGTTGGATTCAAGAGAGAGATCACCCTTCCTATGAAAAGTATATGGATCTGTCCCCATTTAATAATGAAAAATTATTTTATAAATGCAACTACAATGCAATCTTCTTTTCCCAGGTATAAATAGGAAAAATTGGTTTGCCTCTGACACAATACATCAGATACCATACAACAGGAATACATTAATGCAATTTTAGTGATCATCATCATAATCTGCCTATAGGTTCATTAATCCAGGGTTAATGCTGGTTCTCCACATACTACCGCTTTCCACAATGTAATTTTCTTGGTAGCTCTTTTTCCCTTTCAAGTAATATATCAGCTCAAACCTTTTCCTATCTCTTTCTCCTTCTAACACATCTTTAACCATGCTCTCTCTCCTAAGTTAATCTCACCTATTTCACCTTCCTCTTTCTTATAGTCTATATAATCATTCGCTTTCTCCAATAATTCTTAGTATTGAATATCAACAGTAAAATGCCAAGGAATGATGAAGAGGAAAGTGAATATGATATTGGCAAACAGAGTAGTTCCCCATAAAGGATTATAGTTAGCAGAATAATATTAATGTTGTGATTTCTTTTTAAATATACTCTTATTATTATTTATTATTATTATTATTTTAAGAGAATGAGTGAAAACGAGAGCAAAAAAATTTTGGTTTGGTCCTTGAAATAATAAGCATGCCATGAAATTTTTTATGAAATATAGTTCAATATAAACTGGGTAAACAGTATTAGTGTTCAAATGTGATGCTATTTTTGTAAAGTATCTGTATATAAAATTTTTTGAATTTCAGCCCTAAAAATGCCAAGAACCATAATGTTGTTAGGGGCTGTAGAGCATAAACATGCATATGAGAAAAAGCATAGAACCAATGTTGTGTTGGCAAAGATATAGGGCTAGTTCTTTTTTCAAATTGATACCTCTATAAGTACGTCGAACATTCCAAGGACACCAGAACTATATTCCAGACGTTCTACTGAAACATGAAGGTAGTGGACTGGATTCATACGATAAAACTACAACAATCTCCGGAACTTACTTTGGTAGGTAATAATGATGAAATTAACTTATCAGCTTAATGAGAAGCAGTTATGCATGAAACATTTGAATCTTTCATTAGTAAAGTTTATCAAGAACAATGCCAAACTTGTGAGGGAGAGTGCCAATCTTCAGATCCTTCAAAGTGATTTCCATTCAAAGCTACAAAAGTTGATTACTGGTTGGAAGGAGAACCAGAGAATTGTCAAAACAATTGTGAATTTGGTGAATATCCTCTGCCATAGCTCTTCTTATGAAACCGAAAAAAATTCCATGTTTTATGAGCGTAAGTGTAACTGTGAAGTTCATCGCAAATGTATTTAATACCAAATTTAATGAAAAACCATTTGGAAGAAGCCAAGGACAAATATGCATACAAGCGGATAGACCGAAGCTAATAGATGCGAGATATGCATAAAAACAGTAATTGTGTGATTTATTACGCCGAGTAGTAGCAATAGTAAAAATTTCAGCAGAGATAACGATAGCATTACGGGGGGAGTGACTAGAATACCGGTTCATAGTATAATTGGAATTTTCTTGGTTTGGCTGATAGAACAATTCGATCCTTTCTTGGCAAAACACATCGAAGATTTTGGAAACCGAGGGAGGCAAGGAAGGATATCTCTCATCAACTGTTGTTGAAGAGTTCATTGAAATCATGGCAATAGATGTAGTAAATCATATTGTTAAGGAAATTTCACTTTAAAAAATATTTCTCAGTGTCGTTCTATTCAATGCCAGATTTAACCCATAGTGACCAGCTCAGTGATATTTTGCGATATGTATTAAATGGCATGTCCCTTGAGCGATTCCTCACACATGGTTTACTGGAATATTTGAAGCAAGAATCTATTAATATTACAGATTTCTGCGGTCAGATGATAATAGCTGGGAAATACAGTGGATTACAAGCAAGAATAAAGCAATGTAACCCACTGACATTTTATGTAACATGCATAGTGCATTCATTGAACCTTGCTAGGTCAAATGTAGTTGACTGTTGTGTAGAAGCTGTAAGCTTTTTCGGTTTCATGCCAAAACTTTACAGTTGTTTTTTTGCATTCACTCATCTTTGATCTGTTCTAATGAGACATATGCAGGAGAAGAAAGGAGTTGTAATGAAATCTATTTCAGAAACAAGATGGTCTGCCCATGCAGATGCTACTGCAGACCCATACAAAGGACACAATAACATTAAAGATGCAATAGCTCATGATAAAAAAACCACAGCTACAAGGCAATGGATTTTCTGGAAACAGTGTTCCTGTGTCTTTTATGGAATACAATTCTTTAGATTTAATATCATAAGCAAATCACTGCAATCCATAACCACTGATCTTAAGGTGGCTGTAGATTTGCTTAAATCCCTTATTCATTTCTTGGATACACTGCATGAAAGTTTTGATAACTTTTAAAGGGAAGCACAAGCAGCATGTGGCATATAAGACTATAAAGTAACTCATGCGAGAAGGAAAAAAGTTTGCTTATTGAGAATTATTAAGGAACAGGGCCTGCCAAAGGGGGGATGCGGCAGATGCGAGGCATCCAGTTCCCCAGAAGTTCTCAATTATTCAAGTATCAAGTGTAAATTTTGCAAAAACTTTTACTAAAAATCACTTGCAAACTGATTACCAATAAAGAAATACACCGTAAAAGTTATAATATTAAACTGGGGCTCCATAAATCATTCGTTATTACTATAAATATTAATATCATGGGGCTCCCATTGATATTCGCACCCGGGTCCCCTTCAGTGCTTGGCCGACTCTGGTAAGGAACTGTATTATCTGGAAGAGAAAAATTTCGCCTGGAAACATAATTCCTGATTATTGATTGCCTTAAAATTGAACTAAGCGATAGGATGGCAGCATACACAGGGATCAGGCCTGGCTTGATGACACTGGGCCCCGCACTTTTGAGGCCTCGCGTTCGCTAAAAAATATCCGTTGTACTCTTCAAGTACACGCATTTAAAAAAGTCAGAAAAACAAAAATATCGAGCACTTATAGTGAGAGAGATTGCTTTATTTATTAAAATTCACTAATCAAATTTTTTGCACTGGGTCCCGCAATTTTCCTGGCCGGCTCTAACAGGGATCGTTTCAAGGTTTTATTAAGTTCTTACACAATGACATGCAGAAATTATAGAAGGTACTACCAAATTAGCTGAATATTATCCACAACACAGAGACAAAAAAGTAATCCTCAAGAAATGGTTCACTTTGTCCAGTTTGCAAAAGAAAAACATTGTCACACGCCATCATGAAAAGCTAAATTTTTGTATGAACAAGGAATTGAGGGCAGTTGCTTTATGTATGTGTTGCCCCAAGAATGTACCTTTGTTTAATGGCCACAGATTGCTCGGGATAACGTTCTTTCAGTAAGTGAACTTTCATAAAATTAAATTTCGATCAACAATGAGAGGTGAAAGACTTAAAGCCTTAACACTGCTGAGCATTGGGGATAGGGCTGCCACCTTTCGAAGATTCCAAAACCGGAGATATGAACAAAAAAATTATATTATTTACATGAAAAAAAATGCTCATGCGACAATGTATGGCTCTTCAATGATGTTACAACAATGTATAATATTGCATCGCACATCTGTTCTCGGTGGCTTGTAAAATCCAACGCGGAGTCCGAGTTGATCAAATTGTCTTCAAGATACGCATACAAAAAGATTCATTGGAACGACTTATAGATAATACGGGATGCAATTTTTCACAAAGTCCGCCCCGTATTGATTTCACAGAGGATAATGGACATTTGAGGAAAACTGGCCGCATTATTAAAATCGGAGATGAACTGCGAAAACGGAATCTACCGACGAAAACCGGAGAGGTGGCAGCCCTAATTGGGAACGAATTGACGCTAGGAGTCTGCTTCGAAACCATCAAAACTTTTATCGATGCTAAAATAAAAAAACGCACTTTTATAGATACATACCTTCAAAGTCTTAAAAAACGTATAGATATATGATGCTAACACAATGCCCCCAATATGTCTTGCAAATGTAACATATTTCTCAAGAGCTGAAATTTATTGTATTTTATATTTATGATTTTTAACGATGAAAGTTGGTCTTCCAAACATAACCTGCATATATTAGGCAGAATAACTGATTTGGGTTATTTTCGGGTTTTACCCGAATTTGAAAAAAGGCATTCGGAGGGTAAAAATAGGATAAAACCCGAAAAATCTATACCCTACCTATCTTACGTGCTCCGGGCCCTCCAAAGCCGTTATTCGACCCTGTGCATTGGAACAACTAAGCTCCCAGCAATCTCGAAGAATCCCGAACCAAAGGGAGGCCGAAGAGCCAGATTCCAGACTGAGACAGTAACGAAATATATTGGGTATAGAGCCTAACTGTTTTCGTGTGGAGCGAGTCCATATTTTGCTGCTACGCCGCTGTTTTTCCACTTCATACGTGGAAAAAATTAGAACACACTAGCGGCGTGTCAAGCGAATATTCGTCTCGCGTGCTAATTTCAGAAGTATTTATGAACCCGGCGTAAGGAACTGGTAACTCAAAAGTCGAACTCTTGGTGGACGGGCCTAACTTAATGAGACGCCGAAGTATGTATTGTCTAACATAAGTCCAAGTGTCCGATGTCACGTTGTACGGCGCTTTGATTGAGCGGAGAACTCTCACGTTTGGCGTCCAAGGATCGCTTTGCGGTTCGAGTGGGATATCTTTAACGCGCCCAGTGAAACATTTTAAGATTTCCTACCGCGGCAGGCGCTCTTTCAAGGGATTACAGAACTGCGGAATCTTGTCTGCGGGCTAAGGTAACTTTTAAGCTCAACTAATCGTGATATTTACGAAATTTGTACAATTAATGTAACAATGAGTTTATTGACTAACTATGGTGTTAATATAAGGGGATTCAAGCGAGCTCGAGAGGGTAATTACTAACGAACCGTACGACTCAATTCAAGACTCTACATTAATTAAGATCGTGAAAATTATTCATTATTACTCATTGTTCGTTACTTTATGAATTTCATTCGAGGTTTTGACAAAAATTCGATCCGTGTGTAATATTTTATGGAGGATTCATACAAACTCTGAATGATTTTGATCAATTTTACGCAAAGTAATATGCAAAAGCAGAAGCTTGGATTTGCCATTTTATAATTCAATTTGTACGATTTATAAGTGGTAAATAATATGAAATGCCTTTTATGGATTTTCATGGATAGGAAAGCAACTCGTATTTTATCGATTTTGGAACTTAAATCTGTAACCATTTTAATAATGCGGATATCATAGTTCACGTCGCATTTAAACATATTACAACACATAGCGTGAGGATACTATACCAGTAAGGTTTTCAAGAGTTGCGATATGGATCAGTCAGAGATGAAGCTTCGAAGAAATTATCTAAAATGTGCTTGATACCAAATAAGCATAGGGAAACGGTTTGCTAGAATGTTCCCTACAACCAAATAACTCTTTGAAGCAATGATCATCGAATCAAATACATAATTGTAAAATGTATGATATTACCTCAGAAGGTCTGGGTTTTATGCCAAAATAAGAAATATTTTTTAAAGAAATTAGTTTACCAGCATCAAAAGGAGGGTGCGTCCATTTAGAAGAATTCAAGGGAAAACTTGGCCAAGAGAAATACTTGTGCAGAATTGACGATTTTGATATCGTATCTCTTCTTCAAGCTCAGCAATTATGTATCTTGTTCGCATTAAAGCGCCTATCGTACTTTTACCGTATTTATTGCAACATCTCTTATTTCAGCATTTTTCTGTTACGTAGCGGAATCGCCGGACATTCGTATGTTTTGCGTATTTTTACTTTCTTCATACGTAGTAATGGGAAAGTATTGTATTCACGAAAAAAATCGACTTCGAGATTTCAACGGAAATACACGTTTTGAGGTCCCTAGAACACGTTTAGACTATTTTCGGAATGTCCGTGTGTGTGTATGTGATTGTGGGCGCTCTAACTCAAACAGTACATGCCATATCGTTACCAAACTTCATATATAACACTTTAACACGAGCACAAAGAACTGATTAGTTTTTGGACAATAACGGGTAATCGGAAGTCGAGGTTTATTCGAAACCCGGATCGGTTTTTGCGATATTTCTTCGTTAAAACATCATTATTGTATATACAATTCTATACAAAAGTTATAGAGAATGTAATTTCCTACAACTTTCATTTGAAACAATTTTCTATTGTAGTTATTGTTTAGGAGTTATTTATAAATAACCGGTTTTTCGGTTTTCTCCTTAAAAACATCGTTATTGGTAATCTTCGTGAGGACCAAAGTTGTAGAGAATAATATTTCTTCCAGGTTTTGTTTGAAAGAAATTTTTGTAGAACCATTCATTTCGGAGATATTTAGCTTTTTCGTAATTTCCAGTATACAGCGCCACCACCATGTAACGATTAATTCTGTAAACGTAGCTATTCAAAATATATCTAATTTACGGCAATAAGGGCGACTGTATTCTTTTACAATATGAAATAATAATTTTGCCTTATAATGCTATTCATAATAATTTAAATATCTATACCCCAAGTATGGAGAATGTCATGTGTTGGCCACATCAGATTTTTTTAGATTAGATATTTAACAGTAACATTGCTTTTACCTACATATTTTTAGTATTAAGTCCCTCTGACCTTTTCTTTTAAATTTGTAACTAGGCAACTCTGCTTTATCAGGACTCCAGCTGAAAGCGAAAGCCATTTCTTTTATGGAGCTGAACTGTTACACCCCAACCGTTTATCTCTCAATGGATGTGCATGTGACGCCTCTTTTCAACTGATAAGATAAATTACGGCAAAACTCGGAACTTATAATCAAATGAAATGTTAGTGGATCGCAAGATACCTTTGCGTATATTTTGCACAGAAGCCACCGGAGGAAAATAGGAATCAAATTATTTTATCTGGCTTCTCTTTTGGGTAAGTGTCTTAATAACATATTTTTTATCGTTTTTATTTAATTTGCTGTGATATCCGGAAGGCATTGACGCCATGTCAAAAACTCTTGCCTTTTTTTGTAAGCATAACGTTGTAACTGATTGTGAGCGGCAAGAAAGATGAAAACATTTCATTGAGTGAAAAAAATCCACTTCAGGTAAAATGTGTGTTTAAGATAAATTACGGAAGTCAGTCCAATTTTTTAAACTCACAATTTTCTTATATTTTCACCAGATTTCGTCAGTAATCAGTTCTTGACAGGGTCCTCATATTTATCATATTTGAAAACGATAATGTGGTACAGGTTACTGAGAAACGGCTTGGAATTAAAAGGCGATAGTATTATATTTTATTGACATAATCTTCCCTTTTACAGTAGCATGTATAATTGCCTATTCACTGTTATATTTTAAATTGTCACCTCTAAATGGATACAGCTAATCGTTTATAAAAATATTTTTTTGATTGTTACTTTATTCTGTATTATCAATCAACATGAACGCTTATTTTTAGTAAGTTTGCCTCTTTGAGATTTAGAATTATTACGAGTTAGGTTTTTGGCAAGATGTGACATTCCCCTCATTATTGATATTTCCATTCAGTTATTTATCTCCTGGATTTGTTTCATAAGCTTAGCCATATCGCCTACAGAGATTTACAGTTTATCCGATAACATATTTCTTTCCGCTCAAAAAATCAAGTATCTTGGCCAAATGAGAATAAAAGCTGGGTATCCTTCGAAAATATTATGGAAGTATTACAACGTTTTATTCTCCTTTTTCCATGAATATTTGCAAATTCCACGTGTTTGAACTTCAGATTAAAGATATTAAAAGGAAGCACCGGTGAATAAAATTAAAAGTACTTTTATAAAATGATTTCCATTTCCTGACTCATAGCCCTCTAGTAAAGCACGTGATGCATAGACTAACCGGGTGGCACGGATACCATCGGGTGTGGTTTACGAAAAAATTTTCTACGTAACGTCCGTGTTCGCGTTTGAATAACTAAAGTATAGGTTCATTAATTACGTATTTCAGACATTTGTGATTTCAGACCTTCATTACCAATTGAAATGTGTTTGTAAGAATCGTTGCACTTATGAGGACAGTCACTCAATCGATATCTTAGGTTTATCTAATACAGTGTCGATACACAAATAAATCGGTGCTACTATAGCTTGCGGTCTACCGGTACACTTACACTATAGTATGCGGTCTACCATCTATTTACGGTATATACTGCAGTCAAAAAAAGAAAGAAACGGTCCGGAAAATGTTGGTAGAATTTCAGCCTATCGTCGATTCCATCTGTGATTCACCAATGAGGTTTGTTTCTCTATTCGAAATGCTCAACGAGTTTTTCCAACATTTTTGCGGCTATTGGAGTTTTCTTGATCACAAATTGATTTTCAGTCATGACGTACGTTCGATATTCCGTTCTTTCAAATCCCATCTCCGATACACACAGTTTGAAGTTTGCTCCAAGGAAATTAAAGAAATTTCAGCATATGAATGTAAGTTTTAGACTCGCGCTACTCAATCCCGACATCTTTATCATAGACTGGTGTGCGAAGATGGCATACTGTTTATGTGCAGTTTGCAGGAGACCGTTTTTTAATACGTGTTTGTGTAAATTACTCATGCTTTACTGGAATTTTGAACCTTGCACACACTTCCGCTACGCCATTCGTTTCTTTAAAGACGCCGTCAGAGACTGAGTGTGACCAATGATCTTCAGCAAGTTATATTGGAAGGCAAAAGCAAACGCATACGTAACCGCATCTTTGAATTCAGGCCCGGCGAATATTTCAGACGAAAATGGAATCAAGAATTAACGCATTTCTAGTGCGTATAGTTATTGGAGTGTTTTTTATATCGCAATTTGCGGACTCACATCAGTCGCCATCTCATGTAAAGGCCTTCAAGTGGTCCATCGTGGAAAAGAATCGAATGTCGTCGATGGTTTTTGCTAAGGGTCTCAAAAAAAAAAATAGCTCTCTCAGTATCCATAAGGTTAGGAAAACGAAATTAGAAAATTCTGTCCGTGAATCACCACATCAAGGTTTATCTGCATTTTCCAATATGTTTGCGGGTGTTATCAATTGGGTTCCAGCCATCATCTACATCTGCATAATACCCTGCAAGTCACCTTATTGGTGGATGGTAGAGGGTGCAGTACAGCAAGGTTCCCTAGTTTACCTACGTTACCTCTTCCTATTATGTCCTCTTATCGTCCTAGGGGAAAACGATCCTCTGTATCGCTCCGTCCTACAATCGATCTCGCAGATCTTATCCTCGCTGTCCTACCTTTCGATACATGTCGAACTTCTGCTAAGGTCTACTATCTCATCCGCTAATCCCTCCAACATATATTTTTCTAGCAGTTTTAATCTAGCCTGCAGTCTACGTTTCTCTAACGAAGCCCATTTCAGATTTTCTATTAATGCCGTTACGCTTTCTTTACTATCACAATTTCTCTTAACGAATCTAGCTGCCCTGCGGTGCTCTTTTTCTATCTCATCAGAAGCGTTAAATATTTTTTTGAACGGCCACAAATACCAAACAAAATCATAATCAGTTTAATGAGAGCGGATAGTCAGGCAGACACCTGGCGATATTATGAGCTGCGGCATTGTTGCGAATTGTAACCCAAGTATTGGGCAGTAGGACTTTCTTTTGCGTGGCTGGGAATGCATTCTATAAAACTACGCTCTCTCGAATCCTCAACGGTGGCATTGAGAGAAAGTGGAGGCATAAATTGATCACGCTACCAACGTTAAATGTGCAGTCATAACGACGAAAGGTAGCAGGTCGAACAATTGACCTTTTGTGACAATCATAATTTTCGGAGCTCCCCGCCTTAATTATAATTAGATCACAATAAAACAAGTGTTATTACTTTCTCCTATGCGTATTGTTTTCGTCAAAAAAAAGTCAAATTCGAGATTCCAACGGAAATACATATTTTAAAGTTCCTTGAACACATTTTTCGATCATGTCTGTGTTGGATACGTCAGATGCGATGCCTACGCTGCCGATGGTAATTTTAATCGCGATAACAGATTCCCAATGCCACATAGCGTCATATTTTGTAGCCATATTTTCTTATAAATAATGTCAGTTGTCCCAGCGCCGCCAACGGTAATTTTAATCGCGCATCAATATTTTATTATCCATAGCAACAAATAATTTTGTTTGCATATTGTTTTTAAAATGTGAGAAGTGATTTTAAAAGTATTTTTCACTGTGAAAATCATTCAAGTGCTTACAAATTATTCACAAGGCCAATTGCCGATAATTATTCTTGAGGACGTTGATGTCAAGAGCAATAATATTCATTACTTTGTATGAAGAAAGTAATGTGCTGGACACATCGGATTTTTTAATTCAATTTTTTAAAAGGAATGTAATGGAAAATGGAAATCGCTCTCATTAACAACCGTTTCGATAACTGATTAAATACCATATATAGCAAAAATAAAAAGCCGATGTTAATATGGTATATTAATTTTTAGAAAAATTAACACCTTTCTAGATAGCGGTCGTAAAGATTATGGAATATACCCGACTCGAAGTGACTAACCAATAATGTGACTCTTTCATTACCACAACTTGACAAGTATCCTGAATGGGATGTCATTAGCATTTCATTTAGCGACCGAACGAGAACAGAACCTTTTAAACAGGAAAACCTTTTATATTCCGCCATTAAAAAGTTTTCTTATGCTCATCTTTACGTTTTTAGTTTTGTGCTCATTTGTACATTCATGCACGCTGTTGTTAATAGTCTTTTCCTTTGATAATACATCATCCCTTTCAAAGGCTTCGTAATAATACAATAACCCATTATTTAGAGTTTTTTCATTTTTCTTACACCTTTTTGGCCGTTAAATGGCAAGAACGATAAGAAGTGTAATCTTTGCGTAAATTTAATTGCATATACCTTATATAGGAGTATGTGGAGAACCAGGTTCAACCATGAATAATCGCGGACCTGTCTACGGGCAGACTACCTATGATGTTGACACTATATAAGCTTTTAGAACTTGGCGGCAACGGTTCTAGGTTAAAAACTCGTCTTCGAAAAATTCGCTTCTGAAAAACTCATTTTCGAAAAACTTGACAGTTACCGCGGCAACTGCTTCCAATAACTTTGAAAAAGTTAATGTGGCGAGGATCTCCGAATTAGCACATAGTGAACGCTGTGGAATTGTAAGCTTGCCAAGATCTTTTCATTATTTTCACGTCCAAGCGGAAGGATGAGGGACAAGGAAGTTAAAGGGGAGGGGCTCGAAAGCGTACTGATTGGGTAAGAGTGAAACTTATAAGCGAATTGAAACGAAAGCCTCTTCTTAACCATGTAATGCGAGGAAGTATCGGAAGACGATCGGAATTTTAAATGACGAGGTTCGGCCGTAGACATCGGTAACACTCAGGAAAACTTGTAAACATTGCCTATAAAATTTCGATTTATGCAAGAATTCAGTTTGACAAAAGAAAATTTTCTTAAGCGGAGGCGGCGATTACACACGTGTTATTTTAATGTCTTCTCGTTGGAAAATCTATCTTTGATACATTAATATTGCACTATTTTCTCCATATTTAGTATTTAAATAAACAAAATTTAATTTACAAAAGAAATCTGGCAACCTTTTAAAATGACACTAAACAACAAATTCTTTAACTAATTTTATAAATTAATTTTTATTAAACATGCAGCTCTACAAAGTTACGGCATTATCGGTTGATTTTAATCAAAGGAAACGGAGAACGGAAATGTCATTGGGTAGCGTGTTAAGTGCATTGATCTTTATTGGCATTGTAAAATTCAAGCCGTTTTCCCTTTACTTTGATATCAACATAGAGTACGGCTTAACTTAGAAATGTCGTGATATTTTAGGGGAGCCTCATGCAAATAAAATTTAGATGTCAGCTGATTTTTGGTTTAATAAGCTTCCAATATTGTGAGATTTCTAATTAATGTTCTGTTAAATTTCGCTTAATTTTAACCGACAAAAATTCTGTAATTCGAGAACACACTTGTACGTCTTAACGGGTTTTGACTTTATATGCCTTATTATAATGATCAAACGTACCTACAAATGATAGGCTTTTGTAATCAGTACGGCGTGAGTCTGGCATTTAAAAATTTCGAAAAACTAGGCATTCGATAGCAAACATTTGTAATTTGTAAGGCGGAAGTATAATATATTTGTATAACAGTTATCGGAAACGATGAGAAGGTGGGACATAGGTCTCAAACTCAAATTATACGAGGGTCAACTAGATAACTCCGAAATAGATGGCAGGCTGCATTTTGGTGGTCACGGTACATATGCCGGACCACACAACACAATAATCACCCGAAACATCTCGTTGAACATTTAAAGCACTCATTTGAAAATGGTATATATTAATTTAACTAACAATAAATCATCCTACGATTCCTAAACATTAAACATTTTTATATTATTTCGCATCTTTTTCTTACTCCCTGATGGTTTTGTCCACTCTCTGTCTTTCACTTATTTTCAGAAGAATCAAGAGTAATAGGATAGCTGCAGGCAGGTCACGTGTTCTGCGACAGAGTAAGGCCTAATTTTTTAACATCTTTTCGGGGAACTTTACGCTCGGCACACGCAGCGTTTCCTACCACGCCGGCCTCGACTTTAGTTCCTCAATTTTATTAGGAAGCGTTCGGCTTCGCAGTATTGAGGGAAAAGTAATTTTAAGCTTAAATTGCAAAAAAAAAAAAAACGGTCCCAGCTTCCAGCTTGGATTATTCGTTTCATTTTAAAATATCAATGTTTTCCTATCGATGCGCACGGCCCGTCGCACCGACGGTTTGCATCCGACAATGCCGACGCATTCACTTTTGAGGCTAATGTCACGAATCGATAAGTCGGACACGAAAATCACGCTTCCTAAAGGAGGGCGAGGGTGAATACTAATCCCTTTCATAGAAAGCGGCAGGAAAAACCTCGGAACGCGATTTCACGCTTCACGGAACAAACACTTTACACGCATAGAAACCTTTAAAAACACCATCTGGATACCGAGCCATCCTCGTTTACACCCCAAAGTTTGAACAGCCGAATTCTTCAATACTCCCTCTCTATGCGATGACACGTGCCTCTGGAGCGAGTCTCTATAGAGGGGGAAAAATTCGATTCGAGCCAAAGAAAATTCGAGATACGAAACTTAAATAATCCGACGCGTGGGAATATTAATGGGAGGAATGGCTCCTTTCGGTAATCGAAAAACTCTGGTGTCTTTTACTTCCCTAATCCGTGAGCGACGGGAGTGTTTCATTTATTTTACGTGGCGATTTTCACTGTCTAATTCGTGATGGGACGATAACCTCAGGTGAGAGAGGATCCTTCACGTTCCTTTTGTTTAAAGCGCGCGCGAGCGGCATGCGAAACACATCACGCTGGGAGCACGTCCCTCACTCGGCCCTAGGGGAAAAACCCATTTCCACTTCTTTTTTCCTCTCTCTCTCTCATGCTCCGAGCTCCACGTGCGCAGAGAAAATTCCCATCCTCTCGAGAGAACCGCCACTCACGTGTGCTTTTTTCCCTCAGCTATTTCGGATGCATCCGCGAAGCCGTGACTTTCCTACGTCCTTCAGTATAATCATGGCTTCAAAATAAAAAAAAAGAAAGACCTTGGTATCGTCCGTCCTTAGTCTGGAGATACCCCGGCATGTATTAATTTTTTCCCACCCCGTCACGGTTGCATCCCGGCAAACATTTTTTTTTCGTTTTGACGTTTTTGCGGGAGACGAAAAATACCCGTTTACGTCAAGCCGGCCGTGCTCGACGTCGGATCGGCGTTTGAGGGAATCGCTCAGTATGTTTTAAAAACTATCTCTTTGCTAAAGAAGAAGCTGGTGTTCTTTACGGTATGTGCTTTGTTGAAGTCGGTTATATATTATGAGATAATTTTATTCTGCGGGGTGTGAGAAAGGCATGGACTATTTGATGTGAGAATTTATTATGCATTGTAATACGAGTAAACCCAAAACATTCCTATCAACAATTTGATTATATATTGTGAATATCTTATTAACTGTCAAAGTCGTATTTAGATGCGATAAAATTGTTTGGGTAAAAAAAATTAATTTTCTGAGCGATAAGCTTGGTGAAAAAAGCACTCTTCCTCCATTCGATAAACGTTGGCGCGGAAAATCGTATTATTGAGAGGAATTCTGATCGCATTTTCAGCACGCCCTTAAAGAGACTTTCTCGAAATTCCTAAAAAACTTCAGAGATCAGTGTCACACCCAGAAATTTACTTTGAGGGGTAGGGGCAAAAACTTAAAACTTTATTCTGTCATTCTTTGTTTTTTAATATATATCATTTTAGCCGTGTAATAGAACATTTTAATTAATAAACATATAAATTCTAATATGTGCCTCTTCGATCCTCAATATTCTTAACGGAATATTACAAAAAATGTTTTTATTCAGTTTTTTACTTTCTCCATACGTAGTAATGGGAAAGTATTGTATTCATGAAAAGAATCGACTTCGAGATTTCAACGGAAATACATGTTTTGAGGTCCCTAGAACACGTTTAGACTATTTTCGGAATGATGTCTGTGTGTGTGTATGTTAGTGTGGGCGCTCTAACTCAAAAAGTACATACCATATCGTTACCAAACTTCATATATAACACTTTAACATGAGCACAAAGAACTGATTAGTTTTTGGACAATAACGGATAACCGGAAGTCGCGGTTTATTCGAAACCCGATTCGGTTTTTGCGATATTTCTTTGTTAAAACATCATTATTGTATATACAATTCTAAACAAAAGTTATAGAGAATGTAATTTCCTACAGTTTTCATTTGAAACAATTTTCTATAGGAGTTATTGTTTAGGAATTATTTATAAATAACCGGTTTTTCGGTTTCCGTTAAATATCTCAACATCGTTATTGGTAATCTTCGTAAGGTCCAAAGTTTAGAGAATAATATTTCTTCCAAGTTTTGTTTGAAACTAATTTTCGTATAACCATCCATTTCGGATATATTTCGCTTTTTCTTAATACCAGCCTACAGCGCCAACACCATGTAGCGGTGAATTCTGTAAACATTCAAAATATACGTAATTTACGGCAACGACGTGTCTTCTTTTACGATACGAAATAATAATTTTGCCTTATAATGCTACTCATAATAATTTAAATATCTATACCCCAAATATGGAGAAAGTCATGTGTTGGCCACATCAGATTTTTTTGCAATACAGTGACTCTGTCCTGGGGGGGGGGGGGGGGGATGCCCGGTTACCCCCTTCCTGGGTGTGACACTGTTATTATGCAGTAGAGTGATTCATAAAATTATATAGGATGAAATATTCTCATGATTTATTAGCTGCCATTAATTTTTGTTTACTTTAAAAATTCGAAAATATACACTTAAGAAACAGGTCTCCGGGGATACAAAAGATGAAATCCAAGAAAGCCCAATATTCGGAGTGGGAGGTAGCTGCCATATTTGTCCAGTCTCTTTTCTAGACAATGTCAACATAACGTCTCATTTTTAGGCGCGTTTCTCTTCCAGCGTGAGCGCCTATTATCGTCGGTCCGTCCGTCCGTCCGTCCGCATGTTCGTTCTCGGCTTCTACCGAACGGATTTTCATGAAATTTGATATTAAGGACTTTCAATCAAATATAAGAAGAAAATTGCAAAAATGAATCACGTACGCCAATCAGGGGTACCACTTTACTGGTGACAAAAAATTAAATTTTCGTCATATCTCGTAAAGTATTGCTCATATCAAAATATTTTTCAAATAAAAGTTGTAGAACTTCTAAAGAAGAGTATTTTCTTCCCTATATATTTTTATCGTAGGAGTAGCCGTTATCGATAAAATCAAATGAGAATGTCTTAATTCGAGTTGAAAGAAAATTTCTTGCATGGTTACTTCTTCATTGTTGCTATCATAAACAATCTCACAAACAAACGTTTAATTTCCTTACTTGTGCATGCAATATTATTAAATAGGAATAAAATGGATTATTTTTGAAGAATATAAGAACTTTAAAACGCTATTTCTCTCACGTACAGGTATATAATTTCTTTCTAATACTCCATTGCACGAAACGCGCCCATTTGTGATACGTTGTACACTTTCCTAACTTGTTTTTATTGTTAATTCTATTACGACATTTTCTTTAACACTTCTAATTGTGTTTAAAATTACTTGTTTCCCTACCTCTACAATTTATTTGCCCATGTTGCAAAGAACATCCTAATACATATCAGATAGCTAAGCAGTTCTGCAGTAAGTATAAAGTACAGCATCAAAATCGAAAGAAAGAAAACAGAAATTTATTCCATAAATGGTATTATTAGACACGAGATTTATTCATAAGATTCAACCATATACGCTAGAGTGTCGGAAGATATAACCAGGATACTATTTTGCAATGCATTCAACCGAAATAAAAATATATTATGGAGTCGAATGTTTATATCAGTATCTTTATTCTAGCTATTATCACTTCTGTTTGTTGTGTTTTGATGGATCGATATTATCTTTAAGGTGCGAATTTCATGTTTATCAACAGAAAAGTGGATCCACTATTCTCCACCTCTTGCCTCTCTTCTAAATCACTGAAACACTTTAGCTTATCAATCAGATTATATCGTGCATCTCGGAAAGCTTTATTTGCATCATTTTTTATCCGCTATCTTACCTTAATAGGCTGGAATTTATTTTGCGGATTATGTTTTTGAAATCTTAATGTTAAAAAATGTTTCAGTAATCATTTTTAAATCGCGATATAGAGAATAGACCTGCAACTAGGTTGCTACATGCGTATTATCATTATTTTACAAAATCAACACTGATAAAGAGCAGAATAACTTTAAAAAGACGCTGTCACATTACCTCATCGTGATTCTTAATATTTGGTGCATTTTACATTGTGTTTACTCCTCGATATGAGAACGTATGCAAAGTAGGCTGTTTAAAATAATATGCCTCGAGATCCCACTTTTCCGTGCTATTTAAAGTGATGGCTTAACGGTAATTTATAGCCCCAGTTCACAGCTGACGTCGTGACTCAGCTGCTGCTCAACGCAGTTGCTTCTATCATTCTGAAACATTAATTTTCTTCTGCTCTTGAGGTATTGGGAAACTATCCTGAATTCAAGACGCGCGACACCCTGGCTCGTAGCAATAAAAATATCTTGGCATGAAAATTTAATCTTTACTTCAGAATTGAAGCATAGAATGATTCGTCCTGCGAAAATTGCAGTTGCTTCGTTTGGCTGGAGAGAGCTGAACAAAGTTTTCAGAGATAGGTAAACATTTTCTACATCTACATGATACCCTGCAAATCACCAGACTGGTGGGTGGCAGGGGGTGCAGCACACCAAAACCTACCTATTAACGTCCCTCGTGGGAATCACTCGCCTGTTATGATCTCGTATGGTCCTTGGGAAAAACGAGCTCTGATATCGCTCGGCCCTACAGTCGATCTCTCGTATTTTATTCTCATGATCGTGCCTGCCCATGTACGTAGGTGCCTCTAATATTCCTGAGACCTCCTCTAAGAGAACATCCGACCTAAATTTCTCCAGAAGCCTTAACCTACAGCTAATTCTGCGATCCTCTAGCGATATCCAATTCAACTCCTTCAAGAGTGATGTGACGCTTAATTTTTGCTCATATTTTTGCTTAACGAATCTGGCTGCTTTGCGTTGAATTCTTTCTGACTCAAGTATCTGTCCCTTTTCGTACGGATCCCATATGCTGGAAGCGTATTCGACCTGAGATCTGACCAATGATAAATAACACGTTTCTCGAACCTGTTCTGTGCTACTTCTTATTATTCTGCCTACGAAGCCCAATTTTTTATTAGCTGCGCCTACGATCCTTCGAATAAGCATATTCCACGATAGATCACGACAAATGGCGACTCCTAAATATTTAACGTACTCTGCAGATTGGATATTCAATCTATCAATTCTGTACTCCGAGTCTAATTCATTGTTCTTACTCTTCCAGAAACTCAATAGGGAACATTTGCTGTGATTAACTTCGATTTTCCAATCTTGACACCATGCTGAAAGGGCGTTTAAATCTTCCTGGAGCGACTTTTGGTCATCCTGACTCGTTATCTCCTTATATAAAACGGTGTCATCTGCGAAAAGTCTTATTTTGCAGCGAACTACCGAGCAGATATCGTTTATATATATCAGGAATAGTAGTGGGCCTATGACACTTCCCTGTGGAACACCTGATGCGACTATTACCGGGTATGAAGATTTCCCATCAATAACTACTATCTGTTTTCTGTCTGAGAGGAAGTCTTTTACCCAACTCACGATATTAGGGTTTATGCCGTACTTTCCTAGTTTTCCTATTAATTTTTTATGGGGTACTTTGTCAAACGCTTTTTTAAAATCAATGAAAATGGCATCAACCTGAGTGTTTTTCTCTCCGCATTGTAACAAATCGTTTACGAACAGGGCGAGCTGCGTTTCGCATGACCTACCTTTCCGAAACCCGTGTTGGTTTTTGCTTAGTGAAGAACGACCGTCTAAATAACGCAGAACTGAGCTAACAATTATATGTTCTAGAATCTTACACGATAATGACGTTAAGGAAATCGGTCTATAATTTTCGGGGTTCTCTTTATCACCGCCTTTGTGGATGGGCGTTACGTATGCTAGCTTCCAGTCTTTTGGAACGGTACCATGTGCAACGGATTTTTCGAATATTATTTTCAAGTAAGGTGCGATTACCGAGGCTAGCTCTTTCAACACACGCGCGGGTATAAGTGATAATGTTTAAATTAACAACTGCACAAAATTAATTTTACAACTGCACATTGGACTTTCAGAACTACACAAACTTGTTAGAGCTGCACGTTAAAATAGGCACTGTGTATTGTTGTTATGTGAATTTAAATAAATACATTGCTGATACTTTTTGATTCGCCCTTGTATGTACATTGAGCATACCTACGTTGTTATCTCAAATCGTCTTAGTAAAAAGAAAACTATAATACACTCCACACTCTTGAATATACATTTCTGGCTCGTGTAATAAATAATTACATATATGTTTTTTTTGGGAGCATTCGTGCTGGGTTCATTTGACATCAGGAGACAACGTTAAATCTTTAATTGATTTACCCTATGAAATGCATTCCAAAGATTATATTTTGTAATGGGAAGTCTCGAGTATACCACTTAGGGCAGGGGTGGGCAAACTACGGCCCGCGGGCCACATCTGGCCCACTGGAGCATCTTATAGCAGGCCGTCCCAAAAGAGCTGCGGAGCCCAGGGCAAATCGACCTATGCGGGGCCTCGTTATCATTAACCGCCAAATTAAATTTAGACTATCCTTGAGGCAATATAGAAACGCGGGGCCTCTGAAATCGCGGGGCCCGGGGCGGTCGTCGTCTTTTACCCAACTCACGATATTAGGGTTTATGCCGTACTTTCCTAATTTTCCTATTAATTTATTATGGGATACTTTGTCAAACGCTTTTTTAAAATCAATGAAAATGGCATCAACCTGAGTGTTTTTCTCTCCGCATTGCAACAAATCATTTACAAACAGGGCGAGCTGCGTTTCGCATGACCTACCGTTCCGAAACCCGTGTTGGTTTTTACTTAGCGAAGAACAACCATCTAAATAATGCAGAACAGAGCTAACGATTATATGTTCTAGAATCTTACACGATAATGACGTCAAGGAAATCGGTCTATAATTTTCGGGGTTCTCTTTATCACCGCCTTTGTGGATGGACGTTACGTATGCTAGCTTCCAGTCTTTTGGAACGGTACCATGTGCAACGGATTTTTCGAATATTATTTTCAAGAAATTAAATGTCGTCGTATTGAACTGCCGCAGCATCCGTCAGAAAAAGGTGCGATTACCGAGGCTTTCAACACGCGCGGGTATGCCCTCCGGCCCGGGAGACTTATTTTGCTTAATCGACTCTAGCTGGTGCGCGATACCTGTTTCAGAGAATATCAAATCTTCCATCCAATTTCCCTCCTCATTCAAAGCTGGTTCCTCAAATTCTTTGCTCACCGAAGTAAACGCTTTCTGAAAGTGTTCATTTAACAAGTTCGCTTTTTCCGCGCTATCGTGTACTACATCACCTGCCTCCGTTCTCAATGACGCTATGGTGGGGCCTCTACCATGAACCTCGCTAACGTACGACCAAAATGCTTGATTGAACCTGAGAAATATTTTATACCATACACATAATATAATAATATTCACATAAGTCTATATATAGTTGGTGGCGTGAGGATTAAAAAATATCACGCAAAAGAGAGCAATTTTTTAATGCCTGCGTGCACGCACATCTTAATATATAATTTGCTTCATTTTTGCCTCGCTCAAAAAACAACATTTTTGCTACGTTTTCTCCAAATACTGATCAATTTCAATTAGTTATGATGTAGTCTCGGCATCTTGAGCAGAAATTATGTATAATAACGACCCGAGTTCGTTTCCAGGAGTGTTCCATTCCTACATTTTAATAATATAGGAATGGTTGCAGCTTATTGTTTTGATTTGTGTTTTAAAATTATCTATAATCCGGAATAGGCAAGAGATGCCTAATCCTTGACGGTAAAGAAGAAGAATTACTTATGACCAATTAGATGGTCGTTCTTCGCTAAGCAAAAACCAACACGGGTTTCGGAAAGGTAGGTCATGCGAAACGCAGCTCGCCCTGTTCGTAAACGATTTGTTACAATGCGGAGAGAAAAACACTCAGGTTGATGCCATTTTCATTGATTTTAAAAAAGCGTTTGACAAAGTACCCCATAAAAAATTAATAGGAAAACTAGGAAAGTACGGCATAAACCCTAATATCGTGAGTTGGGTAAAAGACTTCCTCTCAAACAGAAAGCAGATAGTAGTTATTGATGGGAAATCTTCATACCCGGTAAAAGTCGCATCAGATGTTCCACAGGGAAGTGTCATAGGCCCACTACTATTCCTGATATATATAAACGATATCTGCTCGGTAGTTCGCTGCAAAATAAGACTTTTCGCAGATGACACCGTTTTATATAAGGAGATAACGAGTCAGGATGACCAAAAATCGCTCCAGGAAGATTTAAACGCCCTTTCAGCATGGTGTCAAGATTGGAAAATCGAAGTTAATCACAGCAAATGTTCCCTATTGAGTTTCTGGAAGAGTAAGAACAATGAATTAGACTCGGAGTACAGAATTGATAGATTGAATATCCAATCTGCAGAGTACGTTAAATATTTAAGGATCGTAGGCGCAGCTAATAAGAAATTGGGTTTCGTAGGCAGAATAATAAGAAGTAGCACAGAACAGGTACGAGAAACGTGTTATTTATCATTGGTCAGATCTCAGGTCGAATACGCTTCCAGCATATGGGATCCGTACGAAAAGGGACAGATACTTGAGTCAGAAAGAATTCAACGCAAAGCAGCCAGATTCGTTAAGCAAAAATATGAGCAAAAATTAAGCGTCACATCACTCTTGAAGGAGTTGAATTGGATATCGCTAGAGGATCGCAGAATTAGCTGTAGGTTAAGGCTTCTGGAGAAATTTAGGTCGGATGTTCTCTTAGAGGAGGTCTCAGGAATATTAGAGGCACCTACGTACATGGGCAGGCACGATCACGAGAATAAAATACGTGAGATCGACTGTAGAACCGAGCGATATCGGAGCTCGTTTTTCCCAAGGACCATACGGGATCATAACAGGAGAGAGACGTTATTAGGTAGGTTTTGGTGTGCTGCACCCCCTGCCACCCACCAGTCTGGTGATTTGCAGGGTATCATGTAGATGTAGATATAGATGTAAAAATTCGGGACTTAAACCAAAGAACGCTTAAAAGAATGAAGGTTCATTTTCTACCGTAGATTTTCAAAATCTAGTCGAATCGGTCCAAATATTTTACGTTTTCTGAGGTGAATATTTTACGTCGTCAAAATTCTACTACATCGTTGCTGATTTCGCGAAATTACGGAGATAGAATTGAATTGAATAAAAACGAGAAAAAATCGGGAATTTGTGGTCAAAAGGACTCTGAAGAATATCCAACTTACTAATAAGTATTGTCTAGGAGGGAGGGAGGAAGAGAGGGATGGAGGGAGACAGATAGATAAGAGTGAGGGTAAGAAGAGGGAGGGGTGAGTGTAATTTGTATGAATAGCATTAGTAAAACATGGTCATTTGATTATATTTTAATAAAAGTTTTTATTTTACGAAGGACTTTTGTCTCTCTATTTAAAAAGGAAGTAAATAATAGAAAAATACATAAAATCTGATGAGTGACGCGAGGATTTTTTCTGGTTTAATGGACGGGACAGGCAAAAAGTTTTAGAATCGCTGCTGTATCATCCATTGTGGCAGACGGCATGAGGAGATTGCTCCGCGTTTTTCTCACTTTGATTTCCAGTCACAAGTGTCGGACAACAATGTAATCTTATTAATTTCAGGGTCGGAGAAGTCCTTCCCATAAAATTTCAATCCCTGTTCCAGAACCTTCATTCCTCAAGTTCTGACGCCAATGAATTCGTTTTTTTCGAATTGATTTTTGCACTTGTTATGATCCTATAAGGCATCAGAACGTTATTCACCAGAAGATTTTTTAGATTCCTTTTAAATTAAATAATAACAAGAAAGCGTCGTGCTTTTTCTGAAATAACAACTCATTCGTACAGTATTATTAATTTATCTCTTCTATCTCACAATTTAAAAATCCTCCAATTTATATAGCAGAGTAGAAAACGCATATTTTATTTTTGGAGTTTGTCCATTGATAACGAATAAAAATGTCGACATATAGCTACGATTACTCGAAACAATGAACTACTTTAATATTTACAAGCAAATATTTCTTTAGTCACTTTTAAATTTAAAGAGTGGTAATAAGTTTAAACTTAACAAGGTTAAAAAAAAAGCTTTTCTCGTTTTTACGGATATGTAATGCCAAAACAGTATTTTTCCTTTGCCCGTAAGCAAACAGGAAAAAAATAAATCCATCTTAGGAACTCGATCCGCTAAGTAGTCTCTCCTTGTCATCGTGACTCTGACTCGGAGTGGAAGACGAGTCAAAGCTTTTAATCCACTTCCGTCCAACTTCAAACAACAATGAAGTAAATGAATCGATATGGACGACAGAAATTTGCATAATAACCTAAATGCATTCTGAACGATTCCGCCGCGGTACTAAAAATGAATTTGCTGTTCACGATAAGAAGTAGTAAGTGTAGGTACTCGAGGCGCGCACCAGGAAGTCCTAGCGCGCCAAAGTAACGTTGCGTTGCGCTAGAGGCGGTTCTGAAGGAGAGATGCGACGTGGGTGAGCTCGAGGTGAAGCGATGGGACGGTCGCGCAGCGGCTCGCGACAAGAGCGGAATTTCAAACCACCCGTCCATTGCCCGCTCCTCCTCCGCGTCGGAGAGTGCCAAGATTGCGGGTTAGGTATTAAGAATGATGATGGCGATGCTGAGGTCTACTAAATTGACGAGGAGAAGTGGTTATTCCGCTATGTTGACCCAGTTACCCGAGGTGAGGTCCACAACACAAAAGAGCGAATTCATGGGTTTGTTGCTTGTCGTCTAATTGTGCGGTAGAACTGCGTTCCCTTCACCCATCGCGACCCTCCTCCGCAGCCGCCGCCGCCCGTGGGCCAATTGGGATGATGGTAAGAGGAAGAACGAACGCCCCTCTGCACCCAGAAAGAGTCGTTGCCCCCTGAGACATCACGCTATTCATTCGCCAGCGGAAACAGGAAATGTTTTATAATGGCTTATTTACGACTGGCATGCTCCACCCTAATGCATACCCCGGAGCAAATCTACCGAAAAATGAGAACCAGTTTTTGTTTTCAACCGATTTGAGGGCGTGGATTGGCTCTAGGGATATCTCGTAAAAAATATTTAGATGAGGGTCTTCGCCATCATTATAATTTCATAATACGGTGCAGTTAAAAACATTCCAAAAAAGACCTAAAACCGGTTACGATTTGGTGTATTCCCTTTGGAGAAAGATCCCCGGCTGTGTTCACGGATTCGATTAATCATTTCCCGGATATAGGCGATGTCATACAGCGAGGGTGAGCCAAATTTTTATGTGCGATCGCATTAAAGTTGCAAGTGCTTCCGCAGGATTGATTGCCGTAATAACTTCTAAAGACTATATTTTACGGCCATTTTTATGCAAAAATAAAGAAGTAGCATTAAATTTCACAAATCGTTCTTTGATCACAACCTCCGATTAAAATATTCAAAATAGTTACGTGATCATAAAATTATTACATCCTTCAGAAATTTTAGATATGGCATGCCTTCACGTCCCTCCCCCGGCATTTCTATCCTTGCTGTGCAGACATCAGAAATTGCTTGGGTGATTGATGGTCAACGGGGTCGGCCCGAGATAACTGCGCACTGGGAGCCTACAAAATGCTGTGGGCGCTTTCATGAGGTTCGAATTTAAATTATCTGCAAGATCGTGAGATAGGATGCCGAACAGAGCGATATCGAGGCTTGTCATTTCCTAGGACAATCAAAGATCATAATAGTAAAACTGTTGGGAATATTTTGACGCAGTACACCTCCTGTCATCACTTTCACGAATTTCTGAGTAAATTGTAAATGTACGTTTATATTGTTGATTGTAAAAGCGGGAATCTCGAAGACAATTTTGTTCGTCGCCACATTTTCCGAATGGAATGGAGTCTCGCCATGAATCCCAAATTCATTGACGATCAAGTCAACTCCCGTAGTCTTAAAACAGTATTCGACGTCGTTATGACTATAGGTGTTGCCTTGATTATTAACTTTACTCGAGTGATAAGGTGAGCGGTAAGTGTTCACTGGGTTTCCTTCAACAACTAGTTGCCCTAAATATATATATATAATATCATGCAGGGTCGTGCTCGAAAAAGTATTTATTTGCACATTCGTATTTTAGAGTTTAAGAATAAATCAAAGTTTGCAAAGTCGGCGAGATACTTACAAAAGGTTAAAATCAAGGTTGTCCGCGACACACGAATGTATTGCCCGTTATTGCTTGTCAAGCTGCTGTGAGGACCAACCACTCTTCCGTTTGCGAAGAGCGCTAGGATACATCGCTTCCTCAATATCCCATTAATAGCGAGGGAAGTCTTATCGGTTTTAAAATCAATAGCAACCATACTATCTCACACTGGTGCAAATACTACTGTTTCGACGCTGATAGGCAGGGCTCTCAATCTCGATACACAACAAATAATGTAAGAGTGCCTTTATCTGTGTTAAAGCGATTAGTCGATTATAATTCCGAGTGCTGAATTTTATTATACTTTTATGGCATTTACATAATTCCGCTGAATGGTGAATGGCACTGCACTACACTGTCGCTAACGAAAGACGAATGAAGAATAAAGCCGGCTAAGCACATGGCTCGAATACTGTTATGGGTTTTCATGTGTACATTTTAATAAAACCCCCAATTAAAGCTCCCTTGTTCAAGAGCGATTACTTTTCACAGTACGTATTTTGGATTAATTTATAAAGTAACCTCGGCAAAACGACGAAAGTTTGGAGGAAATCGACGATCAACGGTCAAACATTATCCATCAACTGGCGGCGGAAGATTAAAAGAACAACAAAACTTACTTGGTCTTTCCGACCAACGATTCCTCCAATGGCTGGGTAGAGTCATCTGTGGCGGGTTCTTCGGCCGATGGCGGATGTCCCAAGACGGCCGTTACGCACAGGATCACCGCAAACCATCTCAGCGGGAACGGGGAGCCTTTAGCCGGAGGCCAAGGCTGCATCTTCTTGGCGATCCGAAAGCAACCTCCGGAGAAAAACTTCGACGGCTCCAGAAAGGCCGGAACCCTCGTTCGGCCGACGGGAAGTTATAAAAGAAGCCGCGGAAAAAATAAACCCTTCGCCTAAAAATATCCTTCTTTCACGTGAAAAAAAAAGCGATCGGGGGAAAAAATATCTCACGAGCTGCTTCACTGTCTCTTCCTGATATTCATCTCTCCAATCCTCATGGGATAAGCCTGGGACCACTGAACGGAGAAAATAGAGAGAGTGGGTCCGATAAAGAAGTCCCTCTTTAAGAAAAATAAAACCCTTCCAAGAGATGTCTCCGACGGGTCGCGAAGTCAAATAATCTTTCCCTTCACGGAACCTCGCGTGCGTTTGAGGGTAAAAAAAACCTCCCAACTGTCCCGACGTAAAATGTTTTCGCCGGAAGAAAAATGGATCTCCCGCTGTACGCACTACGGAGCACTCTTCCTTTCACAATCCCTCCTTTTTCCAATTTATACCAAGCTTCTTTGGTTCGTCACTGCACTCCGGTGGAATGGGAGGGGGGATGAGGGTGGGGAGGGGTAGGGGAGTAAGGAGAAAAAGGGTCTTTCTCTCTTTTTCTTTCTTCAGAAACAATGACTCCCTTTGACGAGTGATCGTAAAACAGGACTCAAGATGGTTTTTCAGGATCGACTGTCTGAAGGAAGCGAAAACCGAGCAAGACCCCGTACACACACTTGTCTGTCCTTCCTTCCTCTGACTTCTCGTGATTTATACGGAAGGGTCGGGGGTTGAGACGGTCGAACCACACGCGGACCAACACATCCTCGCTAAGCCACACACACTGGCACCAACACACACGCGCTCGCACATGTAGGAGAAGTCACTCGCTCACTCCCCGCTGTCTGAAGCTCATAGTCTGTCGCCACAGGTTTCCTCCCTCTCCAACCTTCCCCTTCCTTCCCTCCCTCTCCAACCTTCCCCTTCCTTCCCTCCCTCTCCGATCCTCCCTCCTAACCTCCTCTCACACCACTTTCCTTTTCCTCTCTCTCCCTCCCTCTTCCTTTTCCCTCCACTCTATATATCCTTCTCTCTCTCTCTCTTTCTATTCGCCTTTCGTTACTCGCCCAGCGAATGTGAGGACGACCTCAAGGCAGGGGAGATGTGGTGAGGAATGATGAGGGGAGGTGAAGGGTGTGAGAGGGGGAAGGGGGTGGGTAGGAAGAATGCAAGAATGGTCTTTAGCTAGGGGGAGAGGATCGGAGGCTTTGGGAAAGAGAGAGGAGGATGGGAGAGAAAGGGAGAAATGCATGGAGAGAGGAAGAATGGGTGAAGGGGCGTTGCAGTCGAGTGAGGTGTGGGACGGATTGTAGAAAACGGGGAGAAGGAACTCTAGCGTTTTTTTCCCCGCTCGCCGTTTCTTACCGGAAGAATATATGGATGAATGGGGGTGGGAAGACGTGGAAAAAAGTGGGGAAAGATGTATCCATGCGAGGCAGAGGCGTTCTTTACGAATTATGCGATAATGCCAGAAAAGAAACATTCGAATGGCTAAGTTTAATGTCTAAACACGGCAAAACTCTGTATCAGGAATGATGCCACGGAAATATCGAATTTTTTATTATATTTTTGTTTTATTATCAGTTGTAATTAATAAAAAAATCTAAAATTATTTAAAAACATACATAATTTGGGTGGAGTGATAGTAACGTAACCTTCACGTTCATTCCTTCGACGTAAATTATGCATTCCTTTTTCACTTTCGAAACGCTTTGTGCACGCGGAAGGAAAATGAACCTATTTACGTTCATTTCTTCGTCGTAGATAATCCATTCCCTTTCACTTGCTCAATTTTCTGTACGCGTGAAAGGAAATTAAACGTATTTACGTGTTTATAGCATATCTTGTTTACTTCAATTTATTGGGAATTTTTTTCCGTTGGCAACAATTAAAAAACCGTGGAAAAAATTCAAAGTTCAAAGTGAACTACGACTTTCTTCTTTGATTTTCTTGATAACGGCTACTCCTTCGATAAAAATCTATAGAGAAATAAATATTCTATTTGAGAAGTTTTACAAATTTTGTTTGAAGACTTTTTTGGTATGACTAATATTTTAGACACGAGATATGACGGAAATTTCTTTTATTGTCACCAGTAAAGTGGCTCTCTTGATTTGGTTTTGTGACCCATTTATATTATTTACATTTATATTTTGTTCTAAAGTCCTTAATACTAAATTTCATGAAAATCCGCTCAGTAGTTTCAAAGATGAAACATGAGTATGGAAAGATGGACATGGCCTGGTCCTAAGGCGTTTCTTTTTTAATTTTAGTAAAGAACGTCTAAAAATGGCTATTTCTATCCATTGATCGAATGAAAGTAGAGGGAAAAAACACAAAATCTACCAAGTTGACTAACAGAAAAAATGTTTTGGAGTTATATATAGATTTAAAAATTATGAAATTTGTTTACATCTCTTACTGGGTAGGTTTTTTTTTAAATATCGGGACCATTTTTCTTTCGTGATGTCTAAACACGTCGTTTATTTTTACAAATTACAGCACAGAATTTCAGTTTATTTTTATCGAAATAACGAATGGATCGCGTCTGGAGTTCATCTCAGAGATGAGTGTTCCACTAACGAAAGACGTTTTCTTTTTTCGCATTTCCAGTAGAAATGAGCGAGTACGTCTTAATTTCTCCGGAAGATGTGGGAGAAACCGACGTCATCGCATTCCAACGTGCAAATACCCAACCTATTGCAAAACTAACAATGGGAAAAGCTTCTTTCGAGTTGCGTAGGTCGTACTGGAATTTTTATAATCGAAAAGTAACTTATGAAGACCCACGTCGTGCGGATGAATTTTAGACAATTTGTTTCGGAGACTTATTAAGTTATGAAAATAGAAATGGTGTTACAATTGCAAAAATCTGTATTTTTTTAAATTTATGCTTTGTTATTTTTGCTATATTTTCTTACTAGAGCTTAAATGACAACGCGTCACATTAATGAGTGCATGGACTTATGCGATTAATTAGCAATGGAGGGATTACTTAAGAGTTTTTATTACTATTTTTGCTGGTTATTACAAAATCGCATTATCGATTTCACCTCAATACTGGAATGCAAATGATAGTATAGATATAGACAGTCGTTATAACTGCAAAACCGCTCAAAGAAAACGTTCGAGATTGTTTTATGTCTCTAAAGATTAATTTATCAAATGAAAATTTGTCTTTGGATGTATTCTTTATTAGGAATTTAATTTCTTTATACTTATTCCTTTATTTAGTCATCATTGGCAACGTCGTCAATATTGTAAGAATTATATGCATTGTATGTTAAAACTTTCGGTTGCTCTCACACCGATTTTAGAGATTGTATCGCACGGTGCAACAAACGTTAATTTTAAAAATGTATTTCCCTCATGAAGTTTATCCATGCGTATATACTTTCTAATAATGTAAGGCCAAAATAATTAAGTTTTTTTGGAGTTTTTACAAAGCGGTGAAGAAATTTTGCATCATCGGAAATTCGATGCTTTACGTTGCATATCTGAGCTTAGTAGCGCTCGTTTACAATAATCTGACCTCATACTATCTAAGGCAAGAAGAAATGACCCAAATAGAAAAACGCTGCCGCGATAAATTGAACATCTCCGAGGAATTGCTCGGACTAAACCGTATAATCGCAGATTTTCTTCCGGCTGGCAGGATGCGGAAAACCGCCGTGACCTTCGTCATCAGATGTATCTCGACTTATGACGTGAAGTTCGCAAAAGCGTGATCATTTGGGAAAGGAAAAGATATCGTGAAAATTCCTGGAAGATAGTGTTCTTTATCTTTCCTTATTCCAGTGCGTCATTAGCACTGAGATATCTTTGAGGGAAAGGTAATTTTCCTAGTTTTCTCGGTACAAGAGTATCCTTAAAGTGAAGCGCATATTTTTCAGTCTCTAAGTTTGTTCTATGTGCTCATTACCGCCCACTTTTCTGCCCTTTCCAAGGCGTTTATTTGTGTGCAACTCCAAAAACGAATGAGCGTAACGAATATAAATGCCACCATTAATTTCATCGCCACGGTAATGATGTAATGGTAGGATTTTCCAACTAATATCGCGCCGGTGTCAAATTTGCGTGTCATTTTTAAGCACTTATGAAATTCTTTGGAGCTCACCTTTTATTGGCCACCAAGAATTTTGCTCTCGTTTAATAAAGATGTGGAATTTTATAATTCCTGATTAACCTATCATGGCTCGCTTCTATAAATTTTATCTTTTAATTGACTTAATGTGTTTGATTAATAAAAGAAACCCCCTTTTCAATTATACATATTTTTATTTTTAATATAATTTGGTGGTAAAGTCTCTCGACCACAGTCATGCCAAACTGGTGACCCGTGGGCTGCATGCGGCCTTTTCTGTATCTTACTGCGGTCCGAATACTAACTTTTGTCTTAACTAAATCCTTTAAGATTTTATATAAGTACTACATTTTTATGAAAAGGAGAAAAGATTTTTTAAAATGGTTATTGAGGTACAATTAGAACGCATTTTCTGAATTAATGTTTTTAATGCCAAGACTGACAGTGTTCTAGATAAAGTCTATTTTCCAACCCTGGCCCTTATTAAACAACTATAATCCTAACGCGGCCCTTCTACAAAATCCATCGCTTCAATGCCACCCTGATGCCTCTTCGAGTATGACTTGCCTGCTCTACCATATCAGACAGCTTAAGAGGAAATCGAACTAATCGATCTATAAAGTTAAACAGAGTAAATGGTCTGAATATGATCAATGAATAATAAACCTACGTCCACTCGCCTACCCATGTTTTCATTATAGGAGTGACCTTGTGGATGCCTAAGCGTAGTAGGTGAGGTATTTCGCGGCATTTTGTTTAGCGCAAAGGATGTAACGATTTGTTAAATCTGTTATCGAGGAGGATGTTGTGTGCGACGCGTTTTAGCGCAGTTAGCTACGAGATAAAGACGCGAATTGGGTTAAAGTTGACGCACACTTTGCGACCGGATCTTTAAGTGAGGAAAGGAGGAGGAGGAGAGGGTTAATAAAGCGTGGATAAAAATCAATACATATATCGAATTATTTTATCGAAAGGGTGTCGTAGTTTTCAAACGAATTCCGTCATTTAAGATTTTTATTTCAGCGGTTTTGTTAATAAAACTTTCAAGTTAATAAACACAAGGAAAGAAATACTTCTAATTATCCTTATCGAGCGTTTGTTCGAGTTTATTCGGGCATAAGACTCGTATGATAAGCGACGAATTCCAATTTCAGACATTTGTTTTTCGGATTAATACAAATTTAATTTCACTTGACATGTCGCATTAAAAAGGAGTCATTGAAGTTAAAAAAAGAGACTAAATCTAACAATATATTTAGAACATTTTGGAAGTCGGATTAAAAATTCTGCCGGTGTGTATATGTGCCGGCAGAATTGTTGTTAAGAGACGAAACATTTCTCGTGATGAACTGCGATCGAAAAATTAGCGGAATAATACGGTTCCAATTTTTTCGCGGAAGACTTACAATTAGATGCATAGGTATAAAATAAATCACTCGTGCGGAGTTGAGTTTTTGCGATAAAACGCCGCGTTATGTCGTTTATTTGTCATCCAAGTGTATGCGGTGGTAATGAAATAGGCACACGTACTCTCCGTGTAAACATTCCCGGGAAAAATCTTTATTCAACCGCTTTCCTTTCGTTTTCGCTCTCAAGAAAACTTAGCGGACATGTCGGCGTTCCCGTTAGGAGACAAATAAAAACGAAACCGCAGAATGAAATTGTTATTGTTGTAAGCGCGCGGCTCGTTTAGTGAGTCAAGGGCTCGGCATTACGAATGGCCTAGATTAGTGTTGTCCAACCTTTTCGGCTCGAGGGCCACATATCTCACTTCCGCACTCATTTCGGGCCACACTCCGCCAAAGTTATAGATTAAGAATGATTTAAGGAAACTGGTGACTTGCAGAGTATCATCGTAAAATTGCGTAAAACATTGTCAATGGTGCTAAAGAAACTCCTTTCCCCTTCCAATACTGCATTGCAGTCCCCTTAAAACCGCTTATTTGGTTCGGTAGATTCTGAGGATGAACGATAGTCTTCGATCTCTTGAACTCTTCAACTACAACATCAGTCATCAGATAATGTGTTCATTCACGTGTTTCGTCTCTGTTTTTCCGATATTTATCTATGTGACTAACATACATGTTTCAGTGCTAAGTGCATGGAACGAAGATCACGAACAGGACATTAGCGTTACCTATTACAAATCACATAACGACATTTTGGCAAAACAGAATCTAGCCATTCAGCGCAAGATCATTCTTTGTGTCACCTGTATGTTAAAGAAAATATATTCGTAAATCATTCTGTGTAGCGTAGTGGAAAGACAAAGCTGAAATACTCTCGTTGTTTCGAGAAACTCCTAAATGATCGCGAAGTGAAACGGACGCTATTGTTTTCGAAACAATCATGTACTAGAATACTCATATTTTATTCTACCTTTTTCTCAAGTTGGTCACGTACATTTCAGGACAGATAATTAAAAATCGTGTCAGTGTGTTGCATTTAAAAGCGCTCCAGATTCGTCCGCAATTGAGGTGGAACCCGATAAAATGCCATTTTTAAAATGCGACATATAAAGACCATGACTTCGTTCGACATTTTCGTCACATTTGTGCTGACTTCATTGTGAGTAAATGTTTATATTCGTTTTATGTATCTATAAAAAGTAGCATGTTGTTGATAATCGGCGTGGCATTTTGTACGCGTTTATCGTTCCGTCACCATTGAGTTAAAGTAACCAAACAGAAAACCGATGGAGGAAAGATGCCGAATTCGACAAGAAAAATCCTCTTTTCAATATCAGAGGCATGAAAGCAAAATCCTAACGAGAGCGAAGTCGAGCAACAAAAAAAAATAATAAACACGCCATCAATCCGTTCCTTTCCTTTACGTTCCTCTGCCTCTCGAAGAAAATGGGAATTTAGAAATGAATCGATTGATGCAGCAGACACCCTCTCCCCCTTCTCTCGGGACGCCCGACTTTTCCTCTAAATAACTTTTCGATGTCCCCCATTCCTTCCATCGTCCATTTCAATCGCTCCCATCCGAGCTTTTCGTGAGAGAAGGGCACCGAAGAGGTCATTGGTGCCAGTAATGGTGGCGGTGGATGGGCGAGGCAAGGGGAAGAGAAGACACCAGGAGAGTCTAAGAGAGGGGGAAGGGAGGGAGGGAGGGAAGAAGGGGTTTCGGCGCAAACTATTGACCTTTGGCGAGTCGAACTTGGATTATGTCACGTGACCGAGATAATCGGGGAGGAAAACGGGTCAAATGTCAAGGAGAAAATAGGCCGCCTGTTGGGAAAGTGAAGAGAAGTCCTTTTATGAGGGAGAAGACGCCTGTTTCAAAAGTCGAACGCGAACTTCGCGCATATCTTTTTCCCCGAGAATTCTCGTAATCTTTCCTTCGAAAGCATTTCCGAAAGGTTGTTCTTTTTTTTTAATTTCCCTCTTAGTCGGCAAAGCGGTCGTGTCCAGGCGTCAGAAACAGATGCTTCTCCCTATGTTCCGTCACGAAGAGGAAAAAAGTTAACCTCTTTCTCCGCAGCTGCGACCGGATTATACAACGAGATTTAGGTGATTAGCTAGGTTTTTTTTCCCTTTCCATACCCTTTTACGACCTCCGTTCGGAGAAACAGCCAGGAAAATATACGCCTTCTTATTTGCACTTGCCGCTTAGATAACAGGAAGACCGGCGGTCGTTTTGAAAACGCATCCCACGCGTAATATCGCCCATCGATTCAGCGGTTTCGATAAATCACTCAGTGGCGGCGGCTGGAAGGAGCTCTTAAAGTGGTGTGGGGAGGGGGAGGGGGGGGGGAGAAACCGCGACGGCATGTGATCTTCAAAGGGCTTGCAGGTTGGAATTTCCCGTTGGTTAATGCGAAGATTCAAAAAAGGCTCGATAAGTAATGCATGAGGGAGGAGGATTTTCGCAAAACCTCAGAGAAAAAAAAACTCACGCACTCAACTGAATTTTTTTATGTGGTGTAGAATCATACAGTGGTGAATCAATCATATAGGCAAAATTATTCTAATTTGCGAAAATATCACGATCACGCCACACGCTATTGGTGGATTGCAGGGGGGGGATAATGTAAAAATTAGGCGGTTAGAGGCGTTTGAGATGTGAGTATGGCGTAGATTGGAGTAGTAGTAGTAATTAGGTTTTTAGGTGCGTCAGCAGCTAAGGTTATTTTGCACCGTCAAATTCTCTTAGAGAAAATCAAAATATATCACAACATCCATGCTCGAAGCGGGATTCGAACCCGCGACCTTTGGGTTAGAAGGCAGGCTCACGGCGTAGATTGGAGAAAATAAGTTGGACGGAGAGGAAAACGAACGAGGAAGTTTTGAATATAGCAGGAGAAGGGAGGAACTTAATTAGAGTAATAATGGGTAGACAGGAGAAATGGGTGGGTCAAAATTTGAAAGAGAGCGGTGTACTGAAAGTCGTCATAGAAGGAAGAATGTTAGGAAAGAGGCAAAGAGGTAGGAAGAGGATAGGTATATTAGATTCGTTGAAAGAAGGGATGGGATATGAAAATTTTAAGAGAAAGGCTTTGGATAGCTAGGATTTGGCGGTGTGTGCCTAAAACCTACCGGAAGGTAGAATTACTTCGTATTGTATTGTAATGTAAAAAAATCCACAGGCAATCCTTTGTGTGACCTAGTATATATTTCACAAAATATTTCGCTTTTACTAATCAAATAATAATGTGAATGTTACGTAAATTTAATTTTACTATTAATATTATGACGTTAAAATAAATTCAAAAGGCATCATTATTGCCACAAGCTTTGTTAGGCTCGAAACTGAAATGTATGCCCAGTCATTTTATATAGAAAACTGAGTGCCAAATTTTCTGCAAAGCAATTTTATAAGTGTGTCAATAGTTTTTTGTTAATTTGCTTTACTGATAGGAGTTTTGAGAATTAAATATAATCTATTTAAATTCATCGCTAAAAATTGTCTAATCTGTCTCCATTAGAATGAAAGTTATAGGCACAATATTATTCATTGTAAGTAATATACATTTATTTATACTACATTAATATCTTTAAGACTAAAGCCAGGATTAATTTTTTTGCGAGCTTTCGAAAGCGATTAGGTTAACTAAAGAGAGATATTATGTTTGAAGAGATTACGCTATCACACCAATTTATATTTATAATATGAAGTTCAAATTTAAATGTAGATCATCAAAAACTAAAACGCTTCATAAATTTAAACTAATTCAGCATTTAAAATTTTATAAAATACTAGAGTGAAACTTTTCTGCTCAAAAGTTTTTTTTATATTTTACCTTAATTGATGACAGCACATCGGTGAAAGAATTCGATAAAAAAACTTCGTTCATTAACATTTTGGAGAAAATTTTCGACTTGTGTTTCCTCGACGAGTTAAGTCTAAATCTGCGTGTTTGACCTCCTTTTCTTTATCTTTGTGATCAACATATTATCTTCAGTGACGTAGCAATATCTGGGTGGTCCCCTTTGCAAGAAGGAATAAATAACGCAAAAATAACATTTATTTACCATAATAAAACAAGAAATATTACTAATTATATCACTTTGATATCATAACTGCATATAAAACATTATTTATCAGATTTATATATAAACATAAATGGAGATTAATAATTTTAAAGTTCCATAGATCCCACGGTGGTCTCCTATGCGGCATAGGCGTAGATACGCCACCGATATCCTTTAGGGATAAGCAAAAGTAAATCTCTGACACTACCTTTTTTACTGTGTGCGTTATTTTTATGTACTTATTGTTAGAGGATAAAATGACGCAGATACTTTTTATTTGCACAAAAACAAACAAAAATTCTCGCTGTGGTATTCGGAAAAAGTGGTACTACTTCATGTTTGGCCGAAAATATCACGAAGTATGGCGTGTGTTGCTTTCGAGTGAATTAGCTTTGAAACAATTATTTACAAGTTTATTTTATATTGATTCTCGTGCAGTGGTAATCTCCCTCGGATCTATCTCGGACATTCTTTATCGTCAAGCTTAATTTTTTTTATCGTCTTTGGCATTTTTCGTATCGTCCCCATTTTTTTATAGTTGTTTCTGTCCGAGATTCGGAGTTGCGCATATAGAAGTTTTTATGGCTTCTCATCGCAGCTGCCATGTGCCTCAGATCACATCACACCCAGAAAAACTAGCTTTGTAAGCGCTTGCTTTATGAAATTAGAAGAGGGGTTTATGTCTCTTGCTACATAGATTTTGCGTTGCTCGCGACGGGTTTTGCCACATAAAGATACCGATTATTTTCTCAATTTATTTCATTATCTGGGATTCTTTACCTATATAAATCACAGCATATATATCGAAGTTTTTCTGATATAATCACTTCATTTTTATGTTTATCATATGAATAGTCGGATAATTGAAGAAAATTTCATGTCGAGCCGCTGATTTACGATTTTTAAAACTTGTTAATTGATTACTTCACAGATCTCGCAACAATCAGGCGTCAATTAAATGTTATGAAAAATTCGTGAGGGAATGTTTGAACAGCAAAATAGTTTTCGAAAAATATTTGTGAAGTGGTATTTATGGATGATGAATAATGGCAAAAGACAATAAATTAAGTCGTCAGTACTATCTATCAAGGATAAATTAAAGAATTTTTCTTTTCATTCGAAAGGGAGGAATTTTGTCGATATTATGAACTATATCAGAAATTGATTCTGGGATCGGTAAATGAATATTTCAAGTCTGGATCTCATTAATAAGATTAAAGTTTCGAATTCTTCCTCACACTCGTAAAATTTAATGCGGCAGTTGGTTTTTATTGCTGTATATGAGCCGTCGAAACAAATGGTAATCATACATATCTATTTCATAGAATCATAAAGTTCTATTTCAGTAAGTCTGAATCCTCGTAAACATCAAAATGATCGATAAGATGGATTTCGTTGCAATGTATGTACATACCAAAACAAATAAAAAGAATAACATACGAGGGCTAGTATCCGCAAAGTGCTCCTATTTTTTTTGTTGAGATTGGTGCCACCGCAGAATGCATGTGCAATATTAAGCACGAAGCCTCTCTGTTGTTGTAGTGGCATATTTGACCTTGGCCATGCCGTTGACTTTCAACAATAACAGTGTCAACATGGCCGTAGCGGCTTATCACATGCACCAAAGAAGAGTAGCATGCAGTCATTAGATTTTTGTCAGCTGAAGATGTAACAGGTGCAGAAATTCATCGAAGACTATCAGCGAAGTATAGCAGCAGCGCTTTTCCACAGCGAAGCCGTGTACGAGTGGATACACATGTTCAAAAATGGACGAGCAAGTGTCACAGGCGAACGACGATCAGAGCGCCCGTTCACATGGACGACTGGTGACAACATTGAAGAAGTGCGCGCAGTGATTCTTGCCAACAGAAAGGTAACTATCGATCAAGTGGCAAACCACCTGCAGATTAGTAACCGTTCGGCCTATGAATTTATCCACAACAGACTTCTCATCCATAAATTTTGTGCAAGATGGGTTTCCAAACAACTCACTGAACAGCACAGTCGTATCCGTTTGGACATTTGTAACCGACTTTTGTACCGGTATCAAGAGGATGGTGATGCCTCCCGCAATCGCAGTCTCACTGGTGACGAAACATGGATCCACCACTATGAGCCGTAGAACAAACATCGGAATATGGAGTGGAACACCCTACGTCCCCCGTCAGAAAGAAGTTCAAATCTCAGCCGACTGCGAAAAGTGATGCTCACACTTTTCTGAGATTAACAAGGACCAATCTTTAAACATTATCAGGAAAGAGGTATGATGATAAACAGTGTACGCTACAGTGAGATGCTGTGTGATCAGCTGAAACCAGCGATTTGGAGTAAATGTCGAGGAAAACTGCCCCAAGGTGTTGTGTTGTTGCATAAAAATGTCCGCCCCCATAATGCTGTCCACAAAGTTGAAACACTTCAGCAGTTATGATATGAGGTCCTAGAACATCCGCTATACAGCCCTGACCTTACCCCGTCAGACTATCATCTGTTTGGACTCCTCAAAGTTGCTTAAGATGCCGTCGTTTTGCCAATGACGATCAGCTGAAGGAGGCGGTGCATACGTGGCTTGCCGCTCTGTCGAAAACATTTTTTTTCTGAAGGCATACGAAACCTTGTGCTACGCTGAACCAAGTTTGTTGAAAAGCAGGGTGACTATGTTGAAAAATGATGCAATTGTGAATTCTGTATTGTCAGGGCCTATTTTAAGGAAATTTTAGAGCTGCACAAAAATAATTTTTTAGGGCTCACTCTTGGTGACCGGAGCGAGCCGGATTAAGAAATGCACCTCAGGCGAACATTTTTGAAAAGTGGGTGTGGGTTCTTTGAATGCATTTTAGGCACACATGCAATAATTTTAAAAAGTTTTTGTTTTCTTCTAAAATTGTCAAATTTCTGTTAATATTTTTAGGTTTACACTTAACTGAAAAATGATGGAGACAAAGTAGTCAAATGCAATTAAAAGTTAGTTAAAAGTAGATTGTATTTTTGTAGCTGCCAATTGTAGTATAAGTGATAATGTTTAAATTAACAACTGCACAAAATTAATTTTACAACTGCACATTGGACTTTCAGAACTACACAAACTTGTTAGAGCTGCACGTTAAAATAGGCACTGTGTATTGTTGTTATGTGAATTTAAATAAATACATTGCTGATACTTTTTGATTCGCCCTTGTACATTGAGCACACCTACGTTGTTATCTCAAATCGTCTTAGTAAAAAGAAAACTATAATACACTCCACACTCTTGAATATACATTTCTGGCTCGTGTAATAAATAATTACATATATGTTTTTTTTGGGAGCATTCGTGCTGGGTTCATTTGACATCAGGAGACAACGTTAAATCTTTAATTGATTTACCCTATGAAATGCATTCCAAAGATTATATTTTGTAATGGGAAGTCTCGAGTATACCACTTAGGGCAGGGGTGGGCAAACTACGGCCCGCGGGCCACATCTGGCCCACTGGAGCATCTTATAGCAGGCCGTCCCAAAAGAGGTGCGGAGCCCAGGGCAAATCGACCTATGCGGGGCCTCGTTATCATTAACCGCCAAATTAAATTTAGACTATCCTTGAGGTAATATAGAAACGCGGGGCCTCTGAAATCGCGGGGCCCGGGGCGGTCGTCCAGATTCGCTATGTCCTAGGGACGGCCGTGGTTATTAGTTTCCTAAGAATAAACTAGCCTTATATGGTTTTTTTTAAAGAAATATGAACTATGTAGTATTATTGTATACGTTAACTCAAGTAACTTTACGAAATTTGATTACAATTGCTGGAGCCGTTTTTGAACAGGTCAAATTGTTGTTAAAATTGCATAGAATACACTGCCCTTAATTATTGTGAAATGTCAACCATTTCTTCATAGCTTATATTCTGTATGATAAAATGCCTAAGTACGAGATTTCATTCATTTTCTCTCTACCGTTTAGGCTCTAGAGCTCTAGACTTTATCCAAAACACAGCATATGCCTCTTCAACGTCCATTTTGGAACTGACGAATTGGTGGCGTCTGTGGTGGCTTTGACTATATTGGTGGCCCCGTGTAAAAAGGACCTTACTGTTGGTGTTGGTAGTATTGCTAATGTTTGAAGAGGTGCTATGATGATGATACCTTATAGGAAAACAAAAGTAATATTTTTTTCGAAAGGAAACCCTAACTTAGTCAACCGAAGGGTTAACTTGAAGGATGCATTCAAATCCCTCAAGGAACTTGACCTTCGCCCTGCGTTATCTGAGATCTTTTTGCATTCACCACGAGCGGAGGGTGGCCAAGTGGAACAACTGCACCGAGAAATGTGTCATTAGTCGCCCACCTTTCTTTTCCTTTATCCTCTACTGACCGGGATTTGACTGCATTGTGAATGCGACTTTTACGGTCGTCAGCCTCGAAGACAATGGACGTCAAAGAGAGTGTTTCCTCTATTCTGCGTCTAAAAAGGACGCTTTTAGGGCATATTTTCGAATAACACGGTCAATTTTACAGATACCGTCTTATTTGCTGTTAGTTAAAATACAGCGTACTTTATATCGCTTACGAAAGGATATAATTCATCCGATTTAAGATGGAGTTAATTTTAGTTCGAATTAAAGTTGAAGACTGGAGCAGAGCAGAGTTTGTGAATGATTTTACTGAATTGAAGCTTCCGCAAAGTTTGTTTTAATTTTTACTTTCTGCACACGTAGCATAAGCTAAAAGTGGAGAAACAGGTTAAGGCAAGAAGGCGCGTATATTTATGTTCGCCAAAGGCGATTTCTCGAACTTTAGGTTTTTTACAGACGCAATTTCCTAATTTCTGCGAGGCATCAATGACATTAATACAGAGGAATCTTGGTGCATGTTCAGGGATATGATGCGAGAGTGTACGGATAAATTCATTCCACATAAACTTAAACGTGATGGTGCGGAACCAAGATGGTACTACCATAATGTTAGATGCGCTCTTAGACGGCAAAGAAAACTTCACGCTCGCTTAAATAGTAATTCTTCTAAAGTCTCGGAGTGATACGGCATCAATATAGGGAGGCGCGGTCAAGAGCGGGAAGCTTTTAATGACTGCAAAAAGAAAGTTCTGCATAATAATATGAAAGAAAATCCGAAAAGATTTTGGTCGTACGCTAGGGAGGCAGGTGATGTAGTTCACGATAGCGCGGAAAAAGCGAATTTGTTAAATGAACACTTTCGGAAAGCGTTTACTTCGGAGAGCAACGAATTTGAGGTACCAGCTTTGGATGATGAGGGAAATTCGATAGAGGATTTGATATTCTCTGAAGCAGGTTTCGCGCACCAACTATAGTCCATTAAGCAAAATAAGTCTCCCGGGCCTGAGGGCATACCCGCACGAAAAATCCGTTTCACATGGTATCTTTCCGAAAGACTGGAAACTAGCATACGTAACGCCCATCTACAAAGGCGGTGATAAGGAGAACCCCGAAAATTAGACCGATTTCTTTGACGTCATTTTCGTGTAAGATTCTAGAGCATATAATCGTTAGCTCTGTTCTGCGCTATTTAGATGGTCGTTCTTCGCTAATCAAAAGCCAACACTGGTTTCGGAAAGGTAGGTCACGTGAAACGCGGCTCGCCCTGTTTTAAATGATTTGTTGCAATGCGGAGAGAAAAACACTCAGGTTGACGCCGTTTTCATTGACTTTAAAAAGGCGTTCGATAAAGTACCCCATAAAAAATTAATAGGAAAACTAGGAAAGTACGTAAAAAACTCGAATATCGTGAGTTGGATAAAACACTTCCTCACCAATAGAGAACAGATAGTAGTCATTGATGGGAAATATTCATACTCAGTTAAAGTCGCATCAGGTGTTCCACAAGGAAGTGTCATAGGCCCACTACTCTTTCTAATATAAATAAATGATATCTGCTCGATAGTTCGCTGCCAAATCAGACTTTTCGCAGACGACAACGTCTTATATAAGGAGATAAGGAGCTATTGTAATCTGCGGCGTATAACTGAGGATTTTTGCGCCGAAAGAATTTAAGAAAGCCCCCGGTGGAGTGCAATGGGATTATCCAAGGATGGGGCGATCGCCCTGTAGTGGCGTCCTATGTTTAGTAGTTTTTAATGTCCTTTTAACTTGGTTGACGGGCTGAAAAATTTACGCGGGATAACCCGAAAAGCCTAAGTTCAGCATAGGTTACTCATGTTTTGAATAAACCATATGCGTAATGCAGCGAGTAACCTAAGACAGCATAAATTCACCGGTCATCGATTCTAATAGAGCACAGTCTTATGCCTGAACCGTCATTCGTTTTATACAATCCGAAGGCCGATGTTGATAATTCATTTTGAAGGAACTGCAAGATGAATTTTCCGCATTGAAAGTAAAGAGTCTCAAGGGCTGAAAGATAACATTTTAAAACTCGTATATATTTTTTTACAGATTTTTATCGTAAAAGAGCTCACCTTTGTTTTTTAATTAAATTAATTTTTAAAATAATAAAATAGCTCAATTTACTTGATTGTTCTTCCCAATGATTTTATCAAATAGATAGGTGAACCATGAATGACTTTTCACAAGAAATTCAACGCCCAGTACGCTATTGTACGCAAATTTGAACGTCGAATGAACTTGAACTCCACGAGAGGGTCGCTCTATTGCGAATACCGAACTGCGCAGCTATGAAAAAAATCCCTTTCTTTATCGGTGCCGGCATTAGAGGAGCTCTCGAATTAATTTATCTCTGAAATAAAATTGCATTAATAAGAGGCATATCCTCCTTAAGAAACGTCCCTTTTTGCCCGCCACTTAAGGGAGTGTAAGGCCATATCACTCTTGCAGATATAATCTAAAATGTTTGTTAAGGAGAGGATGAAAGAAGGGATATACACTTGTAAAAATGTTAAACGTTTTCGGAAATTATGTCCCTTTGATTGTGCATATCTTAATAATTGTTTAAAACAATCATACATATGTACGAACACTTAATCGATTCTGGGGAATGACGAAAGTGAACAATATAAGGTATTCGTAATGTATTACCTGCGTTTTTCCACTTTTGTGTGAATGATAAGGATGTATGCTCTTTACTAGCGAAATTTCCGAATTTTTCGGAAATATTACTTTACGTCAGGAAGTTGGAATTTAAAGTTAACCTTGAGTGAATATGATGTATTGATACCCAAAATGTTTCAGATCAGCCGAGTCCATGAGATGATATAAATAACGAGTATTTAGGCAGAAACAATGAAAATTGATTGTTGTGCGTTGGAGCAGAATTCGCAAGTTGAAATTTACAATTTATTTTTTTACAGTTTTTCTGATGACAAATCCAATTAATTATTTTTCCAGTTGGTCGTCTTGAAGTTCAAATCTTCGGTTGATGACTCTTACCATTCGTAAAAACTGTAGGTTTCTACCGAAGACTCTCCCATATATGATTTTGGATATATTACTTATCTCTTATACTAAATAAATGCTTGCAAATATGCTTACCTTTCTAGAAATCACGTGATTCCTGTTTCCCAGAGTAGAATATGGAATGATCGAATTTACAGTTAAATGAAAATAAAGAAAATGTTTTAATTTGAAAAATTAGCTTCAATCGCGCTAAAGAATTAAAATAGTGTTTTTGGTGAAGAATGCATTAGTTTCTTTTTTTTCTCGGTGCGATTTAATATAAAAGTTGGTTTATTTAATTAATTTATAGGTACTCATTTTTATCCGTCAAAACAACAGAAATCATACTATAATTACATTGTAATTAACATAAATTTCTTGAACGGTACGTGTTTTCATCCAAAGAATGTGGTTGTCGGACAGCGATACATCTGATTCATGATTTATATAAAAATTTCATTTTCTGCCTTTAAAATTTATCTGTGATTTAAAACGGTGATATCAAATGTTCATTGTATTTGCATCACTGTAACGGAGTTGTTTCTAAGTTAAAGTTAGGATTTATTATTATTGAAAGATAAGAATTAAGTGGCGCATATACACTACCACTGCAAAACTTTCGCACTGCCATTGCTCTGGAGTAGGGACCGGCAACCTTTATCTACATGGCGAGCCACATTGGTAGATTTGAATGCAACGGAGGGTCGCATTGGAAGTCACGATAGCTTCGGCGGGCTAGATATCATCCCTTTTTTTTGAAAAAACATGAAATTTTACCAACCACTTTTTAGGCGCGTTTCGCTTCCAGAGTGAGCGCATGTCGCTCCATGAATGCAATAGTGGCACAACTCAAATATTGCGCCTTTTGAGTTAATACAACTGTTGAGCTCAGAAATGTGCCATCTATTATCCTACAATAAGGGTACAATGTTAGCTAAGATTTCAGCCTCTAAGTAACGTAAGTGCCGCTGTTGCATACTTCAGATTTGTTATGATGTGGTTCGTCAACAGTGGCATATCTCCAATGTGACTTTGACTGTGAAGGTGGTAGGACGTGGTCCCCATGTGCAATACTGGCACTTTTTGATTTATGCCACTGTTGAATTGTCGTTCGGTCTAGCATTCCGAATTGTGCCATCAGTTTGTCACCATGGAAAAGAAGACGGTGGTGACTAGCCGAGGAGAATTTATTCTGTCGCACATTCAAATTCGGTAAGTAAGGTCTTGTTGCAAATTCGTTCGTTTTTAGTCCAGTAATAATGCTTTAGGAATTTCGGGTTTGGCTTAAGGCCTAACCTCATCATCATTTCTGTTCAATTCCAAGTTCATAATCTATTTTTTCTCAAAAATTTTGTACATACAAGACAAACTAGCCGTACTACCTTTCTTTTACTTCTACATCAATGGGTTTTAAGAAATCTGATAATAATTACTGAATTGAGGCGCTCTGTTTTGATTTATGAGCGTCTGTTTCAGCAACAGTGGCACAACTCAAAGCAAGGGATGAATTTGGTAAATGGTACCTAACCCCCAAGCAGGGGTTGGAGAAGATGATCAAATCATGAAAATAATTGAATGTGAGAAGATATTTAACAACATAAAACACTCTCACAATATTGCCTAATATTCTGAATCGGGTGAAGAATTAAGGTTAAATTTTCTTCTTCGATTTTATCAAAACTTCGTTTTCTGAGTTCTGCCACTATTGCATTCATGGAGCGATATGATCGTCGGTCAGTCCGTCCGTCCGTCCGCATGTTCGTTCTCGGCTTCTATCGAACGGATTTTCATGAAATTTGATATTAAGACCTTACAATCAAAGATATTAAGAAAATTGCAAAAATGAATCACATATGCCAATCAGGGGTACCACTTTACTGGTGACAAAAAAGGAACTTTCCGTCATATTTCGTAAGTATTGCTCATATCAAAATATTTTTCAAATAAAAATTGTAGAACTAGTAAATTAGAGTATTTCTTTTTCTATACATTTTTATCGTAGGAGTAGCCGTTATCTAGAAAATCGAACAAGAATGTCTTAAATCGAGTTGAACAGAAAATTTCTTGCATGGTTACTTCTTCATTGTTGCTAACATAAACAATCTCCCAAACAAACGTTTAATTTCCTTACGTGTGCATGCAATATTTTTAAATAGGAAGAAAATGGATTATTTATGATGAAGACAAGAACTTTAAAACGCTATTTCCCTTACGTACATGTATATAATTTCTTTCTAATACTCCATTTCACGAAACGCGCCCATTTGTGATACGTTGTACACCTTCCCAACTTGTTTATCATAGCTTCACGAGCCTCATAAAGCACTCTCGAGGGCCGCAGGTTCCGGCCCCACTCTAGAGCAATGACAAGGAATGAAATGATTTTACGTTAAAACTTTAAAACATATGTAGTTGCATAAAATAAATTTTTGTGGAATAATTATCCATACTTCGCCCGTAGTTTTAGTTACCCTGTAGAAAATTCTGGATCAGCGTTTTTCAAACTATGGGCCGCGGCCCACCAAAGAGCGGCAGAAATATTATGGATGTAAGGTGAAATGCCAAAAAAATAAAATTTTCACGGTTAATAAAATGTTATCGAGGACATATATCGAAAAGCATTTATGGTAGAGGTGCGAAATCCATTAATAAAATTGCGCGATATCTATTGCATTACAGAGCGATAGTTATATCCGTTGCACCCATATCACCCACCTACATATCTGATGAATGGAATGGAAAAATGTAAATGCAGATTTAGTCGCTGATGGTCAAGTATAACGAACTCTTCAAAGACGAACAAGATTCGACCTGGTAATATCAGTAGGCAGACCAATTCATCTGCCAAGGCCGATTTTTTGCATAACACGAGACCGCCATCCAGGTATTCACGGAAGGCATTCGCGCGCGCCGACTATCATCACATATCCCATTTAACATTTATTGCCAAAGCTTGCAGGAACTGCGACCGCGGGGGAAATCCGACCCAAATCCCATTAAACAAGTAAAGTTCGCCGTTACCACGTTTTCGACACCGCGAAAAAAAAAACAACAAAGAAACCTTCGGAGGCCCCTCTGCCATTCCCACCGCTTCGACGGTCCCCATCGCGACCTAAAAATTAAGACCCCGAAAATACACAGCTCAGAGACCGCGTACGAGCGACCCTCGACGAATTCGTAATGCGGAAATGTACGCGAATAATAATAAAACTTCCCGAGGGTCTCAAGAGAGGCGAGGAGAGAGAGAGAGAGAGAGGGGGGGAGGGAGATTTGGGGGAGGGGAGAGGGAGAGAAAGAGAAAGAGTTAAAAAAGAGCGCACTTAGTATATCGCTTCCTCCACTCCAAGTAGAGTCTGTGAGGTGACCCTCCAGCGTCATCCATTCGAGAGGGGACCTCAGCGCGAGTTGATGGTTAAGAGAGATGGGAAAGAGGGAGCCTAATGAGTCAGAATGAGGACGCCCTTTCCAATGACGCAGCCTCTCCCTCATCATCATCATCATCTTCTTCCCTCCTCTCCCATTCTCTCCCCTCTCGATATGCTCCTCCTCCTCTCACCCTCACCCGTTTATCCCTCCCTGCCCCTCTCAATTCTCCCCCCTCCCCCCTCACCACCGACGTTAAGCCTTCCAGTCCCTCGACGACCGAACCCCAGCCACGCAACCCAACCCGGCCGCTCCTTTCCCTTCCCCACAGACCGCGAGATTGCCTCGGCAATGTCAAATCCATCAAGGAGAAGTACTCCTAGTTCGTCCATAGAGGGTCTCGCCCGGCAAACGGTGACGCCGTGTAAAAAATATATATATGAAGTCAAGAGGGATGAAGCGAAGGAGGAGGAGGAAGGGACATATATGTGCGCCGTTGTGTGTGTATAGATATTTACATTCGTTCTACACCTACGCGAAGAGAATTTATGACTCAAAACAAAGCGTTACGTCATTATTAGAGGGCTTTTAATTGGGCATCGCTAAAGGAATGTATACCGAGGGCTTTATTGAAATTTCTGTAGGGAAGTGGTAGTGGGAGGCAGTAGGTGAAGAGGTTTTCTCCCTGAAAAAATATGGACTCTTAGCTTTATGAATAAACTCAACCTCAAAGATTAAGTGCACGAGATTGATTGTAAGGCTGTCTAAGTTCGTTTCTTCCTAGGTCGGTCAGGGATCGCAGCAGGAGGGGTTTTTAGTGAGAATCGTTTGGGATAATTGGAAACGTTTTTGTTCCTGCTACTCAACAATCTGGTGAATTGCTGGATGATACGTAGATATTCTGCAACTCATCGAGGGTGGAGGTAACTAGTAACAGATTGATCCTAAGATTCGGTCTAGAGGAACAGGTATTCCTTGAAACCAAGTGTTTCCCAAGCGATGGTTCTTGAACCTCTTCAGCTAACTGTTAATAAGAAAAATAAAGCAATGCTTTGTTTAAATACGGTGTTTATGGCTATTTTGCATTCATGAAATTGACAGAATTATTTTTATTAAAAATAATTTTTAAATGTCGTTTCTTTTTTAAAGGTTCACAAATATAAATATCCACACTCCTTATAAGAGGGTCCAGCCTATCCGCAGTTGCAGTTACACTGATATCGTTGTATTTTTTTTCTCTTCATATTCGTCTTACTTATTGTTAGATACGAAATCGAAAGTGGAATTTGAAAAATAAATTATTCCTGAAGATATCCAAGGATTGAAATAACGAGGTAAAACCCGAATTGTTTTTAACTTTTATTTTAAAATGATTTTTCGTTTGCTAATATATTAAAGATTTGTGTTTAATGATGCGCAGGATAAATTACGCTATATATACATTACGTGTATTGAGAAGTATGATTCGATCCTTTAAAATTATTATTAAGTTAAAGAATAAAAACTAACATTAAATTTCTTTTAATGAAAAATATACATCAAATTGTGTGGCAAGTGTTCAAAACATTTTTAGAATGGGGTTCGCGACGTGAAAAAACTTGGAAACTATTGTTTAAAAGTTCAGCCTTACGATTGACTCCTCAATTTTACACTGATCGTGTATGATCTGGTGTTATAATCGAGGAATTCCGTGACTGAATTACGTTAAAATTCTATGCCTAGACTCTTGGCATGTTTCGCCCGACGTATCCCAACCTACTAGATCGTCAAAAAGATTCGCGAGGCTGATCTCCCTTTCGTACCAACCAACGGTTCATAAATAATTTTCATTTCTGACTCATCTCCTTTAAACTCTGTAGGGTCCCATTGCCATATTACAAATAAAGAAGAGACAAGTTAAGAATTACAATGTAAAATAATAAATTTATCACGCGTGAAGGCATTTAACCGATGGTTCAGATGTCCAGGAAGAAAAAAAAGATCAAGAAACGAAGCCTTAGGGATTCATTTCTTCTATTCTTTACATTTATGTATGACCTTGAAACTCTCAAGATTTGTAAGTGGCATGAGGTGTATAGCTCCAAAGAAAAAAGAAGCAACATGTAGCTAATACGGTTGCTAATACACACACGTGTGTGTAGATGGGAGTACACCCAGATGTGGCCTGAGGGCCGCAGTTTACCCATCCTTCGGGTAAACATTTGTGTCCTTTACTAGAATTCGATGAGATATTCACGCTTTTGTTTTGGCCGCCCATGTTAATGCTTGATTTTTTAAATACAACATTCCAATATGCGGTGCACATTTTATTGGATGCACTTGCCATAAAAAAACAGCTACGAGAACAGCTAACCAGGATGTTACATATGTTAAAGATTCAGACAGCCGCTGGATTTTTATCGAACGTCGTTTAATCTGGAATGCGTCAACTATTATACATTCGTGTATGCGTTTGTTTTTCCTTTTTTTTGCTCGGAGTACATACAAAAAGTTTTAAAGCAATCCCATCAAATTTTGAAAATTTTTCAATTCGTCGTACATTAAATGGGAGGTAGGTACGCGGAAAATGGCGTAGAAATACATTTCGATTCGAAGACTTGTCGGTTTTTTCGGCTTATAATCATCTTCGTAAGAGACTTCCGAAATAATAGTAATATATTTTCGGTTACCGCGACGAGTGACCCTCGGAGGAAGCATTCACGCACGTTCGCTCCTCTGAGGTCATCAACTGAAAGTGTACATTTCCGGCCTTGAAGCTCATCTTATAACTCCCTAGATTTTTAACAAACAGGAACGCTTAAGATAACGCGGAAAAAAGTTGTTGGGGACCGGCGGTTTTATGATTCCGGGAAACTTTTCACTCACGTTTTTAATTTTATTTGTAGGTCGATGAATAAGACGAGCCAATTGCGCTTGCTCGCCGAGAAGTTTTGCGTTCGTACGGAGAAAACCGAGCGAAATATCCACTTCCGCCGCCGTTTGAGGCGACCAAGACGACGGAGAAGGTTGACGAGAGCGCTGGGTCATACGTAGTTGGGAATTGTGGCCTGCGGTACATTAATCATCCTACGTCGACGTTAGTGGAAGATGCTCTCACGCGATGAATTACAACTGAGCCGACGTTTATGACCAGTTTATCCAACCGTTTCATAGAAATGAACGAGAGCGTCGTTTGCTTACGCAACATGAAAAAGCGCGTTAGAATTGTAAGCTTTTAAAAGTCTTTATAAAGTTATTATATGACACGAAGTAATTTATTTAATAATTGATTTAATAAATTGAAAATGTTAGGTTTCCAATCTAATGAATGTAAGCAGAGCCGTCGCGTGGTGTATCGGCGCCCGTGTGCGAAACACATGTGGCGCCCCAAGGATTTTAAAAAATCTTGTACATCGGCCTTATACATATTTATTTTAAAAAGTAATACATTAATAATCTTATCTTATAAATTATAATCAGAGGATTTATGGCAGATGTCTAATAAAACAACTTAATACAAATATACATAATACAATTAATATAATACAAATATACTTAATACAAATACAGAATGTAAATACAAATTATATCAAAGGATAAAATGTCAAAGAATAACAAAAATGCAACAATTACCTAAAATTAAATTTATTACTGTAAATATATGTAACTTCCAAGGAATTATAACTTAACTTTCCTTATTTTCGCTGAGGCTATCTTTTTTACGATGTAGTGTATATCTAATTCATTTAAAATTTCATTTTCTATGGATAAAATGGATAGATTTGTCATACGTTTTTGTGACATGCTGGAGCGTAAATAATTATTTATTAGTTTTAATTTTGAAAAAGATCTTTCCCCTGTCGCAACAGTTAAAGGAAGTGTTAATAGGATTCTATATGAAATTGACAAATTAGGGAAAGTATTAGTTAATTCATTTTAAAATATATAGGTCAAAATGTCTATCGGTTTCATTTTATCTTGTAAAAATGGCTGTAATGTAATTATTTCATCATAAAGCTCTACAGCATTTATGTCTCTATTATGGTCACAACTCAATTCTGATTGTAAATTTTTGCAGTACTTCATTAAATTATCTGTATCCATTCTGGAGGAAACTGGCAAATTATATAAAAAATCAAATTTTGACGAATGTGTTTTCAGTAATTTGAACCTCTCTTCAACAGCATTAATTATTTCATCAAATATTGCAAAATAGAAATTAATTTTGTAATTCCCTTCTCACACTGTAGCATCTGTTGACGTATAATTCAAGTTCGCACCATCGCATGTATGCAAATGTTTCTTGCGATGAAATTGGGGAGCGCTTGCAAACGCTATGCGTGAAGTGAGAACAGTTCAGCGTACTCCTACTTTGACGCATCAACTGGAAGGGATGGAGTCGCCACAGAAGGTTCAAATATGGTGCAAATGAAAGCACGGTCTGTCTAGTATTGAAATGCAATGCCCCCATCAACAAATGCTTCATTTCAGAAAATGATTTTTTTCCGCTTTTTTCGGATTTCATCCCACTGTCGGCGCCCGTGTGCGGTGCATACATCGCACCCTATATCGGGACGGCTCTGAATGTAAGATTATGATGTTAACATACTTCATTATTTAAAAGGGCTCTCCTGGCGCTCCCAGATTTTTAAAAAAATCCCTTCTTCAATGTATTAAAGGTATTAAAGGTCACACGCACAGTGAAAATTTCTAGCTAATGTATAACCATTTGAACAGAATCTTAATTTGAAAACTGTGAATGCAATCCCCGGCCGCCCACCTATTTCTCCAAAAATATATATACTATATTTGGCGGCGCAATAAATTGCATCATAGATCACATACACCCTGTAAATTTCAGTGTTATATCTTTTACCGTTTACTTTCTATTTTGATTTTAATGACGGGCAGACAGGGCGAAAACATAAACTCGTATATAAAATAAAACGCGCTAAAAATCATGAGTTAACGGGGTAGACATGTAATCAGTGCTTAATTTCTGGAGGAACGCAAGGGAACGCCGCGGCGTTCCCTCACTTGTTTGTGAGGTTACTAATTAAATGTTATGAATAAAAAAATGTTTAAGTTACAAGAATTTTAAAGGCTGATGTACATTTCAACCTACCTCTTGCGGGACAACATCTGATTTGTACAAGATTGTTTTTTTTATTTTACACTTTCCAAGTTACTTTATATTTATTAAAGACCATAGATCTCATTATGTATTCAGTTTTGTTCTGAGTGGTTAGGTTAGGTCAGGTTAGGCGTTCCCTTTCTTATTTGGCTACAAATTATGCACCGCATGTAATAATATAAGTTTTAGTTCCTCTATTTTTAAAAAAAATATGTACTTGTATGTCTCAATTTTTATTTTCAGTTTTAATGAAGGGTCTGAACCCGTCGGACCCTACCTCCACAGTGTTAGCACCGTTGACAACGGGAAAGCCTAGAAAGGTCGTGAAGACTTTTAAGGATACTTCGGTGCGTTGCATCCCCTTCTACCCACCGATCCTGTGAGTTTCAAGGTTACATGGAGATGTAAAACTATGCAAGATCAGAACAGTATTTTTCCTTATGTGATTGCCCTACAAAAAATATTTTTCTAATTCACGATCTATTTTCTGCGATTTTTAGGCGCGTTTCGCTTACAGCGTGAGCGCCTATTAACGTCGGTCGGTTCGTCCGTCCGTCCGAATGTTCGTTCTCGGATTCTACCAAACGGATTTTCATGAAATTTGATATTAAGGACTTTCAATCAAATATAAGAAGAAAATCGCAAAATGAATCACGTACGCCAATCAGGGGTACCACTTTACTGGTGACAAAAAATCAACTTTCCATCATATCTCGTAAAGTATTGCTCATATCAAAATATTTTTCAAATAAAAGTTGTAGAACTAGTAAATTAGAGTATTTCTTTTTCTATACATTTTTATCGTAGGAGTAGCCGTTATCTAGAAAATCGAACAAGAATGTCTTAAATCGAGTTGAACAGAAAATTTCTTGCATGGTTACTTCTTCATTGTTGCTAACATAAACAATCTCTCAAACAAACATTTAATTTCCTTACGTGTGCATGCAATATTTTTAAATAGGAAGAAAATGGATTATTTATGATGAAGAAAAGAACTTTAAAACGCTATTTCCCTTACGTACAGGTATATAATTTCTTTCTAATACTCCATTGCACGAAACGCGCCCATTTGTGATACGTTGTACACTTTCCTAACTTGTTTTCTATATCGTATTTGCTCGCGTAATTTCCTCACTTTTTTTTCGCACCGAAAGAATGGTGGTGCAAATAGGCAGCTTTCTCCGTATAGTACAAAAGTGGTCTTTTCTGAAAGAAGAATAACAATAGTGCATTATTGGTATTTTGTCCTCGCACAATGTTCTTTATTAGAACATTGTCCATTTCATTTTATCTTCGAGAGAGTTACGCTGGGTAAACCATCGTGTCAAAGTAAAGGAGACAAAATTTTTGTACAGTGATTTAAATGCCCATTCTGCGCGGTAAGAGTGAGGCTATCGTTTTTAAATTTGTTTAAAATGAGGCATGAAAACGAAATTTGGACGTGTGTGCGTCCAAAGGAAACATCTTGCTAAAGTAAAAGAGAGGAAATCATGCGGAAGAAAAGAATGTAATCTTTCATTTCTTCCCCATAATTGCGTGATGGGGGAAATTACGAGAGTTAATGAGAAATATTAGGAATTTAATTATCATTCTATATCGACTCTTCTAACAGAGGATATAGGATATATATAAATATATCATCATCATCAGCATTTTTCAGTCCACTGACGGATGAAGGCCTCCCCCAGACTCTTCCAGTTTTCCCTGTCAACTGCCTCCCTCCTCCAAGTTTGCCCCAAGAACTTAACAATCTCTCTGTCCCACCTGTCTTTCGGTCTTCTTTTTGGTCTCTTGATGTTTCTTGGGATCCATTCGATGACACTGGACGTCCAACGCTGGTCATTTCTTCTAGCAATGTGGCCCGCCCACTGCCATTTTAGCACCTTCACTCTTCTAATCACGTCACAGACTCCAGTCTTGTTTCTTACCCAGTCGTTCCTCTTGCGGTCTCTTCGGGTGATCCCTAACATACATCTCTCCATGCCCCTCTGTGTTGTTTGCAGGCGCTGTATCATTCTGGCATTCATGGTCCATGTTTCACAACCATATGTCAGAACGGGCAGAACACATTGGTCATACAGTCTCCTTTTTAGGAAGACTGGAATATTTGATTTAAAGATGTTCGCATTCTTGCCAAAAGCACTCCATGCCATCTTCACTCTCCGGTTGATTTCTCCAAGAAGCGAACCATCAGTAGTGATGAGTTGACCTAAGTAAACATAGCTGGTTACTTCTCCGAGTTCTGCTCCATTGATATGTATCTTCTCAGAATTTGTGAAGGAGTTGTACATAACCTTTGTTTTATTAAGATTCATCTTATATATATATATATATATATATATTTTTTTTAAGGGCAACTATAGTCGATCCCACTTCGGAAGTCTTTTGGCCTACTTAGAGCAAGTAGCCAATCACGAACGTTTCCCCTTCCATCGCCCCTCTCAACTTTCTTGCGGGAGAGCAGATATCGGTGCGCGCTGCCAGCTCTTGCTCAGCTGATATACTACGCAGTTTCTAAATAAAATACTTCCCATCCTTCTTTTTGATCCACAGCAAGGAAACGGCGGTAGAAACGGCAACGCAGTCCGATGCGATCTCTTCGAGAGCAGGAGTGAGACTGGTTTCCTCCCCACTACCTTCCCAAACAAACAGTCTCCTATTGGCTGCTGCTAACTCGTGTACGCCAAGTTTTCGAGGCCATAAGACTTCCGAAGTGGGATCGACTATAGGTGTTGAAGGAAACCCAGTGAACACTTACCGGAAGTAGAGCCGCTGGGGTGTTGGAGAGACACATTTGTAGAGGTTAGAGCTTTCGGGATGATCCCTTCGTCAGCACAAGAGAGACAGTTGTGTGAAGGAAACCCAGTGAACACTTACCGGAAGTAGAGCCGCTGGGGTGTTGGAGAGACACATTTGTAGAGGTTAGAGCTTTCGGGATGATCCTTCGTCAGCACAAGAGAGACAGTTGTGTCTCTCTTGTGCTGACGAAGGGATCATCCCGAAAGCTCTAACCTCTACAAATGTGTCTCTCCAACACCCCAGCGGCTCTACTTCCGGTAAGTGTTCACTGGGTTTCCTTCAACACCTAGTTGCCCTAAATATCCTTACTTACCTTTCCTCTTCCGTAGTATTTATATATATATATATATATATAGAGAGAGAGAGAGAGAGAGAGAGGAGGATACTAATGTCTGGTCCAAACTACAATAGTTGGAGAGTTGGAATTTAATACATAGGTGAATCAAGAAAATAATCGGAGGAATAATTGGAAAATTGCAACAATGTTTATTTTCTTGGCCGGTAAAAATTATAAAGAATTTTAATAACATTTCATGGTTTAGCTACTTCTGCATGTGCTATGAAGCTTAAATTTTTTCCACGGGTAGAATTTGCCATATAATGAAAACGGGATTATAGAAATTTGAAAATTTTTATTCGTTCTGTCGTAATAAATTCTCAAATGTTTAACAAATTGGCTATTGCTTATGCACTTTCTGAAGGTGCAGGAAGCTGAAATTTTCAAACAAGGTAGGGAATGATGCTCCGGTAATAACTAACATACAAAATTAAAGAAATATTTATTATTGTGGCTGTTAAAAATTCATAAAATATAAACTATTAAATTTCTATAAATGCACTTCTAGAGGTGCTACATTGATAAAATTATGCATAAATGTGAGGTATTCGACACGAATGAGGAAAACCTAAAAAAAACTAAAATTATACATTTTAGGGGTTGTTTTTACCCCAATAATTTCAAAACAGAAAAACAGGAATTCGGCGCAGAGATGCAAACTTGCGTTTGGAAATTATTTTTCTGCTTTTATTTTTACTTTAAGGTGAGAGAAAATGCTTGCAGAATGCAAACACACATTCACTAGTATTAGATATGCTCTTTCTTTGGGGCGAGAGAAATATTGTAGGTATATCCTAAAAGAGATTCAGTTTTTCGAGCTCAAATCTGTACGATGGCATTTTTATCATAAAAATAATACATACAGGAATAGTATCGGAATAAATTAGAAACATCAGTACAAATAATATTTCTTGATATAAATTGTAGATTCAATATTACAATTTAAAAATATATTTGATTCAGTTTTTGATAATTCTTGGCGTCGAACAACGAATTAACGAGTGTTTTAAAGAACTTGATTGCTTACGAAAACAATATTTCAAATAAGGGGGTTAGAAATCGAGGTATCGAAATACAAATAAGCGATCTTACATTGGGAGCGAAAGACACTAAAATCCTATACCGGGGAAATACATTATTAGAGTTAAATGTGAACTATTGAGATCAACCATAGTTATTACAAGCATAATTACTTACTTCACACATTTCTTAATTTTTTATAAATTAATTGAAAAATATCCGCGCGAACATTGCGCGGGCACAGCTAGTATAGAATAGTTATTGGCAATTACACTTGTGAATAATTATTAAACACTGAATAATTTTCACACCGAAAAAAACAAGTACATATACAAAATTGTTAGCTCTTGCTATGATAAGAAAATATCGATGCGCAATTAAAATTTCCCTTGGCAGCGTACGCGTCGCTATCAACAATTATAAAATTTTATCATAGCAACGGAAACAATGGTATCACTTAGCAACGTACTTAAAAAAATTTCAGACGAAAAATCGATAACTCTTAAAAATCGGTTCTACGACAAAATTTTTCAAACAAAACTTGTAGAAAGTTACATTCTCTCCAACTTTGATATTGGCAAATCTAAACTAATATAAAAGGCATTGTCACTTTGTCAGTAATGCTTCTTGAAGTTTAATATCTCGCAAACTACTGAACCGAATTTGATGAAATTTTCAGGATAGCATTATGATATAATAATAACAAAACGTTTTAATGTATCTAACTCGAGATCAAAGACACGGGTTCGACTCCATGGGATAATTTCCATTTCCAATAAGATAACACGTAAAAATGAAATTTTTGACGCGCGCGCTTTCATTCTTTTTTTAGATTAAAATTAGAAATAATTGACCTACGAACTTCGGATGTGAGCCATTTGAAGAAAAGATTATAAAGGTTCTTATTCTGTTCGTCTTTTTCCGCCTACAGTTCGAAATCCCTCAATTGAAACATTTAATTCACGCAGTTTGAGGAAATCTAGCCATTTTAAGGGGATGTTGCCTTGCCTACCAATTCCATTGTTAGACCTCGATATCATATTGTTATATCAATCCTTATGGGTGTAAACGTGCTTTGATTGCTTTTAATACGAGAGAGAGACAGACAGACATACAAACGACTTTATTAGGGCGAAATTGAGATTATATAATCCCTTCTTACATTTAACCCTGCGTCAACACTTACAAATGAGAATAAAATAGTAATAATAATTTCACAGAAAATAAAATAATTAGAAAAACATACAAGCAAAAATTCCAAATTACAAATTCGGAAAATTTCTATAAAAAGACAGTAATTGCGGTAAAAACCTAGGAAAGACCTGAGGGAGGGGACAAAGGGAAGGGGAGGGAGAGAGGGTGAGAGAGAAGGAGAGGGAGGTAGAGGAAGGGAGAGGGAAAGGAGAAAGGGGAAGAGAGTGGGAGAGGGAAAAATGACTTTCAATACAATTTATGTTTTGATGCCAAATTGATCTCTATCAATAGCTTGAACGATCTAATCTTTACTCCCGTTGATATTTCAATGGGCATTACACTAGTATTTATTTAAATTAAGTTCTAAAAGGGATATTTGAAAAAAATCTGATGTGGCCAACACATGACTTGGGGTATAGATATTTAAATTATTATGAATAGCATTATAAAGCAAAATTATTATTTCGTATCGTAAAAGAATACTGTCGTCCTTATTGCCGTAAATTATATTTTGAATATGTCTACAGAATTCACCGCTACATGGTGGTGGCGCTGTATACTAGAAATTTCGAAAAAGTTAAATATCTCCGAAATGGATGGTTCTACGAAAATTTATTTCAAACAAAACTTGGAAGAAATATTATTCTCTACAAATTTGGTCCTTACGAAGATTACCAATAACGACGTTTTTAAGGAGATATTTGACGGAAACCGAAAAAACCGATTATTTATAAATAATTCATAAACAATTTCCAGTATACAGCGCCACCACCATGTAACGGTTAATTCTGTAAACGTAGCTATTCAAAATATACCTAATTTACTGCAATAAGGACGACTGTATTCTTTTACAATATGAAATAATAATTTTGCCTTATACTGCTATTCACAATAATTTAAATATCTCTACCGCAAGTATGGAGAAAGTCATGTGTTGGCCACATCAGATTTTTTATATATTATATTTCTTCTCTGGTGATATAATTTTTATTTGAGGCAAATTAATTCGTCTTTGTATGTACTACATTGTGTTGATTATAGGATTTACCTAAAGGGGAAATTATGTATAAATTATATAAAAACAAGAGAAACAAGATAGTAGCATCATCTCGCTGACTGCATAATACTGTAATTACAGCATGAATTTAACTGTTTTTCAACAGAATGTTTCGTGCTGCATAGGGTTACCATATTTTAAACCTTATTCCACGGACAGCGGAACTCAAAATTCCGGGCTTGAATTTTCGTCATATATTACCTAAGTATTGATTTGACTTAGGTCTCGTATTAAACTAACACGATTTAACAGAAGTAAAATTATTGTTATAATAAATAGAAATTATCTGATTTTTCGTATCTTCATACAATATGTGCGTCAATATCTATTGTAAAATGTAATTTACCAATACGGTGTACATACTGCAAAAAACGGACTAAATTTATTTTTGATGAACATATTATTATATACGATAAAAAAATCCTGTTTGAAATGATTTAGCCTTTTTATTATTAGATTATCTCAGTAGTAGAAAAGGGAGTAGCTCTAAAATGTTGCCCCTGCTTTAGCAAAATTATTTAGAGGCCCGGACAACATTAAAAATCCCGCCCGGCCGTCCGCGGAGAGAAGAAAAACTCTGACATGTCCGGTTTAATCCGGACACAGCATATAGGTAATTAAAATTGTTTATAAACTTTTACTTTCCTCATTTATTAAATGAAGTTCTACATTTAAATCACTTTTCTTTTTTTGATTATATACGACGATAGAATCTTATTAGGACCTGCAACAGAAACCAAATGCGTTTTCAAAAAGCCCTCTCTCACACGCTCTAAGATGGTCATTTTTTAAAGCTAATGTCGTAAGTCGTAATTTTTACTTTACGATACAATGCCGGTTCCATGGAAAGTGATGAGGAAATTTCCTCATTAGGGTATATATGTATTTGAAACTCGGGGAGTGGCATGGAATTAACTGTCATAATGAAGTGAACACGAAGCTAGTCAGACATTTTAGAAGAGTATTTCCATTGTCGTTGAATTGCTGGTTAGTAACCAATTTACTTCAGTTAAAAGTTGTTTATCATTTATTCGCAATGTTTTCATCTCTTTGGCACGTTAACATTGCTGTTGCTAGTATCCCAATAAAGGAGCATATAACATCTAAGGAACAATGAGGTAGTAATTTTCTCTTGTATCAATTACGAGTGATTTCAAATTACAAATCTATATATTGATTGCGTGTGTGGGCTTGTCTGAAGTAGAGCATTATTAATTCAGATCTGTGTTATCTTAAGATATTATTCACATTTTCATGCTATTGCAAACCTCCAATATTTCATTCTATTCGTCTGAGGTAATTTATTTACGTATTTGTTTCTAAGTATGAAAAATTTTTTGAGGTGTAGCTGATGGAATATTACATTCTTCAAGTTGAAATCGTTGTTTACTCGGCACGTTTTATGCATTAAATATAACATTTGATGTAAAAGTGACGCTGAAATCGTGTCTCAAGGTCACGCACGCTTCAATCGCTAAAGTAGCTCTTATACGGTACAGTTTACGTGGAAGGTATATACTTGAATTTCATTTGTATTATGAGTAAATTCCACAAGTGTAGCCTGAATTTAATATTGATATTTGTTATTATACATGTCATCGCAGCCAATTTGTATGTTCGAAATGCAGTAGGTATCCATTCAGAGATTTTTCAAATGTTGAGAAGTGCCAAATGATTTAGGTAAAAAGCTATACTCGATGCAGATTTTGTTTTGTGACTTAATAGGTAGCCATATTAATATATGCAGTCATATACACGATGCTAATTAAATTTATTAATTACGTTAAAAAGTTTAGTAAAACATTTTTTAGGCGTAAGTATACGAAGAAACGTTTGTATATTTTTTGTATGGTATATTGGAAAGATCAACAATTTACATTCATATATTTCTTAAAGAAACATCTCTTAAAATCATCTGGAATACTTTCCTTGTGCAGCATGGTATTAAGTGATATTAAGTAGATTATGATGGCTTTAAAATTTGTTTATTCAGTACTTGGAAACATCAGGTGTCGTTTGATTATCGCATAATATTCGAATTCGCATTTGGATTGTTTACTTTTGTATGTTTGATTATCCCATAATATTCATTGGATTGTTTACTTTGGATATTTATAGAATACCATTAGATATAATATATTAGGAAGACATTTCAAAGTCGTTCTTGAACAAAGTCGTTTAAGTACATAAAGGATTAAATTAAGGTTATGAGAAGCCTAAAGTTCAATGGAGAGAAGGGTATAAATATAAAATACATACTGCAAAAAGTTTTGAAGCCATCAAATATTTATTTACGTTTATTTAATTACTTGCATTTTTAGTGTTACTGTAACTGAGGTGTTACTTCAGTGTTGAATTGAGGGCTTTAAGTATGGCTAAAAAAAAGAGTGCTTAGAGTTATAGCTTGATTAGTCTATGGGTTAATCTGGCTCGGAGTATATAACATTGGCTGTTGTACAAATTTAATGGAATTAAAAGAAATATATATATTCAGATTTTCTTATATGCCGTATCATATATAGTTGTATTTTTGTGTGCGACTTTTATATTTATCTCATGCTGCTGCTATTTGACTGAAAGTAATATAAAATAAATTAGATTTAATTTTTTAGCTGTATTATCCTTGCAAGGTAGTCCAGTACCAAGTTTTAGGTGATGGTCTTTGTAATACCTTGAGGACCAGCCTAACTCTTACTTCCTGTTGGTTATAAAAATTATAGCATTTCCTTGGTAATCGAATTGTTTTTCCAATGCTGTAATGTTTCCAAATTTTAAAAAATATACTCCAATAAATACATTGTATTATTAGTGAAATTCTTTATATAAAAAGTTAAAGATTCATAACAAAATTGAAGATGAAATTGCAAAAGAACATTTTATAGATTATAATGTAATACCATTGTGATAAACAAAGGAAAATATCGCTGTTCTCTTCAGTTTAAGCAGGAACGTTTTATTCTCAACACATATTTTCAAATTTTAATGTCATATTGCCATATAATAGAAGATGTTCATAAAATCTCTCTGTGTTTGTTGAAATTGAGGTATTTTAAAAATTCATTTGAAACAAACACTGGAGTCATCTCACAAAATATAATTAGTCTGAGCGCATTTGTGAAGTTGCATTGATACTATAGTGAGAAAAATAACTAGAGATACCTAGTAATAGAGCTGAGAGATTTGATATTGGCAGAGACCATGATAGTATTCACATCTTATCTAGTTAAGTCTGGTTTTGATGTACAAACAAATTTTCTTTTAATTATTTTTATTTCAAAATTGTTATGGACTTCGTGGTAACACTATACTGTTAAAAAATTTGACATAGTACAATTGAAATTAATTGGAGTTAATTGCTTGTGCAACATTTTGGCATATTATTTCTTTTTAGGAATATTATGGGATCCAAATATTTACTTGAACTGATAAAAATCAATAATCAGTTGCCTTAAAAGTAAAATATTTTTAAATTTTAATTAATTATTTTATAATCGGTGTTAATATTGCAAGGAACTGGTGTATATATATTTCTCAGTCTAAAGCAGGATATGAAGATTTATGTAATTTTTTTAAAAGTAGAAATGTTGCAGATATTTTTATTGTTTTGTATGTTGTAAAAATGATTAATGGGTGTTATTTTAATTGATGCTCAGAAAATATTTAGTAATTCTTTTTGCTCTGCTATTCCCAACACGAAAACATTATAGCTCTTCTATTTATCTTCTGTTTGAATTTAAAATATTATCTTCTAATTATTATTTTATCCAAAGAGTTGTTTAATTTATACATAATTTTATTTTCTGTTTACTCATATAAACTTTATATTTAATTTCTTTTATTTTTCAGAATTTCAAATTTGTAAAAAATCGTATTTATTTTGCATATTTAAAATTTATTATTATACCATATCTATATTTTAGGTTACATACGTATTAGTTATTTGCATCATTTAAGATCAGTGTTGAAAATAGCATGAAATAAGATATTCTCATCCTTAGCTTGAAGACCATATATATCTTGCATTTTCATTTAGATTGAGTTATCTGTATCAAATTTTGTAATAATAAAAAATTACATATTGATTTTGCTTTTTATGCAGAACCTGCATCTACATATATATATATATATGTGTGTGTGTTTGTGTGTGTATGTATATATATATATATTTTTTTTCCAGTTGAAGTTATAATTGCCATAACCCCTCCAAAGTGTTCTTTCTATTTGTTAAAGTTAGTTTTTTTGCACGTTATAGCAAGTGATTTCTTTATAAAGGCAGGTCTTATAGTTATGTCATATGAGAACAGTGTTGAAGATGTCATAAAGTAAGATCTTTATTATTTCTATTGGTATGGCAGTATTATCTTGCATTTTCATTCAGATCGATTTACTACCAAAAATAGAAAGTAATTTTTCCAAAAAAACAAAATATTTTTATCGACCTTATGGCACGTATTGCTTCGCACAAAACATCCTTTTAGGTATGGAAAGAACATCGTAAATGCCTGTGCCTCAACTTACCATACTGTCTCTACCGAAAAATCTATATTTTTCTAAGAATGTTCAGTTCATGGTGGTTATGTGAAGTATTTCAGCACATTCAAGTACGGATTATGTAGTTTATAATATTGTTTTGATTTGTTTTTTTCTTTGATCACTGTAGGTTGACTGAAAGTTTACGACTTGCATCCCAATACGGCAGTAATGAGAGTTACCAAGATCTGTTTACGAGGAATACAACTCAAAAAAGTCTCTTTCCTCCTCGCAGTCGTGTCCTGTGTTGTACTTTTCTTATTCGCCCACAGAACTTACATTACCTCCGTGGAAGCGGAATTTTATCGACTGCATTTCGAAGAGTACGCCCTCCGAGCTGACAAGAATGGATCTAAACCGTACCACCACTGTATCCTACCGGATTATAACCATATGGATTCTACTATCATGCGGTACGTACGACATTGGCCTCGTATCAATTGCGGACATACGCAACCCTTTCTGACGTACGTCGACGAAAAAGGCTACATCCATAGGAACCAGAGCGGTATTGAAGATAGCGGGATATCAGAGGCGGATCTTCAGTGCACTTACGAAGAGATTGTAAGGTGTAACAACACCGACGACCGATTTGAACTTCGCCCGCCCATAATCTTCCTATCTCCAGAACCCTTGATCTCAGAATTCGTGGTTGTGAAGTGTTATCAGCTCCCTTACGGCCGTCTTGTGTACGAGACGGGTCATTATTACATACCGCCCCCGGAATCAAAGGGATTAAGTCCAATCCCGAACGATCCGAAGGCGAATTTGGAGGTGAACGTAGTCAAACGCAACCGACCGAGCATATTCTTCCTAGTTTTCGATTCTATGTCGCGCTTGAATTTCATGAGACAGATGCCAAGGACTCATTATTTTCTCACCGACACTTTAAAAGCCGTGGTTATGAAGGGTCTCACGAAAACTGGAGATAATACATATCCGAACATGTTGCCGATGCTCGCTGGAATGGCCGCGTACAAATCACTTTACACGGACGATTTGGTACCCGGGCAGAAACTCTGGGTGCCGGTTTGGGGAGGGAACAACGCGCGCTATGAAAATTTCGACGATGTACCATTTGTCTGGAAAAACTTCAGCAATGCTGGTTACCTCACAATGTTCGTGGAGGATCTTCCCGAATATTCCATTTTCAATTATTTGGCTAAAGGATTCCTGAACCCGCCGACGGATTATTACATGCGTCCCTTCTGGCTTGTTGTCGATGGTTTTAAGCGTTTCAGGTCCTCCGATTCGCGATGCTATAGCAACATCCCAAAACACCGATATTTGTTCAACTATACTGAAGAATTTGTCATGAAAATGTCTAACTATAGTTACTTTGCCTTCTCTTTTCTCACCGCACTGAGTCACGACTATCTCAATTCCGTGCAAGTAGTGGACCACGAGACAGAATCTCTACTTAAACGTATGCTTAAAAGCGGTGCTCTCGCAAATACGATCACCGTCGTTATGGGCGATCATGGAAACCGCTTCGATGACATTCGTTCTACCGTAATAGGACGCGTAGAAGAACGAATGCCATTTTTCTCCATAGCGTTACCCGAATCACTTCGGGAATCTCACCCGCAACTGCAGCGCGGTCTGCTCGCTAACAAAGACAAACTATTGAGTTGGTTTGACATTTACGAGCTTCTCATGGACGTAGCCATGGATAATCTCGGAGAGGAGTCCGAGGTGAAACGGTGGGGCGCCGTTGGGTTGTCGCCATTTAGGCCTGTGCCGAAGAATCGAACTTGCCGCGAAATAGGCATCCCTCGCACATACTGTGTTTGCGGTGTCGAGAAGGAGATAGATACGAAAGATAGTCACGCGATTGAATCAGCTGATACGTTGCTGGCCCACGTGAACAATCTGTTAAAAACCGCCGGTGCAGTTGAAAGGTGTGCCGAGCTGAAAGTAGTGAAAGTGTTGAGTGCGCAGCTTCTGGTTCCCAGCGCGCCGATAACCTCTCCTAGGGGGCTCATTTTGGAGACTAGGGTATCTGTTGAGACGTCTCCAGGAGGAGCACATCTGGAAGGTGTTGTGGAGAGAGATGCTTGGAGTGAAAATGGTGGACATGTCATCGGTGAGGTGAACCGTATAAATAAATACGGCAATCAGTCTTACTGTGTTAAAGATTTGACTCAAAAATTGTATTGTTTTTGCAACAGTCTTTTGAATAAGGCTACATAATCATGAACTGCGTTTTAGCTTTTCTTTGGTTTACTTTTCAGTTGGTTGGTACTTATTGTCTGCAATTCCAAATCAGTTTTTACGTTTAATATTTATTTTTGTTTTTGTCCAATTTCACTGTGATACTGTGGTGAATGACTCCAGTGATAATTCAAGTGACCACCTCTTATGTTTAATTTCAAGCATGATGGAATTATGTGATGATATATTAGTCTTTGGCAGGTAAGATATTGCACCCAAAGTGATATCAGAAGATTACTTATCTCTACTTACAGCAAATACATTTTATTACAAATTTAAAAATGGAAATTTGGCCAACTCCTTTCCCAGCTTTATTCTGTGTTTGTATGAGATGAAATTATTATGATCTGTGGTTTATGTTCCTACTTCTGTTCAATTAAGATTTAATTCAGTTAGATTAGTTTTTTAATCTAGCTTTGTTTGCCATCCAAATAAAACAACCTTTCACAGGTATTATTTAATAAATTTTATTATTTTATAGTCCTATGTTTACTCCTTATAGCTTATTGCAAAAAATTTCCATGCCAATAATCTAATTTCTAAAAACTCGTTATAATTGCTTCCAAAGCAAGGCAGAGTATTTTCATAATATGATTAATATCAGTAGTATATACTTTTGAAAGATTTACTAGCATGAGAAACTATTATTGGCCTTTTGAAACCTGTTTTTCATATAAGAAAAAAATTATTAATGTTAGGATACTCTTCAAAGTCCAAGAAAATCCTAGAAATAAGTTTTGCTTTTTAGATAGTTGTTAGAGAAAAATGTTTATACCAAGTATTGGACCACTTGTTATAATTCCATCTTGCCTTATAGTGTTAATTATTGCTGTCTTACCTGCAGTTTTAGTGTCACTGTTTTAAGTGCACTTGAGTAGAAATTTTATATGAAATATTACCAAAATTTCCTTAAAAATTTTAATTATATCAAAAATCAAAATGTATTTTTCATTTGAATGACAGTTTTTACTTACATTTTTTAAATTCACCAGGGCTGTTTTTACGCTTTCACTATATGCCTTAATGATACAATACTTAGCCCAAATAGCATCATTTACCATTCCATTTTTTATTTTTTCTTAAACATTTTATGCTTTTACTTAATTATGGTGTTTTCAAAATTTTATGGGTGCTTGATAGATAATGTGGTTCACCACGTTAAAGTTGTAATTTAAATTTGTCTATTCCAAAAATTACTTGGGCAATTATACTCTCCGATATAATATTTTTATTTATGGTATTCACTACCAATGCTGGATTAGCTGGGGCACTGTGGTACAGTTGTGCCAGGGCCTTGTGGTTAGAGAGGCCCCACGGAGGTCTCAGACATTGTGTGGGGAGAGGGACTAGTGCAGTCTTCTAAAAGTTGTGCGCCAGGGCCCCCGAGTCCCTTTTCCTGCATTGTTCACCACTTTGATTTTTTCCATTTGCTAGGGTAATCACCTTTTTTTTCAAACTTTAAATTGTTTTTAAATACCATGTTTCAGCAGATTCTTTAATATAATTTTTAGAAGATGTTGATGATCTATTTTAAATGAAAAAATTAAATTTTTAATTGCTCCTTTAATTTCTGTAATTTATTCTTTTAGAAGAAAGATAATTGTGTCTTTTAAACTTAGAAATTGTCACATATTTAATATGATATCAAATTTAACGCCTTCAGTTTTCTATTAAAATTGATAGAAAAGTTTGTTTACCAGCAACAAGGCATGACATACTATTAACATTTTAGTTTAGTATTATAGTTGACTGTGTATTTGTAACATATTTTGCCATTGGGAACAAAATATTTCTAAAATTTTAAATTTGTCACCTTAATAAATTAAAATTGTTGATTTATGGCAACTCTAATTCAAGTACGTGTTGATACCTTTATGAAAGTTACCTTTATGGTCTTTTACAACTTTTAATTCATTTCTTGGGGGCAGAAACTTATCCTTAAAAAACTCGTTATATAGATTTCTTTTTTAAATCAAGTGAATCATCTAGTGATAGTATTAAGGATAATGCCACAACACTGACTTTTTTTATAAAGTGAAATATGATTGGGAAACCTGACCCAACTATTTGTTCTACTTTTCCACTATTATGAAAGTGCATCTTTGTAAAGCTTGAAATGTATACAAACAAATTTAAAGATTAATAATCAATTTCTATGCAAATTTAATTTTCATATTGTTTCTTTTTATGTTGAGACATCACATTTGTTATTTATGAGTTAGTAATATCTTGAGCTGATTATTCAGAATAATGACAGCGGTGGATTTATGACTTGCAGAGACCTGTGTGCAGCCCTTTTTGGGGGCCCTATTCATTCATCTAAGTAAACGTGACTATGTCCAAAAATGTGATGGAGCTAAATGCATGAAAATGAGTTAATTAATAATGTGGGTTATCTTTTTTACTATATTATTAAATAGTAATAAGTTATAATAATTATTTTGTTTGATCTCAACAGAGTTGAATAAAGGTCCAAATCATTTATTGTTAAATTTGGAACTCTGCATGTACTGCACATATTTATAAATCCGCCGCTGAATAATGATGTGATTACTCTCAAAACTGCCTATTGTAACCATTGTTGATGATACCATATATCAGAGTTTAATAACAATTTGAAGCATATAAAATGCATCATAGTAAATTTTAAATTTGTGTACTTAATTTTCAGCTGTCCATATTTTGTTTCCTGATTTATATTTTAATGCTTCTTTAATATGACAGTTTTACTGTGGAATGAATTTTCTCCTTTGTTACTTTTATCTTTTTTAACAACAGTAAGTACAATTTTAGTTTTGAAGTTTATTCTCATCCAAGCATTGATTCCATTCCAACTAGAATTATTAGAAAGGAATATTTTTTATAAACTTATCTGAAAGCCAATCTCAGAGAAAATATATTTTTAATATTCTACTGAGCTCTAGCTATAATAACAGTCATTTTGTGCAGATTATGAAGTATTGTAACTAGACTTGATTGTATGTTGGCTGTGGATGTTATTTATCTTTTAAATGTCTTTGTTGTATTTTTTTACTCGTCTATGAATCCTCAAAGTACCGAAGATGATATACTTAGAAAGTAAGTAATTTTAGATTCCTAGGAGTCGTGTGCAAGACGTAAAATTCAGTATTATAATTTTATAGCAATAGAAATGATAAAACAGTGTATGGTGCTGATTACTCATTTGATTATAGACTTTGTCTTTACCAAATTAGGCATTAAAAATTTCTACTGAGTTTTGTTAGCCTAGCAGCTTGTAGAAATGGTGGACAGTCATACTAACAATATTAACTCTACTAATGAAAGGGTTTGAACTGCTACTTATAATTTTTATGTACTTAAGCTAGATAATTTTACTGCGCTTCAAAATTTATGCTTAAATATCATAAAAAATTAACATGATTAATTGCATTTAATCTCTGTGTAAAGTTTAATAAATGTATGTATGTATATTATTTCTGTAAATAAAACTTATTTTGATGCAATTGTGTAAAGTTTGTCTGTCTTGATCTGGCCACCTTGTTTCAGCATTGTAAATGTGTGTAATTGTGTTTATGGATATGTATGTGTGTAGACATATAGGTAATTTTATTTCTATTTAGGCAAGGTATTTTTTACTTATTCAGATGATTTTAGCCATCATATGGTGTAATAAGCAAAGAATATCATAATTACACCCTTGGTTTAGTAAAGCTCTTGTTTTCCAACAAATTTGAGGTTCCAAAAGTAATCTTAAAGTTTTTACTTCAAATTGAATACAGTTTGGTGATTTATATTCAGGCAGATCGCCAGTACCTGATTTGTCCAAAATTCTGTGATTAGACATGACAATCCCTTTTTCAAGTTTATCAGTTGTGGCTTGTTTGGACACATAATTTTTATCAACTGAAGTCTACGCTGATCATGTACATCATGAATGGATCCATTTTTTTTAACTTTTACACTAATCTTATAATTGTAGAGGCTACAAAAACTTGCTGTTGACATTCCAAACAATGTTTCTTTCTCATTACTTTATGAGCATTTTTTTTGTTATTAAGGTTTTATTTTATATCAGTTATATTAATTCGTTATAATCAGTAATAAAAATCAATTTGTAAAAGTACATGTATGACTGCTGTATTTGAAGACAAGATATACTGCTATTAATTAACCACTAACAAAATAACATTCTGACAAAATAGTAATTGATAATATACTTTTAAAAGTTTATTAAATGAAACTTGTGTTACTTTTGAAACACTTGATATAACATCATCTTTTTATTAGAAAGCATGGCTCCAGGTAGTTTACCACAGTTAAGTAAACATGAAAATGTTTACAGTGTTTTAAAGATGAAAAGTATGGTGTCAAATACTATTGTATCATCAGGAATGGAAATGGGGGATGTATACCACAGGAAAGTGCACCTGGTGGAAATAAATGGGACCCCTGCCTTTGAGGTGTCCTGAACTCAAGCTGTGATATATAAACTTTCCTATGTGCATTACTATATCTACTTTTCAAGCCTGAGATCTGATAGGGAATGTAGAGAAGTTGAAAAAGTTTATTGGTGAATGTTGATAGTGGAAAACTGGAAACATGATTATGATGAGAAAAAGGGTAGTAAGGGATCCAGGAGTAGAAGAAGCACCAGGACCCAGGATTTCTCTCCCATGTTCGATAATGTGGGTATATGGCATATACCTTATTCCTGGGTGATTTATTTAGGCAGCTATGTGTTTTTATCTATACCTTCTCCATGGCACTTCCTCTAACTTAGTTCTAAAAGCCCATTTCAATCTCTGCACATTTCATTTTTTTATTTTCAGTAATTTATATTTTCTGTATATAATTTCCCAGAAAAGACATACATTAAAAGATATATGGATTATTTATGCTGGATATCCATATTTATAGGTTATGAGATGAATTAAGACATTATTAAGAGGGGTGGCCTTAAATTTGTGGTATTCTATTTTAAAAAACAAAAGTTAATTTTTCTTCTTCATTGCTTGGTAATAAAACCAAACTGGGTTTCTTTTTATTACAACATAATAATGATACATGTAAAAACCCATGCAGACTCTTTGATATTAATCCTTTCTGTGCTATTGGTGTACTTTTTCTATGATCTATAATTTTCCAACAAGCAATATTAGCTGCATATCTGCGTTCAAAAATGATAAACAAAGGTTGTACACATGGAAAAGCCCAGGAGATAGAATGAGATGCCAAATAGAATACATCCTAGTAAAACAAAGACTCAGGAACAGCATAAAAAATGCTAAGACATTACCAGGAGCAGATATTGATTCAGATCACATCCTTTCTACGGAAAATGAGAAGAGAAAGACTCGGGACCTAGAAAAACAAACAAAGGAAAGATGCATTCAGTACGAAGTTGGAAGATAGCCTTAGAAAATTGGAAAACAAACTGAAGACCATGGAAACAGAATGGGAGGAAATTAAAAACAGTATCAAAGATACCTCGAATAAAGAAATTGGAAAACGAGAAGAAAATCAGAAAACCATGGATGTCTAAGAAAATGGATGAGAGAAGAAAATGGAAAAAAGTTAACAGTGAAGAGGATAGAGCCAACTATACATACATAAACAATGAGTTGAGAAGAGTAATAGATAAAGCTAGGGAAAACTGGATAAAAGAAAAATGTGAGGCAATACAACAGATGGAGAAATTAGGATGGTACGATATGATGTACGCTAGGGCACTGGAGTTGGAAGATAAGAAGCCTAATGGGATTCATGGTAAGGGAATTATGAACACAGATGGAAAAATAGTTGCAGGACCAAAGGATGCAGCACAGGTATGAGAAGAATACATTAAGGAACTATACAACAAGCAGGCATTATCGGCAAAAATAGAACTGGAAGAAGAGGATAACATTGAAGAAGACAACTTGGAACCAAGTATTATGAAAAGCAAAGTAGAAAAGGTGGCACTGGAACCGAAGAAAGGATAAACTACAGGCAGCGATGGAATACCGGCAAAGGTCATGGGATCGGAAGGACTAAAAGTGATGACGAAATTAATTTAAAAGATTTATGACTTGAGAGAGTGGTCTCAGGATTTCTTAGATGTAACAATGATCCCTCTAAAGAAGAAGCCAAAAGCAATGCAGTTTAAAGACTACAGAACGATAAGCCTACTGTCACATACTTTGAAGATCATCACGAGGATTCTTAATAAAAGGCTAGAGAAAAAGGCCGAAGAAATGCTAGGGGAAGATCAATTCGGCTTCAGAAAAGGGTGAGGAACCAGAGATGCTTTCGGTGTAGTGGGAATCATATCAGAAAGGGCAATAGAGTACAGCCAAGACGCTGCATATGTTTTGTTGACTGGCAGAAGACCTTTGATAGAGTAAATTGGGTACTGCTAATAAGGTTATTAAAGGATATAGGTGTAGGCTGGAAAGAGAGGAGACTGATCAGGAATCTATATGTGAATCTAGTTGAAAAGGTCATGTTGGAGAATGCAGACACAAGCGGGGTAAATATCGGTAGAGGAGTAAGACGGCTGTTGCGTATCTTCGTCCTATTCAATATATATGGAGAGAGACTAATGCAGGAATCGTTAGAAGGCATGGGAAATTTCAAAATTGGAGGAAGGATAATAAGAACAGTGAAATACATGGATGATCAAGTACTTCTAGCAAGAAAGGAAAAGGAACTCCAGAAAATGGTAAATAGACTAGTGATAATAGGTAGAAAATTTGGTATAGAAATAAATAGAAAAATCCAAGGTCATGCAAATATCTAGTAAAGAAGAAGAAAATTTGAACATAAGTATTGGAGGAAAGCCATTAGAACAAATTTCACACTATAAATACCTTGGAAACATCATAACAGAAGCAAAATGTACCAATAAAATCAGGACTGGAATAACAAAAGCGAAAGCTACTTTCAGAAGAAAGAAACTCCTACTAATGGGGAAGATAAAGGAGGATATATTGATAAAATGAAAAATGATGTTAATTACTTGGAAAGCTTCGAAATGTGGACATGGAGTTGAAATGCTGAAAGTAAAATGGACAGATGGGATGAAAAATGAGGAAGTACTACAAAGAATAGGAGAGGAGTTGAAGATTATGTAGACTATCAGGAAGAGGACTGTGAACTGGATTGGACATTACCTGAGGAGAGAGAGCATGATTAAAGAAGTGTTAGAAGGAAAATTGTATGGTTAAAGAGAAAGAGGTTGGAAAAGGTTTTAGCTGGTAGACGACTTGAAGGGGGAGGAGAGCTATCCAGACATGAAGGTGACTGTGGAAAAAATGAGTATATGGAGTACCAGGTTTAATCATGAATAACCACGGACCTGTCTATCGAAATACTACCTATGATGATGATAATGATGTGTTTCTTCAAGATATATTACTTAATTAATGCTTTGTTAATGTGTCAAATAAAGTTTTGCAATTTTTATCGTGAAAATTACCTTCTATTTATTTTCACCAAAATTTGTTCACGGTAGTTTTTATTTAAATGCATTTTTCCATGCGATATATTATACTCAACAATTATCAAATTCTTGATAATACAAAAAATATTTACATTTAGTTTTAACGCTCTTTAACAAAATATTTTGTTTATTTTCACAAAAGTTTTATACTATAATAATCATAAAAACCAGTTTTTGTTAAAATTCATGTCAAAATCAGTGTATTTTTATGATACAGAATCTTAAACCATTCAAATAATTAAAATTACAATTCTTCATACATATGACATTTAGGTTTTACTGTTAAACAATGTCAGCACTAATACTGTAGCACTGTATTACTTGTATTATCAAGAGAATCCTTAATATTAGTTCCTTAATCCAGAGGCCTTGAAGTGGCAGGTAAGCGAGTACCATCACTTAGCTGAAGTCTACTGTGAAATATGGCCTGAGCTGGTCCAAAGTATGTTTCATAATGCTGATTTACATAATCATTCCTCTCAAAGCCAGTGTTTAAATCTTGTGGGGTAGGATAGTGATGGAAATTATCCTGCTCATCATACAGGAAGGAAAAAATTCACTTTAGAGGTAAATTTTCAGTTTGAATTAAAGTATATTTTTGCAGTAAAATAATTACCCAAGTAGGTGTCCACTGGTGGCTCCAAAATGGAACATTTTCATCATATGGAAAGTGCGAACTCTCACCAGAAAATCCCTGATATGAAGGATATAAATTACATGTATTCCAATTAAAATGATCCTGTTGGTCAAATTGACCAACAGTATCACAAGAATTATCTGCTGTCACATAATTTGGTAAATTATCCTGAATGTGGTGTTTATCTGATGGGAACACTGGTTCAAATACGGTGGAATTAATAGGCATAAATGAAATACCTACATTGTTTTCAGTTGTGGGATGGAGCAAATTAGTCACAGCCAAATCATTTGCTCCACTTTGGAAACCATGTTTTGGAATTTTGGTCTGTAACTGCTCACAAGGTATATTTTGCTTTATCTCACATAGTGAGCCATCAAATTTATGCTGCATATCAGGCTTTTGAACTTTGTTATTTGTCTGATGATAATTTCTCTTGACAGCACTTAATTTGGAACAGGAATTATTAGAATCAGGGGTAGAGGATATTTTTATTCCTGTTCTTTCATAGATCACAGAAGCTTTATTTTCTAACATCACTCCTGAATGAGATTCAGACATATTTGCCGTTTTAAAATATTTTCTGTCCCCACATAGACTTTTAGACTTTTTATCAGTTTTTTGGACAGGAATTGAATTATTTGATTTTAGATTTATTGTAAAGTGCAACTTATCTGAATCATTTTCAATTACTTGACCATCTTTTAATAATTTTTCATCCTGTATTTTACTATTTGATTTCAGTGAATCTCGCACAGGAAGCACTTTTGGAAATTTTTCATTTTTGTATACATCACTTCTAGATTTAATAATCTTTGGAAGTGGAGCTTGAATCTTATTATTTTTCTTATTTTGTGAATTCATTGATATATTAGGTGTTACTTTTTTTGACATGTTCTTTTCTAAAGTTGATAAACACTTATTACCTCCACAAGGAAATTTATTTTTCTTTGACTCATTTATATTTTTAGGTTGTTTAGGTAACAACTGTTTGGTATTTTTAAGAATCATGTCGTTAATGTTAGTATTTTTTTCTGTAGAATAAAAATAAAATCATATTAATTGTTAGTAAGTAAACCTTGTGTCTTAAATGTACTAGAAAAAGACTCACCAGATGATTGGTTTACATGAGAGAAAGCATTTTTAATGAAAGCATCAACACTCCTATGAAGAATTGGGTCCTTGAAAAAAAAAACCAGTTTAATATTTTACAAATTTCCAAGTTACACAGCAATCAATTACATGTCAGTTACAATACTGCAATTAATATAGTGTAAATGTAATATGCAAGAAATAGTGTAACTATTGTTGCATTATGAAATTTAATTTTGATAAATATGAGAAAAGTGTATTTAAAATATCTTTTGATTTTGTATGGCAAATGTATACAATTTGCTACGCTTGTATATTCAAGAACAAGCACTTAACAAATACCTGTCTCAAGTATCTCCAATAATCAACACAACTTATTTATTGATTGCCTAAATATTTATCGGAAACTGAATAGAAGGAATCTAATTAAAATACCGCAGTTGCAAAATTTGTAAATAGCTCCAAATTTGAATCGTATTTTAATTTTTCGTCTTAGTTCGATATTTTTTAAATTTTAGCTTTTTAATTATTTTTTTAATAAAACATATTGGATAGGAGAATATTTTCAAGTGGTGGTACAAATAAAAAACCATTGCAAAAAAAGCAGCACCAAATAGTTCATTAAATTTTTAAATTTAGCCTGTTATGTTTTATAATCTCAAATGAAAGTGAGAAAGTTATTCCTGACATTATCATGTGGGCATGATGCAATCAAGAAATTATTGGAAAACATTAATGATATTAATACAATGTGGTTATGGAATTTTTTTATAAAGACGAAGTAGTTTCCAAATTGGTTTAAGTGCAAAGTCAGTATGACATCATCAGTGGTATATAGGTTTGGTATCCCTTATCCGAAATGCTTGGGTCCAAAAGTGTTTCAGATTTTGGAATACAGGAGGTCCCCGTTGGATGTTGCCCCGATATATGTTTCTCCACACTTACGTAGCTAAAATTTTGGCAGAAAAAACGTAAAAATTCCCCGCAATTATGTTTCTTACGTGGCACCCTTTCTTTTGAGGCAGCTCACAGACGCCGTTGTTTTCATGGAATCGAGACGAAACGAAAGACAGACACTCATGCTACTCTCATCAACTTCCTAGGACCAAGTTTTCAAGAATTAAGGGAGGGGAGAGCAAACAAACCCTTGAGGAAATCTCTCTCTCTCTCAAAAAATAACCGTCTGATGTGGGACCCTCTCACACAACCCAAAGAGGCAATAGACTGAATCCCAAGACTAAGCCCTAATCCTGAGGTCCCGTTGTTATTTTCTTCTTCAATAATTGCATATCTGCTATTTCCGAACTGGTTAGTAAAATTCATAAAAAGCAAGTATGAAAAAAATCATGATTTATTTTTAAAATAAAATTACGTGTTACACTAAACATGGCATTTGAGGTGATGATTAAATTAAACACTACATCAGGTGTGAAGAACTTAGGGGGTGTGGGAAAGGGCACATCAACGTCATGAGGAGGAACATTAGAAGTGGATGATGGGCTGGGACATGGATGCTCTAAGGATGACGATGCACCATGCTGGATGGCTTTCTTAAATGTTTCTTCTAGCGTTATCTGCCTCATCAACAATGACTTTTGTCGTAGCAGTCTCTCCTTAATTTTATAAACTGACATAATTTCTTGTTCTGTTATGAATTCACGCTACTCCAGTCCTTCAATAAGTCCGTCACACATTTTCACCATGTCGTCTATGGGCACTTTTTCCACTGTGTTTACAATGTCATCTTCATCTTCACTTGTATCATCACAATCACTTTGATTCAGAACCATTGCAGCTATTTCACCATCAGTCATTGAGTGAACAAGTGGAGCATCATTATCAATGTTGAAAACTTCTTCTATGTCCTCTTCATCCAGCTTATTGATGGCATCCGATGGTACACCTTTTGCATATGTAAGGAGGTCTGATATCATCTTTTTCTCACTTGTCACACGGAATTTCTCAAAGTCATTTGTCATTTTGTTCATCATCATCACTGAACATTGTAGGCCACAGGTTGTGCCAGGCTTTCACAAGAATGAACTTACATATGTTGTTCCATACATTAGCAGCAGCATAGATGGCTTCCTTCGCAGTAAACTCCTTTTGGAAACCTTCCACGCCCACACCTCTGTTAACTGCTGCCAACATGCTGTTCAAGAAAGTCTTTATATTTAGCCTTCAGTGATCTAAGTATACCTTGGTCACATGGCTGAATTAATGAAGTCACTTTTGGGGGAAAGTAGATGTCATAAACATTATTCTTGACGAGAAGTTCAGCTGGGAGATGTGCAGAACAGTTGTCAAGAAATAACAAAATCTCGCAGTTGTCATCCAGTCCAGCTTCCCTGCAGTGGGCACGAGCTTCTGGTACAAAATGTTTGTTAAACCATTCAGAAAAGATGCCCCTGATGATCCATGCCCTCTTGTTTGCATAATAGTGGACTGGTAATGTAGTCACTCCTTTAAAACAGCGGGGACATCTGCTCTTGCCTGCCACAGCAAGTTTGCACTTCTTTCCTGTGGCATTAGCACATCTCATCACAGTCACTCTGTCTTTGGCATCCTTAACTCCTGTAGGGTTCTTCTCATCAGCTGTAGTCAATGCCAAACCAGGGCAAGTGGGGGCACGATTGTAAGCACCTGCTGCACAGTGGGACCTGCCCATCATCGAGGACCTTCTCAGAGCCTTCCACTCTTGATGTCTTGGCGCTCAAAAAAACTTTCAGATTCCAGAGCATTTCGGATAAGGGATACCGAACCTGTAGTATGTACCATTGCAGCAAGTAAAAGACTGAGTTAGATTCCTAACCCATTCCATTAAGTTTTGGGTTTGATTAAACCTATCCAATTGTTTACATGACCATTGTCAGCTGACTACTAAAGCGTTAATCAGGATTATAAATTCGTGGTATGATAGGCATGAAGTAGTTTAACTCTTACTAGGTGCAGTACCCGGCATTGCTCGGGTCAATTTCTCAAGGATTGGGTAACTTTAAATCAAAAATATGGGGGAACGGGGAGACATAGGATCCCCAAAATTTTGTATACACATTGTAGAAGGAATAATGTATGACTTAAGTAAAAAATATGAAAATTAAAAAAAATTTCCAAGAGAGTGGGGGGTTATAGGAGGAAGGTGGGGGTAACAAAGTTGCCTAACATCTTTTCAGGGATGATATAAAATTATGTGCGAAGTTTGAAAGTTGTGGAACTTTTGGTTCTTAAGTTATAAATGGACATACATACAAACACATTAAATTATATATTAAGATTATAGTGCCTGGCTTAACTAAAAATACATCATGTTCTTAAATACTCAAGTATCATTATGAGTTATTGATTAAATCATTAGTTTGCATTAAATTTACTTAAAACTATGGTTTTTACACCATCTAATCAATAATAAAGTCTTTATATACTATTACTAAAATAAGATATGTATAAAGCCAGAAAAGTACAATTTTCTCAGTTTGGAATACATGGTAATGCCATAACATGTATGAAAATGATAATAAATGCTGAATTTGACTACACATCTGCTGAAGAAATGTTTATAATTAAAGAATCTTAAATAATGCTTGCTTTCTGATATGGCAGTACATACATCATTAGCCCTATATTGTAATACTGTAAATATTTTAAATTATCTATAAAAATGCATGATAAAAAATTGCATAACTAAATAGCAGGTAACAAGAATATCTTAGGTCTGACAATAAAGTAACCAGACTGATTTTTTCGTGCAACATCTGACTTCATTGTTGAGGCAGCAAATGTTGCATCATCTAACGTGACGAGTTAGCAGTATTGTGTAATATAAACTTTTGAATTTATTCTGTTTTGTGGTAGCAATAAGTGCTTTATTGAAGCAGTATATTGTCCCTTTGTCAAAAAAGTGGATGATAAATTGTTGGAATAGAAAATCAACATTACATTTTTAGTGAAATAGGATAAAAATGCCATAGGCATTTACAAACTGCTACAAAAAAATTATGGAGGCAGAACCATGAGTAGATCACAGGTTTTTGTGCGAGTTAAGAGATTTCAAGAGAAAGGGAAGATGTTAAAGATGATGGATGATCCAGCCCCTTCAAGGACAGATTTCTAATTGGAAAAAGTGCAAGCTTTTGTTTTGCATGAAAGGGTTATCTCAAAAAATTATTTTTCTAAAGGGGTCTGGGATAACTCAGTAGTACCTAAATACATATACAATAACACAAACTAAATAAACAATAGCATAGTCACTGTTGCAAAAAAATTTTAAAAAGGGGGGGGATATATTACACTTTGACCATTAGTAGAACTGTACTTAAACTGTTTGATCAATTTTGAACAAAGATCTGAATATGAAGAAAGTCTGTGACAAGACAGTGCCAGTGCTGAAACTTCTCAGCAACGAACAAAAACTGAGAAGAAAATAAATATGTCTAGCCCTTTCAGAAAGGATTTTAGAAGATCCCAACCTTTTGGAAAACATATTCACTGGTAACAAGATTTAGTTCTTCCAGTTGCCAAAGTCTCCAATGGAAAAGTCCAGTGTCTCCCAGATTTAAAAAATGCATGCATGTCAAAATCAAAGGCCAAACCATGCTAATCTGCTTTTTCGATATCAAAGGAATTGTCCTCTATGAATTTGTTCCTCCAAAGCAAATATTCAACTAAACATTCTACCTTTAAGTTTTGGAACATTTACTGCAGCTCATTAGGCAAAGAAGGCTGAATCTTTGGCTGGACAAGTGGATTTTGTGTAATGACAATGAGCCCTTCCACAAAGCTCTTATGTTAAGGCAATTTTTGGCCAAAAACAAATACAAGTGTTGGAACATTTACCATACTCACTTTACTTGCCCCTTTAAGTTTCCAAAACTGAAATTCTCTGTGGAAGGATCTAATTTGATTCAATTGAAGACATTCAGTGAAATGTCAGTACTGAAAGAACTTTCAGGAAATGCTTTTAAGCAAGTTTTCCAGGAATGGAATTGGCATTGGGATGTGTATATAAAGTCAGAAGGAGAGTACCACACCCACTAAATGTTAGTGATAGAATATCTTTTATACAGAATCAGTCTGCTTACTATATTGACAGACCTTGTACACAGAAAAATTTAAGTGTATTGGAAAAGATTTAAATTAATGTAATCATTTTCTCTTTAATTGTTATAAATTTTATGTTGTAGTTTAAATACCTCATACAGCTCATCAAAATTTAAAATGCCTGTGTCACAGCATTCTTTCAAATTTTGATGAATTCTTAATAGTTCATATATGCTATATCCACTCTTTGTAACCTCTTTCTTCTTTAGCTTGAAATAATGATAATATTCTAACATTTTCAATGTGTAACAGTCCATCACTGTAAAGGTATACAGTAATTTAGTTGAGTTATTTGATCTAAAAAATTGGAAAATCTAATTTTAGTTATAAGTTCCAGATTTGGGAAGCAAATTTTTATTTTCTACTCCAACTCACCATTTAATTCCAACAAAATAAAATTCTATTTAGCCTGAATTAATATCTTTTCTATGCATTTCCATGAATTGCATAATTATTGCTTATAAACCTTTTTCCTTTTCAATATCTCATAAGATAGAAGTTTATACTTTGGATAAACTCTCTGTTGCTTTAAAAGAAGCAATCTTGTAACAGAATAATAATAATAACATGTTACTTAGCATCTGTGAAAGGTAGCAACCACAACAAAGGGCATTTTTAATTTTGGGAAATAATTATTTAATTTATTAATTCAATCATAAAACTATTAAAAATTGAATTAACCACAGTTAATCATTAGTAATCTGTTTTAACTGAATTATATAGCTTTCATCTTTTGCAAAAGAGGTAATAATAAGAGGAATTTTAGAGATTTTATTTCAATAAGTACATAGTCTTATTTTATATCAGTTGAAGCCAAGGTATTTGTTGTTGCCCTGCTTATGAACATTGAGTTAACAGAATCATAATAGCTCAAAGAAAATAATTGAATATAAAAAAAGGATGGTATGAAAAGTATTTTCCTACTCAAAGATCTGGTATAAAAATGGTTATAGCACCCAACTCCATACTTTACAGTTACAGAGGAATTCTGTAAATGCTGTATAAAGGAATTGTCAATAATGCTTTTTAATAATAATTGGATTCCATTGAACAATGGCAAATGCATAAAAGCTGTTGGGTGTTACATATATCATTATGATATAGGTTTATGCTTGTATTATATATTTATTTTCTACTAGCTGAAGTACCCAGCATTGCCCAGATAAATCCAATATAATTCATATATGGCAAACTCCCTAGCATTGGTTAGAAATTTTTTTGAAGAAAGTACAAAGTTTGCCACAAAAAGTCGTTGAGAGTACATAATTACAACTTATAGTTTCAAAGATAGAAATTTGAGAAAATAGCAAATGTGCCCGTAGGCATTTTGCCTACATCAGGGGTCGGCCCATGGGCCTCATGTGGCCCCAGAGTGCATTTTATGTGACCTGGGAAGCCATGATGAAAAAGTGATTGGTCTAATTTTACACAGTCATTTCCATATTTTTTCAGTGAAATTTTGATCTAAAAACATTTTCTGGTGGAGTTAACGCTAGTAAACTAATTAGAATTGATTCCCAGTAATATGAGACCACAAAATCTCTAAGTAACTTCTGATTTAACCTTTCAGCACAGAAGTCGCCATAGCATGGTTACCTTATCGGCCAGCCCTACTCACGGAAGTCGCCACCCTGTGGTTACTGAGCAGTGGCGTCCGAAAATTAATCTTACGGCTCTCCCAGAGTAATAAAGAGCACCATTGTCTTCTAAAAGGATTCTACTTCATAGTCATTTCTTAAGAGGACATGATTTACCACTCTCAAAGCCAAAAATAAAGAATAAATCTTTTTTTCCTATCTCTTCGAGAGTTGGTTGGAGTGAGCATGCACGCTCATCACTTTAGGATGTTGTTTCATTTTCACTTTGCTTATCCTATGTTGGCATCTGGTTTATGTTACTCTTTATTAAATTGTGAGTCAGCCAGTATGCATTCCATCACGTTTCGGCCCATAGCCTTCAGTCGAAAACTTTCTTTCGAGAGAGTCAGTCGAGATACCCTTGCTATCATAGTGTGTTTTTTTTAATGATGCCTTCCCTGCAAAGCCAAAGGCTTGGCTTGTCTGCAGGTAGGGGAAAAACCCCATGATGAATCACAACATCCATGCCTGAAGCGGGATTCGAACCTGCGACCTTTGGATTAGAAGGCAGGCACACTACCTACCAGTCTAACCTGGCCAGCTGATTGTGACGTGACTGATTGTGATGTGACATGTGACGGTCGGACTGACGATGCCCATACATTTGTAAAAATTGTCCATGGCAAATAAATGATAATTATTATTATTCTTAGCTGTTTCAAGACTGACACCCACAAATTTGCTGATCAAATTTGTTGTGTTTGCAAGAAATATTATTATGAATTCCAGTTAAGAAACCTTTCTATTTTATGTAAATAATATGAACTTATTTTATGTAAATAATATGAACTTTTGAAATTGTTTGGATTTTTCTTAAACATCATCTATGTACAATTTTACTAAAAGTTTTCTGATAGGTTATAAAAATACAGAAAATTTCCTGTGAGTAGATATATTTCATTACAAAGATGAGCACTGCATCCTATGCAGGTTTAGTTCCACAACTCACTACTAAAATCTGTGCCTGTATTTCTGAATCACCCTGTATATAAAAGCCTTAGGTATGTTTCCAGCACTTGAAAAATTCTTCCAATGGGACTAACATTCAATTCGTCCTCCCTGTGCTCAAAGGTCCTCCTCCCTCCTCCTCTGCCCCGTCTTTCCAATCCTCTTCCCCTCTCTGTGACTGTGACCCTTCCCTTCTTCTCAGCTTTACCCCTCCACCCCCTATTGACTGCCTCCTTGCAAAACATTCCCATTAAAACACTTGTGCAAAATCTCCTTCCAATACGAATAGTGCCTAACACTCCCCAAGTGCTACCCGAAGCCATGTCAATGTATTGAATTCATACCGCGCATACCTCTCATCCCATCTGATACAAATATGCCTTTCAAATTCAAAAGAAGACAGTTTCCTATACGTTTGGCCTTTTGCATGACCATCAAAAAGTCACAAGGACAGACTTTTGACAGAATTTGCTTATACCTTCTGAAACCTGTATTCAGTCACGGGCAACTGTATTTAGCTCTCTCAAGAGTTAGATCATTGGACTCATTGTTATCTGAGAAAAATGAGATTGTTCATTGCATTTTCAGTGAAATATATGAATAAACATGTTCAAAAACACTAGGCTGCATATGTATAGCTAATAGCAGAAAATAGTCAAATAACACATGAAATCGATGGTTGAAGCGTTAACTAGGTGGAACTTCATTGTAAATTTTAAATAACAAAAGATTTTGTCTGCTTAATAATTTAAAAACATAAATCTTTGACTGAAAAAAAATTGAAAATTCAGGATGTAAGAAGAGCAATGACATTTTTTATAGTTAAAGACTTGAAAGGGTATTTCGAGGACATCATTTGCACTTATGGGACTTCTTTCAGCAATTCACACTGCTGAATTCCCATGCAATGGATGTCATTTGTATTTTGCCGTCTGATTAAAAAATAGACAACTCTCACAGCAATGTTTTCATGGTTTCATGTAATTAATACAGTAAGCTGTGCAACAAGTAAATATTTTAAACAACAATTGACATTAAATAAAATTGCCAAGAAAATGTTTATCTCATTACTAAAATAAATATATCTAAGCCAACTATTATTTCCAAACTGCAACATGACGTCTAATACGTTAGTTTTTTTGTGCTTCTGTTTGTGAAGTTGCAATGTTTACCAAAAACAATACTGTTAAATAATTAAATAGATAAGCTTTTCTTTTTGCTGCATTTAAGTTACTTTTATTAATAATTTCCTAACTTCATTTTTGGTTTATTTTAGAGTTTGTAACAGGGTTCGTAGTAGGAGTAAATAAAAACATGGAAAAATCAGCCACCACTAGTCTTTTGATTTGCCAAACAACAAACAAAATGAAATATACGTGCTTTGTAGCACAAGGCGGACTCACTATAATTCATAATAATGCCAATGGTGGCGCCTAAAGCAGCCACATGACCAAGACAAACGCAAAACAATGACCGTCATGCTACATCCTTCCCCTTAGAATGGCATTTACGGACTCGAATGCAATTCTATAATGAAAGTCTTTGAGGTGGCCTGCGCCTTCTTCCAGAATGTCGGTCCTCTTCAGCCGGCGGCGGCGGCGCCAGGTTAACAGGCTGCTTCCGTGGGTGACCTCGTTCCCTAGGGCAGACAGGAGGTGGGTTAGGCTCCTCTGACATGCTCAACTGTCAGGTGCGTGACTATCTCATGCATCGACGTGAACACCTTGCCGCAAGGCTTGTTCGACAGCGGCTGAAGGTGATGATGGTGCGGGAAGCCCATCCCGAGTGGGGGACCCTCTTGATCCACCCACATGCACGTCATCTCCATCTTTATTGATGGCCTCATGTACCTGAAGGGCCTTGACGGATGGCAGATCACGGATGGCTTTTGGTTGAGGTGCAGCTTCGCATTGAGAAAACTCTATGTCCTTCGCTCGCTTCAAAAGCGATGAAAACAACCCAATATCACAAGGATGCAGTCTTTTGTGGATTTTCCTATTTATCAGGCCATACACTATGACCAATTGTGCCCTTTCGGGTAACGTATACGGCAACTGGGCGAATAAGGCGCGAACATGGCACACAAACAAATCACTAGGTTCATCATTGCATTGTTCAGCACAAAACGCACATGCTACTAAGCACGTAAAACAACACAAAAAAAAGCGGTGCTTGGTCAACGACCGCACTATATTACCACGTGGAAGAATCGCGAGTAATTACAACATCCTAAATTTAAAATATATACACAAAATAATTACAATATATTATGTACAATAATAAAGCTCACCACAAAACTCATGGACACCAATATTGCAATAAATTTCATGGTGGATGTGTTATTAATAATTTCGTAACTTCATTTTTGGTTTATTTTAGAGTTCAATTAAATTACTTTGAATTTAATTTAATTTTCAATTAAAATAAATTAGTTTTCATTTAGGTAGCCTTTTATTTTTTAGCAGTCTCAATGGAAAGATAAAAAGATATTGCCATCTACTGTATCTGTAGATTACGGATAAATGACAAACTATATTTTTCTCTGGAGCAGCATTAAAACATTTATGGTTTACAATGAGAACCTAGAACTTAACAGAAACTTACTTGCCGCAATTGCAGCAATGGGCCACCACTAGTTGTTTTTAAATAATGTTATCTAATCTTTCTCAGAGCTGCAAATCTATTGGTACCAGATATGACACAGTTTGCATCTGTGGATGAATGGCTTGAATTACTCAAGGTAGGATATTTTGAAGGTCTTTAGCAAGGAGACATCACAACAGTGGACAGTGATAGAACTCACAGCAGTTGGGGTCACCCTAATCGAACACCAGAAGAAAATAATGAACAGTAAACAAACCATGAGTCAGACAAGTATTTATATTTCCTGATCAAAATTCACTAGAATTGGTTTTCAATTATTTCCAAAGATAAATTCATTATTCTAATAGATTTTAATCTAGGTCTTATCTATTTTTACAATAGACTTTTTAACTGCCCTTAACATTTTGTTGAAATGGTTATATATGTTTTCTGGGAGGGACTTTTACATCACATTCTATATATTTTTAATTTTAGTTTCTGTGTCACATTTTGTAATTTCTATTTTTATACTTTTGTACGATAGTGGACATTAATATATATCAAAAATGTGTTTTGAAGTCTTCCATTGCAATTTTTAAAAAGTATATAGATGACCTCCCAGTAATAGAGTTATTAATTATTCTTAAAAAGAAAACCTCCAGGAAAGGTAAGTCCTTTGGTATTACTGTATATACCCGAATATAAGACGACTCTGATTATAAGACAGCCCCCCATTTTGAACTCTTAATAAAAGGAAAAAATTTATTATGCACACAATGACAGAGGTTTATTATACCATTGACTAATGAACATTGAACCAATTGAAATAAGCAACTGTGATTGGAATTTTCAATTGAATATTTTGGAACATTAGAATCTCTCATGCAAATTATTTCTCATTAGCACTTTTTAATTGTTATTTTCACTTTCACTACTGGAGGAATCTCCAATAGCTACATCATCTTCCTACTCTCACAGAATGTCATCTTCTGATTCATCCAAACTGTTAGAAACACAACACTTCTTAAATCCATGGACTGTTGCTGCTGGTGAGATACTGTCCCATACAGTCTTAATCCATTTTCCCAGTACAGCCTCTGTTGGTTTTTTCATTTTACCTGCTGGAGTCAGAGGGCAATTCCCTGACAGCAACCATTCCCCATAAATGCGCAGTAGATGAGCTTTAAAGGGCTTATTGACAACCACATCGAGCACTTGTAGTTGGGAGGTCAAGCCTCCTGGTATGATCACCAGATCAGTGTTGAGGTGTGATATTTTGGATTTCACATCATCCGTAAGATGTCCTCGAAAACCATCAAGAACTAGCATTGATCTCATCTTTAAAAGAGCACCAGGTCGTTTATCCCACACTTCACTCAGACACTGAATCATCAAGTCACTAGTCATCCAGCCTTTTTCATTGCATCTTTAACTGATACCAGGTGGTAGTTTTTCTTTTGGTAGATTCTTCCTCTTGAATATTACGAAGGGTCGCAATTTTGTCCCATCAGCTAATACCGATAACATTACTGTTACCCTTAGTTTTTCATTTCCAGTGGTTTTAACTATCACTGGCTTTGCTCCTTTGTTATCAACTGTAGTGTTAATTGGCATATACAGTTGCTTTCCTTCAAGTGTCTATCAACAACTGCTTTTAACTTCTTACAGGACCTACTGTAAAGGCGACGTCAATGCAAGTGTTTATTTAGATTGTATGAATTTCTCAGAATGGATCCTGGCAGAAAGTTACTTTTAAATAGCAGAGATTCAATGGTTTTGGAATTAACTATTTGATATTCCATAATTAAACAAAATAAAAGACTTGCATATTGAAGTAACTTATTATCCAAAGCATCCAAATATACAAATTAGAACCATTTTAAGATGGTTACTATGGTATGGTCAAATTATTATCAGACTCTTACGTAATTAATTTTTGATGTTTAAGTTTAAGTATATGTATTGATTATTAAATAAGGTTAAAAATAAAAAAGTTAAGTGAAGTAATATTTACTGCATATTATTTTAAATGCTGGTTCCAGATGATGTCGCCACAGAAGGATTACATCAGCTGTTCTTCTGCCTGCGAATTCATGTTCAGCTGTACTTTGTCTGGTGTTGTATGGATGTGTTGGACATTAATTTGATTTGGTGTAATCATGGCTTTCTGGAGATGTCTACAATATTCAATCGTGAGTGTCTATGGTTCATTTATATTCATATAAACCTGTGTAAAATGAATCTTAGATATTGTAGATGAATCAAGAAACGTTAATTTAATGAAAGTTGGTAGGATGAAATGATTGCAAATGTTACAAGTTCATGAAATCCTATTACAATGACATCAAATGTGTATTCTAATCTTAGCTGGCCTACTATTCTAAAAGAGTATCTTACTGTTATAATTTGATTATAGCTACTGTGCTGTAAAACATCAGATGCATAACTTGCACAGGGGACAAAATATATTCTTTCATTACAATTACAATGACATCAAATGAGTATTCTAATCTTAGCTGGCCTACTACTATAAAAGAGTATCTTACTGTTATAATTTGATTATAGCTACTGTGCTGTAAAACATCAGATGCATAACTTGCACAGGAGACAAAATATATTGTTTCATTACCCAGGGTAATTAAGTACAGTTGCAGATTAATTAAAACAATAGAAAATTATCAAGAGAACTATTTTGAATAGGTAAAATTTTCATGCTGGTTATACATTATGGAAGTACAGGATTACATCACTCTTAAATGATGGTCTTTTTTAGATGACATTTTACTTTTTATTGTACTCCATATTGACCATATGGGTTAATAATATGACTTAGTAAATAACTCAATTTCTGAAATTCTATAATCATGCTTCTTTTATAATTATCTTATAAATATTTTAGAGTGTGTGTGTGTGTATGTATGTTCTTTATACATTTTTTAACGGTTGAAGCTATCGAATTCAAAAGTTTCATGGACCATCCTATGGACCAAAGGAAGAACTTGGTCTAGGTTTGCAGACCATGGGGTCTCTTATACCCCATGGGGTCAACAAAATACTATTTCCATAAGAATTCATGGGAAATTGTGTGGAGAAACCCCAAAATGCCATGCAGACCTTCACTGATGTGGATATAAATATATCTAAATATTAACTTTCGGTCTTGGGAAATGGTTATTTTACGCATGAAAGACTGAATATTTTAATTCTGTTCATGTTTCGTAGTATTACATGCTAAATCGCTCGAAATTTTCCTTTAAGCGCAAAATTTATCGGTTTAGATGTCCATTTTCCAGGAGGCAACAAAGCTAAATTTCTTAATTGTTGTCCTCTTCAAAGGGAGATATACACGTAAAGATTAATGCAAGGAAAATCCACGCCGTGGCACACCATAGAGGAAGAATAGCTAACACCAAGATAGGCCTAAATATAGTATATGAATACTTTTAAAGTGAGTCAAATGATTTTTAAGGAATATTAGAACATTGTTATCTTTTACCATTAACATTGAAAGATTTATCGCAACATAAACCGATACATCTACTTACAAGATGTTGTTTATTGTTTACGTTTTGGCTAATAGTATTGACATAATCCACATAATTTTATTGCCGCTTTAAAGGTTTTGGTGCATCTATCCATGTGAATATTAAGTAAGACGTTAATGCGTACAATACAATACAAATACATAAAATAGTAAATGTTAATGTAAGCGTCGCTTGCGTAATTAAGGAATGGGGAACGTTTGCCCTGAGCAATAAAAATCATTTGCCACTCTTTCCCGAGCGAAGCCGGGCATTTCAGCTAGTCATTTTATAAAGTTGAATGAATTATTAAGGAAAACATAATCATTCCTAACAGGTGCCACTCTGTTCTACCAATAAGATGGAATTATGATGGCCAGACTTAGGTTGTTGGCACCCATTGTCACACCTTTTCAATGTAGCTTTTTGTCAGTTTACAAATATAATTTTTTAAATTTACATCATCATCATATGTAGTCCATGATTATTCATGGTTAAACTTGGTTCTCCATATATTCCTATTTTCTGCAGTATTCTTCACATCTTAATAGCTCTCTTTCCATTTAAAGTCATCTATCATCTGAAACCTTTTCCTACCTCTTTCTCTTTTTCTATCCAGTTTTCCTACTAACCCTTCGTTAATTATGCTCTCTCTTCTCAGGTAATGCCCAATCCTGTTCGCCTTCCTCTTTTTGATAGTCTGTATAATTGTTCACTTCTGTCCTATTCTATGTAGCACTTTCTCGTTTTTCACCCAATCTGTCATTTTATCTTCAGCATTCTTCTCCATGTCCGCATCTCCAAGATTTCCAAGTATTTTATATCATTTTTCCTTAGCATCCATGTTTCTGCCCCATATAAAGCTATACTCCATACATAGCATCTTATCAACTTCTTGCAGATACCCTCCTTTATATTCCCCATTAGTAGGGGTTTCTTTCTTCTGAAAGTGGTTTTTGCTTTCGTTCTTCCAGTCCTGATTTTATTGGTACCTTTTGCTTCTGTTGTTATGATGTTTCCAAGGTATTTATAGAGTGAAACTTGTTCTAATGGCTTTCCTCCAATACTTATGTTCAAATTTTCTTCTTCTTTACTAGATATTTGCATGACCTTGGATTTTTCTGTATTTATTTCCATACCATATTTTCTACCTATTATCACTAATCTATTTATCATTTTCTGGAGTTCCTTTTCCTTTCTTGCTAGAAGTACTTGATCATCCACGTATTTCACTGTTCTTATTATCCTTCCTCCAATTTTGAAATTGAATAGGATCGGTGATAGGCAACAGCCCTGCCTTACTCCTCTACCAATATTTATCCTGCTTGTGTCTAGATTTTCCAACATGACCTTTACAACTTGATTCACATATAGATTCCTGATCAGTCTCCTGTCTTTCCAGTCTTATCCTTTAATAACCTTATTAGCAGTACCCAATTTACTCTATCAAAGGCCTTCTGCCAGTCAACAAAACATATGCAGCGATCTTGGCTGTACTCTATTGCCCTTTCTGATATGATTCTCAATACACCGATAGCATCTCTGGTTCCTCACCCTTTTCTGAAGCCGAATTGATTTTCCCCTAGCATTTCTTCGGCCTTTTTCTCTAGCCTTTTATTAAGAATCCTCGTGATGATCTTCAAAGTGTGTGACAGTAGGCTTATCGTTCTGTAGTCTTTAAACTGCATTGCTTTTGGCTTCTTCTTTAGAGGGATCATTGTTACATCTAAGAAATCCTGAGGCCACTCTCCCAAGTCATAAATCTTTTAAATTAATTTCATTATCACTTTTAGTCCTTCCGATCCCATGACCTTTGCCGGTATTCCATCGCTGCCTGTAGTTTATCCTTTCTTCAGTTCCAGTGTCACCTTTTCTACTTTGCTTTTCATAATACTTGGTTCCAAGTTGTCTTCTTCAATGTTATCCTCTTCTTCCAGGTCTATTTTTGCCGATAATGCCTGCTTGTTGTATAGTTCCTTAATGTATTCTTCTCATACCGGTGCTACATCCTTTGGTTCTGTGACTATTTTCCCATCTGTATTCATAATTCCTTTACCACGAATCCCATTAGGCTTCTTATCTTCTAACTCCAGTGCCCCAGCGCAGAGTTTCTCAACCGGTGTGCCATGAGGAAGCCCTTAGTGAGCTTAAAATTCCAAGGGCTTGTAATTTTTGCTAAAGCGTGTCCAAACAAAGAAAGTTCGTATATATTTTATTTCGTCAATCATGTCAATAGTGTAATTACCATTAGAAAGACGTGCACAGTGAATCAATTATATACGAATATAATATATTGTATTCGCTGAGAATCTCTATACTCTTGGTTTTTCTTATCAGAAAACTCATAACTTCCCTTTTCCTACGAAATATTATTTTCCCACGTTACGCCGAGTACATTTTTCATTACAGGTTTATGAATCTACAGATAATAGTGGTCATGTGCAACTTATTCCCATTGTGCACTTTGCTGATGGGGATTATATAGAAGATCACTTTTTGTTTTGCAAAACATTTTCTCACTGAACAACAGGTGATGAAATATTCCGTATCACTGATGATGAGTACATGAGTAACAACAGCATACAGTGGCAAAAATGCATGTCTCTACTGATGGTGCCACAGTGATGACAGAAAATGTCAAAGGATTCATAACGAAATTGAAAATGCCCGAATGTGCAAATCATCCATTGTTTTCTGCATTGCAATCATCCATTGTTTTCTGCATCGCAAGAACCTTATGGCAGATAATTTGCCAGATGAACTGGAGTCAGTTTTAGATGATGCGGTAAAATAGTTAATTTTATTAAATCGAGACCACCCAAGTCATGCATTTTTTTCCATTCTTTGCAATGAGATGGGAGCAGATCACCATTCCTTACTTCTTCATACAGAGATCAGGTGGCTTTCTTGTGGTAAAGTATTAGCAAGAGTTTTTGAACTAAAGGATGAAATGTTCTTGACAACACAAAATGAGATTTAGCTTGCCGATTTTGTTTAAGATGAAAACTGGTTAGCAAAGTTTGCGTACATGGCCGACATCTTTGAACATCTCAATGAGTTGAACAAAATTGCAAGGGCGTAACCAAAACTTATTAACTTGTATGGACAAAATAAGTGGATTTACAAATAAACTTCAGCTATGGCGTGATGAAGTCGGACGTGGATCATTGAAAGTGTTTGAACGAATAAATGAGATGCAGTTTGACAATAATTTCTTAAGTGTAATATCTCAACATCTATGTATTCTTTACGAAAAACTTAATCAATATTTCAAGTTTAGAAGTACAGGACAATTTGATTGGATTCATGATCCTTTTAGTTTTTCATCAGAAGAATCATCCAAGGAACTTACTCTGAAACTACGAGAGGAATTAATAGAACTTAGAAGCGATCGCACATTTGAACTTAAATTAATAGCTGAATTTACAATCGATGTGTTGCTTCAGTTTCCAACTACATATTTATGCGAACTATGCTTTTCAACAATGGCACTTATTAAGAATAATAAAAGGACATGTTTGAAGAACTTAGACGAAGAACTTTGTGTAGCTCTGTCTACTATTGAGCCAAACATAAAGCATATTTGTTCCGAAACGCAAGCCCAAGTTTCTCATTTAAAAGTGAAAATGTTTATATTGTTGCATTATGTATGTGCTTCATTTGCGATAAAAGTATTTAATAGGCTAAATGTTATTTTATTCAACTTTTAGTTGTTTTCTTCTTTAAAAATATATGTTAATGCAGTGAAATTAATTAGGATAGGGTTTAGCGTGCCGCGAGACTTTAGCATATAAGTGTGCCGTGGAGCAAAAAGGTTGAGAAGCACTGCCCTAGTGTACATCATATCGTACCATCCTAATCTCCTTTCGTTTTATTTCCTCACATTTTTCTTTTATCCAATTTTCCCTAGTTTTATCTGTTACCCTTCTCAACTCATTGTTTATGCATCTATAGTTTGCTCTACCAGTTTTTCCCCTCCTCCTTTTCTTTTCCCAAGTGCGTATTGACCAACAGTATTTTCTTCTTGTCCCTCTCCAATTATGCTGTTCCAATCTCCCATTATTATGAAGTTTACCTTTCCTCTTCCATCTTCTTTGTAAATGCCATTAATTTGTTCATACATCTCTTCAATTTCTTCCTGATGAGTGGTTGTTGACATATATACCTGGATTATCAACATGTCCACTGGGACTGCTTTTAGCTTTATAGATATCAGCCTATCATTCGTTGCCATTAATTTTGTCATGCTCTTCATCATACCTTTCCTAAGCAACAGAGCTACTCCCCTTGCCCCACTATTTCCTCCAAGGTAAATTACCATGAATTCTTCAGACTTGAACTGCCCTTACCTTTTCCATCTAGCTTCCCTCAGCCCTATTATGTCAATCCTATTTCTTCTCATTTCTTCTTCCACTTGGTTTTTACATTCTAAGTACCTATGCACAAGTTACCTTCGACAAATGCTTTCCTCAAGGCAGTCCCCATCTGGAGATTTGATTGCGGGACTACTTTACCTTCGGAATATTTTACCGCGAGAGAACTCATATTATCCAACCATATAATCATTATTAGGGAATTGTAATATGATAGTTTCCCTCTTGCTTTCCACATTGCAGTACTGTAGCCATTCAAATCCGCCTACAGCTCTATTGGATATAGACCCAGCCAACATCTTTTGTTTTTGGCTCTATACCATACTGACAAAACTGCTGCCTACCACCAGGCACTGATGATACAAGGATTATTAGATAATTATTGGCAACACTGCTGTAGTTTTGATGTGCATAAAGGTACACACCTCCGTATTTTACATTCTCTCAATGTAGTCCTGAGCCATGTCAATGACAAATTTCCAGATGTCTGGATGATGCCTTACGCCATCAGCAGCATCATTTCTAGAGATGTCTCTGAGGGACCGCCATACACCTTCCAGGATTTCTTGCTTCATGTGGAAACGGATGCCTCGAAGGGGTTCTTTCATTTTCTGGAAAAGTTCAAAGTCGCGTGGACTTGTGTCTGGCAAGTAGGGTGGATGTTCCAATACTTCCCACTACCATTTACAGAGCAGTTGCTTTATGGTAGCGGTGACGTGATTGCGAGCATTATCATGGATGACAATGGGTTTCCTCTGCAACAAATCCCTCCATTTCCAGCAGTTGCTGGGCGAAGGTGATCTTTCAATAAACCATTGTAGTATGCAGCATTCACAGTACATCCATCAGGAATGGCATGTGTAAGGAGGACACCCTCATAATCGTAGGCGACAATCAGCATGACTTTCACGTGCCCAGGCTCTTGCTTGAATTTTTTTGGTTTTGGGGATATTTGATGTTGCCATTTAGCAGATTGCCTTTTCAACTCTGGCTCGTACAACCATGCCTATGTTTCATCCACAGTGACGATACGTCAGAGAAATGCCTCACCTTCTCTCTTGTACCGTTCCAAATGCAACCTTGCCGTTTCCATACGCTGCTACTTCTGCACATCATTCAACAAGTGCAGGACACATCTGGATGTGACTTTTCACATGCAAAGAACTTCTGTCAGTATGACATGCGCACTCGAATGTTAAATTCCAAATTCCACTGCCAATTCCTTGCATGTTCATTGCTGGTCGACTTCCAACAAGTCTCTCATGGCGGCAACGTGGTGCTCGTCGGTTGCAGTTACAGGGAGTCTAGCTCCTTGCTGATGCTCTCCACTGTTCTGACCACTTTGGAAAGCTTCTACCCACCTGGTGACAGTACGATACAGGAGAACAAAGTCCCCGCATTTCTCACGAAGCCCTTTGTGGCACTGACGAGCATTTTGTCCATGGGCAATCTGAATTTTTATGAAACAGTGCTGCTCCATTCTGGTGAACATGTTTTATGGTGCTCTTGTGGAAAAGTAACACTTACAACACTACCAACAACTCACACACTTATGCGATAGCTTTACACGTGTTACTGTCATGTTCCCAAGAAGTGACTCTACAAATGCCGGCCTGCTTTCAGTCATGACTGATGCAGGTGCTGAGCAGCAGCAGTATTGCCAATAATTATCTGATGCTCCTCATATTTTTTAAAATTATTATGTTTTTGTGAAAACACTCCATTCATGGGGATCGAAGCCCGGAACTTTGTAACAGGAAGCCGACATGCTAACCACTACACCATGAGTGCAATTTACAAATAATTCAGTAAAACATCACATAGTGTGAATTCACAAGAAACGATTTCACTAAGACATTGTACACATTTTCCTACCAAACCTCAGGAGTAGTTTGACACGTGAAAGTTAGGCTTTACATTTCTAGTAAACTATAAATGATAAAAACTTCAAATTAAAATATTTAAAGAAAAAATACTGATAAATTGATTCATGTAATTATTTTACCTTAGAAAAATGTTGTGTCAAGAGATTTGTATGTGTGCTTCTCATATTGTGCTGATATGGCATAGCTCTGCAACCAGTGTGCCGCGATAAAGCCCTTGATATGCTGTGGTATATTTTACATTACTGCATTTTATTATCCTCCAGGTACAAACACAGAAAATACATTTTTCATAAACAGTGATACTTTATCATTGAATTTGTTAAACTGTTTCAGTTATTTGAAACTGCAGCATAGTTACTTATTGGAGAAACTAAGTCATACAGAACAGTTTTGGGTAACACAATCTCTTGAGTTTTGTATGTAACTGTGATTTTGCGATGTGAAAATTTTGCATTTTATAATTAATGAGGAAATTAATGGAGAACAGATGAAAATAATTGACGCTATTGCCCACAGAGTAACGTGAATCACAAAAAAATTTCTGAATTTATCATCAATAGAGTACACACACTATTGATGATAAATTCAGAAATTCTTTTATGATTCACGTTACTCTCTGGGCAATAGCGTAAATTATTTTCATCTATTCTCCATTACTTTCGTCATTAGTTATAATTCTCATCTCCAAAATGAAAGTGGATCATTTTAGTCATAATTTTTCCCAACTACATAGAAAAAGTGATCTTTTTCTCTTGCTGCTGTTCATAGTTAGTGATAAAAGTGTACACAATGTCTGCATGAAATTTGGTTTGTTCTGCAGTGAGGATTGAACGAACGTGAAGGTGTGTCGTGCATAATTCATGCACCTTTTCTCAGAATTAAATTACCAAAACTTTGGGTGTGTGAAATACAGTATTATTATATTATTTTTTCTTAATTCCACATTGAGAAATAATATTGCATGAAATATGTAATGGCATGCATTATGTGAATAAATACAGTATTATTTTATGTATTTAAATACCGGTCAAAAAGTTATTCTAAAAAAATGTAGAAAATATGAGATCCAATAATCTCACTATTTCCTATTAACTTAGTGCTTCATATAATGCGATATCACAAGATTTCAAGAAACAAAACTACCACACTATGTGAGGTTTCACTTTATATGAGAAATGTTTGCATGTTAATTATCTTTTTATAAGAATACTATCTATAAAATAAAAATATTTTCTCTTGACAATGGGGAGTCTTCAAAAGAATAAATATCATTACTTTCATCCTAGTAAAAAAATTATTTTACTTAAATAATGTTAATTATATTTCAGAAACTGAACTTGAAGTTTGACAATGTGTTGGCTCAGCTGTTTACTGAGAAGTCTTGTGATCAAAATTTGAGATGTCTTTGTAAGCCTCTGTCCAAACCCAGGCTGTGTGGTTTTTTTGGCTTCCACAATAACCTGGGAAGCAAGGGTGAAGAACTGGCCAACACTTTCATAATGTGTGGCATTCAGCATAGAAACATAGGTGTTACATATTGTGCCCACTCCAAAAGGGAGACGGTTGCAAACTAAAAATACTTTCTTCTACATTTTTGAGTTGCAAAAGTATTAATGACTTCATAGTACAGTAGACCCTCATAAACCCGGCATTCTCAAAAACTTGGCACTTTTTTAACGTTATATGTAAAAAAGTCATTATACAGGCGACTTCTGAGATTTGACCATTCAAGATTCGAGATTTCGACACAGCCGATTGAATTGGGAACTACTTTCTGCAGAGTAATTGGTCTCAACCAACCACGAGAGGTTTAGTTTTAGTGCAGACATAGTTATATCTGCTCTAATTGTTTTAATTTGGGCTGATTTCACTTTTTTCTGTTAATCTTTTATTTAAATTTATTTTATTGATTTATTTATAAATTTATCACTTGACATGGCATCTAAAAGGAAATGTAATAGTGATAATGTAAGTGAATCAAATAAAAGAGTGCATAAGACTCATAGTTATTAATTGAAATTAGAAATTTTAAAGCATGCTGAGAAAGGTGAAAGCCATACTGAAATCGTACGATCGTTGGGAATGTGTCGTTCAACTATTAATACTTATGTGAAACAGGAGAAAATTGTAGAACATATGATAGATTCAGGTATGTAGTTTAGTGACATTAATAAACCCTTTTACTTTGCTAAAATTCAAAGGTTTTTTAATCAATTCTTGACCATAGTTGATCGTAGATACCTCTTACATCTTTTAAATGTGAAGAATGACTGTACTTACTGCACTGCAATTTGTAGTCACTGAATACAAAAAAGATTGTATTGCAATGTCAATGTTTAGGTAGATAGACTATTCTCTAGTAAATTTCCATAGGTTTGGAAGTGAGGTAGTATTACATTCACTGGTTACAAAACTACGGACTGAATAATCCCAAAAAAATGAAGGCATTCTTCTAATGATGTTTCTTCAAAGTCTAACGGTAGGAGAAATAAAATTGGTTTTTATGAATGTTTTTTATGCTTTATTATGCCTGCTTCATTCAGATTTGTCTATCCAATATAGGGAAAAAGATGTCCACTCTGAAACTGTCCCTTCCAGTCATTTCAATGTTGTTGCCTTAAATTTCATCAAAGAATGATTTTCTTCTTTTCGTTATATTTTATCACATTGCGAGAAATTCAATGTTTAGTTCAGTTTCATCACATCATTGTCTTAAAACAAATTCAGCAAGTGAGGCTAATAGTTATACAACCATACTGACATAAATACTAACACACTGAAGTTTTTGCTAACTGCCTTGTGTCTATTATTTTATTCCAAATGTTTCACTTGAAAGCTGTTTCTAGTTAATGTAAATCCCAAAGTTTTATACTATTTAGTAGCTTTCTCTGATGAACTGTACTCAATTGTTTCTCAAGCTTTGGTTATTTTGCTGCAAGGCTCATCCAGATTTTTACAAGCATCCTCTCGGGCTGATTGGCGCATTACCGATAAGTTCTTAACAACATTAGCTTTAATATATGATGGAAGAACTTCCCATTGATTATAAATTTATTGTAAAATACTGTAGAATAAAACTACATTTTGATGGCTCTCTGTGGCACTTGTTCTTAGAAGATTCACTGAATGAGCTGAAATGGCACAAACTTAGCGAGATTATTAGTCTGTTTCATTATAATTTGAAGTCAAGTATACATTTTAACATTATTACAGGCAGCATCTGCTTAACTGACATCCGGTTAATGCACATCTGCTGATGTCTACATTCTATAATGATACCGTATGTCCATACATAATGTTATGTACTGATAATTTCATTATTTCACTTGATTTTGAAGCAGACAAAATGCTAAATTTTAATTAAAATGTATTTCCTTTAAATAATTTACACTGGTCCCGAGGCACAGTTAGAAATTTAGTTTGTGGAATATACGTCAACACATTATCATATGAGCACTTTCTTATTAATTTTTAAGAACATGTGTAATGATAGAAGCTAATGAATAAATAAATAATAATGAATGAAACTTTCAATACATCTTATTTCCATCTGACACTGGCATATGCTTTTGTTAAGTTTATCTGTGAGATGGGGGTGGGGCAAATGCCAGGTTACCATCCCTTTGGCATCACCACTACTTTGGTTCTTAGTACCTCTGATATGTTACTGGAGTTGATTTCTGGTGCTATCATTACATCTAGGAATGTGTGAAAATTTCAATATTATTTTGTCGGATAATCACATACAATTGCTTTAAATAACAATGGTATTAATTTTATAGCAACAAAAAATTGAAAGGAAAGCTTTGTTTAAAAATATGTAGAGATATTTATATACTAAGCGTATTAGCTATGAAATAAAAACTCTGGTGACGGAAGTTCATATAAATACTTCTCTTTTGCATTTTCCTATTAAACATACTCAGTGTACTAGAACATCATTGTTACATTTTGAATGAACTCTGCAATGACTTTGCCAACGTCACATCTAATTGTTGAACCATCAAGAACCTTATTTATAATTTAAAATCTGCAAAGATTATTTCATTGTTGATTTACTGCAAAACTTTTTGTAGATTACGCTCTCTTGAAAAGTAATATAATCAAGTCCTGAACTGATATATGCTAAAATAACTTGTGCTATTATGCAGAAATTTTCAATAATCAAAACTATTATCAACTAACAGCAATTGGTATAATTTTCATGCAAATGCCTATTACCTATGAAGTTAAAACAAAGTTTGTTGGTGTTAATTAACCTAAGGGAAGGAAAAATAAACTTTTTGTGGATAAAATGAATTCATATAACAGGAGATTGTAAATATATAAACTATGAAACCGTACACCCAACCTTTATTGCCTTAATATATTTAAAATATAATTTTGCAACTGTGATTTTCCTCCGATTTTTTTATTTCATAGATGCTTGGTTAAATGATAAGCAGGCAGGTTATTTGTATACGTAGGAGAAATGCGGTTGGAACTATTCCTGAGAAAAACATGCAGTGGTGATGTTATTTTCAAATACATTTACATACAATATGCTTCATACTAAAATGTGTATCTGATATTAGCAACGATCAACATTTAATGGCAGAAACTACAATTGTCATTAAACCCCATCACATAACAACCGCTTTAGCAGAAATGTATATAATCTTAATAATTATTTCTTATTAAAGTACATTATATGCTAATTTTTGCTCACAAATAGGATTCTTTAATATCATGTCTATATCACATACATCAAAATCCATATTAACTGGCCTGTTTTAAGCATCAATTACACTTCACGTCACCGACAGTAGCATAGAACATACAAGTAATGCATCAGCTGGATTATATTTCCTCTACTAGAAATCCTAAGTCATTCCAGTTATCTATGCTATTCAACTGGCATTAAAATAAATATATGAACACCAACAAAGAGGTACCGCATTATATTAATTATATAATAGAACGATGAACTTACCAACTTACACTAGAAATAAAGCACAATAACACATTATTTCTAGCCAGCGTACGCTACATTTAAAAATAGTGTAGCTTATTCGCGTATGATTTTGATTAATTAAAGGTTATCTAACAAAATATTTTTATTGCAAAATATTAAATTATTTCAACGATATTAAAGTTTAAAATTTAACGCAGGCTCAACAAAGAACCCGCCAACACCTTACGAGTATGAGAAACACTAGCCACATGGATTCCATTAATTTTTTAAATAACCAAATAATTATGTGTCGACAATTGTATTCATTAAATTAATATTTCATCATATCGTCCTAATAATTTTTATTATAATCGCGAGCAATTAATTATAGTAAACCAAAAGTGAATTTTTACCAAATCCCTGTGCTGCCACCACTCCCCCGTGTTCGTGTAGATATTCATGACGTAATGTCACTTCCGGCGGTATGACCCTCAGACGATGGTAGTGGAAGTAATTTGTGAAATTTCGTGTTTTATTGTGTGAATGACATCAGGAAAAGACGCCATGGGGTAAGTGAAATGATTTTATAATTATTATGTATAGTTTAATCATTTCTCGAGACTTAAAGTAGCGAGTAACGTCTCATTTTCTTGGGGGTTACGTGCATGACAGCTGTCAGTGGTAGTACACGGGTTGGTTCTAGTTGATTCAATTGTTATACACCTGCTCTTGGGCGTGTTCTAATCCTTTGTTATTGACTATTTGTAAGAAATACACCTAAATATGCGCTTATATAATTTTTTCGATATTTTTATCTTGCGAAAACATACTTAGAAACGTTGACAGCTTAATATCGATTTAGAAAATTTTACTATATATCTGTTCAACAAATTTATGATTCGAATAAAAAATTGGAATTTAAACGGTTGGAAGTATTAGTTCTTAAAATATTTGTTGTGAGATTTTCACGGTGGTCTGATGACTTAGTTTTTTCTCGAGCGATGACATTAGTTTGTTATTTTGGAATTAATCTCATAGGATTGTATGCATTGGTAAATGAAAGTAGTTTAATTACTAAACCGTATAGTAAAAGAAATAGAAAGCCACTGAAATTACCAACAAAATGCTACAGAATTTTGTTTGGTTGTAAAAGTCAACACTGTTAACTACTCCGATAAACTTTCAAATTGGCTTTAAAAGATTCTTCTTTTTTCGAAAAAGTAGTGAAAATCATTGTTAATTTTAAAAACTGAAAACTGTGTTCCTATTTTATTTTTATATTTTTAACTTTTAACGCTAATTAGATGTAGATCACTTTATGATGTCTTTAACTCTTATGGAAGATATTAAGAAATTTCATGTTAATTTCGTAGAGATTTAAAATTAGCTTCCAATTGCTTTTTTAGAATTTTGATTTTAGCATATTTGTAAACTGAGCTAGTAGAACTTTTTATTTGACCATTATGCGTATAAATTTATTACTAGAACGTTTCATTTAATTTCCTACGCTTAACATAACACTGTTGGAGTTTCTATATATTTTTAACAAATTAATTTGTTCAAAGAGCATTTTATATTGATGTAACTAAATTTAGTTGGGTTGAACTGGGTGTGCGCCTACAATAGTCATATGAATAAGTTATTGAAGACGTAATTTTTAATGACAGAATTTGAAAATATTAATTTGATCCTATGCTAGTTGATTATTATCCGTAGCTTGCTCCAGTGACGTTGGGGGCTTATTACGTATGACCGTGAAACTCCATAATACACCAAAACAGCTTTTAGTTATGTTTTCCGCGCCTTTATTTTTATAAGCAAACATCGCCGCGTGATCGGTTTACGCCAAACGCGCCTTCAGCTGGCGACATTCTTCACTACCCTCCATTTCGTTTATACCTGTTATCAAATGTGTTACATTTTGTTCATGAAACTATTGCTTCAGTTTCTTCGAACGCGAGCTATCAAAAATAGAAAGTAAGCATGAAATTTGGAAGACCGGAATGATTTTGGTTTTTAGTTTTTTAAAAATAGGATTTCCTTTCCTTTTTATGTAATAGCGTCTATCATCGATCAGTTTTTGGCGATATATTGACAATGTGGTGGTGGCGATTTGATTTTTAAAGGATGCAATGTTATTATATTCTTAAAATTATTAAGCTTTCGCCCTCGCTGTGATATGAGCAGCTCAAACGAGCTATATGTAAATATTGCGGAAAGTGTGGATTAGAATATAGTTTTAAAGAAATAAAAGCCGCATTTCAGCCCCAAAAAAGAAAACAACGCATTTTTGGAAACCTTTAACGGCTCTAGAGCAACTTTTTGTGAATAACAACGATTGGCGTGCCGTCGATAACGAGATCTAATATTAAGAATGTTTTCTCTAAATTCGCGAAACTGATGATTTTGCAAACCGAATAATAAAGAAAATTTTCGTCCCTTATGCCATGGAAGGAGACTGGACCTGTTTCTCGAGGTTATCGCCGAGGGCGCTGATGAAACGCGATAGCTGTGGTCACACCCCTCCGGTCACTTCGTCCTCCCAATTCATTCATCGAAAACGTTTCGCTCTGAATATTCCTCTCTTCGCACTACCTGATATCTTTAGCAAAAGCGTTTTCGTTTGGGATCAAATTTCTTATTTCTCGTTCCACTATCGGTCCTTATGCCGTTTTTATACTCTTCCGTGGATTCTAAAGGCTTTGTTCCATCCGTTTTCTTCCGGAATTTAACGTAAATATGCTACTTATTGAGTGGGAATTTATGGCCTTTCTCCATCCCGCGGTAGAGAGTGATTTTATCGAATATAGAAATTTCAGAGGGCATTTCAGTTGAATCTCCAGTGTCGGGGAAATTGCATAGGCGGGTAACGGTATAATTGAAACAATATTCGAATAATTCCCCGGGTCAGTGAGAAATCGCTTGAGGGTGTCTGCGTCTGTCTGTATTCTCGTCTCCTTTAGTTAATGAATCTATCATTCACGCCAAGGTAAATTATGCCAGAATAATATTTCCAGGTTGCATGTGTGGTTAATGGCTTTTTCAAGAAGGATGTCGATGAGCAAGATATGCTTAAAGATCGTTTTTCCCGCCATCATTAATCACGAGCCCATAATTCTACTGATTGAGCATCGGCCGCTTCCAGTATCTGATTCTGGAGAGTGAAATATCAGATATCTCTGGTGTTCATTCTGTGGGTAACCTTTCACCGTCGACGGCTTAAAAAAATGCGCTTGATAGCATTAACAGATTGGTTTTGTGCTCATTTAATCTTTTTATAGCCTGAGTTACCGTGTCAATTCATGCTATGAATTATTTGTTTAGATGTCATCAATCGTTGCGTAAATTTTCCAATCGTATCTTTTAATTTTTCTTCTTATCGTTTGTTGTCAACAGAGAAAAATTACCAAAACAAATCTTCGCATGTTATGTTTTATTAGCTTCTTTATTCTCTGTCTTGTGGGCACTTAAAAGTTGGAGTAAAATGCTGCTATTCGAAATTCGTGTGTTAGTAAAGAATGTAGTACCTTCGTAGGTTTTATCTCACGGCACGTCGAGTTTTAAGCTAATCAAATCTACTTTCCGTTTTCACTGAAAAGTAATAACCTTTGATAAAGTGATAAGAATTGTCATCACTTTACTTCGTGACTTTTCAGTTGAAAATGCGTGGGAGTGTTTTATCTTCTTCTTTAATTTCTTTTTCTCATGCCTCCGTGCACTATGTAGAGAGAAAAGGTTCCTTAAAAAACAAGCCGCAGCTAACTTCATTATTATTTTTAGATAAACCTATTGAGGTGCGCGAATATTCTTTAAAGGACCCAACTGTCGCCGCCTTCGCGGAATAGGGGAAATTCTCGCATTTACATGTATATCGAATACTATTATGTATTAAATATGGGGTTTTCAAACGAATAAAATTTCCCCGAACTCTTAACCAACAGGGCAGAGCACACCAGACCCCTCTCATTCTCTCACGGTACTCCGAAGTTTGAAAACCTCCCGTAGTAACTCGTCCAGGTTCGCCCAAAGGAAATCACGACATTTCGTTCACGTCCGAAAACTGGACGGTGAGACCGTGACCTGTCCTACTTGCAAGTTGGCGGCCTTGCCTTTTGTCTTAACACGCGTCTCTCACGATCGCGTTGACGCTTTTCGGAACCGATTATATTGCAGTAGGCTCAAAGTCACTTAACGTTGGGTCTAAATAGATAATTTGTAAATGTATGGCGGTACGGATGTATTAATAATTAGCTGAGGTATTTTGTTGAGAATTAAAAGCGCGCGACTCGAAATGGTATGTATTTTTATCAGAAGCCTACTATCACACAACTGCTAAATATTGAACATTTTATGAGGTTTCAAACATCTTTGTTATTCCGTAATTGTCTCGTACACTCTTAAGTCTTTCACTTGCTTAACAGAAGTCAATGTAATGGTAGAGCCGCCCTTTTCGAACTGGCGGACCGCATGCGGTCCGGGGCAGTCTGTTTCAGACTTATATTCCATGTTATTCTACATCAGAAAATAAAACGTTCTGAATCCCTGTTAACCAGAAAATTAACAGATATCGAAATCTTTTAATGCAATAATAATAGTATTTAAAATATAATTATAGTGTTACTTATTATTATATTATATATCATTAGAGTATTTTTAGATATTTATTGTAGGGTCTGTTTAATTATGAAACCGGCAACCATATTTTATGGTAAAAAAAAACCGGCCGGTTGGCAACCTTGGAACAAGAGAGCGAAGTGAATAAGACAGAAAGAGAGGGAGGTGAGAAATGAGTAGGTTAACTAGGCGAGCGGGAGAAAAGAGGCGATCGAGATTCGTAAAAGGAGGGAGGAAGAGGAGAAAGGAATTAAAGCCAGTAAGGAGTGACTTCTCTGTAATGCCCCAAATGACGTCCTCCCCTCTACATCGTCTGTCTATTCTCCAACCAGACTTATTCTTCCTTTCCCCGTCTTTCTTGGTATTCTTGCTCGTTATAGAGCAGGTGCTATTGAGAGTGTGTGTGTTTGTGAGAGAGAGAGAGCTTGAGAGCCAAGGGGTGGGGTATGGAGGAGGAGGACCACTCAGGTCCAGGCAAAGATGAGGGTACCATCTGTCCTCGCTCTAAAAAAAAACTCTCCTTAAATCCCTTAAGGGCGAAAGGGAATTCTCTCCCACTCCCTCGACAATAGCTGCTCCATTAAACTCTCCGTCCTCTGCCCATCTCGTCGTCTCACCTATGGCGGGGCGTCCTCTTCCGTCTCTCTCCGCATAGCGGCGGTCTCATCAAAACCGTTCGGACCTAACAGATGACGTGTAAACTGTCGGATAAAAAGGAGCGCGGGTGCGTTTTCTCTTGCACCCCATAGGTGTCGGAATTACTAGAGATAAAGGATCGTTGTCGCTCCTTTGAATCGCTTGAGTATCGGGAGAGTTTTCAGGAATGAAGCTTTTCTCGTTAGCGAGGGAGAGGAAAAAATAGGATGGGGTTAAGTGCATTTTCTTCGTTCGCGCATGGCCTCGGAAAACGTTTTTTGTTTTAGACTTGAAAAAATTTTTTTTGAAGATATTTTATGGCGCAGTAAGAACCTGATTTGATGAGATGCGATTCGCCAGAAAGACACGGATTTTTGTGAGTGCTCGTCTATTTCGAAAAAAATATATTGTTATTACTTTTGTATATTATTATTTCCCTCGTATGCACGAAGTTTTATTATTTTATTGCGATCACGAATATTTATTATTTTTTACTGATCTGCCATTGAGGTACTTTATTTTCGCGGGAGTAAGAATAGCGCCAATTTAAATAATTTTGCAACAAATCACCCAAAAAGCCAAGTATGGTAGGATCTTGTTTTATTTGTTTTTTGTTAAAGCAATTTAATTATTAATTTATCCGGGATTTCTGACTATCCATGACGCGTTGGCTAATTTTAATTAAGGTAAATGTAAGAATTTTCTTGTTTTATATTTGACTTTTTTTTTAATGATGCATTCCCCGCAAAGCCAATTTTTTAGGCTCGTCTGCAGGTAGGGGAAAACCCCAAGACGAATCACAACATCCATGCCCGAAGCGGGATTCGAACCCGCGATCTTTGGATTAGAAGGCAGGCATGCTACCTACCAGTCTAAATTCCATTATGTTGGCAGTGTGTTTATATAGAGATTTTCCAAATGGTATAAAAAAGTACGCAATTATGTTTACAAAAAAGGGGTTTATTGATCTATAAAGCTATGATTTTTACAGCACGTAGGAGTGCTTAATCGATTGCTTTATGGCTAAGCAGTAAAAACAAGGATTATTTTGGATGGATGACTTTTATTAACTTCTTTCACAATTCCACTCGTGTCGCTTTTTATAAGATCTATAATTTCCCAGTAAATTTACCTTATTAAGATTGTGAATTTTGGGTATTTTGTTTCTCTGATAAAAAATTAAAAAATAATGTCAGTTTATCCTCATGAATTATCAAATTATCTGTAGTTTATGATCAGATTTCCACGAAATGAAATTTTCCGTTGTTGGACACCGTCAATATTTATTTACCCGGCTCAAAGACAAGGTTTTGTGTGCGTGACGGGATTGATTGGGTAAGCCCGTCATTCCAGCCGATAGTTCCAAATGCCGAGTTAACAATTGTAACCCGCTAATCGCCACGGCCTTTGACAAGCGGTAACAGGGTAAAGAAAATTTGGAAGGCGACGTTCCTCACGACTTGTTTTGTTCGCGAGTATCTGTTCCAGCAATAAGTTCGAAGACGCCATTTAATTAATTTTTTAACGCTAAGGATCGTCTCCTTCGGGGAAAAGCCTCCGAGAGCCTCGGGGCGGAAGTAATCTCGATCCCTCCGAAAAACGACTCGGGAGCATCCGAATCTCGGCAAGTCGCTTGATTGCATTCTCGAATGACGGCGGGGAGCTTCCTTCTTATTTCCACTCACCCGCTCCGTATCGCAATCGTGTTTTTATTAAGAGGAGCAATTTCTCTTTCTTGGACGAAAGCAACAAGTTTCCACTTCTGAGAGATGGGGGGCCGCATGTGTGTGTGTGTGTTTGTTCATTGGAAGTGAGAGGGAAGCCGTCGGAAGGAAAGCGGCTGTCTTTAAGGATGATCCTTCGCTCGCTCGCTGTCGCACCTCTTCGCGGAATAAGGTCTTCTTTTCTTCCCTCCTTCCTACGTTCCTTTTCCCATACGTATCAAGTCTTCGTCCCACCCCAAATGCTCCAACCTACCTTTCGCTCTCTCTCTCTCTCTTTTTTTTCGGCAGACTACGATCGACTCGAACTCTCTCTCCGCAAGAAGTTCGGAAAGACCGGTCGGGCGAAGTCGAATCCTTACTTTCTTTTTCGCCGTTCGCCTCTTTTTTTCTCCTCTCGAAGTTCCTTTATATATGTATACATATATTTATGTATATGCACGATCCGACCGACACGGTGTACTTAAACGCGCTCCAGCATCCCCGGTGGTCGTAATAGTGTAGTCTCCCTTATTTATTTGCGTTCGATCCCTGAATTAACTCCGTCCCGTATAAAAAAAAGGTATTCCGTTCCTTTGAAGAGAGAGAGAGAGAGAGTCGAGTGAGGTCCCTTTTTTCTACCCTGCCGGATGTGTCGTTTTAGGATTTTTTTTCGTCGCAAGAGGTTCTTCTTCTTCTCGGTGGCGGGCGTAGCGCAGAAGCTGGAGCGAAGAAGGGTTTTTTTCCCTCCTCCGTCTTTTCCCCGCCTTTACGCACCGCCCACCCGCATTCTCCTTTCCCAGTCCTACTCCTTCCCTGTCCGTTGCTTTCACTCGCCCTTTTTCCCGTCTCTTCTATTGGCCCACGATCAAAGGACCTCTTTTTCGTCTTCTTCTTCTTGGCAAGTTGTTTTGTTTTTTCCTATTTCTCTCTCTCTCTCTCTATCCTTAATTCCGGAGGGTTCCTGCGTCGAAGAGACGCCTCGGAGGTTTATATCGAGTCCATTAGATGGACGCGTCGTCGTATTTTACTCCTTAGTAGTGCACGCGTGAAACGAAGACAAGTGTTAATGCTACGGGTGGTGTCGCGTAACGTTGTAAAAATGGAGGGCCTCCAGTCGCAGTTAATTTTTCGAAACGGTTCCTTTCAAATACCGACGCATAACAGTCGTTTTTATTTGTGAATATGCTATACGTGTATTTAAGATAGTTCGGTGAAATTTGTCCTCCTTTGTAAGTAAGCGGTGTAAAATTCGTTTGTCCGCGGTACCTTATGAAATGCAGTAAAAGTAACGAAATGGCGCAAGACGCGTTTTTGAAAGTTCATGCAACTTAGTGAGCCGTTTTTCATTCCCTCTTATAACTTCAATTTGGGCCTTGGTAGAACATGCTGATGCCGTTTGTCAAAGGTTGTTCTTTCTATCGTGGCATTGACGGAATGTTAGTAAAATCTTAATGTACTATATATGTTTCAAGCAGTGCTGGCAACCGAAAAAAAAATCGATTCGTTACGTTTTTCGTTACGGCCAAAAAAGCAATTTCGTTTTTCGTAACGTTTTTTGTTACGATAAAATCTACATTTCGTTTTTCGTTACGTTTAACGCTATAACGAAATAATTGCTTACAAAAAATGAGTACTTTTTATTTGATATTTGTACCTTGTAAGTTTGTGTTTCATTTAGAATTATAGTTAAAAAATTTTCTAAACATATGTTGCAGATAAGGAACATTTTTAAGAATTCTAAGGAGTCTCAACAGATTTCGTTATTTTTTTTATCCTGCATACAAATTAGGATTTTTATATCCAACATTTAATAATCACGGTTAATTGCCTTAACCCACATTAAGTACAAAAATAATGTAATAATTATAATAAAATACTGCAATGATCATGTCGCATCGTAGAATTTTTTATAAGTAACTCAGAAAGTACACCGGCTGTACCAATTCTAATTCTTGCAACAGACCTAGAATTCGACAAAAATAAAGAAAATTGTCGAAATTTCAAGTTTTCCTCTCTGGGGTTTATTTTTGATAGCTTTCTTCCTTCTCTTATACCCTGTAAGAAATACATGCAAATCATCCATGCAAATCATCCATGGGTTTACAATATTGCATTTAATAACATTTTAGATATTAACCAAAGGATTGTCTTATTAAGTACATATATGAAAGAAGACAGCTTAAATAGTTAGACTGACGAACAAATGACACAGTTCAGGATCCAGGGGTGGAGAGGATGAGACAGTAACTTGGAGAGCACCGACCTCTAAAAGAGGAACTTGAGCATAATGAGTAAGTGGAAAACCCCAATCCCAAAGAATGTTGAAAACAGTAGTTTGAAAGGACGATATACTGAGAGGGGGGACAGCGAATGTGAGACAAGGCCTTCACTATAAGCGGCACATACATTTAAGATCAATGCTTTATCTTCCTCGTTTCTTCTCTTATGCTTCCTGAAGGAATCCTTTCCTTCATAAATGTGAAAAAACCCAAAAGGACAATGGGTGATGGGTGGGGTAGGGCTTCTTTCGCGACAAGGCGGTAGAAATGGCTCAGCGGGTGACAAAGGGTTTTAGCCCACTTTCACTCGCCCAGATGCCGTGTATGAATGTCCCTACAAGCTTTATAGCCAGCTAGAGAAAAAGTAGTAACGAATCTGTTAACGAAATAACGAAATTAAATTTTTTGTTTTCGTCATGTTTTTTGTTACAGCTTTTTGAAAAATTTCTTTAACGTTTTTCGTTACGTCAACTCAAAATTATTTAGTTTTTTCGTTATTTCGTTACGTTACATGTAACGTTTTCCAGCGCTGGTTTCAAGAAATGTGACAGAGGATATGTTGTTGCGTATGAAGCATTTAACTACGCATGAAGCAGTTTTCGCTGGGTTACCATTCCGTAAAAAGTCTGTTTCTCATTCATACTTCAAACAAATAAATCTCGTCACCTTAAGTTGTATATAATCTTGAAATAAATTTGTTTTCAAGGAGTAAGTTGAATGTAACCGATGCTGATAAGGCGGATAAAATACATAGTAAAAATGTATCCGGTGTTGAATGGTGTTATTGATTGAAATGCATATTACGCGTTAAACATTTGTTACTGCATCTTATGTTCTGTTGTAATTAAATATTTCACAAATTTAAGGATCCTAATAACCTCAGCTTAGGCGCTCGACCGCCGTCAACATAGGCATTCTACTATACGCCATGCAGTGCTTCGTGCCTAGCTAACAGGCGATTTGTGATAATTTCTCGGCCTGAGAAAGTGTCCGAATGTTATCGAAGCGTGTCAGCGTAATTTTTATCTAACGACACGGGCATCAGTCACGGTGAATGAAAAGGAAATTTGTAATTTAAGCGATCTCAAAATAATCTCAAACCGCACTCTGAAACTTTGCGTTGCAGTTAATTAAAATGCGGTTTTGTTTCCACATTTTGTCTTCATCCTTTTAAATTTTTGCTTTTTGTAAACATGGTTCTTGATGGTTTTATTCAGTTGCATCTCCTATTAGATAATCAGCTTCACGTGTAATATGGGATTTTTCGCTCTTTTTAAAAAAATTAGAAATTTTTTTTATCGATGTGAGACGCGTTTCGGATCATGTAATACATATATAGCTTTTTTCCACGTGGTATTATATCCGCTAATGATGACGAGACATACGTCTATTTCTAGAATTAGTTTTATTTTCAACAAGCCGCGATCTCTTGGTATTCTTTTATTGCAACTTAATATGTGTGCGTATGTGTTTGCCATAGGTCCAAGAGCTCTACCTCTCTTTATCTCATATGCCGATATGATCTTAACGTCAGGTTGAATCCACGCCTCAAATGCTCCGCTAATGATCACATTAAAATGGAGAATCGGTGTATCTTGTGTTCCTAGAAGGTAGGCCGTATTTTAAAGGGAGTCGAGCCAGTTTCTTTTTTATCGTCCGGGGATAACTCATTATGCAAACGAACAGGCGTATCGGTACGTGAGGCATCTCATTAAGTTATGGTTAACGAATACACCCCTTTTCTGGTAGCTTGCCGTTGTCAAGGTAAAAAACGACTTTAACCTTTACATTTTGAGGTATTCACTGTAGTGTAAATTTCGTAGGAAGAGAGAACGACGTTTAACCGTGATTATATTGCAAATTCTACTTTTCTCACCACTTCATATAAAATTCTGGATAAAAGTGAGATACTCGTATTCGATTTTGGCATCCGATGCTGTTTTTTTTATTCTCAAAATATTGGATGTTTTAAAGCAACGAACGCCTTGTCATCTAGTACATATAATTTTCGTTAGGCTCTAAATGTTACTTATTTTTCTGAATTGACTGCGTGTTTGAAATGTCGTTCTGGGGGTAATTAGGTAAAGTAACGGAGTTACGGTATATTTCTATAAAAGGGTAATCAGTTATTACAATATTTGTTTAAAAGATTAAAATGTGTTAGAAGTAGTTTAATTTGGTCCGCTTGTTTTTCTAGTGGAATTGAAAATGTTACAAGCTAATTGGCTAAAAATGTATTTTTAAAACTAAACCCTCAATCATACAGAAAAAACTTTTAATTGAAAAATGCTCTTTTAACTTCTCGAAGTGTGTGTTATAGGTATTTTCCATTTTTTCCGCGATTCCTTTATTTGTGGTGATTGTGCATTGACTTTTATAACGCGTAAATAAAAATTTCCTATTAAAAATTTATTCTATTCCTTGTGATTGCATGCAATCGGCTATTATCACGGACAAATATTACGAAATCTTAACAATCGCACTCAACCAGGGCAGAGGCTGTCTGAGTTATTATCGCAAAGAGTGATTTGAGTAATGTAGCACTATAAGTTTGATTTAGAGACAAAGTGTTCTGAAAACTCGCTTTTAATTTGTTGTTAGTTTTTATTTTTAGTGCATTTAAAAGTTGAATTAAATATGTATATATACATATATCGTCAAACACGTCAATATAACTCATTAAGTTAATTCATATCCTTTCTCTCCCCCTCTGCCTGGGATATGCTCTCGTCTCCTCTCGCATTAGCAATCCTTCACCTCTCAAGAGAGTGTAACCGGGCGCTAATACACCTCGCGTCACGGCCGTACCAATCCAAGTGGAACGATTTTGTTCCCCCAGAATCCGTGAAACGACGGGACGCTGCGTTGCCTGTTCCCCCGGGCGCCATTCGGTACGGCACGGGGGAATCCCTCCCGTCATACCCGCTTCCTCCGTTCCTCTATATCTCTCTCCCGCCCTCTCGAAGCTCCGCAGAGACCTCTGTCGTCCATTACGAGGATTACATTTCGTTCGCCCGTGCATTGACAATTTATGCTTGGCGCGGTATCTGGGTGGATGACGAGAATTTGTCTTTCCTCTCTGCCTCCTGCGCGAACGCACTAATGAGCAATGAGTAGTTACTAATGGCCAGGCATGCTAAGGATGGGTGGAAGGCAATATTATACTTCCGTATTTTTTTTTGACTCGGCATTATCTCTGGTTACTGTGTCAAGCGAAATTTATGTTGTATGACGGTTCAAGTTTTTATTTAATTTAGGTGTAAGGTATCACATTCCGCTAGAAAGGTGTTAACAAATGCTAAAAATTTTATACAGGACTTGTTTTATTTTGGATCTTGATCTGGCAGTTCCCTCACTCAATTAGCTACCTTTAGTGACCCTTTCCTAGCATAATACATTGATTCGTTGAATTTTTACAGTGCTATGAATTCTCGTTAATAATCGTGAAGTTATTACTGTCTGTTCACTCACCAGAGAAATTTAAGAACATTTTTATAATGGCTTTAATTTTTTGTGAATGGAAGATAATCACTATCAGATTCCTGCCAGACGCCTTTCAATATCTTCCTTTTTAGCCGGGGGAATTTTATTCATTTGACTTTAAAATAGTCTTTGATAAGACGGAAATTTATGCAAACGTTGATAGACTGGTATAAAGTTTTGTGTGCATAGGAAATAAACGATGAGGTATCGAGATTAATTGCTCCAACCTTAGACAGAGACTTTTGAAAGTTTTTTCTCCTCCTTTGAGAAGGAGCTGAATATAGATAGGTTTCTTATGCGGAATAAAATACGTGCTCTCATCGCATAGACCTCAATAGACCTCAGAGAAACAGTTATATAAGGATCAGTCTACCAGCACATTGCCGAAATTGCTAGAATTCGTCTAATTTAAAACCTTGTACACTCGATAAAATATGTACGTAACCTGTATGTATTTTCAAATACCACAAACCCATTACCACCAGGGAGGTGCGTTTACTCCGAAAAATTTCCAGTGCGTTCTGTTATTGATGAAGCCTCTGTGGCGATGCTCGGGGAACAAGCCCCTCGCTTTGTTTGGCCCTGGGACCTCCGGAGCAGTCTTGTCTGCACATCTGCGTTATTCTATCCTCGCCATCCCCCTCCTGGACCCGTTTCCTTTTATGCCTGGGCGTTCAAAGTCCCTTCATTTGGCAGGGGAGGAGGAGCTCGTAACTCAGCAATTGCTAGCGTCACATATCGCTGCTTGGTGCCGGCCAGCTGCATCGGGCCTCCTTGCCCTCCTCTACCTCCGCCCATAACCAACCCTCATAGCTCCCTCCTCCTTCGACCCCCGGGAATGCAATGAATCACCCAATTTTATTCGCTGCGTCGACGCGAAACGGAGGCTGAATGCGAAGCAGGAGGGCCAGGAAAAAGAAAAACGAGGAAGAGGGTGGCAGGGGGTGCCTTACCAGTCTCACGCGAACGTGAGGGTTTAAGGGGTGAAAGTCGAATGGGGTGCGGAAGTCAAGTGGAGGCAGTGGTGGTGGAATGTATGGCAGGTTAAAGGGAAGCGGAGGTCGGAAAAAAATGTTTAGTTTTTTTCTTCTTCTCCGCGGTCGTCGTCCCCGCTCTCGGTTACCGTGATATACCGAGTTTTACTAAAAAAAAAGACGATCGCGTTTTTTTTACGAGTTTGAAGGCGGGGAAACGTGGATGGCAGGGAAGATTTTTGTTTCATCTCCAGTCGGCTGTATCTTAAAAAGGAAAAAATCGATTTATTTACCGTGCGTCGCTGATGTAGACGTTGCTCTGGGTGGGAGAAAGGGAGTTCGGGCAAAGTTACGGCCACAACCTAATATAGCGGGACGCCTAGTTTCCCCTTCTCCGAGAGAGTGAAAGCCGAGGGCTGGCGTTACTCAGAACGAGCGCCTTGCCTTGAGGAAACTATCTTGAGATACTGTAATATTCTTACGGATAAATCATTGGGGTTGGGAGCATTAGCTCCAATGGAACTTTGAACTGGTACGTAGCAGTCTAACGACCCATAAAAGAAACAAAATTGTAATATTTTAATTAGGATCACGTTAGTTTTTCTTTCAAGTAGATATTATTCACTAAATAATTGAAATAATACATATGCGTACATGATATGACTTTTAATAGACAGCTATGCTGTATTTCCAATATGCTTGCATTATTTAAGCTGTGGAAAGTTGAGGCTTTATATGTATAATCCAGCTGACCAGTGTCACTTCCTGTTGAGACTGGTTGTACGATTGTCGTAAAATTGCCTACATATATAAAGCTTATGTATGTTTCGGAGAAAGCCTAGCTTTTTTGTAATAAAGTCGGACCTTTCTAATGCTTTACCTTTACTCGTACAACATTTGGTAGGATTGTCTATGCCTATATTATTTATGGGATTCTAGTTACGTAGAGAAGATAAGTATCTGAATGAGTAACTAAATTCAACAGATGATCCAGGTTACTCTTTTAGCCATAAAAAAGAGGGAACCAAATACGCTCTGTCGCTAAGCATTAGTGTAGCTGCATGAATTACATTGATCATCATTAGCGGATTTGCAGTATGGCCAAAGTAGGCAATGGCCTAGGGGTAGCGGGGTTTTGAGGGCGACAGGACTTTTTTTCTCCCTAGTCTGTAGTAATTTTTATTTTTAATCTAATTTTATTCACGCGCGATAAGCTTAGATATAGGATATTTCGTATGCGATCTAATTCAGTCGGAAAAACTTTTACTCGCTTTTGCAAGGAAAATTAGTTATAATGAAAAACTCCATTTTATGGAAATTACGTGCGTATAAACTAAAAAATGCGGCTTTGTACGGAGGATGTACGAATTGCTTTAAATAGGAGGATAACATTTTCATATGGGGCATAAATATGTATGACTTTGTGAAAACATGATTGATTATTTTTCCAAATATTGTTTCACTTCCTTTATATTTATTTTCCGACTAAACTTGCTGTTTTAATATACTAAGGTATCATGCTGTACCCTTTTAAACTCATTGTTTTTGTATTATTCCAGAACCGTTCCGTCCTCAGTTATAATTCACAGTTCGTTGATTCTTATGGTCTTTTTTACTATGTAAGGGTATATATTTTTGTAGAATACTATGTTTGCGACTTCTACTGGTTCTGGGAATGGTCTTTCATTTTATAAGGCAAATTTACCTCGCCGTGGGTGCAGCTCAGTATTTGTTTCGCTGGGGGAAAATATTTCGTGACTCTTTCGTTTGTTTCTCGTTATCATAGATCAAGCGAATAGTTAAACTAAGGAAGGGTTTCCAAACCCCTAAAAAAATTATCAAATGTGCATGTTGTTATTCTTATTATATTGGTGATGTTACGAAAACAGCTTCAACGTCGAATATGCTGTCCTGGAAAGTACACCACGCAAATTGTTTGTTTTTGTGTGAAGAGAATGGATGGGAGCCTCGCAGTGGAAGCAGTCTAAATAACTTAGGAGTGGTATCTGTTTTGTTTTGAATTTTTTTAAAGGCAGAGAAGAATGAGCTCTGGATTGAGCACAGGAGGATAGGAGAATGCCTGTCTACCATGGGGGCGGGCTGGGGGAGGTGGAGAGATGGAGTGGGGGATGCTGGAATCTTGGTGGGAGAGAAGTTGTTCGTGGGAGAGGAAGTAGGAAGAGGAGAATAATTGGTCTAAGACCTGGACGAGTCGAGAAGGCAGAGTTCGGAAGGAGGATTATGTAGTACGCGTCTCTTTAGAGGGCAGGTTGCTGTCTCGATGACAGATTGTTGCAAGAGGGAGGCAAGGTTAGAGGAATAAGGCAGCGTGTTTGAATGCCGAGGCGAGAGGAGCCAAGCGTGGCGAGAGCGTTTTGTGAGGGCAATTTAGTTTCCAAGGGATTTTAATGGACAGCCAGCCGCCCCGGGCAGAAATTTTTAGTCTCTGAAGGTTTTTGTTAACTTTGAAGCTACTTTATTGTGGTGTAAGCCAAAATATTTTAATGCTACGGAAGTGGACCTATTGTTTGATTTTATTCATATTTATCTAGGTATTTAAATTTTGGCGGAACCGCCGACTCATCGGTATCCAAAATCTTTGACCCTGGATGGGGTACTGCAGCGGATTGTGCCTCGAAAAATGTTAAGTAAATAAATCAGCAATTTGAAAAATGTTGATAGGTCATTAGGGCAATAATATCTCCTCTGATAAATATATCACGATGTAATGCAAACAAATGAGTACGTTCAACGTTTTGATAACCGTGTGTAATGATGCTATTAATCTTCGAAAGTGTGCCGCGGTTACAAAAATTGGGAATCGCTGGGCGAAATTAATCACTTGTTAAAAAGTGCAGTTACACCAATATTATACCCAGAAAATTGGTGTTCTGGCAAACAGCTTATGTGGACATAGAATGCGTTTTCGTGTGATTAAGAATATTGAAAATTTGATGCGTCGTATTTCACGAATATTCTAGGCGGATTAGTTCCAACGGATTATTTGTAGATATCTGCTAACTCTTCTAACCCTGGGCTTATAATGTTAATAATATGTTATTGTACTTTCTTATCGTAGACGTCTGTTTCCCAGAACTTTTCATATGATTACATAAATGTTAGATAGTAGTTTTGAGATCATCTCCAGTAGGTCGCGCGCACGAACGTGAAATGCGGGTAGTTTTTAACGTGTCATTATGGTTCCGAGACAATTCTGGATGTATCGATTAATACTTCATGTAATTTAAACCGATTGCTGCGTTGGGACTCCGGGGCTTCCATTACCGAGAGGGTCCCGCCTTCTCCTCTCGTTCGCCGTAATTGATTCGAATACCTCAGTAAGAGAACGACGATTAAGGAAATGGAGGAGCGAAGGAGTGAGTTTTAAGGTTATTTTTTTGGAAGCAGATCGCCATTAAAGAGGGAGGAATGGGCCCATTTTAGAAGTAACATGGCACGTAAGCATATTAGTCGTTTTAAATACTGTTGGAAGGCATAACGCCTGTCTGTGTTTGCCAAATTAAGGATGGCAATTGGAAACTTGATATTAAAAGGAAGTATAAAATGAGTCTGATTAATATTTTTGATGCTTTGCAAAGAAATGGTCCAAAATATTGGGTATGTACGATTGACACCAAACTTAAATTAGCACCAGAATAGTTTTTATGCCTCTTGTTGTGCGAATGATTATATGATAGGGATAAATGGTGCACTAATTGTAATATCTATAATCTGAGGATTAACGGTGTGGGATTCAGAAGTATATATTGCGATGGTTATCGTTAATTATCGTGGAAGAAGATTTATTCATATCGCAACTCTGCACTGATTGTTTAAAAATCTACCTATAGATGTCATATCCGTGTCGATTATTTTTAAAATGTTAATTTTCCCACGAGAAAATTACTGAAGTTCCGATTATGACGTCGAGAAACCGTTATTGATAATATAATTAAACTAAATTTGGCCAAACTTCGAGTAACACATAGGAGATAATTACGACGGCAAAAAAATTCGGTATCGACTATTTTTTTAATTGCTAAGAGATAAACATATCCCTAGTAGCGGTGCCGATTTCATCGTAACAGGAATATTTAACATGTATCCTCAATGAATCTATGTAAGGCGTTCAATAACTATTTTTTTTTAAATGCCGTTCTCGCGTGCACCTTACTTTTGTAAAACGATTTTCTTTAAAAAAAAATCATCACGAATCGAGATGTGTGATTTGATTAGGGGCAAGTCAAGATAAAGCCACTAGCCGTTTTAGCGGTCACAGATTTTTTAAGCCCCTTGCCCTGAGAACCACCAAGATTCTCTCTCTCTCTCTCCATACCGCTTTGGCGGAAATTGGTTAACTCGGGTAAACATGCAAAGCTACGGCCTACTCCGAAAACAGAGAGACCCTTTTCCATCCTCGCTCCTAAAATATCTCTCCCTAACTAGCCCCTTCCACTCTTTCCCTCTCTCTCTCTCTCTCCTTCCCTCTGCGAATTTCATTCCAAATGAGTTTCATGGGACCGAATCAAAAGCTCGTAACGATCCTCGTTGCTCCTCGCGGATATACTTGTTTACGTATTTATGCCGGGTATTAACTGATCGTCGTTGTTTTAGAATGTTTTTGAAGTTTTTTCTTTCTTTTTTTTATTATTTCCCCGAGTTAACGCTTTGTACCATCAAATTAACGGGAGTTTCTCGTTTTGCTAGGTTTGATCTGTCAAGTGCTTGCGAGTCGGTTTTAAATAATCGTCCTGGGATATAAAAGCCGTTCGGGTGTCGCCATGGGAATTTTTTTCTCTCTCTCTTCTCGTTTAATATTTTTGCGTGACCGCTCAGATTGTTTTATTTTCCCTTTACGTTGTTGCCTTTTGTCCGCTTGGAGTCCGTTGCATTTTTTTTGGAACGACTTTGTTTTTTTTTGCTGCCGTCGTCTGCTCTCATTGGCACTCGCTTTCGCGATGTTTTCGTTTGGATAGACGCAACGCACGCGAGGAGGAAAGTAACGAGGGACCCCAATTAAAACCACTGGTTTATGCGATGTATTTAGAATAACGGATCGATAAGGGCGAAGTCGCTTTTTTTCGTTTGGTCGAGTACGTTTGTGTCCTTTTCCGAGGTAAATATCGAGCTTAAAAATTTTCCTCAGTTCAGTCGAGTTTTTTTTTAGAACTTTTGGGTGCGGTGACAATCAAAAGCATTACAGCTGTGCTATCTTGTTACCCCGGTGAAATATTTCACTGCCTATTGTACTATTGCGACAGTTTAATGAATAATTCCATCCCTTACTGGTTGCTTATTTTTTTTCAATTTAGAATTTCATGTGTCCTCTTTCATTGAACGTTCATTTGCTTTGACGGGACGTGAATTTGAGATTATTTATTATGTCGGCAAAGCATTATCTACGTGTTGCATAGCAAGTTCACAACATACTCGTTAGTCATTTTTATCGATCTGGTTGTGTAAGAATTTAAATTCCAACGGAGTGGAGGAGAAAAATTCTATGCTTCACTAGATACTTTATAACCGGCTGTCACCAAGTCAGTATGATTCTCCATCTCAAATTAAGGTATCTCCGACGAGACAGGAATAACTTAGGACAGTGATGGTAACGTAAGGCCCTCGGGCCGTATGCGACCCCAGGGAGCATTTTTATACGATCCGTGAAGCTATGACAAAATAAGCGATCCGTAAAATTTAACACACAAGTTCATATTTTTTCGCAAAATTATGATAAGAAAACCTCGAATTTTGAAAATTTAACCCTCAAATTCTACCTCAAAATCTTTATGTTGCTTCCGATTTAAATTCTAATCCGGCCCGCCGAAGCACTTAGAACACGTACAAAAAGGTTGCCTACTTCTAGCCCCATACCCATATACTTTTAACTTTTGTCCTATATATTTTTTGTTTTATTTTATTTTTGTAATATTCAACCTGTAAAATCGCCATCTTCAGGAAAACTCAGTTTTCCTAAAGATGGCGGATGTGACATACGCCGAAACGTCGAATTCTCTTCAAGACATCACCCGGTGTGAAACCCGAGAACAATTCACTAATATAGTATGATGCTTGAATTAATCGCATTTCCTTCGGTGCATGTTAAAAGGCCCCGAAACTTTTGAAGCTTGTTAATTTAGTTGAGTTTTAATCTCTTTTATCATATTTTGTTTAAATCATTTTTAACTGCCTCATAAACATCCGTTAACGACCTTTTACATTGATTGGGGGAGTCGTGGCGTAGTGGTGCGGGCGCTGGCCTGCTACGCTTAGCAAACTCGGTGCGAACCGGGTTGCCCGGCTCCCCATTTGCGTGTTTAGAGGAGAACACGCAAATCAGCGCCCCGTCCTTCGGAAGGGACGTAAAGCCGTTGGTCCCCTTGGTGTTTCTCGTTAAGAGTAGGCTAATGCCGGCACCGGGTTTCACTCCTCCCTTGCTTTGTGATTTAGACTGAGAAGCCTTCTAGCGCTGGAGTCGTTTGAAGTCACAAGGTCCCCCCAATTGGTTGGGTGGTTGGTTTACATTGAGCGCAAAAAATGTAGAAAAGACAAACAGATATGACCTCAGCAGGATTCGAAACCCCGACCCTGGCATTGAAAGCTAGGCACGCGAACTACCATCTACCACGGCTAGAAAAACGTCGCTCCTAAAAATCCGCATTTAGACTCGCGAAAACATTTTTAAAATTAATTATTATTGGAAACGTCATTATTTTATCCGTTAATAAATATATCTGGCTTATATGGAATTTGTCTCTTAACCCTTGAACCCTTTCCTCGGCATTAATTTTTCCTTGTTCCACATTTTGCCATTAGTTTGGACGGGAACTCATGGATTTCACGCAGTCTCTGTAGATTAATTACAACCGAATAAATTATCCTACTGCTTTTTGAGAAACGGCTCACTACCTGCTTTGTATTGTTCGTTTTAGGGCTATGCATTTCATTATGTCTGTAGTTGAAAGGATTTATTTTGTTTCTATAATGTTTGGATTCTGTGAAGGCATAGGTAGGTTCTTTCTTTGTGGTTACAGCATTGGGTGCCGCGTGTTTTATGGTACAACATTAATGGAATTTTTGTTCTTATTTTTCCGCTTCCAAATTAGAAAAATGAAACTCTTCATTTACCGTTATTAAAATATACTCGATTCCAAATTCTCAATCCCCTTGCCTCTATTTCATGGTTTTCCGCTTAAGATGAGCATGTTCCCCAAAGTTTCCGCAACAAAAAACTGTCTTAATGGTGGTTATTTGTGAAAACTCGTGAAAAAATCCAGTATTACGTTATTGGCTGCAACTAATGGATAAGATATCAATTATTAGAATTTGGCTTTGAAAAAGTGAATTTTACCGCGGCCTATCTTGACAGAATACAGCACTGATCTCTGTAGTCTGTAGCCATTTGAAAACCTCGGGCGCATCTCTAACTTCGTCTCATCACTAGTCTGCCCAATTAAAAAAAAATCCTTTCCGTTCTTGTTTCAATATATATTTGAAGAGTGAAGACAAAGAAACGCCTTTCTTGGACTGAATATAAAACCTGTCTCTGTTTTCGTTTGCCGTTTCAAGTGAACATATAGCGAATCTTTGAAATCGTCTCATCACCAGTTTGTACAGGGTCGTTTTTATCCCAAGCTTTGATACGGTTTTCGATTCGTCTTATCCCTTCTTTTTTATGCGAACTGTTCATTCCTACTTGGCGCTATCTCTCACTCCCCGATAGCGCCGACGCACACTTCCTCTTCGCTTTCGTCGTATTCCTCGCGGATCCGCATCGAGCCCATATCCTCTCCGCCTCGCGCTCGGTCATGGACCGTCTGTTTCAGCCTCTTTCGACGTTTCTCAGTGAGACGGGCGTGAGGAGAGGGGAGAGAGTAGAGGGGGAGAGGGGGTGGCAGAGGGATAGGACGGAGATGTGAAAGGCGGCGCTGTTTGCGAACGTTTCATCGATTGCCTGAATTGATGTATGTGATTGGGTGTAGTGTTTCAATGGCCGGATTCAAAAGAGGGGGGAGTGCGAGCGGAGAGGGGGGGAGGGGAGCGAGTGGAAGGGAGGGGGAGGTGGTTTGAGGGGGAGATCGGAAGAGGGAGGAGGGAGCCAAAGAGGGGGCAAGAACGAACGTTTTGAGTGAAAGAGAGAACAGTTGCACGCTTCGGGTGTGATGATGTGGCTATGAAATATCTCTTCTTTCTCGCTCGAAACGAGAATGATTCTCTCTCTCTCTAGGACAGAAATGTCGGCGTCTTTGAAAGGAGACGAGCGCGAGGAAAAAAAAAACGAATTCGCCGATGAGTTTTGTGGCAGAATCGCTTTGGTTAAGACGGATTTTGCTCATTGTCGATGTTTCGAAAAACGGCCCTTGAAAATTTTTTAGGCGTTTGAAGTATTTTCTTTTGTTTTGGTGACAAATCGCTCGCTCGCGTCGCGTTTGTTTTTTTCATTTTCGCTGGAATTTTAAGTGAGGGAGAACTAATTCCCTTTCCGTTTGTCTTTTTTTTTCCCCGCGCAACTATAAAAGTTTTTCTCCTTCGTTGTGTCGCTTGGAGCTTAACGTGTTATTGTTGCACTCGTTGCATCCCCATTTTTAACCTCCGCGAGCGCTTCGTTTATTTTTCTTAACTTCCGGAGCTGCGGAAACTTGTTTAACTGGTTTCGTCACTCGAGAAAAACATTGGAGTTTTTAGGACGACGGATGTCCTTTTATTTATTTTCTCCCCGTCGCATTCTTCGCCGCGAAATCAAATAATGTCCCAATGGTTCGCGATTAATTTTTTGTCATTACGCCTCGGGTTGCGAAGAATCTCGATTTGTTCAACTTTATCGGGAAAGTTTTCTGGCTTTTTCTTTTAATTAAGGAGGTGATAAAAGTCTTGAGTCGGGTAGAGCGGGGAGATTTAGGAGATATTTTCCCCGACGTACGAGAGCACCTCTAGCTGCGGAATGGCTCTTTATATAAGTAGTCCATCTGAAGAAGACGTAAGCAGAAAACGGGCATGGTTGGTTGGTGTTCCGCCGACAAGAATATCTCTTTATTCTCCCCCTCTCTTCTTCCTCTCGCTTTCTCTCTCTTCACCTTCACTCTCTTCTTTCCCTCCCACCCCTTTCCCATCTCTCTCATCCCCCTTCTCTCTTCCCCTTAAATGTAAGATGGACTATGTAGTCTCAATTTCGCCCGAATAATAGTCGTTTGTCTGTCTGTCTCTCCCTCTTCTCTCTCCCCTTCTCTCTCCCCTTCTCTCTCCCCCTTCTCTCTCCCCCCTTCTCTCTCCCCCTTCTCTCTCCCCCTTCTCTCTCCTTCCCCCTTCTCTCTCCTTCCCCCTTCTCTCTCTCCTCCCTTCTCTCTCTCTTCACTTCCCTCTCCCCCCCTTCTCTCTCCTTCCCCCTTCTCTCTCTCCCCCCTTCTCTCTCTCCCCCCTTCTCTCTCTCCTCCCCTCTCTCTCTCCCTTCCCTCTCCCCCCCTTCTCTCTCACCCCTTCTCTCTCTCCCCTTCTCTCTCTCTCCCCCTTCTCTCTTTTTCCCCCTTCTCTCTTTTTCCTTTCTCTTTCCCTCTCTTTCTCCCTCTCTCCCTCCCCTCTCTATCTCCCTCCCTTCCCACCCACCTCTTTTCCTCCCTTGCTTACCCCTCTATTTCCAAGTCAAACGAATCACGTTCTGTATAACTTTGTTCCACTCTCGTGACCTTGGACGGACCACTTGTCCTTGGAAGAAGTGTCTCGTCTTTCGTTTTATTGACCTCAAGGGGTTGTCTTTGCATTTTGCTTCCCCTACCTCGTCCGACTCCCGAGCGAGACTCCTCATTGTCTAGCAGGTGGTAATCTTCCTCGGAAGGGGTTTTTGCATGCGCCGAGTCCGGAGACACACAACGAGTCATCAAGGTCAAGGTTAATATTATCGGCCGGGTCATTTTCCGCAATTCGTCGCACGTGACCGGGATTCGGTAGGACTCTTCAGGCCGTCTCGTTTAATTGAGAGCGGTTAATCGAGTCCATCGGAATCGATAACTCGAGCATCGATTCAGGTCGCTCTCTCTTTCGAAATCTCTCTTTTAAGATTCGTGTGCGATCGTCGTTCGTTTCGCATGCCGCGTTTCGAATTGAAAGTCCTTCCTCCGAAAGGGAAGTTTGATTTTTCTTCTTCTGCGCCACGCACGCGGAGGCTCAGGGAGGAATGTAGATGTGATTTATGGTGATTGGTTATTTCCCGGAGCGTTCGATCGAATACGCGTCTTTGACGTGGCGGGGATCTATAACTTCGTATCTGCGCGCCGCTGGGAAAAAAACATACGAAACCTTTGTTTTTGTATGCCTTTTTCACGGTTTGTTTTATCTCGCAATCGAGTTTATCGCGATGTTTATTTTTAAAAGAAAATTTCACCTGCCTAGGGAAATGAAAGGCGCGATGCTTGGAATGTTTCATATGGATATCGCGGCGAACGTTTCGCGATTTCTTCTTCGACTCGCTCTTGCGTCCTCGTGCTATTTTTAGAACATCAAACTATTTTTTATCGAGTCGAAAGTTCGTTGAACGGGGGCTGCAATTCGAATTAATTGTGACGGACGGAAGGGAGGCGAGAGAGTGGTCCGGAACCCAGGCACTTGACGCTCTCTCTCCACTCGCAGCGGTGAGTGCGTGACAAGTGTTCAAGTGCTCGTTCCTTATCGCGCTCGCGGTTTCGGAGACCACTCGAATGTCAATGACGTGCGTGTCTTATTTTTTCCTTTCGTGTATTCCTTGCACTTTAAAAAGTACCTAACCTTCGAAGCGCATCGTTTCGGGTTTTAAGTTGCGAAGTCGAGAAATTCTCGTCACGTGTCGAGGAGAATTTTTGGGTTCACCGCCTCCAACCCCCCTCCCCCCCCCCCCTTCCATACCACTCTCCTCCACTCCTGGTCTCCCGACTTTGAAAGTCAACTCTGCTGTGTTGTAAAAGTTCTCAAAAGTGTGCGAGGTTGCTTACTCTTTGTGTTTGCAGTGTCACTCAACTTCGGGCTACTTAGCTGTTCTCTATCCGGTCTCTCTAAGCGATTAAGAGAGGCCGTGACTTTATTCGCGCTCCCGAGTCCCTCCTTCCTCGCAGTTCACGCCGTAGAAGTTCCATCTGTTCATCGCGTGTATTTTCCAAACTGGCGTTTCGCTCCGCTCCTAATGGGTCGTTTTTACGCCGAATTAGTCGTGTCGGTTTGTTTTTCCATTCACCGTTACGATGATTAGCTAATTCTGTTTTTTTTGCCGATGGGCCACTGCCATTATTTATGCATTGCGCAATTTATAATGTTAAATCTTGTTTTGTAATGATTATTTATCATTTTATATTTTTGGAGATGCCTCGCTTTTCGACCTTTGACGATTACCCTTCATTTAATATCCGCGGTCCTTTCCATACTTCCCTCGTTTATTAGTGAATGATTGATTACGTTTTATTTTACATAAATAACATTAGATTCAAACTATACAATTCAGTTTAGCAATTATTGTTTTTATGTTACATTACAACGAAATAATGTTTAAATCAGTTATCTCTGGCGGATTGCCATTTTACTGCCAATTAATTTTTTTATTTTACGATTTTCTTTTAGGTTTTTTCAAATGAGTCATCTAATAAACATTGTAGTTTGCATCAGGATGCACCTTCGCAGAATCAACCACTCGTATTCAGCTTGTTGTTTAATTTTTTTTCTCAGAAGTTAAAGTTAAAGTCGTCATTTAATACATATTCAAATAGGTATATGTACGTAGATGAAGGAGGCAGTCATTGCAGCTTTGCATTTTAACATAACTTTATATTTAACATTTTAGTGCTTCAATCGTGTGCGTGTTCTGCTGCTTTCGAGTTTCTTGACATTCGTGCTTTGCATTTTATTATCCTGATTTACTATTTAATTTTTTCTCGTGGTCGAATCAGTGCTTTTTAGACACTTCATTTTTTAAAGGAAAATAAACGCTAGTTGTACTTGGTTTGAAAATTGGCCTTTTTATACAACGAGGAAAATGAAACAGGAAAAATCGCTTATTCAGGGCTGCCACTATTTTAGGAAGAAAAAATAACCTTTTTCTTCAACTTTTAAGATGTTTATTCAAGAAAATTATTTATTTTTAGATTTTGTAGAGCAAGACAAAAGAAACATTCTCACCAAATACATTTTTTGATGGTATGCAATTTTTTTGAAAAATCCCGTTCAAAACTTTTCTTAACTCTACATCTGTATTGCAAACGCGTATTCATTTTGAGGGATTTTATTCAAATGAAAGACAAATGGCATGTTCGGGTAGTGTCATTCAATCAGGATTGATAGTTACTTACTTAAAGTGAAATAAGACGTCAAGAAATTTTACTCGAGTAATTTCACTCGTTCAGAAATGCCGGCTTTCGTTTATATTAAAATGCGGAGTGAAAGTGGTCAGTCTCTTCATCGTATTACAGGAAATACAATTGAAATTCTTAGCATCGTAAATCTATGTTAGAACTTCATTATATCCGGTATTTTTAAAAAAATACAGTGAGATACCTGTGGATGTGAATCCTATCGTCAGTGCAGCGATCTTACCAGAAACAAAACTCGAAATTTCAATTCCTGAATCTCGTGCGAGAAACGCTCCTAATTTATGTGCCCTTCTTGAATGCGCCACTTCCCGCCTTTTATCTTTTATCTACATTTTTTTCTCTTGGGTGTTATCACCTGCCGGAAAATTCTCAAGCGGCTGTTTTTATAACCTCGTATATGCTCCACTTTACAACATATGACACTCAATTTTCACTATCTTCACTTAAGGTTTAAAAAAATTTATTTAGCCGTTTGCACTTATTTTCATGCTCATTCACCTCCTCCCATTTTAGTTGCTAACAATTTTTGTTTCTTTTTTCATGCCACATGAATTCAAATAATGCCGTTTTATCATAATAAGAGTTTCTTATGCATTACTTTATAACCTACATATTCCTCATTATCCATTTTTTATGCGACCCTTTGTTTATACAATATCCATGGCCCCTTTTCGTCTCAAAATCGGAGCGTTTTTCTTTCCGATTTGCATAATTTTCTCTTTTGTATGTGTTTCCTCTGGCTTATCTCTTCATTAGAGTTTTCAGTATTTTTTGAGCTCCTTCCTTTGTTATGCGTTTCTTAAATTTGTTGTCGGAGAAATTATGGGTATTAAATGTTCTGAGCATGTTCATTTCGTCTTTTTATCCCATTTTATACATGAAACGTCTCGGAATAGACATATATTGACGTATTGATTCAATCTTAATAAAACGTGACGGAAAATCTTGTCATTGAAGCGCACAGTTGCCTTCCATAGAACGGTATCGTTTTTTATGTGGGATGAATAAAACCATTAAAATAATGAGTTTTTAGAGAAAAGCATGAATGTTTTTGTCTCTTATGAATTGTAGGACCTTGTGACTTCAAACAACTCTAGCTAGTAGGCTTCTCAGTCTAAATCACAAAGCAAAGGGAGGAGAACAACCCAATGCGAGCATTAAGACTACTCTTTATCGAGAAGCACCAAGGGGGCCAACGGCTTTACGTCCTTTCCGAAGGACGGAGCCACTAACTTAGGTACTCTGCTCTAAACACGCAAATAGGGCCGCTTAACCTCTGAAAAAAATGCTACTTTTGCAGGATTCGTACCCGGTTCGCACCGGGTATCCTCAGCGTAGCAGGCCAACGCCCTCGCCACGGCACCCCCTCTTATGAATTGAAACTGAATCTCCTTTTTCATTCTCACGATCCGATGTATTCCTTTCTTAAAAATTGTGAATAACGTAACTATATGGAGTTCTCCGTCATGTATGCCTTAAAATTAACTTTTAAACCGTTGTTGCTTTTTAAACCTTTAATTTATTTGGTAACTTCAGGTTTTCGCTTCAATGAAGGATATTATTTTTTCGAACTCGTGGGACCATTTTTATTTGCAGAACAAGCCATTTACAATTTCCGGAACAGAATACTCGGTCATTGTTAATCAGCTTTAAGGAAGTTAGTTGAGAAATACGTGACTAGGGAATTGCTCACAACTAAAGTAGGCTAGGAGATTGTAGAGAGAGGAGTGGTGAGTAGTTAACAGAATTGATACTTTCCGATATGTATGTTCAAATGCACGTCTACGTCATGATTCGAACTCTGTGACTTTATTCTTGTGAGTTAGGTGCTCTTCGCGACCTCTGTGACATCTTCCCTTTATCATCAAGTGGTGTTCGTTCTTGATAAGCCTGATAATTCGGTAGTGCTTATGCTAAAGGAAGTAATTTATCATCTTAACACGGAGGGCTTAAGATGTGTCGGGAAGTGTTCATCCCCTCTTGAATAACTACCCCTCCATTCATCTGAATTAAAACTTTTAGCACCCGACGACCTTCTCAGCATTAACGTTGTATTTTCCCCGTATAATAGCTATGACACTTCCCGAAAATTCAGTCGAAATTTTTAAACCGTGGGAGGAATTACTTTTCAGTTAACTGATTTATGCCGAGAGTTTGAGACATCGGCGAAATACTCTCTCATAATTTAATTTGCGAGTATGACACGTTTCTGTAACATCTGAAAAATCTTCCTAGCAGTAATTTAACTGGCTGTAATTTTAAAATTATTTACATACAGGAGGGTGCCTCTTGACAGAGAAACACCGGTCTTCTTTTTAAGATGGCGGTCTTACATTTTATTTTCCCTCTAAGTCGACGTAATGTTTGACATCTTTCGTATTAACACATTTTCGTATTTTATCGGGTCTTCGACGTATGGAAAGCCGATTACCTCCATAAATGCATTATCGGAGAATGGGGATTTCCGGATCGTGTGCCGTTCACTGCGGTTTTAGTTCGTATAAATTTTTATCGGAGTGTAGTTATTGACCGAGCGTAAAATCTTCACTCGGGAAGTAGTTCATTTAATTTCATCATAAAAAATAACGGCTTTTTTCTGAAAGCAGATTTATCTTATTTTTCTCGTGGTTGCACTGGTCCCGCTGCGCTGGGATGTATTGTATATAACCCCATCATCAATTATAACTATTGTCCTTTTAGTAATGTATGTTCATTAGAAGAATCTAAGTCGATTATTTGTAGGCTGAGAGATTTATAATGGTTAACTTAGTGCACATCTGTTGAATATCTCGCTGAGAGTATAGTTTGTTGCTCGTATTTTTGCATGATTGAATATTTTGGCTTATTGGATTCGGGTAGCGTAATTAACGTTTCGTAATTTCCATTATATTTCCCCTCCCCGAAAATATTCGTAGAAATTTAAGAATTCTAGCATGCGGTTTCTACATGTCTACATGCCATCCGTGTGAATCGTCACTTCGGCGTCGAGGGGACATGTCATCTCATGTAAATTCTGTGATGGAAGAACGCATTTCTTAAACCGCGAGACGCCTCGTAGTGTCAGACGCCCAATTTACCATTACCTCTCATTAATTAGATTACGAAACCGAAGGACTCGTTAATGCGGATGATCCCTCCATTCATCGTGTTTCGCGAAGAGGCATCTCCTGGGTTGGGGGTGAGAAGCGTGAAGGGGAGTCGGTGGGGTTGGGAAAGAGAGAGAGAGAGGGAGAGGGGGAGGGAGAGGGGGAGAGGGAGAGGGAAAAAGAGAGAGAGAGAGGAGGGGGAGAGGGGGAGAGGGAGAGAGAGAGAGGGAGAGGGGGAGAGGGAGAGGGAAAGAGAGAGAGAGAGAGAGAGACAGATGGAGAGATCGTTTTACATCACTCCCTTCAAGTCCTAGTCCACTTCATCGTCTCCCTATGCCACCTCTCCGTGTATCTTGCCCCTCTCCTAGTCCATTTCCGTCGGATTCGCCGTTTCTGTCTCCTCGTGGTCGAAGTACATTTATTCCCCTATATTCATCCTCTCCACAAACCCTTTCCCTCTCCCTGTTTTTTTTCTCTCACTCTTTCTCACTACTCTCATTCTGGGAAACTTAAATCGACCCTTTCTTCGGCAGATCTCATTCGTTTCTTTGTATTATTTTAATCCCATCATCGCAAGAAAATCCACCCGTTCGCCATGCCACGTCTTCATCTCCTTTTTTTTTCGTTTTGTAGTCTTCTTTATATTTTCCTGCCAAGGGTAAAGGATAAAACCCAGGAAAAATGTTATCTCAGGAATTGAGAGGGTTTTATTTAATTTTTATTTCGGTTGTATTGTCTGCATGTTGTTCTATATGATTAAGGAATCTTAGAATTAATGGTTTCGAGATTTTCTTTTTCTTTCCGATTAAGGCGTTGCGTTGTATATACGGTTTGTCGCTGGAGCTAGATTTTATTCTTATGGATATCAAAACGCGCGGTATTTATTTCGGGCAAATTTCAATATTTTCTGCTGAATATAATAAAATGAGAAGGTTGAAAGATTTATTTTAAGAAAAATTACCTTCGATTTCGCTGGTTACATGTTGAGTTTTCTTTCTGGCGTATACGTGACATTTGCTCGGAACACCGGTGTCTTTATTTATTAATATTTAGTTTATTATTATTAAAGCTAAATAAAATTACCTCTTTGGAACTATTAATAATACACTTTGAAGACTACAGCGAAATTTTAATATGAAAAAAAAACTTTCCTGTGCCGTAACCGTGAATTTTACTGCGTAGGAAATTCCTTTCACGGCTACGGTATAAAAAGGAATTTAAAGAGATTTATTATTTGATAAACTCGGATCTCAATTTCAGTGTTCCACGTTGTTCCGGAAGTTTTTATTATTCATACTAGTTCGTGACTTTTATTTAATGTAATACTTTTTAGAGCTCCATTATTTTGGGTTATATTCATTCCGTGGAAATGCAGTGGCTTAACGAAATAACGCGACGACGAAAATAGCTCTATATATAAATGTTTTATGCTGCGTATGGGAACTGAGCTCAATAAAAAATTAAATCAAAAAATTCCTTTCCTCTCGAGGTTGCCGGATTCCCGGAAATTTATAGTTTAAAAGGAGTTAATTTTTAATTTCAAATCACCGCTTCCTCTCGGAGCGATCGATGATGGGTTTGAAACGAAGAAGTAGCATTGAAATTCCGCTATGGCGGGTTTATCGTCCCATCGTCGGCCTTAAAACTTATCGCCTCTTTACTAATTGCAATCCCTGGAATTTGATATGCGAATCGTAATGGGGCATTACGACAATCTGATCAGCGGGGAATGCTAAATGAATATCATCAGCCTAATAAAATCTATATTTAAACCTTTTGGGAAATTACATTTTCGGTTAATTTTCCGGAGGCCCCGGAGAAGAGTATAAACTCTTCTCCTTCTCCCTTCCTTTTAAAAGCAGTAAATCCACTGCAGCACGTACCTGTTTCGGGCGGATGTTGCTTCTGCAACGCCCTGCACTCGCCGTGGATTCATTTAAAATGTATCAGTTTAACTCGGTACGTAGCGGAACCGGGTCTTCCCTCCGATGAAGTGGAACTTCATCCTCGTTCGCCATGTTGGGGTATCAACTTGTACGAATTTTTCGAGAGCCGTGGACCCCGGAGACGAGCAATCCGAGAGAGCAGACAGTCGCTACGTTTTTTTTTCAAGCCTATCTTTTGGAGGTTTTATTTGGACGTTTTCAATCTCAACCTCCTCCGTATTTTGATTTTAAAAAATTCCCTTCTGCTCGAGGAAGGAGAATAGGAGAAGAGGAGGGCCCTTGTATAAGAAACGCCCCCCTCTCTTCTTTCCTCCAACCACGTGTAAAAAAAAAAAACCTCCCGCCTCCTTTATTCATCCCTCCGTGTCCGACAGCATGACCCGAACTGCCTTCATCCATCGTTTCCCGTGTTCTTCCGGATCCAACCGTGCGACCTCCGATCGGGGCGTGGTTGACCGTCCTTGGACTGTGGAACAGAGAGAGAGAGAGAGCCCGAAGCTATAGGTCCGATCCCCTGCCCCCCCCCCCCCTTTCCCTCCTCATCCTCCTCTCTTTACACCGCACCTTGGCCCGGATACCTCTCTCCATCCCTTACCCATTCCCTACAAACATATAACGTATAACCTCCCCCTCCCCTTTTTCAACCGTCTCCATTGTTTTTTTATTTCCTCCCCCCACCCCTCCTCCCTCTCCACAATCCTCCATCCCTTGCACTCCTCCATTTCGGTCTCCTCGCTTCCATCGCACAGAGCCATCCAAAACCTTCCTACCCCTTACGTCGCGAGATAAAAAAAACTCTCAACCCTTCTCTTCTTTCTCTCTGTCTCTCCCCCTTAATCTCACTCCATACCTACATACACACCCTCTCTTCCACCTCTGTTCCTCCTTTTTTCCACTCATTCCCTCCCTCCCTCGCTCGCTCGCTCGTTCTCCCTCCCCCTATACTCTCCGCTTCCCTTCCCGCCCACGCACGGGGAATCTCACTCGCGTATCGATCCATCCGTCAGCAACCCGCCTCTCTCTCTCGCCATCCCTACCATCCCTCCGCTTCCTCCCTCTCCCTCTCTTCCCGTCTCTTCCTTCCCCTTCCACCACTCTCACTCCTTTTTCCATTTTCCCCCCTCTTAAAAATACTCATTTTTCCATCTCTCTCGTTGCTGCCTTATAAACTTTAGCCTTCCATCTCTCTCTCTCTCTGTATATCTCCTCCATAATCTCCCTCACTCTGCTCTCCCTTTCCTCCCCCTCTCTCGATCCTACTTACTCCCCTCTCATTTCTCCTCCCTCCCTCTCATTTCACCTCCCTCCCCCCTCTCATTTCTCCTCCCTCCCTGCCTCTCATTTCTCCTCCTCCCTCTCATTTCTCCTCCCTCCCTCCCTCTCATTTCTCCTCTCTCCCTCTCATTTCTCCTCCCTCCCTCCCTCTCATTTCTCCTCCCTCCCTCCCTCTCATTTCTCCTCCCTCCCTCCCTCTCATTTCTCCTCCCTCTCTCCCTCTCATTTCTCCTCCCTACCTCCCTCTCATTTCTCCTCCCTCCCTCCCTCTCATTTCTCCTTCCTCCCTCCCTCTCATTTCTCCTCCCTCCCTCCCTCTCATTTCTCCTCCCTCCCTCCCTCTCATTTCTTCTCCCTCCCTCCCTCTCATTTCTCCTCCCTCCCTCCCTCTCATTTCTCCTCCCTCCCTCCCTCTCATTTCTCCTCCCTCCCTCCCTCCCTCCCTCTCATTTCTCCTCCCTCCCTCCCTCTCATTTCTCCTCCCTCCCTCCCTTTCATTTCTCCTCCCTCACTCCCTCTCATTTCTCCTCCCTCCCTCCCTCTCATTTCTCCTCCCTCCTTCCCTCTAATTTCTCCTCCCTCACTCCCTCTCATTTCTCTTCCCTCACTCCCTCTCATTTCTCCTCCCTCCATCCCTCCCTCTCCTCCTCCTCCACCGTCCAAGTTCGTCGGAAAAAACCTCGTATTTATCGTTAATTTCCATGCACCCGTTTCCCCGACCGACTCTCTCTACCGGTGGTCTCTCGTTTAGCCTCTGCTTCGGGAGGCAGAACGTTTATTCCTTTTGCTTTCTCTCCCTCTCTCCTTCCCTCGTCCTCTACCCTTGGTTTCTCCCTGACATCCATTCCTCAACTCGCCGTTGACTACTCTCCATAACGTTGGCTCTATGCGGGGAGCGTTTTTTGTTGTTGTTTTCTTTTCCTCTCGAAGGAGATTAGGAGAATACTTCCAGAACAGTGTCCATGTTCATGGGTACGGTAGAATATATAGGCGCGCGTGTATGTGTTTTTCAAATCCGTGTAGACTTACCGTAAATTTTTATTTTTTATCGGAAAAAGTGAGAAATTTCCGGGTCTCAACAATCGACCACCATGGCAACGAGCTCATTGCTTTTATATGGGTATGATTTTAAGATAAGAGGGTTATATTATAATGACATTAATACGTACTAGAGAACGACCAGTAAATACTCCAATTTCCATGGGCTGTTTTACACCATTGTTGACCATACGAGGATACAATTATGAGGCACTTTCAGATGAGGTGGAGATTTGAAATTTGGTAAGATTATAGGTTTTTGGTCACAACCAAAGAGAAAAATCCGAAATTTTTAAAACTTCCAATAATTAGAAGCTTTTTTGAAACTCTTTGTTCAGAATAGACTGAAATGCTTGCAGAATGCAAGTACCGTCTACTAGTATCATATATCCTACTATATCCTATGCCAGAAGCGTCGATGTATTTATATAAAAGTAGCACGCCTCTATAATGCGTGACTTCTTTTCCTTATAAATCTCCCCGAGTGAAATTTAACGGATGCTAGGGTGTCGAGTAAGAGAGAGACTCGAGTGATTTATGTATACATATACCTGTATATCTAATATATATATATATATATATACTTGCGGAAGAGGAAAGGTAAATGAGGATATTTAGGACAACTAGGTGTTGAAGGAAACCCAGTGAGCACCGGAAGAAGAGCCGCTGGGGTGTCGGAGAGACACATTTGTAGAAGTTGTTTAATCTTTCGGGATGATCCCTTCGTAAACACGAGAGAGACACAACCCCAGCGGCTCTTCTTCCGGTAAGTGCTCACTGAGTTTCCTTCAACACCTAGTTGCCCTAAATATATACATACATATATATATATATATATATATATATATATATGTATGTGTACACACACACACACACACACACAAAATATGCGCAAGTCCTGATTCAGCATTTTCTCGATGGCACCATGACGTTTAATCTCTCGACGTGCGGAATCTTCTCCTGCGACGTGACGAGAATTTTTAAAAAGGAAGGCTTACTCGAATTAGAGGAAAAAAGGGAAGAAAACGTTTGCGTCTCGCCGCCGAAATGAAGACTTCGTTAAGACGCGTCGGAGATGAAAAATACGCCATACGCGAGATATAATAACGCGTTGATTTGATCGGCGGGAAAGGTCATTCTTTTTTTAAAGCCTCGTCGCTTCGAGGGGCATGAATCGCCTCGAAACGCCGCTCGATTTATTCGTGTCCCTCGGACCTCGCGCGGGGCAATCGGGTCCTACCTCCTTTTCGTCACATTCTACCTTTTTACCTAATCCCGCCTCTTTTTTACCCTTCTCCGGCTCTTAATCTTTCCCTGGGCTCTCTCGGATCTACGTTATCCCCGCGTAGCGCGTTCATCACCCTTCATCCCTCTCTTTTTGACCCACCTAACATAGCCCCCGCCGCTGCTGACCCTCCGCTGCTGGAGTAGCGTCTGGTGGCGGTCCGCCTTTTTGCCCCGCCCCCCTCTTCTCCCACTCCTCAGTGGTGCGATGACCCGTTTTCCCGACCTCTCTTCCTCTCATCTTTCCTCCCTCCCCCTCCCCCACGTGGATGTCCTTCTCCCCGACATAACATCCCAATCTCTAAGCCATTTCTCACAATTTCCAAAGCTTCATTTTGTTCCATTTCTTCTTCCTCTTCCTCTTTTTCCAAGCTAACCTCCCGCACGTGTCTCTCTCTCTAAAACCCTCTCTCCCTTCTCCCCAAAACTCCCCTCTCCCTCCGCTTTCCGCAGCCATCCCGTATCCGTAAAAAGATTTCCCCGGACCATTTTTCTTTCCTTTCCTGTCTTCCTCTGTTTTTTAAAAATGTTTTATACCGATTCTCATCTTGTCATCGTGGATCTACTCCATCCAGTTTCGTTTTATTAATAACCTCCGCAACCTCTTGGAGGCGTAATTTGTCTCTGTAAAACGGGGTAGTTGAAGCGTGTCGGTTCAAAATGGAAAAATTAAATTCTCGGCTGCGGAGATAAAGGGTAACATTCGGCGTTTGGGCTCGTGTATCGTTTTCGTCCGCGTGAGGGAATTCCGGCGTTTTCTAGACGCCCCTTGAGGAGATCGGGCGAGAGGTAGGTGTCGGTTGAAGCTTACCTCGCTATATCGATCAGGATGGGTTTTTGGTTGGGGGTCGAGTCGGGGTTACGGTTTGACAAATGTTTTCCTTCTCAGTCCGTCTCACATCGGCGTGCTAACTACTAAGGTCCGTGTTCATTTTCCGGGACGGGACAAATTTCTCTCGGCGAACATTTTTATTGGGCCGGGCCGCATCTTTTTCTTTTTTCTTGCCGCCGGAGATTTTTATTTTTTTGGTGGTGGATTTTTTGTGAAAGTTTCGTTGGAGGAGAATCAGTTTTATTCGTTTTTCCCCCTTTAAAGTTCCTTTTTGTGAGGGAAAGTTGTCTGTCTGCGAAGATATTAAACCGATGCTCTTAAAGACGGGAGCTGTTTGTTCAATAGGTTTCTGTGGGCGCTTTGACTTAGCATTTATGTTATTGCCGTGTTCGGTGGTTCCTCGACGTTTTGTTTGGATTTGAGTCGTCCATTTTTCGATGCTCGAAAGCGTCATATTCGAAGGATTTTTAAGCTTGCAAACAATTCTGTTGGTTGGTATGATTTTTTTGAAGTAATCCGTAATTGAAGTATGTTAGATTTAGGTGTGATTACTTATCTTTGAAATATATGCATCTAACTCAAGAAGTGCTAGAAGGAAAACTGGATGGAAAAAGAGAAAGAGGTAGGAAAAGGTTTCAGTTGATAGACGACTTGAAAGGGAAAGAGAGCTATCAAGACATTAAGAAGACTGCGGAAAATAGGAGTATCTCGAGAACCAGGTTTAACCATGAATAATCACGGACCTGTCTACGGACAGACTACCTATGATGATGATGACCTCAATTTTAGATGCTTATATTGCTTTTGATATTTTTTCAGCTAATTACCCCTAAGGTAATTCAACAGAATTATCGAGCTTATGGCCGAAAATTTTCTTTTAGAACATATTTTCGGTGAATTACCGCTTTGCAGCCGTACGCATCTGTTTTTTTTGTAACCTTCTTGTGCCTATTGGAGATACCTGAGACAAGTACTTTTGCAGTACTTGTTCTTGAACGCCCATAAGTTAGAAAATAACATTCAATTTTTACTGTTTATGAAACGATTCATTTTTTTATTTCGAATCATCACACAAGAAACTGCGATCGCGACTGCAATTTTTGCAGCATGAAAATATTAGATTACATCTTTTGGTTTTTAGAGAAACGTTTTGTATAATTGGATTTCTCTCGCACATTGAATTTTTGCCTTGACGCGACAGTTTCATAGCTTGCGGAAATTCCGCGACTTGTTCTTTTTCGGCGAGCGCCGGGATTTTTCCTCGCTGACATGAATCATCAGTCATCACCTTAATGTTTTTTTTTTGGAGAATGTGCCGTTCCTCCGTGATCACCCATCTTCTCCCGGGTGTTAAGTGACGCGTTATTATTTTTCGTGCAGGCCTCAAAATAAAATTCCGTGTAGGAAAAAAGATTTTATTTTCATTTTTTTCGATCTATTTTTTCTCCATGGGTCGTTTTTCAAAAACTCTCTTTTGCATTCTAAAAATAACGAAACTACGCGAGGAAAATTACTTTAGCGTTGAAGAAATTCCACAGAAAAATAACAGCGTTGAATTCCACTGTTTTAAACGCACTGGCATCTTCATGTAGGGCGGAGGGCAGTTTGAATTTTAAAAAATAAGCCACGGAATTTAACATTGTTATTTTTTCGTTTTATCATGGATCATTTCAACAGTGTCACGCCTGCAGCAGTTAATTATATTAGAGAAATTTGGTATAAGATGCTAATATAAAATCAGTCTTCTGAGTGGAAGAGTGGGAGTAGGTGAGGATTAATTTGAAGCCTACTGCATATACGTTTTCTCTCTCTTTTCTCTTCTTTGTTTTACACCCAAGAGAGCTATCCTCAAATGATTTTCTCTGCTATTTCCCATCTTACGATCCTCTTTCTTGGCTAACTTGCTAATTACTCCTTTTTTATTTTCCCCTCTACCCCATGAGAGGATCGTGCGTTTTAAGTGGTGGCTGCGCTCACATCAGACCATCGCGTTCGTTTGTTTTTCTTAGCGCGAATTCTCGTGGGTGCGTTTAATCTCCACGAAATTCCTCGAGAAAATGGAGGCTTTTTTATTTAAACGCTTCGAAAAATGGAATAGTTCGCTTAATGTCCTGATTTTGGTCTACTTCGAAACGTGGTATGTGGGAGGCGTAGGACCGGTGTGGTAAATTTGTAGTTCCTCGTAAAGCGAGATAAAGTGCTCCCAAAAGGACAAGGGTTGGTGTATCTGCATTTAAATCTTTATCGTGCATGTTTTTGTAGGTTGGGCGGTTAAAGGAATGGGTCAGAGGGCATTTTTATCGTCAACTTTAGACCGGCCGTTTGGTTGTATGTTGTTTATTTATTTACTTAACAGTGATCCATAAACATCCCAAAACCTGCCCAATTAAAATGATTAAATAAAATCAGATGATGGCAACAATCTTAATACATAATTTGCATCTTTTTTGTCTCCGTAATTCTGTCCGACCCCTTTTGCCCTATACCAGGGACGGGCAACCTACGGGCCCCGAGAGCGACGCCACGATCCTTAAAATTTAATGCAGAAATTCGACTTTTACAAATTAACCCAGTAAAATTTTGAAAATTTTGCTCTAAAATCCTTATTTAGGCATGATTTTCTATGCGTCAAGGATCTCAGGATAACTTTCGATTTTAACTCAAATCCGGTCCGCTGAAGCATTGGCAACTTTCAGTGCAGCCCGCCGAAGGATTCGCAATGACCGTCGCGAAAACGTTGCCCACCCTTTGGTGTAGATTAAGCCGCGATATGGAGCATCTGGCGAGTGCGGACAAAGTCAATTGCAACTTTAGGACTCAAGGATTCATAAGCATGAGTTCTGCATAGGTCAGTGTTCTTCAACCTTTCTACTTTCTCATATACGCAGTATATTGAGGAAGTGTCGTTATCGCGAAAAGATTCGACCTCGAGATTTTGATGGAAATATACGTTTTAGGTGTACCTGAGTCCGAAAAAGTGGTTTTTAATGCCGTCTGTCTGTCTGTGGGTCTGTCTGTTATTGGCTCTAGAGCCTAAACAACAGTTTGATTTTTCTCAAAAACGGCTGTAACGATTTTGATTCAATTTCGTACAGTTACTTGAGTTTACGTCTTCAATAATACTACATAGTTCATATTTCTCAAAAATGAATATAAGGCTAGTTTATTCTTGGGCAACTTTAATAACAATTGGATTTTCGAAAAAACGGCCCCATGCGATTTTCATCAAATTTCGTAAAGTTATTTAAGTTGATGTTTATAACGATTCTACATAGTTCATATCTTTCAAAAGATAACTAAACGACGGATTAGTATACGAGAAAGTTAGTACAATGTATGTTGTGCCGATTTCTTTTCTGACGTCTTCTTTATGTAGTCGAGCACTCCCTAGTATATTTTAAAGCAATAATGAAATGAATAGCAATCCTACCAGAATATATGACTCATATTCACCAATGTAAACAATTGCAAAATAAAGAGGCTATCATTTTAAAAATAAATATAGAAAGAAGCACGCACATATGCTAATCCGCGATACACGTCAATGGTGGGTCATAATTACAGCACTTGTCTCGCGAGGTCTCTGGGGTGTGCTTCATCAGACCGATTTCCTCCCGTTTTCATGGATACAATTATACGGCATTAATATCATGTACCTACTAGCGATACGACTCTCTGTGAAGGAATCGCCGTTTGTGCGCCACAACATTTCGTTGATAACTCCATCGATATTTATAGTCGATTTCCCATACTTTTCTTATACGCGATATTCTATGTACCACGCGAGTCTGCATCAGTCGGAGATGCATGGGACTGGCGCGCCTTTGCGCAAACCTGCGAGTATTTCTTGCTGAGAAAGGAGAGAACGTAGGAATGCACGAAAAAATTTCCTCTGGAAACTTTTGCTGCTGTCTACCCGAGAGGTGTAGTTTTAAGTCCGGATTCCTCGCCTCGCAGCGGTGATTTCCTTTCTCCTTTCTTCGTACCACCTCCTATGGAGGGAGGTAAGGGAGTGGCGAAGACGTGGGGTGGCGACGTATTCCTTTCGAACACGTTTTTTTTGTAAATTCCGTCGCATTTGCTTTTTCCTTTTCTTTAGCCGATGCTTCGGGAGAGAGATGTCGCGCGCGAGAGCGAGTACCGGGCTTGGCTGCTCACTCTTTTTGCCCTTTGGCCTAATATATACAGGTATACTCCGATTTACGTCGGGGATGCGTTCCTAGAAAGTGCGACGTAAATCGAAGAAGTTTTTCTCATAACAGTCAATGATATTAAATGGGGATGCGTGCAGGAGTTAAGGATAATTCGGATAAACCGATTGCTATAACCCATCGATCTTCATCCGGCTGCAGCACCTATGATTCTCTTAAGGTCGCCAATTAACTCTGTCCCACCTTCCTTTTTTCCTTCCTTTCTCCTCCTCCTTTTTACACCCCCACCTCCCCCTCTTGTTTCCTTCCCTCCTCTTCCCCCGCTTCTTTTTTCTCCCCAACACATCTTCTGTCCTCTTACTTCCTTTTTTCCCTTCCCTCTTCCTACTACTTCTGTTCCCAATGCTCCCCATCCTCTTCACTCCCTCCTTCCTTACGGATAATTGAAATTACTCCCGTTTTTCCCATGCTATCCCGGAGCTATGATGCATAACCTCGGCGATCGGACATGAACCGATGTCTCCATTGTGCTATGGCCGTTGCCGAAGGCGAGGCTGTTTCTTAAACATATTATTCCTAACATCATCACTATTTACACCACCGATAGTGAATACATACATCATTACTTTCATGTTTTTAACTTTATGCTTTTTGGTTAATGTAATAAATAGAACCAAATTTGTATTAAAACAGGCTCATTTTTTCTCTTCATTTTTTCTGTTTTATTGACACAGTTAAATAATTCAGCAGAGAATTAATTAATTAAAAAAAGACAAATGATAATAAGCACGTTAAGGATATCCTTTGATAAGATACGCATTAAGTAGCTCTCTTGCAGTATTTCAAACAGTGACTAGCAGATAAAAATCTTTTTCATGCACCAAAACTCTCAAACCTAACCTATAACCAAAAATTTACTTCTCCAAATCTGTACTTGGAAAATTACGAGGACCGGTTTTTCTGATGCCAAGTTTATACCATCTTTATACTGACTTTCTGAAGAAGTTATTATACACAGTGTTATCGGGGTGTTTTATATGTATGTTTTGTGCTTGAGAAATTTATTATACACAGAACAGGTATGTTAAGAAGTTGTTATATGCCTTATACCTCTGTATGCCCTCAACTACACCCCTGATTTCAGGTCCTAAGTCACCATTTTTTTCGGTTCGCTAGGTTATCTCGTTACAAAACTCCTCAAAAGTAACATATTAAGCAGTCACCTAGAGCAGCTTTACTCAACCGGTGCACCGTAACCATTAGGTAGGTGCTCCTCAAGCTTTTCATCCTTCTTCATTTTGTATGGATTTATTTTTGAATTAAATAACCAATATATAATATGTGTGACTTTAATTTCATTTAGATTTTTTGAGTTAATTTTTTTCCTAGATAGTATTTGTACTGACAGGTGTACTATGATGGACATTGCAGCTCGTAGGTAACAAATGTTTCCATGAAAAGTTTGTTCCAGTGCTCCTCCTAAGTTAATGAATACCTCTAGGTGCTCCCCGGTATACCAAAGGTTGAGAAACACTGACCTATAGGGTATTGGCCTGATTATGAAGCGAAGCAATATTTTTAAGATCGTTTATATATTTTATATTTTCATATTATCTTACAGAGTAGATATTTAGATCGCAACATGTGGTTTTTGTTTAATATTTCAATCATATAACAGCTTCAGGAAGGTGGAAACAAAAATTTTAAAGATTCTTAGACCTCGAACAATATAACTTCGATTCAAAACGACGTAAATCGGTTCACGGGTATCAATTGATCGCCGACGTAACTTCGAATCGACGTATATCGCGGTATACCTGTTTGTGTGTGTGTATATATATATATGTGTGTGTGTGTGTGTGTGTGTGTGTCTCTCTCTTATGCTGATGAAGGGATCATCCCGAAAGCTCTAACCTCTACAAATGTGTCTCTCCAACACCCCAGCGGCTCTACTTCCGATATATATATATATATATATAACCCCCGCGGCTATCCTATTGATAAGTGATCACTGTGTTTCCCTCACTTAACACTTAGTTGCCCTCGATATACATATTTACCTTTCCTCTTCCATAAGCATTTATGTAAAAACACATACATACATGCACATGTATGTTAATATCGCAGCGTTCGTAAGACACGTTGGCTTCGGTGCGAACTTTTATTTTTAGCTTTTGCACGGGCGCGGTAGTTCTCGCGGTTTTCCCGGTTGCTTTTTTATATCCACAGCGGCGCATCAGTTTCCGAGGAAACTTAACGCTTCACGTGCTCATATTTCATTTTTTATTTAGTTCACTCCGAGGCGAAGTGTATTTTTGACTTAGGCCGGGTGAAGTCGGGTTGAGGTAGTGAGGCAATGTTTGATATATGGAGCGTCATAGAATGCAACGTGCATTAAATAAACAGAATCGATTTTTATGTTCCATAGAGACTTCAGGAAAATTATAAGTTTGCACTGACACATTATTCGGATTAAGCTATATCTCTCAGATTTAAAGCAGTCAATTTACCGGTCATTTAAATATTTTTTCTGGATTATTACAGATCCTAGTTACATTATAGACGGAACTTTGGTTGCGATAAGAATTCAGTAAACAAATCGGTTTAGTAAATTAAGCGTAACGGTTGAAACCAGTGACTTATCTGCTTCTGCTGCCACGAAACTTTTGTTTACACGATTACTCAACCGTTATAACGGTGAAGGACGGGATTACCAAATTCATCGGCGATAATGGTGCTCGGGTATTGCTGTGACTGAACAAATTCGGTGTTTTAAAAAAAGTTTATTGTCAGAATTTATCGAATTAGTGGAATTAGATGATATTATAAATACCTTGAATAAGTCGATAGAAATATCAGGAACATAGTGAAATGATAGCTCTTTCCCTTTCAAGTCAAGGGAAAGAGAGCTATCAAGACATGAAGAAGACTCCGGAAAATAGGAGTACAGTGAGTCCCCGACTTATACGGGTCTAAGTTACACGGCTCCGTAGATACACGGATACATGACGTAACTTATCAGCGCGCTCGATTTTTAGTTCAACTGCTACTCAGTAGATAGCGTTACTAGTACAGTAATCCCTCGGCGTACGAGTAATCGGTTTACGGTTTTCGCTTATACGAGATGCACAAATTAATACCTGTTTTTCAATTTACGAGTCATTTTTCGCTTATAATACGATCTCCTTCCTCTCGCAAACCGATCGTTTTTCCTGGCACCTATTCTCGGCTTTCGTCTGTTCCCGAATCTTCTCGAATGCGCAGAAAGTCACAGCATCCCAACTTTAATGATGTAACTATTGTCTATAAAATTTATAACATGGGATGTATTGGGAAATTAATTTTCGTTTTACGAGTTTTCGCCTTACGAGCAGTTTTCGAGGAACAAATTAAACTCGTAAGCCGAGGGATTACTGTACGCTGACGCACAGGTGACAGCGTCGCTTTCGCCATTTAGATTAGTTATCCCGTGGGTGCAAGTTGTGTCTCGTTACTGTACCTACTGCTCTTCATAAACAATCTATATACCCTCATCACATAAGCACTACTTTTTTAGCTTTAACTATCCATTGAAACGAACGTATATGTCAAAAAATATATCGTATTTAAGCGTTGTTGGACTTACACTGTTTTCAACTTACACGGCGACCTTAGGAACGAATTAACCCTGTAATCTGGGGACTTACTATATATGGAGAACCAAGTTTAACCATGAATAATCACGGATCTGTCTATGGACAGACTACCTATGACGATGACTGAAATGATGCTTTGGTGATTATTTTCACGTGCCCTTTGATGGATGAAGCCTTTATAAATGTATATTTTTTATTAAAGAGGAAACGCTGCATTGATTAAAAATTGAGTCCTTACTCAGTTATCCATTCTTTAATTGATAAAGGAAGGAGAGTTAAAATAATTTGTAGATTCATAAAATACCTTAACATTATCACGGCGGACATTTTCTCCAAGAGAATTATTACTTAAAGCATTTTGATGGTGGTGTTAATTTTTTAACGTTCTAGAAGTAGCCCATCAGATATAAAGACAAAAAATTTAACTAACTCCAAAAGAATTATGCGAAAATGAAGCCAAACTCATATTCTTCGTTTAATATGATTATAGTATTTGGCGGCTCAAGAGTGCAATCGGAATTATTTTGATTTTTCATCATTGTTTCGTCAAATAACCAAGTGCTGTCGTTTTCTCTATGTAATTTCACCGTCAGATATTCATGCATATAATGGTTGCCCACCATAAATGTAAAATTTTATTCTGCGACTTTGGAACCAGAATATCTCTGTAAATCCTTTACAAGATATTCAAAGATATACGTATGTACAGTAAATGCTGCTTGTTTTTAACCACCGATTATGTTTGTATATCGTTCAGTTCACATTTAAGTATTTTGAAATTGAAAAGATTTTTTTACCGCATCAGCCTAACGTTGTGGATGCTATGCCTGATAGAAACACGAGATTCTTTTTCAAAACTTTTTAAAATCAAGTGTATTTTGAAGTAATTTTTAGATTTTTTACAACTTTTCACGAGATAGAGCATTTCTACTTGTGAGAATGGTTTATCCCTCCGAGAGTAAACATTCTCGTTTCATCTGACGCGGATCAGTATATCGAAAATCGCTGCTGTCAACCATGCGCGTAAGTAAGGAGAAAAGATCTGTTCTACCGAACGAAAAGCTCTTTTTTCCGTGATATCGTCGAAGGAAGGTGCAACACTTCGATGGCTGCACGAGGCATAAATCTCTCCCGTGGTTTTGTCGGCTGACAAATCAAAATGAACCGAAGACGGAGATACAAAGCGAGCCATGAAAAAAGTCCATTCCTCTATATAGACGTCGGCACCGTGTGATCTATTGCATACCATTTTGTTCTCCGTGGGTCTGTTTTTTTCCTCGAAAAGTAGTGAAAACGTTCGGGTTGCCCTCCGTGGTCTTGATATATAAATGTCTTTCCTTATGCTCGAAGGAAATGAAAAACTCATCGATCAACTCCTTTCTAAATCCGTTATAATTGTATTCGCGTTAAGTTTGGTGGCCCATCGATCATAAATTAGAAGGGAAATAGGAATCTCCATTATGCGGCATCCAGTGATGGGAAAGGCACATGTTTTAAACATTTCGGGTGAATTATTCATGCCGGATGCATCTCGCATACTCGTAAATATTTGTTGTGTGGTTATCTCCGGAAACCGATATTGCTTAATGTCATTAGGTCATGAAAAGCTAGGTATCCTTTGCGTACCACATCTCATTTACAACATTTTCTATCCCTACTTCAGATTGGAGGAACAATAGCAAGTGGAGGTTGTGACGTCTGAAGTGTTGGTTTAGAACAAAGATGAGCGGGATTCGCAATGTTAAGAAAAATTCTTTTCGTAGGAATTAAAAACATCCAAATTCTTTATATTTTTTAATTGCTGGCATTTCATTTCGGACGGCTTTTCGAATTTCTCGCATTGCACCGCTGGGTTCTTTTATTTTCATCATTGGCCTTTGTCGTTTTTTAGAACTGGCAGGAGGTAAAAAAAAACCCTCGATGATTACTCGGAACTTTTTGTATTGTGTAATACGAGAGAAACAGGTATGTAGAGTTAAGGTTCGCGACCCCTTTGATCCAAAGTATACGCGATTCTTTCATTTTTATGCTGGCCTATTTACTTTATCGCATCATTCTTTTTAGAGCTTCTGCTGTCGGTGAGGACATTTTGTTTTTTTTTATGTAGCGTGTACTGTTTCTTTACTAGAGATTTTTCGCTTTAGTTGCAACAAATATATTCCCCCACAGTAACTTTTCGAAAATTACACTAAAATATCGTTGTGATTTCGATTTTTATACTTCGAGAAATATTTTTGCTAAATTACATGAATTCTTTGTCTGTGAATGCTCCTTAATTTCCCTCATCGCAAGTTTTTCTTGTTTAACTGTGTTTCCTGCGAATCTTCTATTTTAATTGCATTATGGAGGAGGTAAATCAAGTTAACTTATAAAGATATGAAAAGGACATACTGCTAATGACATGTCCCATTTGAAATGGGCAACTTTTAAACTTCAGATCCGCATTCAGTACCACCACCTGTTGATAAGGCAAATTGACTCAATTCTTGTCCTAATTAACACCATCGCGGGTAGTTATACGCAATTCTGTGAACTATATTTCGTGCCCATAGATGTCATGTCATGTCATTCCGACACTATTTTATTTTCTTTACGTTTTTAAGGATCTTCGAATAAAGTTTTTTTTGAGGGACCGTTGTGATTTCGTTTATATAATGTATTACTCTGTATTACATGCAGGCATAGTTTAAATTTGAGTGAAATACTTGTCATTTACCTTTGTACTCGTTAACAGGGAGCCAAGAAAAACCGTCTTGCTGTCGTCGCGAATGTTTTACAGAATGTAGAAAGTAGGGATTTTATCATCATTGAAGCGACCAAGTATTAACCTTTAACCGCCGAAAGGGACACCGGTGTCCCGGCAAATTTTTGGGTAAGCCTGCCGAAAGGGACACCGGTGTCCCGCTTAGCTCCGAGGCCGCTCACAGATGTCGTTTTTGTCATAGAATCAAAATTTTTGGAAGAGAAGAAAGATGAGGCATCCTTCTTTTCCATCTGCTCTCCCAAGGCCGAAGGTCTTGCGTATTGGGGAAGGGGAGAGTAAACAAACAATCGAGAGTGCCTCACTCAAAGTGTACGTCTCAGCTGAGGTGAGACTCTCTCGCAACACAAAGAGATGCAATTAGCTGAACCCCAAACGTCCCTTCCCTTTGTTAGTCTTCCTTTTCCGCATTTCTGTTTTACTACGTTGCAACCCAAAGAGATGCAATAAACTGAACCCCAGGACTAAGCCCTACCCCAAAGCTTCCTTCCCTTTCTTATTTTCTTCTTCCATTTCCACATATATGCATATACCTATGTTTTACTACGTTTACGTTCATTCATTTGCAGACTACGAAATAGAGCGGATGTAGACTTGTGCGTTCAAAATATCTGTAGCTGTTCGTCTGTTTATTTTTGAGTGATTCCTTTATTTTTATATAACTAGTTGAGATAGGATGGCTAACAGCTACACCATCGGTCGCCGCACTTGGAAATGGACAAAGAAATTATTTTTTCATTTAGTCGATCTAACTATCCTAAATAGTTGGATTCTCCTTCCCTCGTGCGGTGGCGCATTTTCACATCGGCAATTCCGACTGTCCCTTGTGCGGCAAATGGTTGAAGAGGGCGCTAGAACTCTTCCTTCCCAGACTCTCTCAAGGGGGCGACCTAGTGCTAGTGGAATGCAAATAAAGTGCTTAGAGGCCAAGGACAATAAGCATTGGCCCATTTCGGGGACCCTTATCTGTTGCCATGTGTGTTCCTCAAAGAGCAATAACTCAAGGACGAAATATAGGTGCAAGACATGTGACGTGGGACTATGTGTTGAGCCCTGCTTCGAGGAATACCACACTAGCTCGACTCTATAGGGAAGTGTAAATACTGGGGTTGTGTCAGCTGCAGACTGAGCAGGAACCACATTGCCAAAAAGTGACTAAATGCAGTATTTTTGCACTTTATTTTGATTTATATCACCAATAAGTTATTTCGGCATCGTAATTTAGTCTATTAGGGTTATATAACCCTTTTTATTTCTATAAATAGGCAGAACGATGTAATTCTCTGATAGTTTGACCACAAAATGCTTTTTATTTGAACATTTTATCACCAATAGTTCACGAGATATGCGATTTTTGCAAAAGACGTACACAAAATACTTAAATGTCCAAAATTAAATCCGGCAGCGGGACCCCGCCAGAGGGTATTTAAATCCGGCGGATAAAGGTTAAAAGAAGATTAACATGAAGATACTGGGGGACATATGAGCGAAGACGTGATGTGAAGCGAAAATGTCGTGCTTTCAATTTTTCGCTTGTCTTCATTGACATTGACATTACAAAATAGGCTATGAGAGAGATTTTTTGCGCCTGTATTTTAAAATGACATTTAATAATAAAAACTTCAAAATTTTGCTGAAAATGATGATCTTGGTGCGTATCGCACAGGTGAATATATTTCACAATGTCTCCTATTCATCCCAGTGACGTTATTGGGACGATGGGTTAGTGAATATGAAGTTAACAATAAAGTTTGAATTCCTCCGATAAAGGTATTATGGCGCACCCCCACAGTGCCTGTTAACTTATGTTAGAGAAAACCATTCCTGAGATCATTACAAATAAGTTTGAAATTCAACTCGTTTACTTTGCGGGCGTGAAATTTTCAAGTTGGAAAACAATCGAGAGCCGACTCGCTTTTGAAAAATCGTTTATTTTTTCATTGAAGTCTAACAGGCGTCAATTAACCATCGGTATTTTTTTTATCAACCGGAAGATTTCCTTTAAGAAACCAACCGCGGATTCTCTCCCTCTAAATCTCTCTCTTCGCTCTCATTTCTCACTCCTTAATTTTTTGCCCTTCTCTCTCTCTCTCTCCACGCCGTCTTTTTTTTTGCATCTCTCACGAACACCCTCTCTCTCTCTCCCTCGACTTCTGTCTTTTCCATCTCCCTTTTTCACCTTCTCTCCCACCTGACCTTATGGAAGGAGCGCTTCCTTTACGCAACCAATTTACACACCTTTTGCTGCGCGGTTTTTTCTCGAAAAAATTTTTTCCGTCACCTCCAACACCTTCCTTTCCCCCACTCTTAATTCCCGCCTTCTCATTACCCCTCCGTTACTTTTTCTATTTCTCTCTCTCGCAGTATTTATCCTTGGGCCGACCTCTCTCCTTTCCTCTCTCGATCTCCCCTACTATTCCCGCCCCTCGGCGGTGAGAAGAGAAGGGCGGTGGGGGAGGAGAGAGAGAGAGAGATTTACGCATCTCGGATATGTTTTTTTTAAGCGCCTCGCAGGCTATCGCGACTCTTCATCTGTTGTTGCGCGGTCGCCTCGGACCCCTCTCCTTCCGCTTCATCACTCGCTCTCGCTTCATAAATCGCTCGCTCGCCCGCCATTCTCTCCGCGATGCAGCTCTCACGCCGCACGCAATTGCCGGAGGTTTTATTTTTCTTCGCCTCTGCAATAGGTAATTCGTTCGTTGCCGGAGGAGGAGATCGCGATCGCGAGAGAGATGGGCGCAATCGATTTCCTCCGCAAATGCTCGGAGGCGTCGGAAGATGGAAGTGGTTCGCTAGCATCCGATGTGTCTTTCGGCTTTTTTTTGTTTTTCGCGTGGCGATTGTTTCTTAGAATGTCGTCTTACTCTGTAATTCTTCCTCTCCACGGTTTTGGTTGCGAGGAGATTAGATGCTTCGTTAGTGATGGTTCGAATCCCAGAGTAGGAAGTTTTACGCGCTTTGTAAAAAAAAAGAAAGATTAACGCAGTAATTTTTTCCCGGTCTTTCTGGTGAGCGTGAGAAAAACTTGACGATGGGGCCCATTTTACCGTGTGTTTTTCGTTTTGCGGTTGTCCGCAATAATTTGTCAACACAGGAAATAGATATGAAAGCGGAGATTAATATAGACTCCTAAAGCTTTTCGCAATAAAAATAATATTATCACGAAGAACGGATGTTCATTTCACATTTTGGAGTGAAGACCTCTGCCTCAGCGAAGTCGCAGGATGCATTCTAATTTCTTGTTACCATTTTTGGGGGCGGTTTATCCATAAATTTATTTTGGAAACAAATAAATTTCAGTTAACGATAAATTCGTCGGATGAATTAGAAATACAGATTCACGTTCGCTATTAATAATTTACATTTCTATTACGACGGTGCTAGGGTATTTTATAAAATGTAAAATGATCATCTATATTTTAAAGCGTCTCATAGGTGCACCAGTGTTTTCGTTTTAAGGTTAACCAATTACCAAGGGTCTACGAAACATGCAAAAATATTGGAAACGGCCATTTTTATATGTTTTATCGTGTATTAACTCCATAGAGTTACATATACAACGGTTGAGTCTATTTTCTATACATATATATTTTTCTGTAACATCTGAAAAATGAAAAAAACATCTCTCGCCAACTGATTTACCTGTAGTGCATCCTTTCATCGGGATGGAAGTGTTTTTCTGCGGGGGCTTCGGAATGCACTTAAGACTTCTCAGTTTAATGTGTTTACACATTTGAATTCGCGAGATCATTTCCATGGGCTGGAAAGCCAAAGGATATTTCCTTCCCTTCTTTCCATCTTCCCCATTCCGATTTTTCCATCCATAAACAAAAGTGTACTTAATGAATTGATGTTTTTTCACCGTTCCCCTCATATATTTATTCAGTGCTCCAGACCGTCCACTTCCCCCACCCAGTTCGTGTTACCTATTCGCAGTAACTACCAACCTCGTTAATCCCCTCTCCCTTTCTTTCCCCTTCCTCCCGCTTGTTAGTGCCGTTATGTTACATACGTCCAAGACTGAACTTCTAAATTACCGTATGATTCAGCGGTAACCACGAAACCCGTTGCGATAAAAACGTAATTAAAGACGGATTTATGTAGTTTTCTGTTGACGTGGCTTTCCATTTTAAGTTCCATCTTACGTCGAGTGTAGTTGAGTACATTTTTTGACCACCTCAATCTGAATTCAATGGGTCGCTTTAACGACCGTCTGTGTGTAATCGCATCCGAACATTTGGTTTCCTTTACCCGTCTCTCTCCATTCCATACTTATCACTTCTCCTCCTGCAGCCAACCGTCGTCTCCGTCACCTTGCGATTCCTTCCTCTACTTTCCGTCTCTCTCTCTCTCTGTCTCACTACTTTTTCCTCTTATTATCTTTCTCTTTCCTCTCATTATCCATTTCCTTTATTTTTCTCAAGCCGTCCTTCTCCTCTTTCAAGCTCTCTCTTTCCTTTTTCGAGGAGGATCTTGATGGCCGCAATCTCTCCGGGATCGTTTTCCTTTCTTTGTCTCTTCCTCTTTCACTTTTTTTTACGTCCTCCACATCCCACCTACCAGCGCGCTTCCGATTTCTCTTTAACGTCTCTCTCGCCGTGCACTTGCTTTCAAAGCAAATTCCTCCCGTTCTCCTCTTCTCCTTATCCTCCGCCTCTTATTTAACTCGCTCTTGCCTTTTTTTCGTCTTCTCCTTGTTCATCGCCGTACTTGCTCTGTGCTCGTCTTGCTTTTCTTACCCGCTTTTAACTTTGCATCTTTTGATTTGCTTTCGGTTATTCCGTCTTAAAGAACTCGTTTATGGCGGACTCCGCCATGGCGACCTCGATTAATGCAACGCCGAGTTTTTCGAAGTAAAATTATTCTCCGTCACGTCTCGCTCTCCGAACCTTTTAATTGACGTCCTTTGAATGAAAAATGATAATAATTTAATCAGAAACCGTTCACCTTTGCAGCGAAACAGGAAAGAAAAATGAAACTTTTATAATTGATTCCACCGATCAGCTCGAGGAAAAGTTTTTCTTTGTTTCTTTTCCGGCCGCGAATTGAGTTTCCACGAAGTTCCGGCCAACTCGGTTAATTATACCCGCCTTTTATTTTATTGATGGTTTTTTTAATATCGAGCGTAACGTTTTTCCCCGTGCCGCGTGATAAACTGCAGATTCGTTCTGGTACGTTCTAATGGTTCGCCTCGATATCGCGAGCTCGTGATAGAAATACGTGACTTTTTCAATCTATTTAGGTGTCGGTGAATCATACAGTAATTTAGAAGTTCAGTCTGCCGTATATTCCTCTGCTAGCTGCTAAGCTGAGCCGTGACGTTATCATTTCTCTCGGCTTGTATCTCCTCTTTTCTCCCTCCTTTCCTCCATCTTTTTCCTCAGGAACCCGCGTCTCAGCCTTTCCTATAGGGACGTGATCAACGCCGGATGTGGACTTGGCATGTAATTTTTCATCGCGTTATAAATCATCAAAACTAGTCGTCTCGATTTTTTCCCGGTTAAACTGTTCTCATCTGCTTCTAAATTTTCGCTTATTTTACGCCCCCACCCCTCCCCCACTCGTTGCTTTCCGTTCATTTCCCGTTTCCTTTAACAAACGTCCTACCTCCGCTTTCCTCCTTTTCCCCCCCTTAATGTAAATTCTTCTTCAAAACTTCCTTTCGCCAAAGTTCCGTCTCCTTTCACTTCCTCGGTTCGCCCCCTCTTTTCATTTCCTCACTTCGCTCCTCTTGAGTTCTCTCCACACCCCTCTCTCTCTCTTATTCTCCTGTGCTCTTTTGACTTCCTTTTTTACCTTCTTTACCTCGCTCCTTCTCGTATTTCTTTAAAAATTTCTCGTTCGATTTCCTTTTTTGTTGTCGCTTTTATTTTCCTTTTGTGTTCCTTACTTATACATTTTCTTCTAGTCGCTCTATATCTCTTTCCTTTCTGTTCCATCGCTCTTTTTTTGCTACCATTATTTGCGATTTTATTTTCGCCTTCGCACCATAGCAATCTTCTTCGTTACAACCGTGTCTCCTCTGTTATTTTCAGTCCACAAAGAGTACGGTGAAACCTAGGTTACCCGCCATGATTGGGACTGTAGTAACGACTGATGATCGAAAGGATTGAATTTTAAAAGGAAAAGTCTTTTGAAATGTCTGTTTAATAGTGTAAAAGTTTATTCACGTTGGAAAACAAATCACATACTGTTTTCACACAAATGAATATGTGTAAATAGAGAATGTCATTATTTTATTAAATACTGTGACTCATATAGCATACAATAAACTTGATGCATAAAATATTTGGGCATATATTTCACTTGGCATTAGAATGCTGTTTTATGAGCTAACGATAAATGAATAAACTTAAAAAGCAGCAATAAGTTGTTTGCATAAATAAGGATGGTTGTTATGGAGGAGAATTGTGACTCACTTCGGAGTCGCCCTTTTAATCTGCTCATGGATAATCAAGATTATGCCGTAGTTCATGGCGTACCTTCCTTACCACTTCTACTCTCCTCTCGTTTCTTTCTCTGCCAGCTATTTTCTTTATCTTCCCTCTTCCTCCCCCCCCCCCCACTCAATTTAAAGCATTACAACAGTCTCTCCTCTTAACCTCCATTAACTCCTTCAACATCTCTCGTCTCACTGTCACTACGAATCCTCTTCTCTTTCGGCTCTTTCCCATTCATTAATTCGTCCTCGTCTTCACTCTCTTCACTTAACTTTAATCTCCTCACCTCTCTGTCTCTCTCTCTGTCCTCGTGTACCTTCTTCATTTCCCAAACTTTTCCTTATATATATACCCACTCCTCTTCCAGCCATCTCCGTCTCACTCTTTCCTCCTCGTCCATCCCTTCCTTTCCCTTCTCCTCTTACATCCCCCTCCTCCCTCTCTCCCTTCCTCCTCTCTCTCTCCCGCCCTCCTCTCTCTCTCCCTCCTTCCTCTCTCCCTCCCTCTCTCCCTCCCTCCTCTCTCCCTCCCTCCCACTCTTCTCCCTCCTCTCTCTTCCTCTCTCCTCTCTCTTCCTCTCTCCTCTCTCCTTCCCTGCTCTCTCCCTCTCTCCTCCCTCCCTCCACTCTCTCTTCCTCAAACTCCCTAGGTCTCTCCGCCTCGCTTTTACATTCCGAGTCTGGCGTCGTCCTCTTGTTGGGTCGATCCGGCGGCCTCCACGTACTTCTTCATCCGACCATTAGCATCCCTTCGACACTCTTCCCAACCCCTTCCTCGGCATTTTTTTCCCCCTCTCTCTTTCTCTCCTCGTCCAAGGACCATTTTTTTTGTCCGTCCTCTTTGTTGCTGCCGCTCAGTCCTCATCCTTTCTCTCGGCTCGCAATCGTATGTTTTCTTCTTTTTTTGTCGTGCCAGCGGGTGATTATTTTTGTGTTGTAACTCCGTTCGGTCTCCTTAATGTATGCCCTAACCGATATTTCCACGGTTTCCGCTTTCGCGATAATCCGGCGCAGGTTGCGTGTCGTTAGGCTGCGTGGTAATTTTCTGGAGTGTTGTCTGCTTTGCAGTTTTATGGCTCCGATATCCGCGCATCAGTAAAATTCGCCGGATTTGTCGTTTGTTTCCTTTTTACCAACTTTGAAAGTAGTATGTGTGTGGTGTGTGTGTGTATGTATGTATGTTTTTAACCCCTTCGATAGTAGAAAAAGTCTTGGAAGCTTCATGGACGAACCGCCTTTCTTCGGATTCGTTGTCGAACACCTTATCCATTGGGCCGTAGGCTCGTAGGCGTTTGCGCTGATTCTTATTGAATAGTAACTTATAAATTTCTCCAATTCCTAATCATCGAATGATTAATATAAAAGTTGGTTTTAAAAAATACATTTTTTATATTTTCAACTTGTTTTTCTATAGACGTCCGTGATGTTGTAATGGAATCACGGTGCGGTTTTTAGCGGGTTAATTAAACTGGATGAATTTCCGTAACGTTATTTTATCTCTGATGCGTCTCTAACACGTTTCAATAAATAATATTCCCATCGGCGTTCTTTACACATTCGACTTTCTCGTCTCTACTCTCATGCATTGATTTCGTGTTTGAAGAATTCTTACGTTTTAAAATTTTTGATCGATTCCGATGATGCCTTTTCACGGTGAAAATGATGTGTGAATAATTAGAGTTAAAGTAAGCATCGTTTTTCGTTTGGCTATATTCAATGACTGTAGTGAATTCAGGACACATGCGAGGAAAAATATTGAAACATCGCATAATTCCTGCACACAGGCAAAAATAATAGATATTAGTAGTCATTTTTATAATAAAAGGGGTAATAAATGAAGGAATGATCTTTGTACGCTCATCTATCGAATTGTACGATTTCGCTTCACAAGTTTTCGTTTTGGCACGGTTTTATTTTTAGAGAACTACCTCAAATTGCCAGGTCATCGATTTCACTTTAGAACGGTTTCGAAACGGTCTCCAAGCATTAAAAAGCGTGAAACATTTCAGTTCGGCATTTCGGTTAGTAGAAAAAAGGAAGTAATTCTGAGTACAACATAACTGAATCATTGCATCTCGAACTCCAGACGGCGCTGAAATGTAACGACCTGTATTGCTATCGCACTCTGCATGGTTTCGCTTTGTGCGGTTTTTTCGAGGGACGCATGTAACTTTCAAAGCCACGGATGGGCGTATAGGAGATAGGTGGCGTAACTACCTTCCGATGCTTAGTTCGGCGGTAAGATATTTATGTACATATATTCGTTTTAGTTTAGCCACTGCAATTGGGCTTGAATGCTCCTAAGAATATTTTTTTAAAAATTATGCTTAGTCCGACTTCTGAGATTGTAATGAGAGCGGTTATCAAATAATTACTTCTGCGTATTCTTTTAAATATTAATTCAAAATGTTATCTATATAAGTCATTATTCGTTGAAAATGCTGAAATGTTTCATCCAGGTCGGCGAATTGGTGTAATTTCTTAAAAAATGAAACGAATTGCATTGTTTTAAACTTTTTCTCTTTTATAGAGTTCCGCCAAATATCGGTCTCTTCATTTAATTATAAACTTCTAATGGCGTTCACAAGTGGAAGGTCTTTTTTTCAATTTAGCCTGTTAAAAGTTTCTTCTCCTCCCTCCTAACAATTTTAACATAGGCAATTTTATTTTTCGGTACCCCTCCAGATCATTCAATAATAATTCCCTTCCGAGAAATTATATAGTGGTGCAAAAAAGGAACGCTGATCAATTTATCGATCAACTCGATTTCATTATTACCTCTTCCCCTTCATCTTCGTAACGAATCTTTATCCTGGCGTCTGCAGACGTTATTCTTTTGTTCTGTTTCTTTCGGCCACGCCTGGAAAGCTCATTGGTCGCCTTTCTTCCGTTCGCTTTTACTGTGTATGCGTTGCCGACACAGTCATTTGCATAATATACTCCTCTGTAACAAATTAGTCATTTCCTGCTCCTTCAAATTCTTGCATGCCCCAGTATTCATGCGCTGTTTATATCCCAAGTGAATTTCTCGTGGCTTGCCGAAACGAATGTTGTGACGACGTCGAATTTTGCATTCGTCGTTGCTTGCAAAAAATGTTTTTATTTGCGAACGTTGTGTGTTCTTAAAATATGTTCTAGTAATGGCTCTGAAAAGGCCGGCTGGATTTATGGGAGCCGAATTTAAGAGGGCGCTATTGAACTAGCTCATACATATTTATTTATAATGAAGCGCTTAGAAAAGTTTGTAGTGGAATTATTAAGGGATGTTGTGGGTGATATATCAGTTTATTTTTCTGAAGTAGTATCTTCCTCTGCCAGGGAAGATATATGAAAATTGTAGCTAGAGCCAAAATATACTTCTCACAGTTCTTCTCTGACGAGATCAGTTGTGGACTACATAAACGAAGTGGCTGACACGACGTACGTAAAGTGCTTTCCCTCGAAACACATAAGCTATGGCGATTTTAAGGGTGCTGTGAAATTTGCCATATAATTTCTAACCCCTGTGAAAGTAGTTACCTTACGTATCCTGATATATGCGTTTCTTGCTAACTTTTTGAATACTGTCGCGCCAATGAATTTTAATGAAAGTGTATCCTAGGAATACTAAATTCAAATCTCACGGTGATGGAATAGTTAATACCGAGAGTGCAAGGCGCAGTAAGTATGTTGTTGACACTGAAGCGTGGTAACGAATTTTATAGATGTTTCATATATCTTTAATTATAAAACTTATAACCTCGTATAAAACTTGAATATGCAATCCAGTGGTTCTCAACCGAGGTGACATGACAGCCCAGGGTGACGCGACGCTTATTGAGGGGGTGACGCGAATATTTGTTAAATTAACAATGTATCATATTCTGTCTTATAAACATAGTTAAAATCAGGAGAATAAACACTCGTGCTTATTTAAATGCTAGAATTTTATCTGTACGTGGTTAGGGAAAGCCCAATTTATTTTTAAAGGTGACTTGATGTTAATGGAACTGTAAACGGGGTGATGCACAGCAGAATGAACTGAATATAGCGTGACGCAGGCAAAAAAAGGCTGAGAACCACTGATGTACGCCCATGTTGCGTAGAGTTTGCTCGAAATTCAGCTTTATGCAGCGAGTAAAAAGGTTATTCGCCAGTCTCGCGTGCTCGCATGCATAAAATTTCTACCATCGAGTCCGTGATATATTTGGATTGGATATCTGTTTTGATTCGTAGAACCACAGGACAGTAATCGAAATGAAGCCTAACTATTTCACAGCGTTTTTTATGTGTGCATGTAGGTCGCAGACGGTGAAAGACGCTGACGTCCTTCATATTTCTCGTGGAGTTTTTCGCGATATTTGTTCGCGGACATTCGAAGGAGAGAGACAGAGAGAGTAAGAAAAGGTTGAAGTCGAGAGCTTAATGCACCTCGGACGCGTTATCTCCTTATCTGAGAACAGATTTCAAATCCATCGCACGTCTTCTCATCCGAGGACAGGAAGGAGGGAGGGGGGAGGACTTTCCTAAGCGCGAGTGCAAGACTTTGCATTCGCCAGGCTTGAAAAACGTCGGGTTCTGCGAGCCTCCGTCGCATTGTAATCGTGTAGAAAGCGAGAGAGAAAGAGAGAGAGAGAGGTGGGGAAAGAGAGAGAGAGAGAGAGAGCAGTTAGCGCGTACTCGCCAAGTGTTGTGTTTTTTTATTCTCATTCTCACACTCTCGCCAATTCTCACGCCCCCGCCAACTTCGCTTCGCCTTGCCCTCCCTCTCACTCTATCTCTGTCTTGTGTGGCTATCTGAGAGTCCGTGGAAAAGGAGAAGGCGGAAATTGTGTGGGGCTGGCACTTTTAGAAGGCGTTTATAAGGTAGTGTGATGGAGATGGGGGAGGAGAGAGATGAAAAGGGGGTAGTAGAAGGTCTGGAGAGTAATGAATGACGGTGTGAGTGCCGCGAAGACAATGCGGGAGGGTGGGTGGCGAGAGGGAGGATTTTAGAGGGGAGCGGGAGGGTTGACGTATAAAAGGATCGAGGGAAGGGAAGAAGAAGTAAGATGGCAAGAAAAGGGAGGGTGTGTTTCTTGGCCGTTTTGGACGTGAGGGACGGAAGAAGAGGGTGGGTGGTTGAGGGAGGGAAGGGGGTGGGTAGGAGGAGTTGCAGGGCTGCAGGAAGGTTTGTTAAGGTAAGGGAGGGCGTGCGGGTGATGGGGAAGGCATGAAAGGAAGATGGGGTGCGCGGAAGAGGCGTGGAATGGAAGGTTTTGCGTCTGCATGTGATACCCGTCGGGGGTTGTGTTGGAGGGGGGGGGGGGAGGAAGAGAGTAAAGGCGGGAAGGGGAAGGAAGAACGGTTTAGGAGGTGGTGGAGGGTGAAGCGAAGAGTGCTGGCGACTTGCTCCTGGCTTGAGGCCAAAGGGGGAGGGAGAGAGGGTGTGGGGATGGAGGGAAAGAGGAGGGGGAGGGAGGGAGAGAGAGAGTACCGTGCCGCTGTTCTTGCCTGATGAGTGACGGACGATTACTGGGCCGATCCGTGGTCGTCCCCAGACGCAGCAGCATAAATTTTGAACAATGGGTCATGAGGGAAGGGATTAAAGGAGGATGCGATGGTTTCGGGGCTAAGTCCGGGATATTTTTTTTAAATGCCGGGATGAAGGGTTTCAAGGGTTTAATAAAAAAAAGAAACACCTCATGTTCGGTGGAAGTGGCCAAAAAGTTGTTTCGTTTTTTTTTCTCCCCTCAAGTTTCTCAGGTGCCGTGATAGGCTTGTGATGTCGATGCTTTTCATTAACGACGCCATCAATTCTGCTTCCCCCGAGACTTGCGTTAATGAAACATCGTCGGTGTGAATATAGGGGCTGAGGAATGGGATGTTTTTTTTTGCGAAATTATAATTTTTGAATTAATGAAAATTATCCACAGTATGAAGCGGCTATTTACGTACACCTAATAATATTTTGCTGTTTTACTTTTTTAATCAATTTCGAAATTTAATACTCAATAAATACAATTATCTCAAAAGGAATAGCCAGGAGTTCATTATTAAATAACGTTTTAGACGGGAATCTGGAAAGTAAACACTTGATTTGCTTACATTTCCGGCCAAGTTCAAAATTTTTCTTCTTCTCTATCTTCACATTTGTGATCAGTCTTATGCACTCACACACATAATTTAAATTTCCATCCTTTCACTCTTTTTATTGAAAATATTTAACTCTTATCATTTAGGCATTATATAGTTGGGAGAACAATGCCGAGTGAAGTTGGAAAAACCTTCGGAAATCTTTCAAGTGACTACGCAGGAACACGCGCGTGCATACAAATGAGCCATAAAACAGCTAGATACACAAACACGCGAAGTTTTTAATGATATGGAGGAATAATTCTCGTCTGACCGCTAATGTACATTCATGACCGCATCATCGTGTCTTAACAATGCTCAAGGGAATCGCTATATTAAAAGAAGCGTGTTCTTTAAATGAAACATACTCGCGCAGATGGAATTATTTCGTCATTCATGTATGCAGTGAAAGTTTGCCGGATAAAAGAAGATAAGCGAGATTCTCGCATAAAATCTTTCCCGTGCACTGAGAGGAGAATCGAACCCGGGTCCCCCGCACGCCGGGAGGATATTCTACCACTGTGCTACCGAGGCATATTTATTCTTTTTAATTCGTATCTTGGTGTAGAGGAGGGGTTTTCAACCGAGAGTACGTTTACCCCTGGGAATACTTAAAGAGTTTTGGACTACACGAAAATGTTAAAGATTGTAATTTTTTTCCCTTGCTTTGAATTTCATGCACGACTTCGAAATCAGAAATTTCTATGCCACGACTAAGAATAACATTATAAAGCAGAAAAAACGCCTAAAACTTTGAATAATAACGTTATGAACATGAGTTATTAGTACAAGTGTTATTTATTTCATTGTCACTTTTAAATTTACTAAGGGAATCATTACAGATGCTCGAAGGGTCACGTCAGCGAAAAAGATTGAAAACCCCTGGTGTGGAATGTATGCCTCCTAGCATATTAATTTAGTTTTACCCTTTGACATTTTAGCTGTTTTATTATTATGCTTTACGGCATCACGAATTCATTAGTTATTCAATTTATTTTTAATTAGTTATGTTTTTCGTAAAATTAAATTTTAACGCAGATGACACTCTGGGGAAGTTTTTCAAGGAAAGAAATATCTCCAGAGAGAGAGAGTAGATATAGCGTCTCGAAGTTCTCCCTTCACCGTTAACTTCTCACGATCTTGGGGAAAACCGTTTCCCTTAACCCACGTGCATTTTCAATCGATTCTTTTTCTGCCGAAGTGCATTTCGAGAGGTGTAGCGTCTCCCGCGTCACTACTTGCCCCTCTACCCTCACACGCCCCGGTATCATCCTCAACGCCGCTCATCGTCCTCGGGAATCTTCCGTGAGCTCGAACAGAGGTCGTTGCCATGACTACGACGCGCCGAAGGGGATCTCGCCTTTGAAAAAAGAAAATAAAAAAGGAAGACTCGGGGCGAGGTCTTCCTGTTTCCGTAGAGGGAAAGAGAGCGAAGAGGAAGATAGGGGGCGTGTATCTCGCTGGGAGGTGGCGCTTGAAAAGAAAATGAGGTAAGGGGTAGGATTGAAAAGAGGGGCGTGGTTATTATTTTTTTAAAGGAGAAGGCGCGCGTGTGGGGATCCATCCTCTCCGCCACATTTCTCCTCTTTCTACCTCTCTCTCGGTTTCGGATCGAGGCAGGATTAGGTACGCCGCTATTCCACGCGCAGATCCCCAAGTGTCAGCACGGAAATCCACTTACATCGGCGCGCGCGTTCGCTTTTCCCGCCGGCATTGTTAAATTCGTCCACGCCTACCTTTTCTCTGTTCGCTTTATCCTCCCTGGTCTCTTTATCTCTTCTCGAGTATTTTTTTTTATTTCTGAAGGGGAAGCTCATAGCATCCGAGGATGGATGACGGGGATTTAAATTAACCGTGTCAAATAGGAAGTTGTTTTATCCTTCCGAAACGTTGGATGTAGCTGGAAGTTGGATGGAGGGATGGTTGGACTCCATTCGCGTCTCTATATATATATATGCTGGTCTGGCTTCTACGTAAGGAGCGGATGGACATTTATCGTCGGTTTCTTATTTGTATCAAAATAGATTTTTTAGTTAAAAAATGCAAGGAACTACATAGTTGAGGTTAATGTGATATTAACCTAAACTATTTAGTTCCTTTGTATTAAAATTTTGATGTGCCAAATGAGGAGCGAAGGCCTGGCATTGGTCGACTTATGTTGAAGGATGAATATATCGGATTTTATCTTCAGTGAATATAGCAACTTGAAGACTAAATTAAGAGCACCAAGTTCGAAATACTATAATATAGGTCAGATATTCGTTTGCGCGTAGAGGAAAGCGAATGCAGTATTGCCCCTGGATAATACTTCGAGCCATTCCCGAAAAAATAATGTATTTGGTTTTCATTATTAAACTTACCGGGAATCAAATACGATTACAGCGGAGTCGGAGCAAATGAGAAATTGCTTGTTTAGATGAAATCTCTTAAATATGTATGTTTTCCATTGGCTGTGCATTGTATATATATACATATATCTGAACTATACATTCCATATTTTTATATTGCCAACTAGCGGTTAGCAAAAATTTTAGCTTGTAGTACATAATAATGCCATCAGTAATATTATCGGTTGGGAACTGGGGCAGTATGACGGAGTCAAGTTAATACAAATATGTTTTAATGCTGATATTTAAGCGGGGTAGCACGATAGTAGTATTTGACGGTTGAATCTCGTTGTAAGTAAATAAGATGCAAAGCGAGTTTAGTAAAGCCTTTTACCAGGTATAAATACAACTTTTTCGTATTTTTGTTCTTCGTAATCTCCTGTTTTTTGTAGTCAGTCAAGTTCATCGCATCATTTCTTCTGATGAGAAAAGCTATACTGCAGAAACAGGATAATGCGGTTTTTTTGTAGAGCACCCCTAAAGATAGATTCGTGTACTTTAAGGAGGTATGAATTTCATGATTAAAAAATGTCTCAATCGATATGAAAAACGAAAAACAACCCTTTTATGCAGTTCTTAGAATATTTTGGGTTTGAAGGTGACTCGGAGCACTCAAAAATAATTTACGTGATGCGTATTGCAGCGGATTACGCACGCTGTTATTTCAGGTTCGACGTATGTGACTGAGTGATCTAAGTAACTATCGTAAAAGCCTGTGCCGCCAGAAGTTACGGAGTTATTTTGAGTGCGTGTTTAAGGCGCGTGTTAACATTCTTAAGGCGCGTGTTAATGGCGCTTAATGGCCTTTTTGCCGTTTCTCTCTCTCACTCAACCAGACTCATTTTCCGGATTGTTGACGCGTTGGCCTCGCGCCCGTCGCAACACGTGGGACGTAATGCACTAGACCGTTTCTTTGTTCTCCTTTTGTGTTTGCTTACATTGTCACTACTCAAAATATAAATTTGGAATGTGTGGCGAGAGCGGTTAGAGCAAAGATCCTGCCGCCGCCTGCACCGCCGCCACCACCTCTTAACTTTTCCTCCCCTGACTACGAAGGCCGACGGAACGCCGAAAATAACTTCTTTTTATGGGTTCCTGTTGCTTGGTGATAAAGAGTTCGGAAGCCACGGAGCGCTGCAGCGGATGCGTCGCGTTCATAAGATATTCTAGAAAAAGATGGGACGAAATTAGTTGGGGGTGAGGGTAGGGGGTGGGGGAGGGGGTTTGCCGGAAATGGAGTGGTATATTGGGACGCGGTGTCTGATTCGTTGCTTTGTTTTTTATATATTTTTTCATTCTACTAAGTCCCGAGTTAAGTATTTGGAAGAAGGCAATACGCAACTCATTTCTTGTTACAAGATTTAAAGTATCGGTGAAGTATCACCGAGGGCGCCCACATTGTGCTGAAATGCACTTTTGGTCAACTGAAACAATTTTTTGGAGATGAATAACATATTAAATAATTCGGTACTGTTTTTTAGATTAGTGCCATACACCAATGGTTCTTAAACTTTCAATTGCCGCTGCCACCTGAATATATTATCCCCCCCCATTTTGAATTAAAAATAGTAAAAATATGACACTTTAATGCAAATTTCTTCATTTTATGTAGCTATTAATAGTTTTGATAACATCGTACGTACTTACCTGATAACATTTTATTGTTCGTGAAAATGTTATTTTTTTGTCGTTTTATCTTACATCCAAAATAATTCTGCAGCTCCCTGGGAGGCCGTGGCCTCTAGTTCGAGAAATACTGCCGTACACGAAAAATATATAAACGAATACCTTTTTCTATTACTGCCAGCGAGTCGTTTCCTCGGCGAATTCTATAAAAGTTGAAGGTTTTCTCGCTTATTTTTTCCTTTGGGGACAACGTGTGATAATCGCAGAGCATTCTTGTTTCTGTTTTGGCGTAACAGTGCTTGCATCTTTATCTCGCGGTTCTTTCTTAGCCAGAGGCTGGAGCGTTTGACGTGACTCGAATGTCGTCTAGTAATAATATTTCATCCCTTGCTGTCATGCGATGTTAAAAAAAGGAACATCTTATCGTAAATCCCTTGGACTTTAAATTTGATGCACAAAAATGCCTGGTTTTCGCTTCGTCTTTCCAGTTGCGTAGTTGGAAATTTTATATTGCTGTCAGATAATTCAGCGAAATTACCTTAATTTGGAGGCTGCCATCAAATCTAGGCAGTTTAGTTTTATTATTTTTTTGGAGAAACTATTCCTAATTAAGTCCTTTATATTGCCTGCTCCTCAATCTTTAGAGATAAATTGCTTCTTTTTATAAGCGATAAACAATTTCACGGTCGATGAAGATAGATTTTACGAGCCTTTCATTCTTCTAGAACCGTTAAAAAAAATATAATTTTAGAAGTCTGTCTATCCAATTCCATCGTCCCTTCTAAGCTCTAGATTTTATTCTTAATTTACGATGACTAATAGGATATATCTCCTTTGCCCAGACCTTTAAGCAAATTGCTTTTCTAATTTACGAGACATAGAAGGCTCTGGGGCGACCGAATGGGCATAAGAATTAAAGGAACGGAAATGGCTTCAGTGTGGTCGAGATTGTACGGGAGTTGCGACTGTGTGGTAACTACCAGTAAGAGAAGTGTTTCTCATCGTGAATTTGTTCAGCACTGGTTCTACTCTTTTTTTTTTTTAGAGTAATTCAGAGTTTCACAAAAGGACGTCACTTGGACGATGTTATATGCTTGTTTCTGTTGTAAGACAAATCTCTGCTTAATATCTTTAATCGCGGTTTCAAATTAATTTTTGATTTACCAACTAGCTCAGTCAAGTTAGGTCACGTATTAGTATTACGTGCGTTCCATTTAATCGTTCTGGAGAAGGACCAAATTAAAAAAATAATCGAAACGTATAAAGTAGATAAGAGCCGTTTATGACAGTTATAATTAATTCGTCGCGTCGTTCATCTTTATTAACAGTCATGGCACGTCCCATCTCCGAAAATATAAATAACGTATTTTATTGACTTAACACAGACTCAAAGTTCCTTTCGTCGTTAAGTATCCTTTTGTCCTTTATGAAAAGACTGCCTTTCCGCAGCTAGAGAAGAATTTTTTCATAGATTAAGCCTCCAATTTATGACGGTTCCGTTTAGAATTAATTGTAAAAGAGGGAGGGGGGAGGTCCTTTATTATGACCTTTCAAGCCGACGCTTTTACCCAAAGTCTTAGCCTCACACTGAATTTATCTCCTCTCCTTCCGCACTTTGCCCCATCCACACGTTTTAGCTTCCTAGCTTGCTTTACTTTTCCTCCTCTGCTTTCACTTTAATTTTCTCCCTCTCTCCCATTCGCTCGTGCGTTTATTTCTCTCTCTCCATGACCTTAGCATTTTACATCCTTTTCACAATCTCATTATACTTCCCTGACCTCGTCCGTTTCTCTCGCTGTGATCTCTTTTCGCTATTCTTCCTCCCTTTTTCCTTAATCTCTCCATATTTCCTGACAATATACACACACACATCAAACTGTTGTCCAACGCAGATTTAGTTTCACTTGGTAAAATAAATGTAATATTTATTTACCCAATACGCCCGAAACGCCGCCCTGAGTTGGGCATGTATAATATTTTGCTAATGTATGCGAAGTTAGAAGGCTCCTTGCCAATGTCATTTTTTAAGGTATTTAGGCAACACGGATATTTCCAAGAACATAACTGCCGCGCTGCACAACGGTTTGCTGCGTGTGTATGCATAAGCGTATACGTTCGTGTGTGTGTGTGTTTATAGCGTAGACGATCTTTTAGTAGCCATGGCGGCCTCTGAAGCAGCGTTCACTCGGTCTTACGATAGTTGGATGACGATGAACGACCTCTCCCTGTTTCGTCCCGTCTTTTTCTCCTCCCTTCTCCAGAATCCTCTCCATTCCTCTCATTTTCTCGCCCCTCACTCATTTGTCCTTCCTCGACCCCACTCTTCTTTTTTTCACGCCCCCCTTCCGTTCTTTTCTTTGTTAGCGGTTTGTCGCCCGTCCTTATCTCGCTCGATTTTGTTTTAATCTCGTCCGAAGACCTCGACGCTCTTTCGTCAGGTGTTGGAATGGTGAGAACAGGCGCTTTAATAGTGCTTTGGAAGGCCTTTATACATATGTACACATACGCAGAGGCGTAACTGGTAGATTCGGCGCCTATGGCAACATTTTAAATAAACGCCTTGTTTATGGAGAATATAATTTTTACTGTTTTCATAAAGAATAACTTTAACAGATGAGTATTAAATTAATATATATTTAGATGAAAATTAACTTTTGGCATTTTTTACGGTAACATTTGGCGCCTTTTGCAAGGGGCGCCATTGGCAAATGCCACCTTCGCCCTACCCTAGCTACCGCGCAGCACATACGTACCTACATACATACACACATACATACACACACACACATACACACATTATATCTATATTATATATATATATATATATATATATGATTGAATGTCTGTCAATCTGTCTGTCTGTCTGTTTCTTATACATTCCCACGCCCTTTGAACTATCGGAACCAAACTTTGCAAATTGACTTCATATAACTCTACGAGTAACATAGGGTACTCGGGAACCCCGACAACCACCCCACACAGACAGCCAGAAATATTTTCTTTTTTCATTTTCTCCATTTGATTAACATAGGGACTATTGCAGCTTATTTTTCATTTGAATTTTAAAATTACTTAGAAACATGGTACGAACTGGAGACTTGAATGGTTCTACGAAGAAAAGAACAAAGTTTTATTGAAGACAGAATTCGAATCCTGATCGAATTAGCATAAAAATGCATTCAGAATCAATAAAATACGTGATTTTATCAGTTTTATTACAATACCCATTATAAGCTACCATGACAACTCCCATTGTCGCCGAAATTGAGAGTTCAATGCATTTATATGGGAAAAATTTTAACGTAATATCGTAAGTCAATTTCTGTGTACGATTTTAATTTGTTTACATGGAAACCAAATATTTGTTGTTTTTAATTGCATTATCTTCTAAACAAACACATAAAGGAGAATGTTTGTAAGGTTGTCCGCTTTGAATGCTTTTAATACGAGGTAGGGAGGGGGGAGATGGAGAGAGGGAATTAGAAGGAAGGGGTGGAGAGAAGGGAGGGAGGGGAGGGAGGGGGAGACGGGAAGGAGAGGGTGGAAGGGAGGGGGAGGGAGGTTATACGTTATTTTCGTAAGATTTTCTTCCTTCATTCATCTAAATAGGAAAATGCGGAGCGGTTTTCTTCATTTTTGCTTTATTCGACGGGTATAACTGTGTACCTACTATCTTCTTCTTGCGATGCTTACATGTTATACGGTCGAAGTTTTAGATTCACTAAATCCGTTGAAATTCAACGGGCGCTTCAGCTAGTGTGTGTGTATATATATATATATATCCTTAGTTTTCAACCCTTAAGTTGGTTTGAAATGACTAAGGAGTAAACACACGTGATGTGGTGGTTTCCCGTTGCCTTCCACATCAGACACACACACATGATTGATGAAATATGAAATTATGAAAACGACACAAACATCCATGTCCTTGGCGGGATTCGAACCCGCTACCTTAGTGATGGTAGGCCTGTACGCTAGCTCTTCCACCACCGGGGCCGGCATATATATATATATATATACTTGCGGAAGAGGAAAGGTAAATAAGGATATTTAGGGCAACTAAGTGTTGAAGGAAACCCAGTGAGCACTTACCGGAAGGAGAGCCGCTGGGTTGTCGGAGAGAGAATTGTAGACGTTGTTGGAGCTTTCGGGATGATCCCTTCGTCAGCACAAGAGAGACACAACTATATATATATATATTGTATAATACTATTCTCTCCTCTTTTTATCGACGAAAGGGTGTAAAAGATTCGACAGGGTTTGCCTTGGTAGGGTTAGGATTCGGATTACGACGTGATTCTTTTAAATTTACGACCCGCGTGTAACGAAACAATAAAAGCTTTCCCGACTCCATGGACGTACTCTGCTCCTTTCCTTACGGTCCGTTTATATATATATATATATTCGTCGACGTCGTAGTAGTAGCCATATATCGGAAGGCGTGTGCATGTTGAGAGTTGGAGCTCTCTTTATATTCCCTTCCCTCTCTCTCTCTCTCTCTCTCTGAGAACCCCGTTTGCTTTTTTACGAGGCTGTGTAAATGTGTGGGAGAAAGTGCTCCCGAGGACTATAAAATACTCGAGTTTTTCTCGTAAGGGCAAGGTAATTAAATACTCGGTTTTTAATTATTACCCTCTCAATTTTTTTCGGAGAGCTTGCTTCGCCATATTCTGAATGGGAATATCTTGCGCATGAGAGGGAGAGATGTTTATTTTTTCCCCCCAGCGTGTATTACCTTTACGCTGCTTGTATTGTACTCTCGGCTTGAATTTTTAGCAGTTGAGTTTTTCGCTGGAAGAGGACGCTCTAGCCTTTTATCGCGACTTTTTTTTTAAAGAATCGGATTAAAACCGCCTCTGTGTATCTTCCTTGTTTATACGCCGGCGTTAACTTCTACCGTCTTTCATTCCTTTATCGCTGCTGATTTACAAATTTAGCGAGTAAAATAACGCCCGTTACTCGTGTTCGCCCAACATAATCTGCCTACATACCTGCGTGTTATGTGTGCAGTTTGTTACTTCCCAAAGAATTACGAGACTACCGTTTCGGCTCGGGGATAGCGACACGCGGCAATGCCAAGAAATGCGATTGGAGCGATTTAGGGGTAACGTGGTGCCGCTTTAATTTCCGAAGGGTTGTTTTTAATCGTTGACGAAAATTTGTAAGCGCGATGTGTTTATTTTTTCAAGTCTCGGTCATTAATAAATAACGTCTGATCGTTTCGGAGGATTAATTTGTCTTACTCGGGCGTCCGCTTTAGCCTGCAGATTGAGATGTCTCATCGCTGAAGAACGTCGAGTCTCTTAAAACTGTAGCGGTCAGACTTCTTCGAGAACAACTACAGAATCCAGTTGTTTTTTTGTAAGTCAGGAGACATTAATTGATGAACCACATCTTATGAGATCTCAAACCCAGAAAATAATGATTCTTCTACAGGAGTTCCTTCCTATGTTCAACCGTTTCGCTAGCTATCGGGTAGGTGCCCTTGGGCTACGAATTATAGTTTTTCATCACTTACAGCTTTCCTAAGATGATTCCATACAGGTGGAAAGACAAACCCTGCGTCGCGAAATATCTGTACAATTTGATGAATCGATGGTTTTTCTCTGCTTCTTTTCCTTAAAAGATTCCTATTAAATTGATTCAGTTTTTAAGTGAAGTTTTCGAATAATGTTCAATAATAAGCGCACTTTTCTGTATTGAATACATTTTTTTTCGCCTTATTTTTGACCAATTCAACGCAGTGGTGTGTTTTCACAGTATTACCACAGTACATAAACTAAATTACCCTTAAAATAAAACAGAAATACCGTTAGATTTACCTGAATGAAAAAATAGGTTCCGTCTTATTCTGGTCACCCTCGCATTCGTCCTTGGCGTCGTAAATGCAGTATAGTAACTATAGTATATCAGTCTATTCCTACTTTCTCCTTTGTTAAATTTGAGATTCGATGAACGAAATTAGCGTCTTTGCACGAACTCGGCTGCTCTTAATTTACGAGGACACAGTTGATAAAGAAAATATTGGCTCATCCTCAGTTAACGTGTTTCTACGACCTGTAACTGGACCGTGCGTGATTCAGTCACTTAAACTACTCTAATTAAATCCATTCGAGTTAATTCATTAGTATAACGAGCATCTCGCATTTTTTTCCTGTTAGCGGAACCGTCATGCAACTTGGTGAACGAATGAAGAACAATTTTGCGCCCTTTTTGTCCAAGTCAAAGTCTCTCTCTTTCACGTATATCATATCCTTGTTTGCTCGAATGATTATTAATTATCGTTAAGTGTATTCAGGTACCGAGGATGTGAACTCCATGGCGTTTGGTGTAATTATGTTTAAGCGGAGATGGAGCCTAGGTCGTGGCTTCAAGTCCTGCCGTAGCCATAGCTTCATCGGGCTTTCTTGTATAAATGCCATTTTTTTTCTGTAAATAAACAAGTAATACCGTCATGGTACTTAAATCGAAGTTTAGAGAAATATAACGATATATACTCCGAAAAGCTCACTGCCGTGTTAATATCGTTTTTTCCAAAGCTTTGAGTTTTCTTTCTTTCGGGTACTTCCTTCTCTTTTTAAGTCCCATCCGTTCCTCATTCCTATTTCGTGCGCGGGCAAATATCGGCGAGATCGTTAAACCCACCCAAAAAAAACCCCTTTATTCTCGGGGCGCACAAAAGCGTAACCTTTCTTGTGTCCTTTCCACTCTCTTTCTCTCTCTCCGTCCCTCCATCTCTCTCTCTCTCTCCGTCCCTCCATCTCTCTCTCTCTCCATAATTATTATTACGCGAGCTGCCCCACACAGGACGTGCTTGCCTTACGAAGGCGATAAAGCGGTTTCGTGCAAAAGGCAGTGGCGCGTTTTCTCTCTCTTGTTCGGTGTGAGAGAGAGGTGTAGGGAGAGGCGGGAAGAGAGGGGTGGGGGTCGTTATATCTGCCTTATCTCTCCTTTGGGACGAGGGCAAGGAGACCAAAGGTTTTTTTTTATACCTTGTACCCTTTTTCCACCCCGTTTTATTTTTTTTCCAAAAAAAAAGGTGCCTCCTATTTACAACTACCTTCCCTCTTTTCCGTCCTTCTTTCCGAGAAATCGCACGATCCCTCTTCTAATGCTATCGCGCCGAGATGATTGCTCCTTTTTTTTTTCCTCCCTCCGATGCTATCCTTCACCTCCTCTTCCTCCTTCGCAAAAGGGTCCGAAGATGTTGGGCGTGTTTTTTTTCTTCTTCTTCTTCTTCCGACGGTGATAGGGTTCGTGTTCCGTGGCATCGAAAATGAACCAAATTGGCAGGCTTCCTAGTATCTGTCAGCTCCTCCTCGTTGCCGTATTTCAAGGGTTTTCTTCCTGTCTTCTTCTTCTTCTCGTTCCATTTTCGCCTCTTTTCTCTTCCTCTTCTCTCTTTGTCCCCTGCCGCCGTTGTCGTTTCTTTCCTATTCTCTGCGTCGTCGTCAACTTGTTTTCTCCGTCCCTTACTCCTCCCCAGCCACTCTTCCTTTTCTTTCGCACTCTTTCCGTTTCGGTTTTCTGGAAAAGTGGTTAAGTGTTTCATTTTTTTCTGGACTCCGTTTTTTTTTTGTTTCATAACAGTGGTTTTTTTATCTCTCAGAAGTTTCGTTTCCGAAATTTAGAAATTGTTTTCCCCTGGAGACTCCTTAATACCGCGATACGTTACGTATTTTGTATACTTCGTTTTTTATATAGTTTGTTTTTATTATTTTTTAGGGATTATTAATGCTTTCTAGATATTCGGGTACTGTAATATGTACCCCGATATACTTCGGAGATGCGTTCCTGTAAAATGCGACTTATAACGAAACAACGTATAGCGAAACAAAGATTACCCCATAAGAAGTATGATAAAAGTTAGGGGCTACGTTCCTGGAGGACATTTTGTGACACATTTGTGTCCCAGTTAATACATATCAATACAGTACATTGGACATACTATGTTACCACTCATTGCTACTAGGGTTTAATATACATTTAATCGTAACAACGAGTAACCAATTGCAATAATAAATTCAGAAATCACCGAAAATAATTATCTATAGTGTGATGGAGCACAAAAATTGTTTCTTTACTTACACGCACACTGATACGCACTGTAGAGTACTTTTCAAGCAGATTTTGCAATCCAAAGTATATCCAATATCTCATGAGATATCAACGCAAACGTAAACACACAAAATGTTAGACACAACTGTTCACAAAGCTCAGAATTAGGTTTTTACACATCGTCATTAAAATTGGGACAGTCCCTTTTATCCCGTGTATCTTGTGAACCACCTAACCCATCGTGATCTCTCAAACACACATGGCCAGTAAATGTTTATTCTGAGTATGATTTTACACGAATTGATAAACATGAAATTAAATTATTTTATATAAATAATAATAAACATTAAATTAAAAGCCGAATAGAGTGTTTTTATTTTTATTGTTATAATTTATGCACCGCAATTGGAATTTCTGAAATTTTGCTGTTAGTATTTCACAAACAACGTATATGCGAAGCGACAGAACTTATAACGAAACATGTTCCTTACTTGATTGGCGACGTATATGCGAAACAACGTATAGCGGGGTTTTACTGTATATGTTATATGAGCGTAGTAACATCATCTCCGACCGTAGTAACGGTGTCTGGGAATAGGTGTCGTGTTTAAAATACCATGAAAGTATAAAAGTATATCGTTTAACTATCAATTTCTCTGTTTTTCTCTTTAGACTATGTAGCAGAGGAAGTAATTTGATGTTTATGAGGGGATCGAGAATCGTCGATAATTTTTATAACTTGTTATGGTATGAAGAACGAGATAAATTGGTTCATTAATATGAATGAATAAAAAAAATATTTTTTACGCGACTTCTACTCATACAATTAAATATCCACTTAAAATTAAAAAATGGATGTTTAATATAAACCTTTTTACGCAGTAATACCAATGCCTATCACAAGTGGGAAACGTCGTTGTTAGTTAAATATATTGAATGAAAAGAGCAAAATTGCATCAACCTGTTAGGGAATGCCCTCCTGACCGTTTATCAGCGGTTTGGGAAAGGCAGCACTGAAGAGTCTCGTGGAGAAAGATTAAAAGAAAAAAAGGTCGCATCAGCCTTCGATTGAAATGCCTCCTCATGCGACGTCACACTCATTTCGCTCCATTGAAAAGCTCGAGGGAGAGGAGACCTTTCTGATCCCCGACGATCCTCAGTGGCCTCAGGCTAGACACCGCCTCGCCAGCGCCCCATTTTTTTAATGACGTAGGTGTCCCAGATTCTCCTTTCCGAACTCCATAGGTCTCCATCTCCGTGCATATACATAGATTTGTATATGCACGTATGTATATACCTTTTATTCAGAGTTAAAAAAAAAAGATTTTCGTTGACGTTTTGCTTTCTCTGTTTTTTTCGTCTCACTCCACATTTCCACCCTTTATCCATCCTCCTTCCATATCTCATCCTCGCTTTTCCCCCTGTGTAACTCCCCTATCCCTCAAAACTGTTTACGCGCGGGGGTGGGCGTGGCGGGTTGCTAAGCTTTTTTGTTTTAAGTGTTAGCCTCGCTTCAATGCAAGCCCATATCTAAGACACTCCATCTCTTCACGAAACCAGCCGCTTTTAATGGCCACCACAAGGCCCCTCCCACTTTCTCTTCTCTTTTTTTACTACTCCCCCCTCCCCCTTTTGTTATTTTTTTCGCTTTTTTCACAAGTTATTATTTTTTCTTCCCTCTTTTCTTTCCCGTTTCTTTCTAGTCCTCTTCCTTTTCTTCCTCTCGCTCTCTCTTTCCTTCGATCCCTTCTTTCGCTCCATTAGAAAAGAAAACGGTGCTTATGGGTAGAGGAGGGGAAGGGGGGGTTTTTTTGTTTAGCGGGAACCTTCGAAATGGCTGTAGGAAAGGGTGAGATGAGACGGAGATAACAGCGCGAGGAGGAGGAGGAAGAAGGTTGTTTTCCAGGATTATTTTATTCCATTTTCTCTCACACTCCATTTTGTGACTGCGTTAGCGAATAAGGGGATTGTTGTGGGCGCTGCCTTACCATTATTTGGGAAGGCAGATATGTGGGAGTAGAGGGTCGCGTGTAGGAGGCGCGTATGGGCTTTGCGTGGAAATTAGGTTAGGGTTGCTTTACGGTCTGATTTGGAGAGAGAGAAAGGGAGACGTAAGCCGAGGGTTGGATAAAAAAGCGTTTATTAACGTTTTTTTTTGAAACATTGAGCATCCTTTTTAGTGCTTTTTTATAAAAATGTCTGCCTGATCGTGTACAAAATAACTCAAAAATTACGTAAGCTACAAAATTTTCAGGATATATTGTTCTACATTCGAGCTAGATATGGAAAAAATTTTGGGGTCTGTCCATCTGTCCGTTTGCCTTTTAACAGGATATTAGAAGACCCCTTACGAACTATCCATACCGGCCTATTATGGCTTTCGTATTGTTGGCCGTATTCACAGTAACGATTGTAAATAAACAAGTATGCTATTAAGCGAAATTCAGTGAAATCACACAGTTCTAAAATTTTATTCTACGAAATATTTTGTCCTTGTTATTTAATGCCATTTGTTTTTAAGAAATGTTTACACGATATGATTTTAATGGTAAAATACATTGCTGTGAGATTAGTTAATTAATTTTTCGAAACAAAAGTGAAATTACATAGGTCTAAAAATGTGTTTGTATGTAGTACCTACATAATTAATGTATTGAATATTATTAAAGATGCAAAATTTTCAAGATGGGTTGGTCTGCAGCAAGGGCGGATCCAGACTTCATCCAGGGGGGGGGGGGGGGGGGGGGGGGGTAAATTTAGGAGTCAAGAAAATAAATTTTTGGAACTACCTTATTTAATATATGCTAGCAGCCCGTTGCAGCTATGCTTGCAAATAATCTAAATAGTTCGGCCTTAGGTTACATCTTCTTTGTTCCTTATTAATTTCACGTGATTCCCTATTTCTTTGTCTTTCTTTTACTCTCCGCTCCTCATCTACATGGGCAATCCTATGAGCTTCCGCATCTCTTTCTCTCTCTTTCCTACAATACTCTTCCTTTGATCTCTGGCTCCTCTTCATTTCTCTGGCAGCTGCAGCTGGGCTAATAGCTCTCCTTTTCACTGGTTTACCCCTTGGCATTTTTTAATTTTCTGCGATTTTACAGCAATATATTAAAGCAATTACGTGATCACAATGTCACAGAGTTACTCAATGCTAGTTTAATATCGCGGTATATTCAAAGGAGAAAATTTTTTAATTCTGCCTTACCTTAGTTCCAATGATTATCGTTGCACCCTTATAGACGAACTCACAAACAGTTGCTTTCCTTTAAGTGTCTATCAACAACTGCTTTTAACTTCTTACAGGACCTACTATACAGGCGACGTCAATGCAAGCGTTTATTTAGATTATCAATGAAGAGAAGATAACAATAACGCTTTTATTACATGTATTGGAAGGTTTAATTGGCCTTAAATGAATCGGAGGGAACAATGAGAATCTCCTTGGCAACGCCCGGAATGAGTACGAAAAATACGCAAAATTTCGAAAAAGAATGCGTATTTCTGAAAAATTCGACCGCGTAACATGTAAACATCCCAAGAATAAGATAGTATAGAGCTTTAGCCGTCGAATAAAGCAAAAAAGAAGAAAATCGGGCCATATTTACATATTTTAACGAATGAAGGAAAAAAACCTTGCACTCTGAAAAATCGAAAATCCCGTGTAAACTTATGGGAAAATATAATTGTCTCCTGGATTCGAACCCGGGACGCTTCAGCAACCGAAAATATTTTTCCAGGGTCCTCATAGCCAGTAGAAACAAATTGCCGTTTACCGCATATCTTTACGACGAACAGTTCTTGAGAAATACGCCGATATAATTATGAGAGGCTTCATACGCACGGACGGATGGACGCAGCTTCACTACGCGCATAATATAGGTATATGATTTTAATATCATCGGCGGATTCAAGGAGGGTAAATAATCCCCCCTTGAATCCGCCGATGACTACTGGACAAAATGAAACTCGCTTGAAACGAAGGACGATATTTAAAGAGTAATTTTTTCGAGAGTTTGGAAATTCTAGGGGGGGGTAATTACCCCTTTACCCCCCCCTTGAATCCGCCGATGGTCTGCAGGGGAATGTTTTTATTTTAGCATTGAAAGAACGTCTTATGTAATTTGCTCTGCAATTATTTCCTCACTTATTTTGAAATTTTTAGTGGTCTACATGTCGTTTTAAGATTCTTATAGGTACTTGCTTGACTGAAGGGATAGGTTTTCCTTTGTTTTTTTTTTAACGTGGGATTTTAATAGTTAATTCTTATTTCCTAGGTTAGTTAAAGTTCATGTGTTTCTTTTTTTTCATTTGGAGGACATTTATCTCGGTGAAAGGAAATTCCACATTGGACGATTTTAAAATGCAGTGGAGTTAGTGTTATTCGGCCATTTTGGCTTTTCCTCCCGGTATGGTTTCCTTAACTGAACTTTGCCTCGCAGAAATTCGCCTCAAAAATGAATTTCGGTAGATTTCTTCAATTGTTACCTCATCGACCTTTGGATCGAAACGCGCTGCGATGGAGCAAACGAAACGAAACGCGGCGGCCATTGAGATTCGTGCCAGATTGTCCTTCTACAGCTTCATCGTGCCGCTGTAAAAAAAAAAAAAACCTCGCGGGCAAGAAAACAACGCCCAACTGTATCATTTAGATACAATCCTCCCGCGAGGCTTCGTTTAGGGCTTTGCGTGCATGTTACGATCGAATAAAAAAAAGAGCGTGCCCCAGACCGTGCGTGGTAATTCCACGTGCTCTCGCTTCCCCGAGTTCAGTTTCGAATTGCAAAGAGGGATACATATATATATATATATATTGCGCGGGAATTAACGAGGCATGTCGTATACGTAAATAGGGTTCTTTCGGAGTCAGTTGCGGCGAAGCGGAGTAAATGGGCCGAATTGTATCGGGGAGGTGCTTTTTTTTTCTCCTCCGAAAGGGGTCAGTAGTAGTTCCAGCAGTTAGTCGCGTGGAGGTCGGTAACTCGGGAGCGGTGTTTGCGTTTTTGTTTTTTTTAATATATATTTTAGGTCGGTTGATGGCGGGGAATGGAAAGGGGTTTATATGTAGAGACGACGGAAAAAGAGGGTGTGGTTCAAGGGTTAGGTCGTTGCGCGCTGGGAAAGAGTAGAAAAGAGGGGGACGCGAGAGGGTGGGGTCGCTCTCGGCGTAGCGTGAAGATTGAATGCCGTGTGCCGGCTCAAGAGTGGCTGCGTCCATTTTTCGCTTCCCTCTTATCCGTTTTAACCGTTCCTCCTGTCCTCTTCCTCCCTTTTCTCCCTCCTCTTCCCGCCTTCTTGACCTCCTTCTTTTGTTTCTTCGCGGACCGCATACGGTTACGCTGTATGGCGGTCTTGTGTTTTTCCTCTTTGTGCCCACTGGTTCTTACCACATGCGTGTCGCTTGTCTGTAAACAAGTGAGTAAGATCGTTTATCTTTTTTTTTCGAATAGGGGTTCGTATACATTTTTTTGCCCTCGCCGCGATGTTTACTGTTGGCGTGTTGTTGTTTTTTATTTTGCGGAGAGAGGGTTGGCGGTAATTTTTGTTATGGTAGTTGAGGCTTTTTCAAGACACCGCAAGATGAGGACGTGGTCGATTTGCATTACAGTGTCACGTTTACGAGGTCGTGTGTTCGTGCTCTATTCAATGGGAATGGAAGGAGGTGACTAAGGAGACCTTTTCACTGTCTCTCTCGCTATAGTTAATTGTACTCGGTCTGTCTGTCTGTCTGTTTTATTCTCGTGTTTTGGTTATTGCCGTGGGAATAATTTTGTGTAGTTCGTTAACTGCCATTCACAGATGACGATGCTCATTATTTTAGAGATCCTTGGGCTTTTACGACATATAATCATCTCGAATTCTCAATTTCGATCCGTTTTCTATTTTCTAATAAAGATCGTATTATAGGGTAGGCTTGCGAAAAAGTCAAGTCTCTCGAGACGCAGGGGTCTCAATGTTTTGCAATGTTGGAATCGCTAAACGAAAATCTTCGAGGTCGTATGTAAACGAGTGCGGCTTATAACAGAAAACAAAAACCGGCTCCACTCGCTAGCTTCGTTATTTGCTTGTTTACTCGTTACAAGTAGATCGTCGCTGAATACGTTTGAGCCAATTTGCCTCCGGGAACACCGTATGGAGGCTTATTATCCGAAGTTTTCGTCTGACTGTCACCGGAATTCCTTCTGCGGAGTTTCCGGAAAATTTATTGGGAATGCATTTCGACCCGTTATTTTCTCTGACGTAGCCGAAAATTACCGCGGAAAGAGCTTTTGCAAAACTCGCTCCCGCGGTGTATTAAGAGGATCCCTCTGCCGAGGAAAGGCAAGAGGTTTGGTCGTTAATTTAATTTTCAAGAGTTTCTGGGTCGCAGGTTCAAAATGAAATGTCTACAGGCTCGAAAGTTTCCGAGAAAAAGTTATCCGATAATGAAATTTATACATGATAGAATATTTTTCTCGAGGGAAATTTCAGTAGGGTTTAAGTTTATTCATTTTATTATATCTCTCTATATTATAAAAATCGTAATGGCCATCATGATGCGTAACGCTCTAATATTGTGAATAACTCGATTAGAAATAAATTTAGAAGTCTGAAATTTCTCAGGATTTCAGTGTTGATGAATCTTTACGTTACGACTAAAAAATTTCGAAAAAGGTCACGGGTTCGACTCCAGATGATGAATGTCGTTTTTCATAAGATAACACGTAAAAATCACCTTTTTGGTTTGAAGGCTTTCATTCTTTTACTCTTTGAAATATCTTAAAATTAAGTTATCGGCAAGAAATTTGCGCTAAAACACGCCAAAATGAATGAGAATTCTTATTCTTGCCTTCGAATACTCATATTTTGAATTTATACTCGAGTTTTGGTAAATTTTTTAACATTTCAACAATAAGAATTCATGGTTACCGGTATTGCTATCCCCGGTAATTTCCGTGCATATGCACTTAATTAAAGGCGTAAAGATCGAAAACAAGATTAAAACTTGCTCGAAATGACCGAAGATATAAATTTAATGCAAATAAATCGAACGCAGTATTCATGTTATTTATATTTTTTATCTATATTACTAAAATCCTATTTTTGGTTGTCTCTTTCTCTCTCTTTAACGCTTTATACCTCAGTCATTTTTAATCTCCGAGAATTTCAGCCCTCGAAGTTTATTTTTTATCGAGTTATTCAACTAATTTTCTTAATTTGTTATTAGAAACCAAACACACATCCCTTATAAAATATATTCATTAAACTCATATTGAAAACATATTTCCGTTGAACTAATCTAAATCCAATAGGTACATGGTAGGAACGAAGAAACAGCGAGTAAAGGGGGTGGGGGGGAAGGGTTGGCGAGCGATAGCGAGCAGGGGGCTTGCCCCATAGTTTTATATTAAAATCATAGTGAGAAAGCTATGCAGGTAATGATGATAAAACGAAATCTCTTGAAGTGTTAACACTCATAACGAAGTGTAAATCCGTTTGAGAGACTGTGGAAGTGAAGATGCGTAAAACAAAAGGGAGGAGTAATGCAATTGAAACGACGACTATAACAGGAACTTAATAATATCATAAGACGAGTTAAGCGAACCCATCTGAATGCGAGGTGTCTGCCAAAAGTAGACGTGAGAATAATTTCAAAGGTAACGTGAGAAACATCCTAAATGTATAGTCTTATCTCGTAAGGCTATTCACAAGCTGAAAGGGGACGGGTAAATATATTTTTGAGGATGGAAACACCGCTCGCAATTGCATCCTTCGGAGGAAGCCACAAGGCGTGCTATCTTTGTCTTTTGTTTTATCATTCTATCTCTCGGAACTGCGGGCAAATTCGGAATAATTTGCAAACTGAAATAACGCGTGAGCCATCTGTATTCCGTGATGAACCGTTGAATTTTCTCTCCCATTTCTTTTTACTTTCTCCATATGTAGTAATGGGAAAGTATTGTGATCACGAAAAAAATCGTCTTCGAGATTTCAACGGAAATACACGTTTTGAGGTCCCTAGAACACGTTTAAATTATTTTCGGAATGATGTGTGTGTTTGTCTGTGTGTGTGCGTGCGAGTGTGTGTATGTGATTGTGGGCGCTCTAACTCAAAAGTACTTGTCATATCGTTACCAAACTTCATATATAACACTTTAGCATGAGCACAAAGAACTTATTAGTTTTTGGACAATAACGGCTAATCGGAAGTCGAGGTTTATTCGAAACCCGATTCGGTTTTTGCGATATTTCTCCGTTAAAACATCATTATGATATATACAATTCTATACATATGTTATAGATAATGTAATTCCCTACAACTTTCATTTGAAAGAATTTTCCATAGCAGTTATTGTTTAGGAATTATTTATAAATAATCGGTGTTTTCGGTTTCCGTCAAATATCTCCTTTAAAACATCGTTATTGGTAATCTTCGTGAGGACCAAAGTTGTAGAGAATAATATTTCTTCAGGGTTTTGTTTGAAACAAATTTTCGTAGAACCATCCATTTCGGAGATATTTTGCTTTTTCTTAACTTTCAGTATACAGCGCCAAAACCACGTAGCGGTGAATTCTGTAAACATTCAAAATATACGTAATTTACGGCGATAAGGAAGACTGTATTCTTTTACGATACTAAATAATAATTTTGCCTTATAATGCTATTCATAATAATTTAAATACCTATACCCCAAATATGGAGAAAGTCATGTCATGAATTAATTTAAACGTGTTCTAGGGACCTCAAAACGTGTATTTCCGTTGAAATCTCGAAGACGATTTTTTTCGTGATCACAATACTTTCCCATTACTTCGTATGGAGAAAGTAAAAAACTCGTATAATACAGGGTTTGTTTTAGATATTTTGAAAAGTTATACCACTTGGTTCGATAGCTTTTTTGTCTCATCTTTTGATGTATTGGATTTCATTATTCGTTCGGCTAATCTGCACGATCGTTCGATAAATTTTCGTCGTCATCGCAAGTAAAAGGGCTATAAGAGGGGTGGCCAATAAAGCGTTACCATGAGAAATGAAAGAAAACGTCCAGTGCTCATTCCTCGAATTATGAAGTGACCATAAGCGGATAAAGCAACTTTTTGCTTAAAAAATATATATTTTTTGGACGATTGGGAGCGGTCTAAGGAGCGTATTAAAAGAGTTCATACGACAAAAGAAAAACTCGACTGCGTGCAAGTGGGTTCGGTGGGTTCGCAAGCTGTGTTGCGGTCGTAAATAAGAATGATAAGGCGTAAAATACGAGCTAGTGTACCCATATTCCGCGGCGCTCTGGAGTTTTCGGAGCAGATGGGACCTTGAAACACGTTTAGTTTCTTCAGAGGAAGAAAGAACCCAGCTGGCTAAATGCGCGTTCACCTTCGGTTTTCACGGTTTGATCGTCCGTCGCTCGTAATTTTTGGTGATAAACTCATACCTTTAAGTAATTATTTGTGGTAAGGGAGTTTCCAATAATTCTTCACGAGTCGTTTTGATTTTCCTCTTTGTGCAAGGAAATGTTTGTATCATGGTCGTATGGAAGCGTTACAGTTCTATATACATATTTATAGTCTATCTTGATATGAAGTTTGGCGCAGTAATATTTATAGAAAGAGCATATGGCGATCGTTCAGAGTTCGGTGTATCTCTTTCTGCACTATACAGAATTCGTCTTGGAATAGAAAATCGCGTTTCCTTGGATGATATTTGTTGTTAAGGACATTTACCTGGTAATCTCACGTCGCTGTTATCGAGAAAAACCATCAAATATCCAACAGAATATAATTTATCAATCCGATTCTTTTTAATTAACTTTAACCTAGTTTTAAAATAATTAGGTTGTAGTTTTGTAATAGTTGCTATCTGCAATCTTTAGACGGTTTGTTCTGGTTGTCATATCTTATTAGAAACACGATTCTGTCGCAAATGGTTCGATGTTTCCGTGCTCCTTGTCCTATTGTGACCAATTGCAATAATAAATTCAGAAATCATCGAAAATAATTGTCTATAGTGTGATGGAGCAGAAAAATTGTTTCTTTACATACATGTACACTGATACGCACTTAAGAGTACTTTTCAAGCAGATTTCGCAATCCAAAGTATTTCCAATATCTCATGAGACATCAACGCAAACGTAAACCGGGATGAAAGGACACACAACTGCACGTTTTCTTATCCATATATACCGACAGATACCAAAATACGAATTAGTATAGAATGGGTGGCATTGGAAATGCGTCAGATACTTATCTTACGGAATTAGTTCTTAGAAAATCTCGTTGACTAGACTGGTTCGGAAATGTAAGGTGGCAGTGGTCGATAAGAGCGAATGTGATAATGGCTGTGGAAGGAGACACGGTGGAAGAACAAGTTGGAAAGTCCGCGTACGAACGCATTGTATCTTGGGACGGGTAATATGTCTAAGGTTTGAGTAGGAGAATGGAGTCTCCATTAAGTGAATTTTTTTCTTTCTTCGTCAGTGGTTCGACTTATCTCTCTAAACATTCTAGAGTCGCATGCCACCATCAGTTCCTTGGCAACTTCTCGCTTGCTTCTTTTTCTGTCACAATTTCCTTGCACATTAAGTTTCTATACTCGGCGCATCACTCCGTTTCGATTCCTCTTATTTTACTCTCACTATTCGCGACCTTTTCTTCGATGTTTGCAGCTTCAATTTCCGATGCCCTCCTCGTTGCATTCTCACAAACTAACTGAAAATGATTTTTTTAAATTTAATAAACGAGAGCAAAAGAAAATTGGGTAACATAAAAAAATGTAAGTGAAAAATGAGGAAAAAACGAAAATATCTTCTAATTTCCTTCGCCATATTCTTCCAAATTCATCCTCTTTACCCTCTTTCATCCTCTTGCTTCGACCACTTTTGCTTTGGCATGAATGCTACTTTTTCAAATTGACGCTCTCTTTCGCTCCTGACGAGGCTCGCTTTGAGGTTTTATACCAAGGGTGAATGGAGGAAGGGCTGCCGCGCAATCTATATCCCTGTGCCACATATTCTCACCGCAAACACATCGATTCCAGTTTATCGCCGTTTGAAGCATTGGTCCCCAAAAATTACCCACTATCCTCCAGAAAAGAGGAGAAGAGAAGAAATGCTATATCGTAATGCATTATCACTACATTACGTTTTCTTTCTCACCGTTACATCACAAAATTTTAGCTTTTTATAACGGTAAACTGTTTTTAATTCGATATCGAGTGTTATCGCTCTCTCAGCAAGCTAAATTTACGACGAAAATCAGGGGCCGTTGTTAGCCACGTTGGTTTGTTTTCAAATTTCTAGCTTGGATTTGGGATGTATAAAAAGGTCTAAAACGGTGCCTTTATTCGAAGCTGATGCTTTACGATCTTCCTTCTTTCTCCCCTTACGGGATTTTTTTTATTTTCTGAAAATTATTTTATAAGTGGGCAGGTAGAAATATATTAAAGATCTGGATAGTGCGTTTCAGTCGACTAAATATGCAAAAATCCCCGCGTTAGACACTCCGATCCTGTAAATCAGTGGTTCCCAACCTTATCTACATGGCGGGTTATCTATTGGTGGTTGAAAATCATTCGGCGGGCCGCATCGCAAGCTGCAAATTCTTCTGTGGGTTGGATTAGAGTTTAAATCGAAGTTACCAATATATTCTGAGGTGCCATACAAGCTAAAATCGTGTCAATGTAATGTTTTTTATGGCTAACATTTCAATATTAAAAGTTCAATTAACAAAATTTTCATAAAAATGTATGAATTCGTGTGTTAAAATTTTCGACTTGCTTTTTCTTTCCACTCATTCACCCCAAATTTTATTTTCATTCCTCGTTTTATTTTATCAGCGTAACTATTACATGATCAATTTCGGGGTGATAAAATTGACACTCATAACACGAGCTAAAGATATTCGACTTTGTGAAAAGAAGCGTACATTTTTCAAAGCGAAGTCGTCCTTTTTCATAGTGGGGTTTTACTGTACAATACACATATTAACGTAATCGTTGTGTGGGTTGCATAAGACAGAGGATACCAAATTAGCATTTGTACAAAACATTAAGATTACAAAACAAAAGTTGAGATCGAACATATGTTTCACTTGTTCCCTAATTCCCCAGGGTAACTTTATTTTTATGTTACCCCTTATCTTCTTGTGGGATCCGAAACTGATCACACTTCCTGGAACACGTTTTACCCCCTTAAGTCGACATGGTTTCCTGTAGATTTACTTAAAAGAAAACGAAAAAACTTTTCAGTTTTCTCGGAGAAAATAATTTGTCTTGTCATCATCTTGCGTCGGATGAGCATTTCAATTATTTTTCTTCTGCCGATGCCGCTTGAAAATTCTACGCGAGAGGGTTAGGGAGAGAGAGAGAGAGAGCGGAAGAGAGATTTGCCCCGCCCACTTCCGCTCCTTAAGGACGCTTTGGTTATCGTTTTGCTTTAACGCGCCGGGACTCGTTCGTTCGCTGGACTTATCTCCTCTCTGCTACGAAACTCTCCCTCGCCTCTCTCTCTTCCATAGCTCTTCGTCCCTCTCTCTTCCTCTCGCGTTTCGCTACAATTGATGAGTCGACCAGAGAGAGTTTTCCCAGGCCTTTTCATTATTCCCTCATCATCCTCCGCCGCCATTCGTGCACTCCCCAGAAGTCCCCGCAAACAGGAGAGAGAGAGTAAAGAAGAGAATTTTCTTTATATCTCATCCACGCTCGACCCTCTATATCTCTTATTTTTTTCATCATCCCTTTCTCCCGTGTTTACTGCCGAAGATTGAGAGATTCTTTGCTTCTCTTTCTTTCTTGCGAGTTTTCTTTACCTTTCCTTACGGTCCCAAACACTTGGGAAAAATATTCCTTTTTTTCCCCCAGCCAGAACGAGAGGAGAAAAAGAATGAAAAAATGGATGAGGTTGGGGAGTAAAACCCGTAGCGGGAGGTGGACCTCGATTTCTTATTTTTTGTTTTGTTTTTGGATGTTGTCGTTTTTATACCATTTTTTTTAAGACGGTGGGAAGTGAAGGAGTTACATACTATATGTTCGCGCACGTGTTTTTGTGGCTTTTGGGGGAGGATGTGGAAGGGGGGTGTAGAATAGGGTTGTCTTCTCGGTTTTTGTTTCTCCATCTTCCGTCTCTCACTCTCTCTCCCTCTCTCTCCATCTCTGTCTCTCTATACCTCGCTTTCTCCACCTCTCTCTTTCTCGCCCTCTCTCACTTTATCTCTTTCCCTCTCTTCCTCTCTCCTCTTCCTCTCCCTCTTTCTCGCCGCCTCTCTCTCTCCCTCTCTTCCATTCTGACTCCCTCATCCTCCCTTTATTTCTTCCTCTCTCTCTTTTTCTCCCATTCTCTTTCTCCCTCCCTCTCTTGGGGAAGTTCCTTCTGCGTCCCGTGTGTTTCTCCGATTTTTCCCCTCCCGTGGAAGCGAGATTTATATTGGTTCCGCAGGAGGCATAGATCCCGAAGTCACATCTTCCCTGACTCTCTTTTTCGACTTCTCTATATATCCCGCTCTCGTTATCTCAGTTGGGCAGTGGGTGTTCGTCAAGTTTCGAGTCAAGAGCGAGTTGTGTAGTTATTTTTGTTCTTTTTTCTCGGATATGCGTTATATATTTATTGCGTGAGAGGCCGGTTGTTTTCATCCACCATAGAGAGAGAGTTATCGTCCATTTTTCGTGTCTACATGTTGGCCGGCCGTAATCGACGGGCGTTAGAGGAATGGGGAAAGAAAGAGTGCCGGAGCAGCATTGAGGACGTTCCTTTGCCATGTTCGATGGTTGTGTTGATATCGCAATTGATTTTTTTTGAGGTATTCATATGGTTCTCACATTTTCAGTGCGCTTAAGAACTGAAAAATTCTGAATTATTTATGTTGGCGGAGTTGGAAATAATGAATTTTTAATCTAAAAATAATGAGTTAGAATCAAAACAAATCCAAATATGTATCGGAAATTTGTTAGGTGCGTTGACCAGTTGGCAATGTTGAATTTTTAATCAAAAAATAATGGTTTGTATTAACACAGGTTTACTTCTGTATCGGAAATACGTGATTTGTTTAAGTGCCGTGGCCTGTTGGCAGTACCTATTGAATTTTTAACCGAAAAATAATACTTCACCTTTTCACATAATTCGTGCCTTGTTTCAACTTTTGGTTTTTCGTTCATAACAAAATTGAATTGGGATTATTAATATATTTTTGATAATTACATGTACTCAGGGTCGGCCCGAGGTACCAGCGAACCTGGCGGCTGCCCGACGCGCCAAAATCTTGGGGGTGCTATTCTGTCCGTGCATTACTTTCAAGTGAATAAATAATGGATACCGATTTATATCGCCGAACAGGCTGGAATATTTATGGCATTCATTCTGTATTTTCTTTATCTATAATCTTCACAGAGCGATGAATAAATTAACATGTATGTACTTCGTAATTATCTCAACAAACATTTACGGAAGGGGGCGCCCGGGGAGCCAAAGTTCCTCGGGCCGCCCCCGCCTCTAGGTACTCATTGAAACGTTGTATCGATATCTCTTACTTTAAATAGGTCTTCTGCGTTCTTAAGCTAGTCACGCATACGGTTATCTTTATACTTTTTAACAGCGCTTGATTAGTAATTTACGATTTATCGCCGAAAATGATTTCACTGTGTTGTTACAAGTTGGCTGAAAGCTTGTCAATGAAATTAATTTTTTGCTAATCCTGGAGGTGGCTTATAATATGCTCGTCAAATGACGAAAAACATTCAGTCTGTTGCTTCGCTAATTAAGTGTTTTTAACTTTCTAGCATCACGGCAACCGAAGCTGTCACGGGGTTCTGCTTTTCACCGTTTTTTTCTTTAAACCAGTCTCTCTCTTCCTCAGTCTCCGTCGAATTCGTTCAGTATTGGCAATTTGCCCGATTTCGAGGAAAGCTTAACTTTATCTAAAAGTTAAAGACCGTGGAGAAAGATTAGAGAGTCTCCTCAGCACATAAGCCGTCCTCTTAATTTATGGCTACAGCAGACGGGCGGCATTGGCGTGCATAGAGAACACCCGCCTAATAGACCATTAGCGTTTTGATGGACTATGATCTTATGCAAAGCAGGTATCTTTGCCTGTGATCGTAGCCAAGCGATTGACGCATAAGGAAAGGACTGCGGGAGATACGTTATACTTGTATATGTACTCATGCAATTGTCGCACTTGCGAATTTTTCAGTCTAAAGATAAGGATTGGGTGTTTTCGTGGAATGTCGTAAATATATCGTACTATTGGCATTTTTAGTTGAAATCTATTTTTTCTACTCACAACAATGCAATAAACTCGCACACAACACAAAAAAAACGTTCCGGTACGACGCGTAAACTAAAAATCCTAACAAAAATTTGATCCGATTTTTTTACGGTAAATGCTGTAAATACCAATTCTCCTACGGTAAATTTTTCGTGCGAGTATCACGTGAGGGCGACAATAACGAGGGTAAACACGGTCGTGTATGGTTAATTGTCAGAGAGGTCTTCGCTAAACAGCGACAATTCTCACGGTGTGGACATTTTTTGCGCTTTCCCTCCATGGATCTCAGATCGCAAGTACACGTTGATGTGGTGGATCTTAAAGCTCGAGCGATTTGTAGTGTTTTAACTTCTGCTGTGGTTTTTTCCCCGGGAGTCGTGACCAAGGTTACATGCGGACAGGGGCGCTTTAAGACATTGTGCGCCCGTAGGCAGAGTAAATTTTTGCGCCCTCTCAAACTCATACCTTTTGCCGTGAAATTTAAAAATTAAGCACGTTTTTTTTTAATTTGGCGCCCCCGCGCGCCTTAAAATTCGGCACCCGTAGGCAGTTGCCTGCTTGGCCTTGTGGATAAAGCGCTACTGCATGCGGAATCTACGGCGGAATGAGGTGTGTACTAACGGTTTTTTTGGTGTACTCATATTTGAACGTATCTTAATTTTTAACGATCCTTTCGTTGTGTCTAGACGTTTAAACCAAGGTCTTTCATCCAAAGACATTTCACTCGCGAGAATTTTCACCCAAAGTATATTTGTTGGGTAGTAAGTAGAATCAACTCTTAAAAGGTTAGAATATTAGGGTTATTTGGTGAAAAGACACGCCAATACTGTTATTTAACCAACTGTTATGTTAACTTTGAAAGTAGTATTTATATATTTTTAATCCCTCCTATATGAGAAAATACTTTTCCTCGGCAAGAAACCGCTCTACCTCGGCTTACCCATATTAAGTTGGCTGCTCTGTACAATTACACCACTGAGATAGCATATTCACACGCTGGTAATAGTCATTATACGTATTTTACGCGTGTGAAGATCTTGATATATGTTCAGCGACTTTCTTTATGAATTTTGAATTTTAATTCCATTTGAACTGCTATTCTGAAGTTAATTAATGCGATATTTTGAAACATTCAACGAGGAAAATCCATTTAAACCCTATGACAATAAGATTTATTTATATCGTCGCTATCAATTTTTATTGTAAGAGGTGAGTTCTCTTATCTCTCTAAAATTCCTCTGATCTTAATAGCATATTACCTTTGGTAGCTATTTTAATATATTATCCTATTGTAAAGGATTTTCTTCTAAACGAATGCCACGATATAAATAAATGATGATCAAAAATTGTAAAGTAAAACTATAAAAATTAATTTGAGTGCACTAAAAAGCAAAAAACAATAAGAAAATTACAATTTTCGTGTAAAAGCTGCTTGGCTCGTTTTTTCCTTATATTATATAAGAACTCATTGTATATTTATATTTAGCTGAAAATCCATCCAACTTTTAAACGAAAATTGTAGTTATTTTCTCGTTTTTTGCTTTTTTGTGCATTTAAACGTATATTTTATTTGATTGGTGATTTTTATATAGTCATTTCTCTGGTTATATATGGGACCCGCACGAGAAAGGCCTTATTCATGAGTTAAACTACAAAGAAAGGGAGCGCGTATCGTGAAAAGTCGGAATCTTAGGCAAGTGTCACGAATCTAGTATAGGAGATTGGGTGGCAGACCTTGACGAAACGGTGTAGAAAGTCTATGCATCGACTTTAGCAGGGATTTAGAATAGAAGAATTTACAGATGACGTAATTAGAAGCCCACCTTACGTCGGACGCCGTGATCTCGTGGACGAGATACGAGAAATGAATTATAGGACACAAGGGATTCTTTTTTCCTAGAACAATAAGAGAGCATAACGGGAGAATAATATGATAGGTCGGTGATATTTACCCCACACGTTTTTTTCTGTGGGTTTTATTCAGATTAAGAGCCATCCTCAGGTTTGCGGCTAAATATTTAGCTCGGGGTTTCTTTCGCGGTTCGTTCAACTTATTTTTCTCTTTGCACACAAGCACTCCGTAAAGGACCATTGTTACTGCATCACTCATTGCAGGAAAAGTATTTTTTTAACCGTAAAGTACAAAGAGTATTCTCACGCTAAGAGTCTAGTAAATCCTCACAAGTATTTCAGAGCCGAATAAATTGAACCTGTGATGGAATATTATAGCTATTGGTTAGGTTTCAAAATGTTTAGTCACAGTTCATATGCATAAAAGCATTTTTTAAAGATTTGAAATGTAAAAGGTTAAAGGAGCAACGACCCAGCAGCGTAAATTCTTCGTTTACTTCAATTTCGTCACTTTCACTCATCGCATCGTACTCGGCCAAGCACCACACCAAGATCCTATCGCATTCGCTGTTCCCTCGTATCTCGTGCGATTGTAATCAAACAGAGAAAGATAAAATTTGCGAGGAGGCGACGATTTACGAACATTACCGTCGCAAAAAAATCAATTTCTCTCTTTTTTCATCTCGGAACGCAATTGAGGCTGTCACATTTCTCTCTCACGGTCTCTACCCTTCGGAAAAAGGTCTTGCGACACGGAAATGAATAAGGAAGGGACTTTTTTAGCGAATAAAAACGTTTGACAACGTTACGATCCGTTCGATAACTCTCTCTCTCTCTCTCTCTCTCTCTTTTCCTGCCTCCCCCGCCCTCCTTTCCCTCTCACTTCATTTTCCGGCGGAGGAGAGGCAAAAAAAGTGGCCGATAGATAAGGGCGAGCAGGTGTCATCGACAGCGTGTATTGTGTGTCGGAACGAGAGGGATGAGTTCCCCTCCCTCCCTTCTAGAGCTTTGTATGGGTTCGTACTATGGGATTTAAAGCAGGGAGATAAAAATGGAGAGAAAGGGAGAGGGTTAGGTAGGTAAAGAGAGAGAGAGAGAGAGCGAGAGAGAAAGAGAGGGAGCAGACACGGAAGACATGAAGGATAATCGAGTGGTGGCGGTCGCATTGCTACGTATACGCAGGTTAGAGGGTGCCTTTGGCCACTAACAGTGGAAGCCCTTGAAATTTCATTTGTTTGAATTAACATTTACAAAGTGATATTTTATGTTTGATTACGAGATAACAGTCAACCCTTTGAGTTGGTTGGAAAACTTGATAATATACCCGTCGATTTTAATAGAAAGTGCAGCAAGTTAGAATAGGTGCTATAACTCGTGAACTACATTAATGAAAGTACCTCAGTTTTTCACAAGACATTCGACATGGCTGGAGAAGGGATCGATGTGGTCGACGCTGCCATTTTTTTTGCAGGTATTTGGAGAGTCGATATAATCGACGCTTGCTCTTTAAGGATTGATGAAAATGTTTGCTTCCTCAGAAGATTTAACGTTTTTGTGTTAATTCTCTATTCATCTCTCAGGAATGGAGGGTAACATTAATTCTAACGCCGGGTCCTAAGCAGTCGTATCTACGCCTCATATCCAGAAGTGGAGGAGGGATTTCTGGAGAAAGGCGGAGAATTCTCTCCCCTCTCAATCCCTTTCTCTTTTGCTCTTTTTCCGATCTCCCTTGTCCAACTCCCTCTTTCGTCACCCAGCCTCCATTATCCCTCTTTTTTCTCTCTCTCTGTACACCTCTTTCTCCTCGTATCTCTCTCCTTCCTTTTCTTCCCTGTATCGCGACGAATTTTTTTTTCGGGCTCGATCTTTTGAGAGCATTCAGAAAAACCTCGATTTGTTCGCGTGCTCGGATTCCATTACGCTAGTCTTTTTTTTTTTATTCTTCCCTCGATTCCTTTCTGGATAGTAAATGCGCCTCACATCCGTCCTTGGGCGCCGCTTTTATTATTCAGGTTATATTGTCCGATAATGATACGGGGTGTTTCATGCGGTTTTGTTGCGACCGTTTTTTTTTGTATACGTGAGGTGGTTTTGGTTGGAGGTGATTTTTGTTTGAGATCGATAATGGGATTTGGATGTACAATGAGAGTTTTAAACATTGGCAGGTAGTGGAATTTGAATTTTTCCACATTTTTTTAAAAATTCCGTTGTTTTTCTCGTGGCAAGGAGATATACATTTTTACGTTGCGCATACAAAGCCTGTTGTTAATGTTATTCGGTCATGGTTTCTGAAATGCGTCACTGCATCTGTGTAAGATTTATGAGGTAATTTAGGCACCATTGTACCTCGTTTTCTCTCGATCTAATAATATTTTTTATTTAACATATGTGTCTTCTAATCTATTGTTGGTGACTTCCACGTGAGGATGTTTTTGGTGGATAATATATCTTTAAAATTAAAGCGGGAAGAACCCGCTCATATTTTGATTTATCTCACGTGATTTAGACGGATCTTATAGCTATAAAAGTTCTGCGAAAAACATATTTCAGAAGCAAGGCAACCAGCTTCATCGTTACACAAACCGAATGTTGGCTCTGTAAAGACTTATTTACCAAATTAACTTGTTAAATAATAATATCATCGTAGATCTCTGTTATGATTATTGTTGTTAATTCTGAAGTAGATTGACAGTTCTGCGTTTTAAGAACAACTTGAAGAATCTCACATCCACTTCTCAATGATTTTAAAGATGGATATCATTCAGTTAACGCGAGGCCTGAAATCAGCCCGACGATCGTACCAACATTTTTCTCATTCGATTCCGTTTTTTTTCTCCGTGAAGACGTAGATCGCGTAAACCAGTTTACTTACTTGAAAATTACTGTTAACTACAACGACACGTGTTAGACAAATTTAAATTTTAAACATTTATAATACAGTAATGAGCGATGATAAACCCTCACGGGGTGATTTTTCAGTTTTAGCTCGGAGCAGTGACCGTTTAAACCGACGACTTTGATGAGGAGAGGTCACGATGATTGCTCAAGTGCGTGATGAGAATGGCTGTTCAAAAGTCTCTTTTTTTTCATCCACTCGGTTTCTTGGTAAGGGAATCGTAAAATTTTGGAGCGATAATCGAAGAACGCGGTCGAATTAATTATTTTCAGTTGCATCACAAGGAAAATTACCCTTTATTCACCGAACCTTCCACAGTTTTCCCCCTTAATTGTTTTATCGAGGCTATTAATTCATTAATTTGCTGATTTTGTGAACCAGACCAATTTTGAGGGCGAACTTCTGCGGCCATTTTCTATTTCGTGCGAGAAATCTAGGTTGGTGAATTATTGGCTCATTTCTCCGAATTTGAAGGAGAACCGAAATCTCTTATAAAAACGGACGCTCGCTTTTATATGCAAACAAAAAAATCCTTTCGGAAAATGATTATTTTACGTCGCCCGACGGAAATGCTGTCATTGTAAAATATCCCCGTCTCTCAGATCGAGAGAATTAATCCCTTCCGATGAGAAAGGGCCTGTCCACCTCCATTTTTTTCGAATCAATTACGCGTTCGTTAAAAAAAGTCATTTTCGTGTGTTTTTAATTACTTTCGCTTTGGGGGAGGTTATCGTCCGGATGACAAACGCACGTCGATCCCGCGTCATTGTGGAAACGCGCGCGCGGAAATTTAAATCGATTTTATTTATTCAACGGAAAATTTCAAAATTCCTCGGCGTCACGATGGGAGCGAAGAAAATTCGCGCGCATCGTATACGTATTTTTTTTAAAGCGCTTACAATCTCGGATTTTATTTATTATTATTTTTATCACCGTCGTAACAAGAAAGACGATTCATCCATCCAGATCCAGCTTCGTCTAAAGGCATTATTCCTTCACGCTTCCTCCTTTTACTCTTTTCAGTCCCCTTCCCTATTCCCGTCTCTATTCCCCTACCTATTCCGTTCTTCATTCCCCTCCCTATTCTCTTCTTTATTCCCCTCCCTATTATATTCTCTATTCCCTTCCCTATCCCCCTTCCTATTCTCTTCCCTTCTCCTTTTCTCTCCATCCCGTCCCCTTTCTCTCCCTCATTCCCTTTCCCTCTCTGCCTTTTCCTCTTTTTCTATTTCTCCCTCCCTATATCCCCTTTTCTCCCTCTATCTATGCGTTTTTCTACCTCCCTCTCTTTCTCTCTCCCTTTTCTCCCACCCTCTCTTTCCACCCCATTTCTCTCCCTCCCTCTTCCCCTCCCCCTTTTCTCCCACCCCCTTCCTCTCCCCCTTTTCTCCCACCCCCTTCCTCTCCCCTTTATGTCCCACCCTCTTTCTTTTTCCCATCCCTCTCTCTTCCCCTTCCCTTTATCTTCCTCTTCCCTTCCTCCCCCTCCCCTCTTCCGAAAAAATCCCTTCCCCCCCCCCGCCCACCGCCCAACTCGCCATTTTTGTTAAACGTCTTTTTAATCATCCACGCGACGATTTACATCTTTTTTCCCCATTCATTTCACGTTTCGCTCCGGGTTAATGACAGATGGGAGAAAAGGATGGCTGGTAGAGAGAGAGAGAGAGAGAGAGGAGGGAGATTGGAGGACGGGAGGAGAGAGAGAGAGAGAAAGGCCGTGACGGACTTCTCTGAGTAGGACCGGGGTACGGTGATGGAGTCGTCTTTCTCTTTATATCTTTCTCTCTCTCTCGTCCAACCACCCCTTTCTCCGGCGCGCGCGCACACACACATTTACACACACCCTGTTTATTTAAGAACCCTTTCATTTATAATCCTCCCATCCACTGGAAGTCTATTTTAGCCTTCTCAGTCGTTGAACCTCTCGTCCCTCCTCCTCCTCCTCCTCTCCTATTGTTGTCACACGTCATCCGAGAGAGACCGTTCGAGCAATTACGTACCCCTCCACTCTCTACCGCACCTCCCTCCCTCCCTCTCTCTCCTTCCCTCGTAATAAAACAACTCTTTCCCTTTTCTACCCCTCTTAACTCCATTTCTCTCTCTCTCTCTCTCCCTCTCTTTCCATCCGTTTTGGAGTGGGATTTAGCTTGCAACCTCTCAAAAATGGCTTGGTTTCATTCCTCTTTCTCGTTTTTTTATTATTACTTCTCCCGTTCCCTAGCGCCCGTACCCTTTTTTTCCTTCCCTCCACACCCCAACCCTCTCTACCGCCTTGCCTACCCACCCACATACTAACACACCTATGCATAACCACACGCGCGCACGTCTTTCAGAGTTACGCTGTAGCCTGCAGGAATTTCTCCGCTTCTCTCTCTCTCTCGCTTTCTCTCTCCTCTCTCCTCTCTCTCTCTCTCTCTCTCTCTCTCTCTCTCTCTCTCTCTCTCTCTCTCTCTCTCCTGCTCCCCATTGACGTCCCACTCTCCGTGCAACGGGGCATCTATTAAACATGGCACTATTACGAATTCATGTTTGCCCCATTGGAATACCTGTTCCCCTTTCGGATTTTGAGCTCTACAACCTCGCGTTTCCTGGAGGGAGCATCCTGACCCTTGTCATATCTCTCTCTCGCACACTTTCCTCCCTCTCTCTCCTCTTATAATTCTGATTCCTCTTCCTCCACCTCTTACTTTAAACCCGCTTGTAACTTTTAATCCGCGGTATTCCGGTCTTCCCTTTAATCATCATCCACCCCCGGGACGTTGGCACAGGCCCTCTTCGGTCGTCGCAGTTCCGCCGATCGATTTGATGCGATTACGGAATCGATAGATATCGCCGCATTCAATTTCGCGCTCCGTTATCCCAGGTAATCGTCTTTAATGTGCTGCGGTTTAAGTTCGGTTTTGTTTTGTCGGGGGCAGGGGGAGGGGGGGGGGAGAAAGGATAGCAGAGGGAATGGGAAGAGGAGAAGAGAGTGTGAGAGAGAGTGTTTGAGAGAGAGTGTGAGAGAGAGTGAGGGAGAGAGTGAAGGAGGGAGGGTCGGTTACGGCTATCGGTCGGACGAAGCTGTGTGAATTTCCAAAGTTTAGGTGAGTGGAGAGGAGGAGGTATTTGGTGTGGAGGCGGGGATCACTTTGCAGAATTGGCTTTAATGCGAGGCTTGGGATCGGTAGGAAGGCGGAATGCGAGCGCGAGAGAAAGCAGGCTTTTTAGGGTGTTCAAGGGGGAGAAGAGAGAATTTTTGCATTTCTCACTCTCTCCTGGCACGGATTTAAGGATGGTCGGACCCTTATAAGGGGGAGGGGGGGGGGGGGTCACTTTGAGTGGGATTGTTGTTCGGAGGTCTGCATTACGAGGAATTCGGGATCTGGGGATTGAGGGGAGTGTCCTTGGCAGCAGTTATGGAATGCCTTAAGGAACATTCAAGAGGGTATCGCCGATTGGTGCCGCTTTATCAACTGAGCATCGTCACACGCTTGTACTGCTATTATATTAAGGGTCTGCATTTGATTGAAACCCAGCACTTGTACATATAAGGAAAATAAATCTCAATCTCTTAAATTGTAAGTGCGATTTCTTAAATTTTCTTTTATTAAATCATTTTAATATTTTAAATTTCCTCCTACAGATTTATTAATGACGTGTTATGCAATATCGCAGGATATTGGTCCTGTTGATTTACATTAAAATGGGTATTTAAGTTTATTTGTAAATGGAGCAGATTAATAGCAAATATATACGCCAGCACCCACCGTACCATTCCAACTCGTGAACTGAGTAATGGTAGGCATACTTACACACTGCACGCCCCTTCATCAGTGTAATTTCAATTTGTTCTTTCGCGTAAATAATTATGCCACAAACTGCTTACGCTCAAACCCTTCCATGATATTCTATTCTTTTCTGCGATTTCTCCCCGTTAAATCTCTCTGCTCTCCTGAATTACGAGTCGGAACTAGTGAGCATTAAAGCGGTGTGCCATCCTTTTCGAATCCCATTCCAAGCATCGGCCGTTCCAGCGCGTTGGCTTAAATCATCAAAGATATCGCTTTCAGGTTTTCGACCGGCTGTGCTGCTGCGTGATATTGATTATTCTTTATGTATTTGGCGTGACCCCCCGCTGTTTCGAAAACCCCCAAGTGTTTTATGGAGGTCTATATAAGACTTCGGAACGTGGAGTTAAGCGCATAGGCGTTCGGAACTCGATATTTTTCTTCAGAATTATGAAAAAAAAACGTTTTCACTCCTCGCCGCAATTGATTCCCCTCCCGCGCCCACCTTCGTTTCATCACCTCTCATCGATCCCTTCCTCAAGCGCGCTAGGCCGAACCCTAACCGCGTAAACCAATCCGAGCACAGAATTAGTGGGAAATTCGCCATAGGCAGAGACAAAACACTCTCGGAGGCGCTGTGACGTTAACCGGTAAAATGATGTTCTTAATATGAAATGGGCAGGGGAACGCCTTGAGATCTCCATCCATTTCGTTGTACGCACTCTCTTGGTTCTCTCTCCCAATCGTTCTGTTACATCCTCATGCTTATTCCGCGGTTACCGTCTGCTCACGTGATTTGTCCTCAACCTCCATCCGTTCCCGACACGTACATAAATTCACGACATTTCCACACCATTCCTGTAATTTCCACACCATTCCCGTCATTCCCACGCCATTCCCGTCATTCCCACGCCATTCCCGTCATTCCCACACCATTCCCGTCATTCCCACGCCATTCCCGTCATTCCCACACCATTCCCGTCATTCCCACGCCATTCCCGTCATTCCCACGCCATTCCCGTCATTCCCACGCCATTACCATCCATTCCCGTTGTTCGCACCCGTTCCTGCAATTCCCACCCGGTCCCGTCATCCCTGTCCATTCCCGCAGTTATTCCATATAGATATTTCTGCTACCTCCAGTCTTGCCCGAAATGCGTTTTCTCACTTAGCTATGTATGCTTCTAGTTCCTACTCGACAATGCTTCCACTGCGTCATCTTATGGCTCGTTTAATACGTCATTAATCAGCGTTCAGAAACAGGAGAATTACTCTACCGCTACGGTCCATTGGTAGAATATCCGCCCAGCAAGTGGAAGACCTGGGTTCGATATTCGGTCACAGCAAGATTTTTCTCGTTTTAAAAAATTATTCCCAACGTCACTCCTCTTTGGCGATTTATTTCCGCGCGTGTATATATACGCACAATCCGCCGTATTTCTCGGGATCCTGTTAATTTCCCTTTTCATCGCATGTGCCCATCCCTCGTGGATGAAACTTATTGCCCTTCCCGTCCGTTTTCCCTATCTCTCATCAACCCCGCCCCTAGCGGCCTCCCTCTCGCTCTCACGCCCTCCGCCACAGAGCTGCAGCCGCCGGGATCAATTATTGAGCGACTACATCTTCACTTCCTGCCTTTCCCTCACCTCACCTCTCTCTCTCTCTTCCTCCCGTACCATTTTTAGTCCGTCTTGTCGACCTCTCGTTCGAAAAAACCTTTCTTGTAGCTACCCTTGTTCTTTTTTTTAAGGTCTTAAAGAAAACGAGTGTGCGAAACGTCGGGGTGGAGTTGTGACCCCCTTCTATTCCCTCCATCCTCCCTACTCCCCTTCCCCCCTCCCGCCCATCGTGTCGCCCCAGGTTATTATTCCATTTGCTCGTATCGCGCCCTCAAGGTCGACTCGTCCCGTCGTTTGTCCTCCCCCAAACGATTTTGTTTAGGTAGCGCGTGGGGTTGTCTCCTTAATCGCTTGCACGTAAGGTGCCGTGCTTCATTCCGTATTCATGGCCTCCACGGTCTTGGCCGGGCCATCTTTCAACGCTGAACGTTCCGTGTGAAGTTCTATGCGCAAGATCTCGAGAGAATATCTAGGGGCGTTTGCTCCCTTACCCCTCCCCCCCCTTCTTCTTATACCTTCAGGGAAAGCGTGCGAAGTGGTTACGGAGCCTCGCATTTCCTCTAATCTAGGTGCCAATTATTTTTTTTGTAAATTTCCTAATTTAGGTCGCGTTTTTTACCCCGAAAAAAGAACCCGTAGCACGTTTCCCTGCTATCGGATGAATGAAATTTTGGTGTTAGCTGATAATTAGATAGTGCACGTAGTTTAATAGAAGCATCGCATTCGATGTAAAATGCTGTAGTATGTAAGTTATCTTGTTTTTTTGTGCTAAATTAGAAAATGTCCGTTTTGCTTTTGTGGTGAATCAACATAAATACGTTTTCCTACTCATTATCATTTCACGATTCATGAATGGCCAATGCCACCCGCGATTTTTATGCCCTGAAACCTTGAAAACTCATCGTGTGCGTGCGCGATGCAAGTTTTAGCAGGGCTTATGTC